>CM052884.1:64435251-64470779 GCA_028534135.1 Potos flavus | reverse complement strand
AGTTTTGCACATTTGGCTCATTGATTCCAAGTCCTCAAATCACTTTTTTGAACATTTACCTCTCTAATGTCATTTGTCCCAGAACTCTACCCACCCTCCATTCAGAGTCCTATTACTTAGTTTTAACAGCCATTGCCAACCCCCTGCTGCATTTCACTTTCCTCCTCTTGCTCTTTTCCCAAAGTGAGTAAATTGCCTTTGTCTCTTTGATATCATTTTGTAGTGTCCTGTGTATAGTTTTATTATTTCTCTTATGTCAGAAAGAATCTTACAATTTACTTCTTTCTGCTTTTAAAACTGTTCAGAAGACCACATTTGTCATGTGAGGCCAATGGATAAGATGAGAATCCTAGTGTGTCTGAATTGAAGAGTACTTAGAATTCTGAAATTCCCTTCCCTTAATGGATGAGAGAACAGTGTCTCAGAGGGACTGGGTGATTTGGTGAATGGCAACTAGTGCATTAGTTGCAAAACAAATGCATGAACCAGATTTTCCAATTCCTGTGGTTTTCTGAGTTTGATTCTTCATCTGCCACAACAAACACACTTTCTATTAAAGTTCATTTCTTTGAACTTTGTATTGTCATTATCCAGTAAGGACAATAAGGCAGTGTTTCTGCCTTTTATCAACAGTAAACAATATGTAATGATGAGCCAATATGCCTTTTTAATGATTTTTTAATATCAGAGTTTATACATTAAAACAAGTACCAGATTTCTAGGTAGTTCCCTTGGAAGTATATACTTATCCAAGTAGTATGGAATTTGTTTAGAACATTGATGTTTTAATGACTTTTCTAAACATTTTTTTTTTTAAGATTTTATTAGAGCAAGAGTGCACATGAAGAGGGGGATGGGCAGAGGAAGAAGCAGACTCACCACTGAACAGGGAGCCCAATGCAGGCTCCATCCCAAGACTCTGATATCATGAGTTGAGCCGAAGGCAGAGGCTTATCCGACTGAGCCACCCAGGAGGCCCTTAATGACTTTTTAATATCAGAGTTTTTACAATGAAACAAGTGAGAGTTTTCTAGGTAGTTCCCTTGGAAATGTATGCCTATACAAGTAGTGCGGAATTAGCTTAGAATGCTGTTTAAAGTGAAGATGATTCAAGTACTGGAAATATTTTAAGCAGAAAAGTGAACAGTTTCTAATGGCCCTGAGATTTTACCATGAATGGGTGGGTTGTATTAGGATGAGGAGTGATTTCTCACTCTTCTCATGTGAAAAATGCACAGCTGGGCCAAAGAAAGATTAGAGGAGAAACTCTCTTAAGTCCTCTCCTGCAATTTATCACTGGTGACTTCCTATAAAGCAAAAAGGAGACTCAAAGCCCACAACATATTTGTATTATTGAAAGGGTCAGTGAGGCCCCTTCCTTGGGCCTTAAATGGGATTGTTATAAATATAGCGACACAACCAAATGCAAGGTGCTTATGAAATGTAGAATTATATATAAAGAAAGAGTTAAATAAGGACAAGAGTGATGGAGACATATTTTTTTCGAGTGCACGCTTCACAGTGGACAATGACTTTGTACTCTTTTTTCAGAATCAAATCTGACAGTGCTACACTCCCTGGGAGCTTTTGTAACAGATCTGAATATAGAAGACTGAGTTCAAGCCTTGATTGCCTGGAATTGAAACTTCATGTAAAGAATAAACATAAGCAGACTTTTCAGTCTTCAGATCCTATGACCTGGAAAACCTGCAGAGAATAAACCTCTGAGGCAAAGGTATTTATTTTATACAAAAATATATATTTATTTCTAAATTGTTCCTACAACTTGTGGATTTGAATGAATCTAACTTAAGAATCTGTTGAATAGTTAAAAAAAAAAACCACAGTCTCAAATTTATGTATTTTCTGCACTTCTTTCACTTAATGGACATAAAGATCATTTGTTTAGTTGTGGGGAAAAGAGCAGACATTGATTTTTCATTTGGAAATAATATGGGCTTGAACAACAGAGAAGTGATTTCCAGATTCAAGGAACTATCAACTATTTCAGAAATAAATTAGTTGAAGGTCTTCATTTTGTGGATGAGGAAATTGACACCTGGAAAGGTGATAGGATTTTCCCAGGGTCACAGAGAAGTCTAGTCACAGAGCTGGAATGAGTCTGTATGTTTAGATATTTTGCAGCAACATAGGATGTGTGTGTGTATAATGATTTATCAACCTGGATCAAGTTGTTTGGTGAGAGGAGCTTCCTTGGTTCTAGTTTACTATGGAGACATAAATATATGTCTCCATAAATATATATATATTTGTGTGTGTGTATCCATAATTAATTTTCTACTTGTATCAGAGCTTTGGGGAGCTCTTTCTCGGTTTTTGTAATTTCTAGGCATTATCCAGTGACCTTGGATTAAAAATTAAATATAATATTTAAAGTCTACATCTCATTATATCTCTGGGTTTCTCAGAGAGGAATCACAACAGAGGACCAAATTGTTAGTCTTCCCTGGGGAAATTAGTGAAGCAGGAGCAAGGAACAAAAGAAGGAAGCAAAAGAAGGGAGAAAAATCCATTTAATTCTAGTCTTATTGTTCACTGAGAGTACATTGATAAAACTCAGATATCATTGGGAAGGTTTGCACCTCAAGCTCAAATAGACAAATAATTTATCTATCATTCTCTAAGCTCCCTAGGTGTTCCAATCTCTGGAGTCTTCCCGGCAGATGTCTTAGTGCATTAGGGTGTATATCCATAATTCATACCTGGAATTAGTGAGAAAGGAACAAGATGGATGCCTAGAATAGAGAGGAAAAGAAATATTATATGGCAAGAAATAAGCTCAAGTGGATAGGTGAGAGATCTTCAGAGATTTCATATTCTTGTCAGTTCTTGTGCCCACCCATACTTCTTAATTTCTAGGCTTCCTAACCCTCTCAGGTCCTCCTATACTTCAGACTGCAAATTAGTGAAATCATTTGAAGAAGATTTTGTAGACGAGGAAACCGACACCTAGAATGTCTAAGCAACTTGCCCAAGGTCACTAAGCAGGGGCATTTGTAAATGTGGTTCTGGAGTCTTTCCCATTTAGGGGATGCCAGGAAAAGCCCAGTGGCCTGATTGGACTTGGCCTTATCACATCTCCTTCAGTGGGAGTGGCAGTAGCCTCCACGTAATGTCTTCCACTGTCATTGTCACTCAGATTCTATCCCTTTGATTTCTTAGTCTAGTTTCTTATTCTGTTGATGGACTTTGTTTCAGTAGATATCCACTCAGAGGCAAAGTCATTCTTCCAATGGGAACACAGAAAAATGTGGGACTTGGTCTCTGCTTTTGAGCACAAGACTTTAGTTTCCTGTTAGGTAGACTAGGAAGTGTCACAACAGTCTGAGGAAAGTTTCATAGACATGGGAGTCAGGTGACCTAAGATCTAGATCCCTATCTGATTGAACTAGAACAACCATTTAACCTCTCTCAGTCTTCATATACTAATTAAAGATATTAAATAAGAGCTGCAGTGAAGATGAAATCACAGAAAATATATGTTACCTAGTATGTAGTAGGCACTCAGTAAATATTTTATCTCCTCCTCCCTATCCCTGACTACCTCACATGTTATTTTGAGGCTGGAATGATCTAATAGAGGTGAGACATGTCAAGAAGTTAAAATGCATTTTACAAGAATTGGAAATCATTTTTCCTTATCTGAAACATTAGGGAAGTTAAAAATTGCCTTCTCCGAAATGGTATTTAAGATAAATCTTCTGGTTGTGAAGTAACTTTGATCTGAAGAACATTTGCCTACCAGATAAATACAGCAAATCATTGTGAGAGATGAGGTTGAGTTTTTCTGTATTTGGCCTAATGCTTCCAAACAAAATGGTAATGGTTCTGGTAAGTTGTGCGTATCTACAGTGTGCAGCCCCATCTATCTTGCCTGTCTTTGAACTTGGGAAACGTTTTAATCAGGCCCAGGCTTTTTGTTGAAAGGAATTTGCCTGTAAAGGAACCATTTGGTTTCTGGCTATGCTGTGGGATTCTGTTTTATGTTCAATCCCATCACGTGTCCTGGGCTCTCGGTGGTATTTAGTTATTTACTTTTCATACTTGGGGGTTGGGCTTGGAGCACATAAGCAGTCTCGATGTTCAGCTAGAGTGTTGAATTTGCACCCTTTCTTGAATATTATAACATCATTTAGGAGTTACTACTGTAGGTAAATGGCTTGCAAAAATCACCATGACAATATTTTCTTGCATATTTGCTTTCTGCAAGCATATATATATAGAGCAGGAAAAAGTTATACTTAAATCACTTCCTGTAGCTTTTATTTCATGTTTTTTTAAAATTTTTTATTGTGTTATGTTAGTCACCATACAGTACGTCATTAGTTTTTGATGTAGTGTTCCAAGATTCATTATTTACCAATAACACCCAGTGCTCCATGCAATACATGCCCTCCTTAATACCCATCACTGGGCCAACCCATCCCCCTACCGCGCTCCCCTCTAAAACCCTCAGTTTGTTTCTTGGAGTCCACAGTCTCTCATGGTTCGTCTCCCCCTCCAATTACCCCCCCTTCATTTTTTCATGTTTTGAAGTAGTAACTGATGGTACTAAAAGAGAATTCACTGAGCAGAATGTGTATTATTTATGCTAGAAAAGAGCGAAGGTTAAATTAAGGGATTGTCCACTGCCGGAGCTGTTGCTCTTCTCTTCCGTCTGAGCTTTCTCTTTTTCTTTACTTTCTCAGCGTCTCGTGGGTCTAAGCAAGAAGAAGAGTTCTCTCTGGCTGTAATACACTTTTACTGCTTAGTTCTTCCATCAATAGCATTTCAGTTTCAAACTAGAACTTTGAAAGGATATACACCCAACTCGTAACCATTGCAAATGGTTTTCCTTGAGGGACATTCGTAGTCCCCGTTGTATACATCTTGGTTCTTGCTTGCAAACAACAGAACCTGTCTTTGGTTAACTGGAACAGAGAGGGAATTAATAGAAAAAAATATGGAGATCACAAAATCTAAGGGAAGGATAAAAAATGAGCCTCTGTAAAATGGCCAAGGACCAAGTAGAGGGCCAGAAAACCAAGTAAAATATCATTATTAGAGCCACCTTCTTCAGGGACCTGCTGCAGCTTCCACTGGAGATTGAGTGCCAGAGCTGGCTCTGGTACCACTGGACCCATAATGCCTTTTCTTCTGTGTGCCATTCACTCCAGAATCAAATTCTCCATGGTATCCAATTAAATAAGACTAAGTCACATGCCTAGGCCCTAGCTTTCAGCTACTGTAAGTGAGCAGTGGGGGCTTTGCCTCTCACCAAGACTCCAGAAATGGAAGATTCCTTAATTCAAGGAATTGTGTTCAGATGTGTTGAGCAGCCAATGGAATATCCACTACATTCTACTTAAAACAGCATTTGTGGGAATTTCTACTTCTGGGATGCTTGAGTTGAACACTTCCCCCAAAGCAGGAATGCCATTTAGAGAGAAGCAGGCCAGTGTCCTCATCCCCATCTCCTGAATCATGGCTCAGAAATTCTGCCCCAGGGAATAGCCAGGCCTTGAGAACAGAGATCTCCAAAGGTCTTCTCAAAGGAAATTCAAGCCTCAAGGAAATTGGGGAAAATGTAGACTTGGGTGGTAAACAATTAAGAGGAGGCCCACAGTTCCATGAGAATGGTAAGCTAAACCATAGGCCACCTAGTTTGTCAGAAAGAACCAGGGAAAGAGGCAGCTGGAACAAGCCCTTGAGGGGTCAAAGTAAACCTCAAACAGTGGGTTCAAAACAACCCTTCCAAAAGAGCCCAAATTTAATTGAATCAGACTGTGTGGAAATTTATGACCCAGAGAATTGTCAAAAACAATTAAGAATCAGCTGGCAATTGGAGCCTAATAGCTGCCTATGATCAGGGAAAATGGCAGTCAAGGATAGCTCAAAGGAAACACGTGCAAGACTGTATCCTCACAGGAACGAGGGCAGTCTCGCATGGTGAGGGAAATAGACTAAGCTAGAATAGTCTAGCCTATCATTAAACAAGCTAGCAAACAGCAATGGCAAGCTTCAGAGTCTGGGGGTGGGGGGTAGGGGCAAGGTGGTTGTTGGATAGGAATCAATATCCAGAGTTGCTACCATATATTTTCTAAAATGTCCAATTGTAACAAAAAATTACAGGGCATACAAAGAAATAGGAAAGTGGCTCATACCTAGGGGAAAAAAGCAGGGAACAGAAACCTTTGAGAATGCCCAGATGTTGACTTTAACAGACTTCAAAGCAGCCATTATAAATGTGTTCAAATAATTTTTAAAAATCCATACTTAGAGAAGTTACTCAAGCTATGATAGCACAAAGGAGGTGGGTGGAAGGAAAGCTATGTTGGATTAAAGAAATTACACCACACAGAAAATTCAGATCTGTAGAAATAAATGAATAGAACCAGAAGTGATAGGTAAGAAGAGTAATACAACAAATGCTACAAATATATGCTTGCTCTCTCTTCTCTTCACTTTTCTGAAAGGCATCATACTTAAATAAAGTGATAATTATAGCAATACATTGTTGAGTTTGCAACATACATAGGTACTATATATATATATATAATAGCGTGAAAAGGGTAAGAGGGAATAGATCTATAAAGGTATAATGTTTCTATATCTCACTGGAATTAATTTAGCATAAATCCAGAGTCTGATGAGTTTAGATGTATGTGGTAAGCCCTAGAGCAACCGCTAAGAAAGTATCTAAAATATATATAGTAAAAAAATCATTAAAGGGGTATAAACATTGCACTAGAAAATATTCACTTACTGCAAAAGAAAGCAAAAGAGAAATAGAAAACACGAAAATGATATGAGACACAGGAAACAAAAAGTAAAATGGCAGATATAAATCTAACTACATAAAATTTTAAAAAGCATGTGATTCTTACTATACATCTCAATTAAAGCTGTACAATAAAAAACCTGACTTTATAGAAATGGTGACTTTCCCAATCAAAAGGGTTTTTTTTTTTCCCCACATTTTCTACTAATGTAAGCAAAATGAAATAATGTTTAATTTGGAAAAATGTGATTAGAGTATGAAACCATAACAAAAATTGTCAGTGACAGATATTTTATTTTCTTTGCAATGAATCAGACTTTCCAAAGCAGGGAACAAATTACCAATGCCACATAATTAGATAGAAAAGGGAAAAACAATATTTGAATGCTTCATTTTCAACCAATTTCAGGATCCATTTATAATAATGGCAGCACTTACATTGTACTCTCTGGTAGCAAGGACACTTCTAAGAGCTTTCCATGAATTAACTCATTTAATTCTCAAAACTCTATGAGGCAAGTACTGTTCCTGTATCCCCCCTCCTTTTTTTTTTTTTTTTTTTTTCCAGATAAAGAAATGGAAGGACAGAAAGTTTAAGTGATTCTCCTAATATCACACAGTCAGGAAATGGTAGGGCTGGAATGTGAACTCAGGCAGTCTGGCCTTAGAGTCCCTGAAGTTAAACACTATATTCTTCATATTAAGATGTGGGTTTTTTTTTTCCCCCCACTTAAAATCGTACTGTTATGTAGATGACTCTGAGCTGAAACTTCGAATGGTTACATAATTTGATCAAAGTCATGTAAGTCGAGTAGAGAACCATTTCCTTGGCACTCAGGAATGTTAGGGGAGGTGTGAAACAGGAAGAACCATAGAGACCATGGAATCTAACTCCTTCATTTGCTGGATGATGAAACAGAGAGCCAAGTCCAAGATCATATCACTGCTTCCTGGTAAAGTTTAGCCTTGAATTCCAGGGTTCCTGGGTCTTAGGCCCACAGATTTTTTTCATCCATAACAAATGGAAAAGTTGCAAGAAAGACTTTCCAATGCAATTATCAGTTTAGCACAATCCAGGAGATTTTTTAGACTATTAGTGACATTCAACCCTAGAATGAGTTAGATGGTAAAGGAAAAAGGTCTCTGTCACCAGATATTTCCAGAGGTAGATGTAGATTTTCCTTCTTTTAAGGATATTATAGAAAGGAGGGGAACTAAGCTAGATGACCTAAGGTTTGCCCTAACTCACTCTCAAGTGCCATGTTTCTGTGATATTTATATGCCTTTGACTTTTTCTTTTGAATGCATCTTGATGAAAACACAGTATGTGTTTAAGTATAAATACAGAAAAAGTGGAAAAATAAAAATATACCCTTAGTTAATTGTGCAATGCGTGACCCGCATCACACCAAAGTTAATGAAAACACATACCACTGCTAACTCGCTGTTGTATTTTTCTTCCAGTTCTTCTTTGACTCCTATAAGTTGTTTGTTTCTTTCCCGTGTGGCAGTCGGATAATATTCATACTATTTCAGTGGATTAATGGTAGTTATAAATATTTTAATGGCTTAGCATAACGTTATACAGAAGTCTCTGATAAGTCTGTAGAGCAAGGGTTTCTGTACAGCTTTAAAGGCCTACAGGTTATCTAAAGGAGAATCTCAAGAATAAATATGCTTAGACTTTGTAGTTGTTGGTCAACCTGCCTGTCTCAGTTACTGGGCGATACACGCATTTTAGTTATAAAAGGCAGTAGTTGTGACATCCTGTGGTAGATTGAATGGCGGACCCTCCCTGAAGAGATGACTCCATGTCATAACCTCCAGAGCCTACAGATGTGGCTCTGTTTGGAAAAAGGGCTTTTGCAGATATGATTAAATGAAGAATCTTGAGATGAGATCATCCTAGTTTATCCAGGCAGGCAGGCCCTAAATCCAGTGACCCGTGTCCTTATAAGAGACGGACAAAGAGATGACACAGACACACAGGACAAAGCATTGTGGAAATAAAGCCAGAGACTGGGGTTTTGCGGTCACAGCCAAGGAATGCCTGAGCCACCAGAAACTAGAGGAGGGGAAACTCTCCTCTTCGGCCTCCGGAGGGAGTGCTTTTGGACTTCTTGCCACCAGAATCCTGAGACAGAAAATTTCTGTTTAAGCTACTAGTTTGCCACCGTTCGCTACAGTAGCCTCAGGAAACTAATACACAGCCTTCCACGCTTTTTTATCACCATCAGAACTGCCAGTCGGTCATTATCACCTTACTATCACAAAAGGAACCTTAAAAGGCTGGGGTGAAGCTATATGACCCTAGAGATTTTGTTAATTTTGACACTGAGTGTTGAGAAATTACTTCTGAAGCAAGATCTGCTTCCAAAGAAGAAAGTTTGTCTTTGCTCTGGAGAGTGAAGCTGCTCATACACAGGGTTGTAAAGAGGTGAAAATCTGGTCCCAGCATGAGGGAAAGTGGAAGGACCCAAGGCATACAAAATACAACATTTAAATAATCCAATGCCTGGATTATTTAATAAAGGGTAGGGCTTCCTCCTTCCCTCCCTGATTTCTAAATTATTACATAAAATAACAACCCGACTTGATTATCAACAACACATCCTTATCATTTTCACTCATGCAGAGCAGGGTTTCCCATAAATATTCATGGGAAAATTTTCCTTTCCTGCATTCAGAATCCTTGCTTGATGGTCTGGTGTTGGATTTCTGGCACTGCTCAATGTCAAGGGCACTGCAGCTGCATCTGAACAAAAACATTCTGGCTATCTGCAGAAATGCAGCTCTAGATGCAGACTTCACAGTGTTAGATCAAGAAGGCCAGCATGTGACAGAATCCTGCAAGCTGATAGACACAGACACACAGACACACACACACACAGACACACACACATACACGCATGCGCGCGCGCGCGCGCAATATTTCCCGCCCTGGTGTTTGTAGCTATGTTATTGGCATAGTATCTTTAAGTATGTAGAGAGCCACATATGTGTACACCCACCGCATTTCTGGCTGTGGAGATACAGGAATGTGTCTGCAAATAACGTGCATTCTTTTCAAACACAGTCAAGTATTAAGGAAGTGACACTTCCATTACACTGATTGACATTTCATTATCTAAGTGCCTAGCATTCTTTTCGCTTTGGGATAATTAGTTGTCAGTTCCCTGAAGCAATTACATTTTCGGTGTTACTCGAGTTCTTGAAACGGCAATGGGGTACATTAAGAAAAAAATCTTATATTTAGATCAAACAAAAGTCCTGAGAAAAATGAGCTCATCTCACAAGGTTAGGCCACTGAAAAAAATAATAAACAGACAAATAACCCAGGACCTCTTAACTCTACCTGCAGGAAGGACAAGACAAATTACTTGAATCAGTATCTCATCCGTGAGGTACAGAGCTTGGGCAAGATCACTGAGATTTTTTTCCAGAATTGAGAATCGGTGGTACGCTGAATATGAAGTTTTTGTTAAAATGTAATTACCTCATCTACCCTCAGACCTTAGGAAGAAATTGCTATTTAATTTTGTATATCTGTGTGTTCAGCATCTCCTCCAAATTTTTAGAAATTTTTTTGTGTTTTTTTTTTGTTTTTTGGGGTTTTTTTGCTGTTAATTTCTCTCTTCTCTGTAGTTTCATAGCACATATAGAAGCAATATCATTTTTCTTTGGTGCCAGGCCTGGTATTGACTTTTTTAAGTCAGTTCGAATTCACTCTGTAGTGATCTATACAAAGAGAAAGTGTCAGGAGAATGGAAATGAAGATACAGATGATACACAAATGTGAAAGATGCATGTGAGTGCCCGGGGTCAGGCTCTAAGGGAGGTGGGTTGATATTGGAGTGGATGTAAGCTACTGATGGCCACAGGTATAGTAATGAGGAATCAGGAAGGGGAGGAAGGGACTGACCCCAGAGGGTATCTCTCGCCTAAGCTGTCAATACAGAGCAGAAATGAAGTGGCCTAGAGCAAGGACCTAAGTGAAGGTGAGTCTGTGCCAGAAAGGATATAGCCATAGATTACTGGAGCTAATTAGGCCCTAGAGAACATCAAATCTAGCTCCTTTCACTAAGGCAACAAATACAAGTTTAGTTTCTAGTCTAGGTTAGATGTTGATCTATAGGTTAGATGCTAATGATTTAGTGGTGAGCAGGAATAACATAACCCTGCTCTTGCTTATGATATGTAGTCATCCAGGGGGAGATAGAGGCTAAGAATGGGGGAGTGGGTTGCTGTAGGTCACACAGCTGGTTGGTGTCAGACTGAATTCTAGAATTTGGGTCTCTGGAATTTTTGAAATGGCTGCCAGTCGCTGTGAGGCAATAGCAGTTAGGGGCCAAGGCCAACTACCTGAGATTCAAATGCTATGTTTTTTTCATCTGGATAAATGTGTGGTCTGGCCCACTCTCCTTCAAAGCTAACTCAGCTGCCTACAGAGTTTCATGTTCATGGAGCACACAGACATTAAAACCTTGACTAAAGAGGGCAGATTCAGCAACTAACCACGTGAGCATGGCTTTCTAAAAACTATCCCAGAGTTTAGCCTGACTGACCCCCCAAATGTCTACCATCAAAGATTCCAACTGTTGACTTTTAGATATTTATTTCTCCCAAAAGACCTACCCCCAGCAAGGTGCTCTCATCTTGCTGAAATGCAGTTACTTCTGGAGTAAAAGCCTAAAGTCATCGATTATTCCTTCTACAAAATTTGCCAGATCAGATGTTGGCGGACATTTAGAAATGAGGTGTCAGGCAGCTAGCACTCTCTTTCTTTCTCTTTTTTTTTTTTTAGCACTCTCTTGAGTCGAATGTGTATCTCTGTGTGTCTTTGTAGGAAAAATAGGGTGGGTAAGGAGTGGTAGAAATATTTTCTAGGACATGCTATTCAGAGATGATTAGAATTAGGACAACTGCTCAATTTTCTTGTGTTTTATGTGAGGAACATCACATACAGAGTTTAAATGCAGGCCCATTAGTTGCAAAACCAAGGCAGTAAGTAAATATTCTTTTTTTTTTTTTAAGATTTTATTTATTTATTTGACACAGAGAGAGATCACAAGTAGGCAGAGAGGCAGGCAGAGAGAGAGGGGGAAGCAGGCTCCCTGCTGAGCAGAGAGCCCGATGCGGGGCTTGATCCCAGGACCCTGAGATCATGACTCGAGCCGAAGGCAGAGGCTTTAACCCACTGAGCCACCCAGGCTCCCCAATAAGTAAATATTCTTATTCTGAGCCCAGTTGTTTGTTCCATGTTCCTTTCCTACTGGTTATTAATGCAAAATTTCACACTGCCTCAAATAGATAAACTTAATTGTTAGTGTCAAACTGAATGAAAGAAAGATTAAATATTATTGAGATGTGTTGATGTTAAGTGCCCCTCAACTGTTATTGGTGAGTGCCAGCCATCTTTGCTCACATCAGGTCTTGGGTGTCTGGATGGTGCAGTCAGTTAAGTATCCAACTCTTGGTTGCGGCTCAGGTCGTGATCTCAGGGTGGTGAGATTGGGCCCTGCATTGGGCTCCATGCTCAGCACAGAGTCTGCTTAGGTCTCCCTCCCCCTCTGCCCCTCCCCCAACTTGCACGCATGCATTCTCTCTCTCAAATAAATAAATAAATCTTTAAAAAAATTTACAGGTCTGGTTTTTCATTGGGAGAATCACTAAGTTAAAATCTAAAATGGGTAATTGCCTTTTTATTTTTATTTAAGCAAAAGAGCTCTCAAAGAGAAGAACCCACACATAGAGAAAAGTTCCAGTATCCAGCCTTTAACAGATATCCTATAAAAAGTAGTTGAATAAATAGGCCAAAAGGGGGTACCAGCTGGCTCAGTCAGTAAGCATGAGACTCTTGATCTTGGGGTGGTGAGTTTAAGCCTCACATTGGATGTAGAGATTACTTAAATATAAAATCTTTAAAAAGTTTAAAAAGGCAAAGAATAGACCCCAAAGAGACTTGTAGCAAGGAGGAGGCAGCATGATATAGTGTAAAGAGCAAGAGGACTTGGAGTCTTAAGTTTGGGATATTGGACCATTTACTTAACCTCTTTGAAGCTCAGTTTCTTCATTAAGAAAATATGGATAATAATGCTCATTTATCGGTACTATTTAGGGCAATTAAAGGAAATAAGACCAGAAAGTCCTCACTCTCATATTAAATGCTATAAAATATGCTTAATAGGTACTAATTGTAATTTCTTGCTGTAACATATTTGACTCTCAGAAGTAGAATATTATTTTATGTAGTGGTTCCAGATTGTGGAAATGTCGATTAACTGCATGAGACCCACCAAAGGAACTTGGAAAAATATAGATTCTTAGGTTTCATCCAAAACCTACTGAATTAGAATCTCTGAAGGAGAAGCCTAGGAATCTCAGGTTTTTGTTTTGTTTTGTTTCTTTTCTTTTTCTTTTCTTTTTTTATTTTTCTTTATTCTTTTTTTAGGAATCTCAGTTTTTGTTTGTAGCCCTATATTCTAACATACAGCCTCCTTTAGAAACACTGATTTTTTTTTTTTATGGACGGAGCTTCCTTAAATACTGATATCCAGATCTGGAGGCTCTGTAATGAGGGATTCCGTTTTGTTTTGTTCTGTTTTGTTTCTGAACACAGGTTGTTCTATGATTAATCTAGTGCCATTTTACATATTATAGGTGCTTAATAAATATTCTCAGCCAAGGGCGAAACACACGATTGGGTAAACAACACCCTTGGTCAAAACAAAATTGACATTTGCTATTCTATTTCTAAAAAAATTTAGCAGGAAACACATGCACACACACATACACACGCATTTCTCTGGGAAAATATTTTATGTTCATAACTTAAGGTGGCTGTGCCAGAGGCAGACACATAAGTAGATTTATGGTTCATCTTTGCAAGTGAAAGATTCAGCTATTTTCCTACCTTACAAATGACTTCTATAATTGGTCTAAAAACAATGCCTACCATTTATTGGTCAATTACCACCTAAATTATATGTGCCTAACTAGATTAGGAAACCCATTTTTCTTTTCTTCTCATAGGGCTGATTTCCATGTGTTTCAATTTTGTCACAATATTCACAAGATGTATGACAGATTGATACCAAATGAAATTCCTAGCTGCAACAGACACATATTTTTGCCCGTTAACTTATTTATTTATTTATTTATTTATTGCCAGTTAACTTATAATGTCATTTTCCAATAGGGGTATAACTAGATCTCTTAGTTGAATAGAACGAGGTTATATCATTACCTGAAGTTTAGTTTATGAGGTGACACAAACTATTTCTGTGACCTTAGCATAGTCACTTAATATCTTTGGATATGAATTTTCTTATGAAATGAAATGGGAGATCAAAGTAGATGAATTTTAGGCTCCCCCCCCCCCACTTTTGCCCTTATAGGATTCTATGAGTTCCTCTCACACTGAGAGGAGGAAGAATCTATATGAAAAAAAACTTATAAAATGAAGCGATGCATGTCTTATCAATGGAGTAGGGGAAAAAAAAGGATTAAGCCTTACAGTTTTATTAAAGTGAGAATGGGAAAAAAAAAATCTATAAATCTCGCTGAAAAGATGTGAATTACTGCCATCCAGAGGCTCCATTATAGGCTACTCTTTGAGAGTTATTAACTATGAAGCATCCCAACAATAATGGGTAATTGCCTTAGAAAACCCAGCCTGGCATAGCGTGAGTTTGTCTGGTTCCCATTCATAACCCATCATTTAGAAAAGATACATCATTTAAAGAATAAACATAAAATACGAACTCTGTAGTCCAATGAAATGACTCTCTCATCAAAATTGTAATTGTGTCTTAAATCTACACAGAGTGGCACAGAGGGAGCCACAGGCATAACCAACAAGAGAAGATTCTGCTTTGACTTGCATTTTCCTATTTCCCACCTGACTCCTTCTTCCCTCTGGGGAAATATGGACTGTGATAAGGAGCATAATGACCAGCATAATGTGGGTTGCCTAGTCATATCCCTTTAATCCAATTAGAAATCCATTCAGAGCCTCTGCATGAGCTGTCTGTTGCAACCACTTTTCCTCAGTCAATTTATGCTTAAATCCATCAACACGACTTAATGTGCACTGCTGCTCAGGGTCATTCAGCACTTTTTCTTCTCTCTTAGTCTCTCAAGTACCCTGCACATCAACATGTGAACATATCCACCATCGCCCAGACAAGGTTCCTTCTTGATAAGCTTTCTCCGCAGATTTTCTCTCCCTTCCCATTATTTGTCTTTTTCTCCTTCCCTTTATTTTCCTCATTTTAATCGCAGGAAAATTTAGTGCTCATTACTTTTCATTGAAAAGAAGGAAATAGATAAGCTCTGCCTACCTTCTCCAATATTGTTTTTAAAAAATCTGACAGAAAATGAATGGATGCATTTTTTATTTTTCACAATGTCATCCTTTTGTCCCATTCTTTTCTCTTCCCACCTGATTTCAAACCAGAGAGCTCGTGAACCACTGCAGCCCTAGTAACCTGGCAAGAAGTCCATGCAGCTTGCTCAATACTGGAATGCATTAATATGGTGTGTACCGGAAATTATCTTTGATAAGGAAATGGAAGACCGGAAGGGTTCTGACTACTAGTGGAGAAGGACTCTGTGACTCCAGCCAAGTTACTTCTCTCTCAATCTCGTTTTCTCATTTGAATAATGAGGAAGTTAGTCTAAATCAGCAATTTTGGAGGTGGCAGATAAAGGCCTGAATTAAAGGGCAAGGAAGGGACAGGTGGCTTGGGCTTTGCAAAACCATCAGGTTTTCATTTGAACAAATCATCAAGACTGAGATATTTTAAACATTTTATTCATTTATTTGATGGAGAGAGAGTGCGCACAAGCAAAGACGGAGAAATTTTTAAAGGTCCTTTCTAGTTCTGTTTCCTAATTTGAGAGGTAAGAACCACCACGATAACCATGGTAACATTTGTTAATATTGTTTCTGATTTTATAAAGCACTTGAATCCATGATATAAAGTAAATGAAGACCACCCAAATTAGAATAAGCAACAGTTACTTATTGAGAGCTTGCTAGAGTAAGGAGTTAGCCACCATCACCTGTGTTTGGCAGACTCCAACTCAGCCAGAAGAGTGAGAAAGCTTTATAGGAGCAAAAAAGGGAAGGTTAAGTGTGCCCTGAAGGAGGCTGTTGGCAGGGGGAAGCTGTAGGCAGGCTAAGAAGCAGCAGGGCATTCTATGTGATGGGTTAAGGGGTACATTTTGGCTCTCTGCAGTTGGTCTTAAGTTGGATCTGGGGGCAAAACATTGGGAAGCTGTAAGTTAGTAATCAATGTCTGGTCATTTGGGGCTGATTTTGATAGGGCTTGAAGCCTGGCTTCTTGAACCAGTTGCTAGAGATAACTTCCTGAACTAGTTACTGTAAATGGTATTTCAGCCTCTCGGGCTGATTGCTGCAGGTCACAGGTGAGAGTTCTGTTTTTATATATAGTCAGGTCGTTGTCGAAATGTTTATTTAGTCTCTCAATGTTTTCATTTGAGCAGTGAATATGGAGACAATGAGGGGCGCCTTGGTGGCTCAGTCGGTTAAATAGTCAACTCTTGATTTTGGCTCAGGTCATGAGCTCAGGGTCCTGAGATTGAGCTCTCCAAAATAAACAAACAAATCTTCAACAAAAAAAGAAAATGGAGATAATGACTGGCTTTTATATTCAATTTTTAAATAAAAATACTCTCCATTTGAGAACTCAGGGCGTCTTTTTTTTTAATTAAGATTATTTATTTATTTGAGAGAGAACCAGAGCTAGTGAGAGCACAAGCAGGGGGAGAAGCAGACTCCCCCCGCTGAGCAGGGAGCCTGATGCCGGGCTGGATCCCAGGGCCCCAGAATCATGACCTAAGCCGAAGGCAGACCTTAACAGACCTTAACCCACTGAGCCACCCAGGCGCCCCTCGGGGCCTCTCTCTTTATGTGAAGTCCCTACCTAGCTTATTTGTAAATTCTCTACGTCTTCTGGGAGGTTTTGTTTTTTCCTAGTAAGGAAAATACAGGGTTGATTAAAAAAAAAAAAAAGGAATGGAAGCCTCTGACCAGTATTACCTGGTAGACTGCCCACTGCCGCCAAGAGCGGCTCCCACAGTCTCCGTGCAGCTCTGCTCTGGGCTGCGAGGCTGATCCGAGGTATGCCGCCTCAGCACCATGCTCCGGGTTCCAGTGAAGCCAGCCTGCTCCTGTCAGCTGGAGAGTTCTGGACACTTCTTACAGGACGCGTGCAAAGCCTGCTGACACTGCTCTAGGAAAGCCAATCTGCATTTCCCTCCAGTGTCAGGCACTTGGCTCACGCTGCAGTTGTCTTTTGCTGTGCCACATAACAGGACATGAGTTTCTTGTCTCTTCTTTTGGTCTGTGTGAAACAACCCAGGTGTCAAATGAGCAAGGAAGCGAGCAAACAAACCTAATAACCCAGGTTTTGGTATCTCACTTTTTTTCAAGGCAGATGTACAAACAACCCTCTTCATGACCACAGGTTACATGGTTCTTGTCACACGTGCAGGTTTTGAGAGACCTAACAAAAGAAAGTGATTTTTAGAATTTGAGTCTAAATTTGAGTCTAAATTTGAATTTGAGTCTTGTGGCTTTGGCTTGCATGTGTCCACTACACCACATTTTCTCCCGAAATATGGGTACCTTGATTGAAAAATCACAGTATCAGTCATAACTGTTAGATAGACAGCAGGTCCTATTTATCTGCAAGCGGGAGAGAAAATCTCACCATTTGTTTGCATTTCCTGCTCTGGATTATCTAGGGCATCTTGTTTTTTGTTAAGCTAACTCAGCCTGTACAAATCCCTCCATAAATTTATGTTGGGGAGCATCATTAGAGACTTTTAAGACAAGTGACCTTAATCCCTTCCTTATCTTTGAACTTGATTTATGGATCTTCCTCTCCTGGGGGAATATCCAGCCAGAATGTTTCATGCTAGAAAGGGCTAATATAGAAGATTAGGGGCTGTCATGTTCCCTGGCACTGGGAAAGCAGGTGTGTCCCTCCAGCAGCAGGAGGCTGCTTCTCCCAGCTTTGAGCTCCCAGCTCTGAAGGACTGACGTTATTTGGGACAAAGCATAGTCGGTGGGGAGGGGGTCATGCCCGAAGGCAGTATTTTTTTTTTTTTTTCCTGAAGGCAGTATTGAAAGCAATGCAGATTTTGTTGCAAGCAATGAAGAAGCAGATGGTAGGTCCATGATCCTAGTACAACATGTGAAAATGGAAGACCAGCCAAAAGTTGAACAGAGGGAAAGAGCCGAGAGCTCCCGCAGGGATCACACTCATCCCTGAGGGTCTGAAAGGGTACGCACGCATGTGAACAAGGCTGCTTCCACTCAGTGACAGAGCAGAATGGGGGCAGATTGGAAAGAATTCCCTAAACAACAGACAGAACCATCAGCAAAAGGAGAAAGACTTTCTGGTTCAATGGGCAAAACATAGTATCTGACCAAACACTGGCTGAACATTATGATAATCTAAACCAGGGGCAATGCCTAAGAAGCCAGGCTTAAAAATAGTCACATCATCCCTAATGATCTGGAAGACCCAGGCTGAGCCCTCTTATGAGTGACTGGAAAGAAAACGGAGCTCCTAGTCCCTGGTTGAATATGGGGCAAAATTGTAAATGTTTTTAGTAGGCTCCACACCCAGCCTGGAGCCCAGTGTGGGGCTTGAACTCAAAACCCTGAGCTGAGATCAGGAGTCATATGCTTAACTGGCTGAGCCACCCAAGCACCCCAAAGTTGTAAATATTCTAAATTGTGAAAGTGGTCTCCAAGCCACACCCATATCCAAAGGTAATGAGCCAAAATGTAACTGACCGATAGGGCATCAGCATAACCTTTGACCAACATGTGGCTTATGCTGCCCTAGGAGCAAACCTCAGGAAGCCAGTCTAAGAGATACAAACAAGGAAAACAGTTCTGAACAGGAACGTCAGAGGCTTCACACGGTGGGGGCAACAGTCTTCACAAAATTAATTCAATCAAGTCACTAAATAAACAAATGAACAAACAAACACAGCAAGTCACAGAGGCAAGGGGAATCTGTACATAGTGCCAAGTGCCTAGCCCATTGCCTGGCTTAGAACAATCAGTAGTTTGGAGTCAGACTGAGTCGTAACATTGCTGTCACTGACTTGCTGTGTGACCCATGCATGTTGCTTTACTTCTCTGTGCCTCAGTTTCCCATAATTCAGTGATAACATTGGCACCTACTTCACGGGATAGTTGTGAGGATTAAAGGAACTGTGCATGTAAAGAACTAGCATGTTGTCTCCACTCAGTCAGTATTAACTGTTACCATCACACAGCGGGGTTGCCTATTTTCCCTTGTGCTACTTGTATTACGTGTTAGTTGCTCAGATTCCTCCAATAGATTGCCATACTTTTTGGATAAAGTATTGGTGCTTTTTAAATGTCAAAAGTCCTGGGAACATTTGTCTATGTAGTGATGAGCTCCTTGTAGGGAATATGCTTATCACTTTATCATTGCCATAGACCAAAAGGTCCAAGAAAGCCTAAGTTTGGCCAAAAAGGAAGAGGGTAACATCAAGGGGGAAAGAAGGGAACCAAGGAGATTAGTGGATACTATAAGACAAGTTACCCCGACTACAATTTATTTAGGGACAAGCCCTTCATGCTCATCCTGGTGGGTGGTAACAGAATTAACAGAGATGACTGGCATTCAATGGCATAGGTGATCTTTCTGATTTCTTTGAAACTCGCCACCCTATTGCTTGTTGCTAGGTAAGCTAATCCTGTGATTTATTTTTGACTATGAATAGACAGGCTCTCTACACAGCCAGACTTCTCTAGAATGCTGTGAGATTTTTGGCTCAGCGTTTCTTACAAGCCAAACGCAAGATCAACTTCACCATCCATGATTCCATTTGCTGGCATTAAATGCCCAAATCTCCTGAGAGCTTTCTTGACCTCAAAACAGGCCTTGCTAACAAATAAACTTAAATGCTTTATTACAAAAGGAAAAATGCAGAGGAAAGGAAAACTACCAGTCTCCCTTATGCTGGGCTCAGGTGGAAAGGAAATGCGATTTTTTTTTCACTAAAGTTTGGTTTCCTTGGTTTTAGTCATAAATATGAAAATAATTATAAATTGCCTTAGGGCACATTTAAAGAGAAATCCCATTTACAAAGGTTAGCAGTTATAATACAATTTGAGTAAGGTTCATAAAAAATTACTTGATGTACTGTGTATTTGTTTTATTTTTAAAAACAAATTAGCCACCATGTTATGCTCCTAATTGGATCTTTATGTTTCCAGAGAAGCTTTACCTCTTTTCTTATTCTCATATTTTACTAAACAAATGAGTACTTCTTCCTTTTTGTTCTTTTCATTTTGTAAGAACTATTCTAAAAATTTTCAGATATTCACAAAATAGAGCTAACAATATGAGAAGCCTACAAATACATTTCCCAAACCCACCAGTTCATCTAGGTTTTGTCACACGTGCTTCATCTGTCTCTTTCCATTCTCTTTTCTTCTTGAAGCATTTTAAAACAGATCCCAGACACCATATTATTTCAACCTACAGACTTCAATATGTATCTCTAAAATCCATGGGTATTTTCTTACACAACTATAGTGCTGTTATCACACCTAATAAAATTAATGCTTATCCTTGGTACCCTCCAATACTTGCCAATAATCAAAATTTCTTTCTCTTATTTTCTTACTGGTGAGTTCTTTTAATTATAGTCTAACTCAGGTCCACTATTACATGTGATTGTTAGGAATCTGAGCCTCTTTAATGCTAGAATAGTAGGTGTCCTTTTTATTTTATTTATTTTTTCATGCTATTGATTTGTTTAAAAATAAACAACCAAGAAAACAAAAGCCGGGTCAGTTGATCAAAAGAATGTTCCACAATTGGCTACGTCTCATTGCTTCTTCATTATTATTCCTTGTAAACTGAAAGTAAGCTCTAGAGACTGGCCCTCCATTAAAATCAGGTTCAACCATTTTGGTAAGGTTATTTCATAGATTGTGTTGTATGTCTTATATTCGTCACATCAAGAGACACAAAATACTTGACCATCTCCCTTCCAGTGATGCTGATTTACCCATGTGTTTAGGTTGTGATAGCCTCATTCTTCTGTTCTATTCTCCATCAGAATTTCATGTGATGGTTCTTGCCCCTAACAATCATCGCAAGAACCAATGATTGCATTAGAGGTTGCAAATTTTTTTTAAACAAAGTAAAACATTCTTTCATATAATGATGTGGTTTGGATAGCCTAAAATACAATTCCTATAGGAAAAGCATATTTGTTAAATTTTTAGAGAAGGCATGTGAGGCCTGTTACTTCTAATATAACCAATTATTTGGGAGAGATGTGATGCTCGCTCACTCTCATATAGCATCATGAATTGGTAGATGTTTATATACACAATGAGTTTGAGTCCAGTTATTCTTTCTGATGCTTAAATTGTGTCTCTTTGCATCTTTGGTCCCTTCTTGTTGGACATTGTATCCTTTGACATAATCCCCAAGTCTTTGATCATTTCCTTGCTTTCTGGCACAACAGCTATCCCAGACTTAACCAAGCATCTATATGCTTCCCCAAATCTGGAATCAGCCATTACCTCCAGAGTACTAAGCTTCACAATGTGAGCATGAGATGAGCTCATTGTTCCTGAAATTTACTTTTGAACCTTTCCTGTGTGAGAGCTAGGAAATACCACTTTTACTTTGTTCGAAAATTTACTCTAATATGTCTAAATCAAATTCGTTGCTGTAGGCTTTTTTAGCACAAATTAATTGTTTTACCTTTATTTTTGGTTGCAAACTTTATAAATGTCATTTGGGGTTAAATTCTGCCTTATCTGATATTAAAATTATAACTTCTTGTTCTCATTTGCATCTTCTTGGTGTAACTTTGCCTATCCCTTTAACTTTTGTGAATCAGTTTGTATGGGGTGTGTCTCTTATATTCAATAACAGTTGAATATGGATTTGTTAGCTAGTGTAAACATCTTTTTTTCCCCTCATAATAAAGTTAAGTTCATATATATATATATATTTTTTTTTAAAGATTTTATTTATTTGTTTGTCAGAGAGAAAGAGTGAATGAGCACAAGGAGGGAGAACAGCTGGCAGAGGGAGAAGCAGGCTTCCCGCTGAGCTGGGAGCCCAATGTGGGACTCGATCCCAGGACCCTGGGATGATGACCTGAGCCGAAGGCAGACGCTTAACCGACTGAGCCACCCAGGCGTCCCAAGTTAAGCTCATATATTTAATGTTAAACTAGAAATTCTAATTTTAGTTTTATGATACATTCATTAATAAACATGCATACTCTAAACATTTTACTACATTGTCATTTTCAAAAAGATTTTTATTTTTTAGGATAGTTTACTTTTTGTTCTATTGGTTTCTATTAGACCAATACTTTTCTTTATATACTACCTTTGGTGCCATCATTTTAGAAAATATCTATCAGGTACCTACAATAAATAATAAGGAAGATTTTCTCCTCTCTTCCCCTCCCTTTCTTCCATTACTCAATTTTAGAAACACATATTATGGTAGAGTTATCTTTGCACTCTTATAGATGCTTAAATTTGTACTGTTTCATTTGTCTAGGAAGTTAATACTAACGAGACCATCAGTAAACACTTTACTTTGCTTAAATTTGTGCTATTTCATTTGTCTAGGAAGTTAATACTAACGAGACCATCAGTAAACATTCTACTTTGCACTTTCATCTTCCATTTTTGTTAATTACATTATAGCAATATTGTCAGAACATAAGACATTTACAAATAATTTTACCACTCTTCTCTACTTTTATTTTTTTTTTAAACATTTTATTTATTTATTTGTTTATCAGAGAGAGAGAGAGAGCCAGAGCACAAGCAGGGGGAGCAAGTGACAGGCAGAGCCTGCTTCTCCCTCTCTCCCCCTGTTTGCTCCCACTGAGCAAGGAGCCCAATGTGGAACTTGATCCCAGAACCCTGGGATTATGACCCAAGCTGAAGGCAGACGCTTAACCAACTGAGCCACCCAGGCATCCCTACTTACTCTTATTTAAAAGCTCACTTCTGGACTTTACACCACAGTTTGTCCAATTGTTGTTGGTTGTTGAAGCTTGTTCTCTAGTTTGTTCCTTTTGGAACGGTTCATGGGACAAATACTCCCTAAGTGGTCAGGAGGAGCCACTGTGGAGATTAAGAAACTATAGTATTCTAGGAAGTCCTAGAATCGGTGTGTATTATTAGGTGCCAATCCTGTGTCAGACCCATGTGCCGAGCACCTGAGAGATATTTAAATTGAGGTTTTTACCTTCAAAAGTTCACAGCCTTTAGAATACAATAGTACTATCTGGCATTAAAATCTCAGAGTTCTATTAAGGCATTATCTTGTTCAGAAACTTTTTACCTCTATTTGTGAACACCAGATTTCAGATCCTTTACAATCACTCCGTTCTTTTGCACATGAGCTACTCTATAGTCCATAATATGGGTAAGAGACCATTAACATATATGGGATTGATGGTGGGTTGGAGAAAATGCATTGTCTTTTTTTTAATGCAGGAAGTTGGGATTTTTATTTTTATTTTTTTTATTTTTTCTCAGCATAACTCATACCCTCCCAATGTCCATCACCCACCCACCACATCCCTCCCACCCAGCTCCCCTCCAGCAACCCTCAGTTTGTTTCTTGAGATTAACAGTCTCTTATGGTTTGTCTTCCTCTCTGGTTTCAAATTGTTTCATTTTTCCCTCCCTTCCCCTATGATCCTCTGTATTGTTTCTCAGATTCCTCATATCAGTGAGATTGTGTGATAATTGTCTTTCTCTTGGCTTATTTTGCTTAGCATAATACCCTCTAGTTCCATCCACATTATTGCAAATGTCAATTTCATTTTTATGGCTGCATAGTATTCCATGACATATATATATGTGTGTGTGTGTGTGTGTGTGTGTATATATATATATATATATATATATATATTAATTTATAATTTATATTTATAATTAAATACCACCTCTTCTTTATCCATTCATCTGTTGATGGACATCTAGGCTATAAACATTTGGGTGCATGTGCCCCTTCAGATCACTACCTTTGTATCTTTAGGGTAAATACCCAGTAGTGCAATTGCTGGGTCGTAGGGTAGCCCTATTTTCAACTTTTTGAGGAACCTCCTTACTGTTTTCCAGAGTGGCTGCACCAGCTTGCATTCCCACCAAGTGTAGGAGGGGTCCCCTTTCTCCGCATCCTTGCCAACAGCTGTCATTTACTGATTGGTTAATTTTAGCCATTCTGACTAGTGTGAAGTGTTAGCTCACTGTGGTTTTGATTTGTATTTCCCTGATGCCAAGTGATGTTGAATACTTTTTCATGTGTCTATTGGCCATTTGGATGTTGTCTTTGCAGAAATATCTGTTCATGTCTTCTGCCCACTTCTTGATTGGATTATTTGTTCTTTGGGTGTTGAGTTTGATAAGTTCTTTCTAGATTTTGGATACTAGCCCTTTATCTGATAGGTCATTTGCAAGTATCTTCTCCCATTCTGTTGGTTGTCTTTTGGTTTTGTTGACTGTTTCCTTTACTGTGCAAGAGCTTTTGATCTTGATGGAAGTCCCAATAGTTCATTTTTACCCTTGCTTCCCTTGCCTTTGGTGATGTTTCTAGGAAGAAGTTGCTGCAACTGAGGTTGAAGAGGTTGCAGCTTGTGTTCTCCTCAAGGATTTGATGGATTCCTGTCTCACATTGAGGTCGTTCATCCATTTTGAGTCTATTTTTGTGTGTGGTGTAAGGAAATGGTCCCGTCTCATTCTTCTGCATGTGGATGTCCAATTTTCCCAACAACATTTGTTAAAGAGACTGTCTTTTATCCACTGGACATTCTTTCCTGCTTTGTCAAAGATGAGTTGACCATAGAGTTGAGGGTCCATTTCTTCCCTCTCTATTCTGTTCCATTGACCTGTGTGTCTGTTTTTGTGCCAGTACCATACTGTCTTGATGATTACAGCTTTGTAATAGAGCTTGAAGTCTGGAAATGTGATGCCACCAACTCTGGTTTTCTTTTTCAACATTGCTCTGGCTAGTCAGGTCTTTTCTGGTTCCATATAAATTTTAGGGTTATTTGTTCCATTTCTCTGAAAAAAGTTGATGGTATTTTGATAGGGATAGCATTAAATGTGCACATTGCCCTAGGTAGCATAGACATTTTCAAAATATTTGTTCTTCCAATCCATGAGCATGGAACGTTTTTCCATTTCTTTGTGTCTTCCTCAATTTCTTTCATGAGAACTCTATAGTTTTCTGAGTGCAGATTCTTTGCCTCTTTGGTTAGATGTATTCCTAGGTATCTGATGGTTTTGGGTGCAATTGTAAATGAGATCAACTTCTTAATTTCTCTCTCGTCTGTCTTGCTGTTGGTGTATAGAAATGCAACTGATTTCTGCGCATTGATTTTATATCCTGACACTTTACTGAATTCCTGTATGAGTTCTAGCAGTTTTGGAGTGGAGTCTTTTGGGTTTTCCCACAAAGTATCATATCATCTGCAAAGAGTGAGAGTTTAACTTCTCCTTTGCTGATTCAGATGCCTTCTATTTCTTTTTGTTGTCTGATTGCTGAGGCTAGGACTTCTAGTACGATGTTGAAGAGCAGTGGTGATAGTAGACAGCCCTGCCATGTTCCTGACATTAGAGGAAAAGCTCTCAGTTTTTCCCCATTGAGAATATTTGCTGTTGGTTTTTCATAGCTGGCTTTGATGATATTGAGGTATGTACCCTCTATTCCTGCACTGTGAAGAGTTTTGATGAAGAAAGGATACTGTACTTTGTCAAATGTTTTTCAGCATCTACTGAGAGTATCCTATGGTTTTTGTTCTTTCCTCTATTAATGTATTGTATCATATTGATTGATTTGCAGATGTTGACCAACTTTGTAGCCCAGGAATAAATCCCACTTGGTCGTGGTGAATAATCCTTTTAATGTACTGTTGGATCATATCGGCTAGTATTTTGATGAGAATTTTTCATCCATGTTCATCAGGGATATTGGTCTGTAACTCTCCTTTTTGATGGGGTCTTTGTCTGGTTTTGGGATTAATGTAATGCTGGCCTCATAAAATGAGTTTGGAAGTTTTCCTTCCATTTCTATTTTTTGGAACAGTTTCAGGAGAATAGCTGTTAATTCTTTAAATGTTTGGTAGAATTGCCCTGGGAAGCCGTCTGGTCCAGGGCTATTGTTTGTTGGGAGATTTTTGATGACTGGCTCAATCTCCTTACTGGTTATGGGTCTGTTTAGGTTTTCTCTTTCTTCCTGGTTCAGTTTTTGTAGTTTATATGTCTCGAGGAATGCATCCATATCTTCCAGATTGTCAAATTTGCTAGCATATAGTTGCTCATAATATATTATAATTGTTTGTATTTCTTTGGTGTTGGTTGTGATCTCTCCTCTTTCACTCATGATTTTATTAATTTGGGTCCTTTCTGTTTTCTTTTTGATAAATCTGGCCAGGGGTTTATCTATCTTATTAATTCTTTCACAGAACCAGCTCCTAGTTTCATTGATCTGTTCTACTGTTCTTTTGGTTTCTATTTCATTGACTTCGGCTCTGATCTTTATGATTTCTCTTCTGCTGGGTTTAGACTTTCTTTGCTGTTCTTTCAACAGCTCCTTTAGGTGTAGGGTTAGGTCGTGTGCTTGAGACCTTTCTTGTTTCTTGAGAAAGGCTTGTATTGCTATGTACTTTCAGGATTATCCTTGCTGCGTCTCAAAGTTTTTGAACAGTTGTGTTGTCCTTTTCATTTCTTTCCATGAATTTTTTTTTTTATTTCTTCTTTAATTTCCTGGTTGGCCCATTGATTCTTTAGTGGGATGCTCTTTAGCCTCCATGTATTTGAGTTGTTTTCAACTTTCATCTTGTGGTTGAGTTCTAGTTTCAAGGCATTGTGGTCTGAAAATAGGCAGGGAATGATCCCAGTCTTTTGGTACTGGTTGAGACTTTATTTGTGACCCAGGATGTGATCTATTCTGGAACATATTCCATTTGCACTAGAGAAGAGTGTGTATTCTGTTGCTTTGGGATGGAATGTTCTGAATATACCTGTGATGTCCATCTGGTTCAGTGTGTCATTTAAAGCCTTTATTTCCTTGTCGATCTTTTCCTTAGATGATCTGCCCATTTTGGTGAGGGGGTGTTAAAGTCTCCTATTTTTGTATTATTGTCGATGTGGTTCCTTGATTTTGTTATTAATTGGTTTATATAGTTTGCTTCTCCCATGTTAGGGGCATAGATATTGAAAATGGTTAGATCGTCTTGTTGGACAGACCCTTTAAGTATGATATAGTGTCCTTCCTCATCTCTTATTATAGTCTTTGGCTTAAAATGTAATTTGTCTGATATAAGGATTGCCACCCCAGATTTCTCTTGATGTCCATTAGCATGGTAAATTGTTTTCCACCCCCTCATTTTAAACCTGGAGGTATCTTTGGGTCTAAAATGAGTTTCTTGCAGATAGCATATCGATGGATCTTGTTTTGTTTTTTTTTTTTATCCATTCTGCTACCCTGTGTCTTTTGATTGGGGCACTTAGCCCATTTACATTCAGGCTAACTTTTGAAACATAGGAATTTAGTGCCATTGTATTGCCTATAAGGTGGCTGTTACTGTATATTGTCTGTTCCTTTATGGTCTGTTACTTTTAGGCTGTGTCTTTGCTTAGAGGACCCCTTTCAATATTTCCTGTAGGGCTGGTTTGGTGTTTGCAAATATTTTTAGTTTTTATTTGTCCTGGAAGCTTTTTATCTCTCCTCTATTTTCAATGACAGCCTAGCTGGATATAGTATTCTTGGCTGCATATTTTTCTTGTTTAGTGCTCTGAATATATCATGCCAGTCCTTTCTGGCCTGCCAGATCTCTGTGGATAGATCTGCTGCCAATCTAGTATTTCTGACCATTGAGAGTTACAGACCTCTTTTCCCGAGCTGCTTTCAGAATTTTCTCTTTGTCTCTGAGACTTGTAAGTTTTACTATTAGATGACAGGGTGTTGACTTATTTTTATTGATTTTGAGGGGGCTCCTTGTGCCTCCTGGATTTTGATGCTTGTTTCCTTCCCCAAATTAGGGAAATTCTCTGCTATAATTTGCTCCAATATACACTCTGCCCCTCTCTCTCTTTCTTCTCAGATCCCATTTATTCTAATATTGTTTCATCTTATGGTATCACTTATCTCTCGAATTCTCCCCTCATGGTCCAGTAGTTGTTTATCTCTCTTTTTTTCAGCTTCTTTATTCTCCATCATTTGATCTTCTATATCACTAATTCTCTCTTCTGCCTCATTTGTCCTAGCAGTAAGAGCCTCCATTTTTTATTGCACCTCACTAATAGTTTTTTTTTTTTTTAATTTCAACTTGGTTAGAAAGGGTTTTTATTTCCCCAGAAGGGGATTCTCTAGTATCTTCTATGCTTTTTTGAAGCCCAGCTTACATCTTTATAATCACCATTCTGAACTCTAGTTCAGAGTGTCTGTATTGGTTAGGTCCCCAGCACTCGGTACTGGCTCTTTTTCTTTTCTTTTCTTTTCTTTTCTTTTTTTTTTTTTTTTTTTTTTGAGGTGATTTTTTCCACCTTTTCATTTTGTCCAGAGAAGAAAAGATGAATGAGATAACAAAATGCTGAAAGGGTAACACCCTTTGGGAAGCTACCTAGTGCCACGAGGCTACTTGTCCTTTTCCTAGAGTACGCACCATTCTCTCAATCTTCCTTAGCGTTAATCTCCCTCCATTACCAAAGTTTACTTTGACTTTGTCTCATTTGTTGAGGGCATTACTCTTATCCAAGCCATTGTACTAATTAATGGATAGATAATAAAATTTTTTATGATAAGTCTGATACCGACTGCCTAAATACCTATGTTGCAAAAGCTTGTAAGGCCACATCCACTCTCTCTAGGACTACTGTGATTAACTAAGGATATTTGCGGAAGGATAAGGGTAATGCAAGTGAAAACCCCAATATTTGTAATCTCTCCACTAACTCATGATGACGCTATGCTGTTTTATATAATGTTGGTCACTTACATTGCAAGTTCTCTTAAGATTGGGGGTTCATTAAGCTTCTGAATTTTTTTTTTTTTTTTTTACTTTTGAAAAAGATTTTATTTATTGAAGAGAGAGAGAGAGAGAGCACACAAGTAGGGGGGGATAGTGGCAGACGGAGAGGGAGAAACAGGCTTCCCGCTGAGCAGGGAGCCCGATGCGGAGCTCGATCCCAGGATGCTGAGATCATGACCTGAGCTGAAGGCAGATGCTTAACTAAGCCACTCAGGCGCCCCAAGCATCTGAATTTTTAATTAGATAGCAACAAGAAAATCAAGGAGAATTTCAATAGAGACACTCCCATTTGTGGAAGATGTGTAGGGAGTAAACATTTTTGGTTGATTAAGAAACATGGCCATCACCAGGATACCATAGATTCCATTTATTCATTTAATTGTACTAATTAAATGTCTTGAGCTAGGTTCTGGTTATTGAGAGATAAAAAGCATATTTACTTTATAGCTTAATTTTAGTGATGGAAACAAACAAGTTAATAAATTCAATTTAACATGAAAATTATTTATAAGAGGTTTGTGCAGTTGCTTTGGCAGCACTGAGAAACTAGCTCAGAAAGGAGGATAGTCTTAGTAATTAGAGCAACACACAGGGTGTTGATGAGGGGAAGATTTTGCAAGTATGGAGAACACATGTGGTGAAGGCACGAGGGCAGGAAACAACGTGATGTACTTATAACTAGCTGTTCATTGCTGTGTAGATCACAGATGCAAGCAAGTGTCTGAGACCCGAGACTCCAGAAGCAATAGAGTCTGGCCATCACGCACCATTGTGCCAATTTCATGATTTTTGTTTACCTTTTTTTTAAGGGTTTATTTATTGTAGAGAGAGAGCATGTGCACACATATGTGCATGAGAGCTGGGGGAGGGGCAAAGGGAGAATGAAAATCCCAAGCAGTTTCCCTACTGAGCATGGAGCCCAACATGGGCTCAATCCCAAGACCTCGAGATCATGACCTGAACTGAAATCAAGAGTTGGATGCTCAACCGACTGAGCCACCCAGGCACCCCCCCTTTTTTACTTTATTAAGAGACTGTTGGTACCCTCAAAATATTTTAAACAGGGAATGCAGTGACCTTATTTAAAGATTTATGTGATAAAATATGCTAAAACTACTGAACATAACATTCACTAATTCACTCATTTGTTTTACAAATAATTATTAAGCGCCCACTATGTCTTCAGCCCTATTCCAGGTGCTGGGAATTCAATGGTTAGCAATAACAGAGATGATCATGCCTGCCCTTGTGGATCTAAGGCCAACTTGACCTTAATGCTTTAGCTGTCTTCCTTTTTAACATATTCTAAACTAAAAAAACAACAACAACAACAACAAAAAAACATATTCTAAACTGCCTTCACCTGCAGCCTTGGATAGATTACTCCAATTGGCCTAGAGATAACATTTTAAAAAATATCTTCAAATTTTGAAAAATACAAAAATTACACAAAAGCAAACAAAAAGCAATTCTCCCTTTATAACTTATCTCTTTCTACTGCTGGATTTTCTTGCTCCTCTTCACAGAAGACATATCCTACCCCCCTCCACCCAGTTCTCCATTCTAAGAAGGTTTTCATTCTCACAGTTTAACTGGAATAGCTTTTACTGGGGTTGTGATCTCCATCTTGCCAAACCCATGATGAATTGTCTTTTTTCCTTCTATTCAACTTCTCAGCAGCAGTTGATATCCATTCTTGCCTAATCCTGTGCTTCTACTTCCTTCTGGTTTCCCTCCCATACCTGATAGATTTCTCCTTCTCAGCTTTCTTTGTTAGCTTCCCTCACTCTGCTTGGACTCTAAAAGACCATGCACTGCCACATGCTCTACAACCTCCTGCCCTTCTCAATCTGTACTTTTTCTTTAATTGATGTCATCTAGCCCACTAGCTTAAATACCACCTGTGTATTGAAAACTCTCTGATTTATATTTCTGGTCTTATTTTGCCCTCCAGGACTCCAGATTCAGAAGTTCAGATATCTTCTCAACATCCCCATTTGGATGCCTAATAGACACACCAGGCTTCCCATGCACATCTAAATAGAATTTTGGTCCTTCCTTCAGACCGGTTTTGTCCCCAGTCTTTATTGTTTCAGTAAATGGCACCACCATTCACTCAGTTGGCCTGGTCAGCAATGTAGAAGTTATCCTGAATGCATCTCTTTCTCATTTGCTACTCTCCATATCAGCTAATAGCAAATCCTGTTGGCTTCTCTTCAAAAAGATATGCAAAATATGACCATTTTTACCATTTCCTCTGCATCTGTCTTACCTACCATTATCTTGCCCTTGGGTGATTGTAATAGCATCCTAACTGGTTATCCTGCTTCTAAACTGTTCCCCAGAGAGCAACCAGTATTCTTTCTCAAGTGCAAATCTGGGCAGATTCCAAGACTTTTCTCCCTACCTCACCAACATCTTTCCATTGCAGTTACAACAAATTCTAGGAGGTAGGATGGAGGAAGCAGGAAAGGAGGGCTCATCCCCACCTTTTAAGAACTTCCAATAGCAACACATGGCTCTTCTTAGCTCCCACTGGCTGTGACTTGATCATATAGTGACACCTAGCTGTAGGAGAGTACAGGAAATGTGTTACTTTTCCTTGGTGACCCTGTACCCACTAAAAATTGGAGCTCTGTGGCTAAGAAGAGAGAACTGATATTGGGATAAGTAACCAATATTCTCTGCCTCATTGCTCAAGTGACTCCTCCTCAGAAGGGCTTTTATTGATCACTGTGTAAAAGATACCCTTGTCACTATCTTATTACCTTGTTTTCCTGTCTTTATAGCATCACTACCTGGATTTATCATACTGGTCAATCTATATCTGTCTATTCTTCTATTACTTAATGTAATCATGCATACACTTATCTATTTGAAATCTGTTCTTATATTTATTCTCTGCCTTTTGCTTTAGATCCTAAGACTAGGAAACCAGGGATGTTATATGTCTATTGAATCACTATATTCTCAGTACCTAGAACAATGCCTGGTGTTTAATAGGCACTCAGCACACTTATGTGGGAAAAAAATCTCTGGAAAGTGAAGAGGACGTTATCAGCTGGGTGCAGGCATATACATATGCCTGGTTGAATGGTTTCAGTGGGGATAGCAGAGTTTTAGGAGACTTAGTAATACTTAAAATGTTTGGGGAGAATGTAAGAGAAATGTTAAGTTTGGGGTGTGGTTAGAGACCCAACTAAGAGTGATGATTATGCATTTTATGACTCAAATCTATTTTGTTACATGGATTTCACCAGCGGCGCTTGGTTACTAGGATTCAGGCATGAGAAATGAGCAGTGGAGTTTATCTAGTGTTCAGAGTTTAGAATATTGGCAGTGTTATTGGAAATGATGGGCAATTTTAACTTTTTTTGGTTGTTATATAGAAGAGAAGGAAAGAGATTATGATAAATGTTTTTGCATGAGAATAACATAAAGGAACAAAGTGGTTGGAAGAGCATACTAACAATACTGAGCATCTTCAGTGTCCTTTTTGGTGTAAATGGTGGGTTTTTTTAAATTTATATAATCTCACGTAATTTTCCTGAGCATATAAGTAAAAAATAACCTGTGAAGCTTGCAAACCAGATGTTACTATCCTTATCTGAGAAATGAGGATATTAAAACTTAAAAAGTTTAATGACTTTCCCAAACACAAAAAGAAAACTAGAGGAAAAAATAGAATAGGAATCCAAATCTTTTAACTATTTGTGTATTGCTGTAAAAGAAAAAGAAGACATCTTGATGTCTCTACCCTATTAATTAGCATGGTTTGAGCTGCTTTAATAATATTGGAGAATATTATATTTCATTATATTTGTATTAACTCAAAGGAAGACATGCATAGATACCTAGTTTTTGTGGAAAAATAAGTAACACTGTTTTAAACTCATGCCACTTATACTAATAAAACCATAACTTTAGGTGGAGCAGTATCCTGAATTTCACATGAAAAATGGCTGCAAAAATATATTCATTAAAGGAATAACATTTCATTTTGGAAGATGATAGGTGCATCTTAGTGTGATATGAATATCAACTTCAGGTAGAAAAAGCATGGGATTTGCAATACACAAATTAGAATCCTGTCCTAGCCTTTTCTGGAAATTAGTTTTGTCATTCACAATGTAGGAATGATAATGACTTCTTCATAGCATGGTTGGGAGCTCTCTGGATGGACTCACACCAGGAATTAAATGCTTCTGCCTGAAAATGACACATTGCTGATCACATTTCATAAATTTTAGCAGTCATATGGCCATGCCTAAATTAAAAGGGGAGGGGAAGTAAAATCCCCACATGGACCTGAAAGGAGAAGGGGAAGTATTGGTGAGAAGCCTTCATGTATACCATAGTGATTTAAAAATTAGACAGATAAAAACTTAAATAATAATAAATAAGACAAAACTTTGCAAAGCGTATTTTCCAGAATTCTAGATCTAGAAAGATACTGGTGGGTATTCCCAAAATAAAGAGATTTCTTAGTTGAATGACTCTGGAAAATATGGGGTATTTAAAGTTCAAATTTTTCTTATGGTAGAATTTCAGTAGGCTAAAATGCATAAAGGATTTCCAAAGTGGGAGGTAGAAACTATAATATGTAGCAATCTTACTGAGTCCTAGAATCCTTTTTTATTTGTTTGTTTTCTTTCTAAAGACTATTGTAGGAGATTACGCTGTGCACATCCTCTCACACTTTGAGAAATGGGGACTAGAATTATCTGGTGGCTGATGAGGAGGGAGTTTCTGGAGCCTGGATGGAAATACAAAAGCTTCTAAGTTCTCAGGACGATGACCTCTGAAGGCAACCCTCAGGTACTTCATCCTTGAGAGCAGCGTGCTGGTGAGTACAAGGTTTAACTAAATCACTTATTTGAAAGATGCCTGTTGTGATATTTTCTAAGAAGAAACTGAGGGCATTAAGTGCAGATTGTTGTCATGGAGCGTAAGAAGGTTGGAGTCGGGCTAGCTGTCATGGTTGTGTCCCAGAGACTAAGGCCTAAGTCCTACTATAGCTGAGGCCAAGGCAGGTGGTTGATCTTTCTCTTGGTGCCATGATTGTTCTCCTTTATTTTACTAATATTTCACTGTTAGTGGCATTGATAAATATTTCACTCTGAATGCTGTGTCACAGGTCTGATCTTATAAAAGTGTGAATGGAGATGAAAAAGTAGTGACTCAGAGGTGGTGTCTCTTGATGCACCTGTACACGGGAGGAAGGTGACAAAGGGGTCAGGGTGGTGACCCTCAGTAAGTCGGTAGTTTGTTTGATGGCCATCCAAAAGGATGAAGATGTCTTCTACTCAGTGTTTCCAGGCAAAGAGCAATAATGGAAAGTTTAAAACCTGCCTCTACCTAGATCGAGGGGCTGAATGGCAAAACACAAAGACCTCGCCCATTGTGTAGAGCATGTCTGAATCTGAAAATAAGAGGTCATACAGGATCAAATTTTGTACTTGCATGCTATCTGTGGCTTCGGGTTTATACTTTTGGAAAGTATGGATCTTAAAAAATATATTACAGGTAAAATTCAAACTGTGGCAAACTTCACTATTCACTATAGCTGTGGATTTTAACGAGCTATTCCCAAATTACTTGAATTCACTGCTCATTGAGTCCATGCTTTTAAAATCAGAAGTTCCATATTTATCTAGATAAGTTGGACAAATAATGCCTGGTTAAAATGATTTTATGAGTGTATTATGACCGATGCTTCCCCCAATATTAATATTTATTTTATGATCAAAATAAATATTATTTTAGTTTGATATTACTCAGAGCAACATGGTATATATCCTTTTTAAAGATTTATTTATTTATTTTAGAAGAGACAGAAAAAGAGTAGGGGAGGGGCAGAGGGAAAGGAAGAGAGAGATCCTCAAGCAGATTCCCAGCTGAGTGCAGAGCCTGACACGGGGCTCAATCCCAGGACCCTGAGATCATGACCTGAGCTGAAATCAGAAATTAGATGCTTAACTGACTGAGCCACCTAGGTGCCCAGTTATGCTCAATATTTCTGTACTACATCTTCACATTTGGAAATCTGAGGAAGAAATTTCTCTTTTATTAGACTTTTCATAGGTAGGTATCTGAGGTACACATTTTATTTGCAATCATAGATATGAAAATATGTAAAACTAAAAGGCATTCACAATTTTGTAAAGCATGGATGTTTAAAATTATTGGAGATTTTCAAACTCCAAAATCTGAATCTTAAGAAATGGTCACCATGATCATTTGTGTTTGGATTTTGCAGTTTCAATGTCAGTATGAAATCTCCAACACTGACCAGTTTATATAAGCTGCAATTATAGTCTGGGTGTGATTTTCTTTTTTCTTTTTCTTTTTTTTATTGTCTCCATGTATTTCCAGGTTTTTTTTTTCAGTGTTCAAAATTCATTGTTTATGCACCACATCCAGTGCTCCATGCAATACATGCCCTCCTTAATACCCACCACCAGGCTCGCCCATCCCCCCACCCCTTTCCCTCTAAAACCTTCAGTTTGTTTCTGAGTCCACAGTCTCTCATGGTTTGTCTCCCCCTCTGATTTCCCCCAATTCACTTTTCCTTTCCTTCTCCTAATGTCCTCCATGTTATTCCTTATATTCCACAAGTAAGTGAAACCATATGATA
>CM052884.1:64422574-64435151 GCA_028534135.1 Potos flavus | reverse complement strand
TCATTTTACTGAGGTGTCTCTTTTCACGATTGCTCTCAGGGTTTCTATTAATAGCTACATGGGACACTCCTAATTCTTAACTAGTCCAAGTCTCATCTTCTCTTCATTTTCTCATGTCCTCAGAGTTTAATGACTTTAGATAAGCCCACTCTCTGGTTTCTAATTATGTTTACTCAGCCTACCCATTTTGCTTATAAAAGCAGCTATTCCCAATATTCAATCTAAAAATATATTTCAGGCTGTATCGTCGGACATTCCAATATTTTATGAGAATCTGTTGAATGTACCAACTCCTCTAGACCAAATCATGACAAAAGTTATGTCTCCATAACAAATCCATTTTAAGAATTGGTATTACTATTTAGAGTATTTGGCACCAATCTCTCCTGAAATAAGATTTAAGCAAGAAGTAACTATTGAAAATTGTTTTATAGGTGTTCTTTTTTCATAATTAGAAAAAATGCATTAATACTATTTTCACATTATATATGTGATCACAAACATAAAACAGGAGGTGGTTTTGGCAAACTAGAAGCAGAAGTAAAAATAATGGACTTACCTGGATATCTCATAATACCCTGTTCTTAATCTTATAATTCAACCAAAAGCATTTAATTACTTGAAATTACATAGCTCTGGGCAAAGATGACAAATGGACAACCCCATAAAACTGGTTGATCTCTTTTCTTCTCTCCCCAAATCAACCTGTCATCATCTGTTGACTTTATTTCCCAAATATCTCAAATCTTTCTCTTTCTCTCAATCAGCTTTGTCAATCCTGCTGAAAATCATACACTAGAGATACTACAGAACACTATCATCTCTTGTTTGGACTAGAGCCTTTCAACTGGTCGTCCTAATTTCACTCTTAACCTCACTCCTCCTGACCTAGTCTTCTCCTAGCAGCCAGAGCAGCCTGTGTAATAATGTGCCAGCGACTGATTTCCCATTACGCATAGAACCCAATTTAAAGTATTGTATAATCTGGCCCCGCCTTCCTCTTTCCCCATTCACTTCTTTCCAGCCCTTCCTGTTTTCTTCCTGTCGTCTGAACAGTCGGCATTCTTACCTTTCTCAAGGACTGTGCAAAGACTATTCTCTCTTCTTGGAATTTCTCTTTCTCCTTTTTGAGGAGCTAGCATCTTTTCATTTTTAAGAAGTCTTAGCTCCAACGCCACATAGTCCAAAAAAACTTTACTAGCCTTTCTAAGACAGGTAACACTAATAATCTCCCCCTTTTTTGTTTCCTTAATAATGCTTATCATAAATTATGATGCTATAGATTTCGTTATTTTATGATTAAGTTTTTTCTGCATTTCTCACTAGAATCTGAATAATACTAAGCACCATGAGGTACCATCACCAGGGATGGTACTTGTCTCACATATTACTTTTAACTCCAGCACCAAGGTGGAAAGAAGGGTTTATATCAAAGGAATGAATATAAGAAAGGAAGGGAGGGAAGGAGATAGAGAAGGAAGGAGAGAAGGAAAGCAGATTTGTCGGAATAATGCTGCCCACCTGGGGAGGTTTGTGGACTGCAAACCAAGAGGCTGGTTATACATCTCCCTCTTTGTTCACCTAACAGATCCCCATTTAACACTTCCATCCTCTTTTCCACACTCACTTCCCATTATTCTCCTAGTGAATTGTTCAGCATAGTCCTACAAACTTACTTCAAGTACTCCATTCTTCTTTGTATTTTCCTGCCTCTATACTTTTGTTTATGATGAACCAAATAAGTTTTTCAATAAATGTTCTGTTCAAATGCCATGCTTCCTATGAAACCTAATCAGTGTTGACTCTAAACTACCATAATATTTTATTTTAACCTTTCTGAGAAGAAATCACTTTCTGGTCAATGGTTTGTAATCCTTCAGATTTATATCTTGCATCTTCTGTATGCTGGGCTCCCAGAGAAAGAGGAATCTGTAATTAATTTTTCTTCTTAATCTCTTACAGTATATGGTGGGGTACCTTAACCATAATATGTTATCCATAATTTTTGTTTTAACAGAATTCTTCACCCATGTACTAACAAATCAATAAATGTTACATAGCTACAATTTTCACTAATATATTTTAGACCTTGGCTTTGAACAAGGCTCTTTATTTTTTCTCGGAAAATTAATTGTCATGATATTGTAAGTGCCACTTTGTAGTGATAACATAAAATATTACAGCAGGCATTTCCAACCCACTTATTTGCAGAGCATCTAATATACAGTTATTTAGCATCTACTCCACACAGAAACATTAAACATTAGGAAAATAAATTGCTTTTTTACTCCTTATTTTTTTCATCCTTCTAAGTACCAGTACTGTAACAATTCTGTCAAAACAAGCTGCTTAATTATGGCACCTCTGCTTTGGAAGTTATTAATGTAGACAAAACTATTGACATATTATATAAGATACAGCAGAGTGAAAAGTTTAATCGGCTGTAAAAACACCACTGAATTAGATTCCAAATATGATGGGCCATCATAGAAAAATGATTATTGATATAATTCAGAAAATAAGGTCTTGGGTGGGGAATCTTGCTGAACAAGGAAATGAGGGCTTACAGCATTCTGTCCTAAGGGGAAAAGATTGGCTATAAAAAGAAGAGCTTGATGTTCATCTCTCTAATAGAAATCACTTGGTATCATGCCATAAATGGTGAGCTTGCAAAATGCACAGTGTGAACTAACATATTCCCTTGGCTAGGAGTAGGTTCATACCCAGAACTCAAAGCTTGATGAAAAAAATACCCAAACCTTATATATTGATGGAGTGTAATCATTGTCATCTTTGATTTATTTCCAATCATTATACCAATAATGTTGACCTCAACACTTTTTTTTGCCTCCGGGTTTTTGCACTGTTGTTCCCTCCTTCTGAGCCACTATTTCCTTAGGTCCTTGAATGTATGTATCCTTCTCATCATTCAGGTTCAAAGTCACCTTCCCAGGAAGGGCTTCCATGATCACCATATGGTGTTTACCATACCCTCTCTAGTTACACAGGACACGTTGCTCTAGTCACACAGGACACATTGCCCTGTTTCTCTTCCTCATTAACTTTGTCAATACCTGAAATTATTATTCTGATTTTTTTTTATTAACATATAATGTATTATTTGCTTCAGGGGTACAGGTCTGTGAATCATCAGTCTTACACAATTCACAGCACTCACCATAGCACATACCCTCCCCAGCCACCCTAACCCAGCCAGCCTATCCCTCCCCCCACAATCCCCTAGACACCCACAGTTTGTTTCCCGAGATTAAGAGTCTCATGGTTTGTCTCCCACCCTGGTCCCATCTTGTTTCATTTTTCCCTCCCTCCCCTCAACAACCCTCTGCCCTGCCTCTCAAATTCCTCATTCAGAGAGATCATATAAAAATTGTCTTTCTCTAATTAACTTATTTTGCTTGGCGTAATACCCTCTAGTTCCATCCACATCATTGCAATGGCATGATTTCTGGGTTATTTTGATGGCTGCATAGTATTCCATTGTGTGTGTGTGTGTGTATATATATATATATATATATACCACCTCTTCTTCATCCATTCATCTGTTGATGGACATCTAGATTCTTTCCATAGTTTGGCTATTGTGGACATTGCAGCTATAAACATTCGGGTGCACATTCCCCTTCATTAATACATTTGTATCTTTAGGGTAAATACCCAGTAGTGCGACTGCTGGGTCATAGGTAGCTCTATTTTCAACTTTTTGAGGAACCTCCTTATTGTTTCCTTGAGTGGCTGCACTAGCTTGCGTTCCCACCAACACTGTTGGAGGGTTCCCCTTTCTCCGCATCCTTGCCAACTCCTGTTGCTTCCTGACTGGTTAATTTTAGCCATTCTGACTGGTGTGAGGTGGTTGCTCACTGTGGTTTTGATTTGTATTTTCCTGATGCTGAGTGATGTGGAGCACTTTTTCATGTGTCTGTTGGCCATTTGGATGTCCTCTTTGCAGAAATGTCTGTTCATGTCTTCTGCCCATTTCTTGATTGGATTCTTTGTTCTTTGGGTGTTGAATTTGATAAGTTCTTTCTAGATTTTGGATACTAGCCCTTTATCGGATAGGTCATTTGCAAATATCTTCTCCCATTCTGTCACTTCTCTTTTGGTTTTATTGACTGTTTCCTTTGCTGTGCAAGAGCTTTTGATCTTGATGGAAGTCCCAATAGTTTATTTTTACCCTTGCTTCCCTTGCCTTTGGTGTTGTTTCTAGGAAGAAGTTGCTGCAACTGAGGTTGAAGAGGTTGCGGCTTGTGTTGTCCTCAAGGATTATGATAGATTCTTGTCTCACATTGAGGTCTTTCATCCATTTTGAGTCTATTTTTGTGTGTGGTGTAAGGAAATGGTCCCGTCTCATTCTTCTGCATGTGGATGTCCAATTTTCCTAACACCATTTGTTGAAGAGACTGTCTTCTTTTTATTGGACATTCTTTCCTGCTTTGTCAAAGATGAGTTGACCATAGAGTTGAGGGTCCATTTCTTCCCTCTCTATTCTGTTCCATTGACCTGTGTGTCTGTTTTTGTGCCAGTACTATACTGTCTTGATGATTACAGCTTTGTAATAGAGCTTGAAGTCTGGAAATGTGATGCCACCAACTCTGGTTTTCTTTTTCAACATTGCTCTGGCTAGTCAGGTCTTTTCTGGTTCCATATAAATTTTAGGATTATTTGTTCCATTTCTTTGAAAAAAGTTGATGGTATTTTGATAGGGATAGCATTAAATGTGCATGTTGCTCTAGGTAGCATAGATATTTTCACAATATCTGTTCTTCCAATCCATGAGCATGGAACGTTTTTCCATTTCTTTGTGTCTTCCTCAATTTCTTTCATGAGTACTCTACAGTTTTCTGAGTACAGACTCTTTGCCTGTTCGGTTAGATGTATTCCTAGGTATCTGATGGTTTGGGGTGCAATTGTAAATGAGATCAACTTCTTAATTTCTCTTTCGTCTGTCTTGCTGTTGGTGTATAGAAATGCAACTGATTTCTGTGCATTGATTTTATATCCTGACATTTACTGAATTCCTGTATGAGTTCTAGTAGTTTTGGAGTGGAGTCTTTTGGGTTTTCCACATAAAGTATCATATCATCTGCAAAGAGTGAGAGTTTGACTTCTCCTTTGCTGATTCAGATGCCTTCTATTTCTTTTTGTTGTCTGATTGCTGAGGCTAGGACTTCTAGTACGATGTTGAAGAGCAGTGGTGATAGTGGACAGCCCTGCCATGTTCCTGACGTTAGGGGAAAAGCTCTCAGTTTTTCCCCATTGAGAATGATATTTGCTGTGGGTTTTTCATAGCTTGCTTTGATGATATTGAGGAATGTACCTTCTATCCCTACACTGTGAAGAGTTTTGATGAAGAAAGGATGCTGTACTTTATCAAATGTTTTTCAGCATCTACTGGGAGTATCCTATGGTTCTTGTTCTTTCTTTTATTAATGTATTGTGTCACATTGATTTGCAGATGTTGAACCAACCTTGTAGCCCAGGAATAAATTCCATTTGGTTGTGGTGAATAATCCTTTTAAAGTTGGATAATAATAATCCTTTAATAATCCTTTAATGTACTGTTGGATCCTATTGGCTTGTATGTTGGTGAGAATTTTTATATCCATGTTCATCAGGGATATTGGTCTGTAACTCTCCTTTTTGATGGGGTCTTTGTCTGGTTTTGGGATTAAGGTCATGCTGGCCTCATAGGATGAGTTTGGAAGTTTTCCTTCCAGTTCTGTTTTTTGGAACAGTTTCAGGAGAATAGCTGTTAATTCTTTAAATGTTTGGTAGAATTGGCCTGGGAAGCCGTCTGGTCCAGGGCTCTTGTTTCTTGGGAGATTTTTGATGACTGCTTCAATCTCCTTACTGGTTATGGGTCTGTTCAGGCTTTCTCTTTCTTTCTGGTTCAGTTTTGGTAGTTTATATGTCTCGAGGAATGCATCCATTTCTTCCAGATTGTCAAAATTGCTGGCTTATAGTTGCTCATAATATATACTTATAATTGTTTGTATTTCTTTGGTATTGGTTGCGATCTCTCCTCTTTCATTCATGATGTTATTAATTTGGGTCCTTTCTGTTTTCTTTTTGACAAATCTGGCCAGGGGTTTATCTATCTTATTAATTCTTTCAAAGAACCAGCTCCTAGTTTCATTGATCTGTTCTACTGTTTTTTTTGGTTTCTATTTCATTGACTTCTGTTCTGATCTTTATGATTTCTCTTCTCCTGCTGGGTTTAGGCTTTCTTTGCTGTTCTTTCAACAGCTCCTTTAGGTGTAGGGTTAGGTTGTGTAGTTGAGACCTTTCTTGTTTCATGAGAAAGGCTTGTATTGCTATATACTTTCCTCTCAGGACTGCCTTTGCTGTGTCCCAAAGATTTTGAACAGTTGTGTTGTCATTTTCATTTGTTTCCATGAATTTTTAAAATTCTTTTTTAATTTCCCGGTTGACACATTGGTTCTTTAGTGGGATGCTCTTTAGCCTCCATGTATTTGAGGTCTTTCCAACTTTCCTCTTGTGGTTGAGTTCTAGTTTCAAAGTATTGTGGTCTGAAAATATGCAGAGAATGACCCCAATCTTTTGGTACCGGTTGAGACCTGATTTGTGACCCAGGATGCGATCTCTTCTGAAGAATGTCCCATGTGCACTAGAGAAGAGTGTGTATTCTGTTGCTTTGGGATGGAATGTTCTAAATATATCTGTGATGTCCATCTAATCCAGTGTGTCATTTAAGGCCTTTATTTTCTTTTTGATCTTTTTTTTTTTTTTTTTTTTTTGGCAGAAAGAGATCACAAGTAGACAGAGAGGCAGGCAGAGAGAGAGGGGGAAGCAGGCTCCCTGCCGAGCAGAGAGCCAGATGCGGGGCTCGATCTCAGGACCCTGAGATCATGACCTGAGCCGAAGGCAGAGGCTTTAACCCACTGAGCCACTCAGGTGCCCCTATTTCCTTGTTGATCTTTTGCTTAGATGATCTGTCTGTTTCAGTGAGAGGGGTGTTAAAATCCCCTTCTATTATTATTGTTGATGTGTTTCTTTGCTTTTGTTATTGGTTGGTTTATATAGTTGGTTGATCCCATGTTAGGGGCATAGATATTGAAAATGGTTAGATCTTCTTGTTGGACAGATCCTTTAAGTATGATATAGTGTCCTTCCTCCTCTCTTATTATAGTTTTTGGCTTAAAATGTAATTTGTCTGATTTAAGGATCGTCACCCCACCTTTCTTTTGATTTCCATTAGCATGGTAATGTTTTCCACCCCCTCACTTTAAATCTGGAGGTGTCTTTGGGTCTAAAATGAGTTTCTTGCAGAGAGCATATTGAGGGATCTTGGTTTTTGTTTTGTTTTGTTTTTTAATGCATTCTGATACCCTGTGTCTTTTGACTGTGGCATTTAGCCTATTTACATTTAGGGTAACTATTGAAAGATATGAATTTAGTGCCATTGTATTGCCTTTAAGGTAACTTTACTGTATACTTTCTCTGTTCCTTTCTGGTCTGTTACTTTTAGGCTCTCTCTTTGCTTAGAAGACTCCTTTCAATATTTCCTGTAAGGTAGTTTTGGTGTTTGCAAATTCTTTTAATTTTTGTTTGTCCTGGGAGCTTTTTATCTTTTCTTCTGTTTTCAGTGACAGCCTAGCTGGATATATTATTCCTGGCTGCATATTTTTCTCCTTTAGTGCTCTGAATATATCATGCCAGTCCTTTCTGGCCTGTCAGGTCTCTGTGGATACATCTGCTGCCAATCTAGTATTTCTACCATTGTAGGTTATAGACCTCTTGTCTGGAGCTGCTTTCAGGATTTTCTCTTTGTTTCTGAGACTTGTAAGTTTTACTATTAGGTGACAAGGTGCTGACTTATTTTTATTGATTTTAAGGAGGTTTCTCTGTGCCTCCTGGATTTTGATGCTTTTTCCCTTCCCCGAATTAGGGAAATTCTCTGCTATAATTTGCTCCGATATACATTCTGCCCCTCTCTTTCTTCTTCTCTGAGATCCCAATTATTCTAATATCGTTTCATCTTATGGCATCACATATCTCTCGAATTCTCCCCTATTGATCCAGTAGTTGTTTATCTCTTTTTTTCCAGTTTCTTTATTCTCAATCATTTGGTCTTCTATATCACTAATTCTCTCTCCTGCCTCATTTATCCTAGCACTAAGAGTCTCCATTTTTTATTGCACCTTATTAATACCTTTTTTTATTTCAACTTGGTTAGATTTTAGTTCTTTTATTTCTCAAGAAAGAGATTTTATTTCTCCAGAAAGGGATTCTCTAGTATCTTCCTTGCTTTTTTCAAGCCCTGCTAGCACCTTGATAATTGTCATTCTGAACTCTAGTTCTGACATATTAGTAATGTCCATATTGATTAGGTCCCTAGCCATTGGTACTGCCTCTTGTTTTATATATATATTTTGTTGTTCCCTGAACACTTTCCATACAGGTTTGGAGGAGAAGAATGATGGTGGCCTCCCAATCTCTCCTCTCAGAGGAGCTGAGAGTTTGGGGCCCCACTCCTCATTGCGCCCTCAGAGAAAACCAGTCAATCTCTCCCATCTCCCTGGTCTCTGGCCACACTCGGTGCTAACCTGGCCTGTGACCGAGTGTTGCTATCTCCGGCACATGGCCCTGTTTGGATTGGTTGCTTTTCTGTTCATAGAATTGCTGTTTTTCTTCTCTTTGATCTCCTGTTGAGTTTGTAGGTGTTCAGAATGGTGATAACTATCCAACTGAACTCCTGGGACCCGATGATATTTAGGTCTCCTACTCCTCCACTATCTTGCCTAAGGTTCTGTTCTGATTATTGGCTACTGTCTTTCTCACCCACTGAAATGTAAACTTAACACCTATAGGATATGTCTGTCTCATTCACTGCCATGCTTCAAGTGCTGGAATGATGTCTGGTATTAGTTCTTCCATGGACATTATAGAACAAATGGAATGACCTCATTTGGCATGCTATCTTTCCCTAGCATTGTAGAATTCGTCTTCAGCTTATTAAGAAATATCAATAATGCTATTTTCTTGCTGAGAAAATGTGGAAAAATCGTAAGATCACTCACAAATTAACTATGAAAACCTACTAGAGTTCTCAAATTTTAGAAGGAAAAGGAACATTTTAGGAAGAGAGCAGAAAAAGATGGGGAATTACCATTTAGTGAGGATCTAACATGTGCCAAGTAGTATGTGGTTTAGTCATATTACACAATTATTAACCATAATAATAATAAAATTATTGAACCCTTACTGTGTGCCCAAGACAAGTCTGAAATCTTTCATTTTATTCCATTTTCTCATTAAATCTTCACCATTGAACTTATAAGGTATATACTATTATTTTCTTCATTGCACAGTGATGGAATGGCTTCTTGGCAGGTCTTATTTTTCTCAGTTAAGACAGGAAAACCAAGGTTAATAGTAATTTTTTCCAAGGCTACAGATCTAGTAAGTGACAGAATGTAGATCGGAACACAGATATTCTATAATCTATGCTTTGCTCTTTCATGGCAAATTTATGTATGTATGCAATATGTTTGTATTCATGTGATGTCTAACTCTGGTCAAGGATTGGTATTGATCATTCAAAGGGGAGTGATGGAAGATTCTCCAATTGGTAAAAATTCAGTCATTTTGGAATGCTTTCCTATGTGCTGAAATGGAATTTTTCTTAGAGTACCCAAATAGTATAAAGGACATGATAACCCACAATAGGTTTGCTATGAAATGGTAGGGGGTAGTAAGTGATAAAAGAACAAGATTGACTTGATTATGGTGTTAATTGATAGGTATGAATGTAAACTCAGGAGAAAGTTTTAGGGAGGGAGTACAAGATGCAAGCCATAGTCATCAGGAGAGGCTCCACAGTTAGGCTGAAGCTAGGGAAGGGTGTTGAAGGATGGGTAAGAAGGAGGAGAGCAGAGAACATCAGAGAGAGAGGGAGAGAGAACAGTGTTCACAAATGGACAGAGCAAGAAGCTAAGCATGCAGTGTGAAGGTATAAAAGAGTAGGGAGAGGTTAATTACTTTGGAACTGAAGATGAGGGTCACTGGTCATAAGTGGCAGGTCCACTAAGATGATGCTATTAAATGTGTATCTCCTTTTCCTGCTCTCCTTTCCTGCTGGCATCTTCTCGGCATGGGTGCTGGAGGTAGTGCATGAAAAGAAGGAGGGGGAATGGGAAGCTGTCTCCTTCTTTTACAAGCACAGCTGATTGACCACAGGAGTCTTTAGGAAACATACTCTAAGAGTAGTTTGACAAAAATGGGCCCCTGTTCAAGATTCCCATTATAGCTAGGGATGAAATGGGTTTCTGCTGGGTAGAAAGCCACTCTACCAAGACAATTTACTGTGCTTATGATCAGCTTTCTATTTTTATGGTTAATTGCTTAACTAGGGGCTTCTGCTTTACTTATGAGCCTGGGGATTTTTAATGAGGACAGTGTACTTTCATGGACTAAAGAGACTTAAAAAAATGTCTCATCCCTTAACATTAATTCTAGCAGAAAAAGTCAGTATATAACATTAGCTGTTTGGGAGGCATGCTATCAATGAGAAAATTTGCTGTTGCCATCCTTTAGCAGTACAAAGACAAATTGGTGTTTATAAGAAAATTATCTTGATACACAGAAATTCTAAAGTCAGAGTCTTTGCCAAGTGTGCTTTATTTTGTTCAGAATTTTAAAAGGTAATTAGTCTATGCTCTATTCAACCAGTATTCAATAATTAAATCTTTGAGGAATTACCATGTGTCCTGTGCCTTCATGTATATCATTTCATTTAATCTTAACATGCTTGTAATTTTAGTCAAAGACTGAGGGTTAACCTTTTGTCCAAGGTCACAGATAGTGAGTGGGAAAGTTGGAATTTAATTCCATGTGTTCTGACTCTATGTCTTAAGCTCTTCCTCCTTCCCTGTAATGTATTTATTTTCCAGCACTGTGTAGTTCCCTTACTTTGCTGGGGAATCATATTCTCTCCCTCTCTCTCTCTCTCCCCACTTTCCACAGACAATGAATGATATCTAAGTTCCAGTAGTTATTCTAGGAATTGTAGACACCAAAAAAAGAAAAAAAAAAAAAAAAGGCATTCTCCCACACCAGGAAGGAGTTACTAATCTACCAGGGGGGACTAGCTATTTTTTTATTTATTTATTAAATATTTTAATTCTTTATTTGAGACAGAGACAGTGAAAGAGAGAGCACAAACAGGGAGAAGAGTCAGAGGGAGAGGGAGAAGCAGACTCTCTGCTGAGCAGGGAGCCTGATGTGGGGCTTGATCCCAGGACCCTGAGATCATGACCCTAGTGGAAGGCAGATGCTTAACCATCTGAGCTACCCAGGCATCCCAGGGCTAGGTATTTAAATAATAAATAGAATGGCATACCAACTATGCCAAAATCACTCCACGTTAGTGGAGCAAAGCCTTGACCCATTTTGCAAAGAACAATAAATGTGACAATGGAGCTGAGTCTTAAAGGATAAGTAAACATTTTCAAGACAATCTAGAGATAAGGGCAAGTGACCCCCTCCCACAGGGAACAGCACGTATGAAAGCACAGAGGTTTAAGAAAAACTATAAGCAGGGCACCTGGGTGGCTCAGTGGGTTAAAGCCTCTGCCTTCGGCTCAGGTCATGATCTCAGGGTCCTGGGATCGAGCCCCGCATCAGGCTCTCTGCTCAGTGGGGAGCCTGCTTCCCCCTCTCCCTCTGCCCACTGTGATCTCTCTCTCTCTCTGTCAAATAAATAAAAAAATGGAATCTTTAGAAAAAAAACAAAAACAAAAAAAACTATAAGCAAACATCTCACATTTGCAAAAGCATGTGAGGAACCACAATCTGTGCAGGCTTCATAAATTCTCTCTGGAGTAATTAGCTTTCTGGAATATTACCAAGCTGCAGAAAATTTTCCTTTCTCAGCATTTTTGGGAATATCTGAAATACAGGACAAATATTCTTGCCACCAAACAGTATTAACATACTTAATCTGCCTGCAACTCTGTGTAACAACACCTGTATTTTTTTTAATTTTATTTTTTCAGTGTTCCAAGATAAATTGCTTATGCACCACACCCAGTGATCCATGCAATATGTGCCCTCCTTAATACCCACCACCAGGCTCACCCATCCCCCCCCACCCCTCGAAAACCCTCAGTTTGTTTCTCAGAGTCCACAGTCTCTTATGGTTCGTCTCCCACTCCAATTTCCCCCAATTCACTTTTCCTTTCCTTCTCCTAATGTCCTCCATGTTATTCCTTATGCTCCACAAGTAAGTGAAACCATATGATAATTGACTTTCTCTGATTAACTTATTTCACTTAGCATAATCTCCTCCAGTCCTGTCCATGTTGATACAAAAGTTGGGTATTCATCCTTTCTGATGGCTGAATAATATTCCATTGTATATATGGGCCATGTCTTTTTTATCTATTCATCTGTTGAAGGGCATCTTGGCTCTTTTCACAGTTTGGCGATGGACATTGCCATGGCGGTGGACATTGCTGCTATGAACATTGGGATACATGTGGCCCTTCTTTTCACTACATCTGTATCTTTGGGGTAAATACCCAATAGTGCAATTGCA
>CM052884.1:64296320-64422474 GCA_028534135.1 Potos flavus | reverse complement strand
TTGACTGTTTCCTTTGCTATGCAGAAGGTTTTTATCTTGATGAAGTCCCAAAAGTTCATTTTCACTTTTGTTTCCTTTGCCTTTGGAGACCTGTCTTGAAAGAAGTTGCTGTGACCGATGTTGAAGAGGTTACTGCCTATGTTCTCCTTTAGGATTTTGATGGATTCCTATCTCACATTGAGGTCTTTTGTCCATTTTGAGTTTATCTTTGTGTATGGTGTAAGAGAATGGTCGAGTTTCATTCTTCTATATATAGTTGTCCAGTTTTCCCAGTACCATTTATTGAAGAGACTTTTTTTCCACTGGATATTTTTTCCTTCTTTGTCGAAGATTATTTGACCATAGAGTTGTGGGTCCACATCTGGACTCCCTGCTCTGTTACATTGGTCTATGTTTCTGTTTTTGTGCCAGTACCATGCTGTCTTGGTGATCACAGCTTTGTAATAAAGCTTGAAATCAGGCAACGTGATGCTCCTAGCTTTGTTTTTCTTTTTCAACATTTCCTTAGCAATTTGGGGTCTTTTCTGTTTCTATACAAATTTTAGGATTGTTTGTTCCAGCACTTTGAAAAATGCTGGTCGAATTTTGATCAGTATGGCATTGAAAGTATAGATTGCTCTGGGCAGTTTAGACATTTTAACAATGTTTATTCTGATCCATGAGCATGGAATGTTTTCCCATCTTTTTGTGTCTTCTTCAATTTCTTTCATGAGTGTTCTGTAGTTCCTCGAGTACAGATCCTTTACCTTTTGGTTAGGTTTATTCCAATGTATCTTATGGTTCTTGGTGCTATGCTAAATGGAATCGATTCTCTAATTTCCCTTTGTATAGTTTCATTGTTCATGTATAAGAAAGCAACTGATTTTTGTGCATTGATTTTGTATCCTTCTGCATTACTGAATTGCTGTATGAGTTCTAGGAATTTGGGGGTGGAGTCTTTTGGGTTTTCCATATAAAGTATCAGGTCATCTGTGAAGAGAATTTGACTTCTTCTTTGCCAGTTTGAATACCTTTTATTTCTTTTTGTTTTCTGATTGTTGTTGCTAGGACTTATTGTACTATATTGAACAACAGTGGTGAGAGTGGGCATCCTTGTCGTGTTCCTGATCTCAAAGGGAAGGCTGTCAGCTTTTCCTCATTGAGAATGATATTCACTGTGGATTTTTCATAGATGGATTTTATGAAGTTGAGGAACGTTCCCTCTATCCCTATACTTCGAAGAGTTTTAATCAGGAAAGGATGTTGCATTTTGTCAAATGCTTTTTCTGTGTCAATTGAGAGGACTGTGTGGTTCTCTCTTCTCTTACTGATTTTTTTCTATCATATTGACTGATTTGTGAATGTCGAATCACCCTTGCATCCCAGGGATAAATCCCACCTGGTCATGGTGGATAATCTTTTTAATGTACTGTTGGATTCTATTAGCTAGGATCTTGTTGAGAATCTTGGCATCCATATTCATTAGGGATATTGGTCTGAAATTCTCCTTTTTGATGGGGTCTTTGCCTGGTTTGGGGATCAGGGTAATGCTGGCTTCATAGAAAGAGTCTGGAAGTTTTCCTTCTGTTTCTATTTTTTGAAACAGCTTCAGAAGAATAGGTATTATTTCTTCTTTGAATGTTTGGTAGAATTCCCCAGGGAATCCGTCAGGTCCTGGGCTCTTGTTTTTTGGGAGGTTTTTGATCACTGCTTCAATCTCGTTACTAGATATTGGTCTATTCAGGTTGTCAATTTCTTCCTGTTTCAGTTTTGGAAGTTTATAGGTTTCCAGGAATGCATCCATTTCTAGGTTGCTTAGCTTATTGGCATATAACCGTTGATAATAATTTCTGATGATTATTTCTATTTCCTTGGTATTAGTCATGATCTCTCCCCTTTCATTCATAATTTGTTAATTTGGATCCTCTCTCTTTTCTTTTGGGTTAGTTTGGCCAGTGGTTTATCAATCTTATTAATTCTTTCAAAGAACCAGCTTCTAGTTTTTTTGGTGTGTTCTACTATATCCCTAGTTTTTAACACATTGATCTCTGCTCTCATCGTAATTCTTTCCCTTCTTGTACATGGGATTGACTTAATTTGTTGTTGATTTTCCAATTCTTTAAGGTATAAAGAGAGTTGGTATATTCAGGATTTTTCAGTTTTTTTGAGTGAGGCTTGTATTTCCCCCTTTGCCGTATCCCATAGGTTTTGGACTGATGTGTCTTCATGCTCATTGGTTTCCCTGAATTGTTTAAGTTATTCTTTGATTTCCTGGTTGATCCAAACATTCTTGAGCAGGATGGTCTTTAGCTTCCAAGTGTTGGAATTCCTTCCAAACTTTTTCTTGTGGTTGAGTTCCAGTGTCAAAGCATTGTGGTCTGAGAATATGCAGGGAATCATCTCAATCTTTTGGTATCGGTTGAGCCCTGATTTGTGACCCAGTATGTGGTCTGTTCTGGAGAATGTTTCATGTGCTCTCGAGAAGAATGAGTATTCTGTTGGTTTTGGGTGGAACGTTCTGTATATATCTATCTATGAGGTCCATCTGGTCCAATGTGTCATTCAAAGGTCTTTTTTCTTTCTTTATTGATTTTCTGCTTAGCTGATCTGTCTATTGCTGAGAGTGGTGTGTTAAGATCCCCTACAATTCATGTATTCTTATCAATATGATTATTTTGATTAACAGTTGGCTTATGTAGTTGGCTGCTCCCATGTTGGGGGCATAAATATTTACAATTGTTAGATCTTCTTGGTGGAGAGACCCTTTAAGAATGATGTAGTGTCCTTCTTTATCTCTGACTACAGTTTCTAGCTTAAAATCTAATTTATCTGATATGAGAATCACTACCCCAGCTTTCTTTTGAGGCCCATTGGCATGAAAGATGGTTCTCCATCCCTTCACTTTCAGTCTGGATGTATCTTTAGGTTCAGAATATATCTCTTGTAGACAGCGAATGGACAGGTCCTGTCGTTTTATCCAGTCTGCAACACTGTGCCATTTTATGGGAGCATTCAGGCCGTTTATGTTGAGAGTGATTATTGAAAGATAAGTTTTTATTGACATCATGTTGCATGTGAAGTCCTTGTTTCTATAGAGTGTCTCTGTAAATTTCTGTTTTATATCACTCTTGGGTTCTTTCTTCTTTTATAGAACCCCCATAAAAATTTCTTGTAGTGCCAGGTTGGTGGTCACATAATCTTTTAAACCTTGCCGGTCTTGGAAGCTCTTTATCTCTCCATCCATTTTAAATGTCAGCCTTGTTAGATAAAGTATTCTTGGCTGCATGTTCTTCTCATTTAGTGCCCTGAATATGTCTTGCCAGCCCTTTCTGGCTTGCCAGGTTTCTGTGGACAGGTCTGACATTATTCTGATGGTCTTCCCCCTAGCTGCCCTTAAGACATCTTGCTGAATTTATGACTCGTGAATTTCACAATCACAGAGGTCTTTCTACCCTCGTTGATCTTGAGGGTGTCCTCTCTGCCTCTAGGACACAAACACTTGTTCCATTCCCCAGATTAGGGAAATTTTCATCTAGGATTTGTTCAACTATATCTTCTAGTCCTCTCCTCTTTCTCTCCACCCCTTCAGAGATCCCAATAATGCGGACATTGGAACGTTTCCTGGCGTCATTTATTTCCCTAATTCTGTTTTCATGGCTTCTAAGATGTTTGTTCCAGGCCTCCTCCTGATCCTTCTTTTCTATCAGTTTGTCTTCTAGATCACTAATTTGATCTTCTGCCTCATTTGTCCTAGCTGTTAGAATATTTAGATTAGATTGGATCTCATTGATAGCATTTTTAAGTTCTGCCAGATCAGCTCTCACTTCTGCCATTAGAGATTCTTTGTTGCCACTAATGGTCTTTTCCAACCTAGCCATCGTCTGGATAATTGTTACCCTGAATTCTATTTCTGACATATTATGTCCATATCCAATAGTTCTGTGACAGAGGTCATGGTCTCTGAATTTTTCCTCTGTTGGGTGTTCCTCCTCCTAGTCATTTTGAGAAGAGGTGGTTGAGGGGATGTATAGCTGAATATATCAACCACTACCCAGGCAAGGTGCACCCTGGAAAGTTTTGGAGCAATCAGAAGTCACCACTGAAAAGAAAAAAGAAAAAAACCAACCATAATGAGCCCCAGGAATAAGACTTATGTAGTACAAAAACAAATACAAAGAAATACTGACAGAATAAGATGGGAAGGGGAAGGTGGTTATAAACCCTCGATGTGGGCGAGGAAGGTTATTTGAGTTCTTCTTGGCTGTATCTTGTTATCTTTCTTTGTTAAAGGACTCAAATTTCCAGAGATACAGGGAAATTAAAACTGGTTTATATATAAGGGTAGTATTGAATAGGGAAAAAGGACTACCTTGAAGCTTATATCTATATATATTAAAAAAAAAGAAAAAACAAAGCTATATATATGAAAGAAGTTCGTTAAAAAGTAAACTGTCCACACCCAGTCCTCCGCCTCAGAGAGAAGCCACAATCTGCTCCTTTCTGAATGGTCCAGAACACACAGACTCCCCCTCTGCAAACTCCACTGAACACTGCAACCTTCTACAGGTGGTGCACACCCCCAGCCACCGTCTCAGTGGTCGCCCAAGGCCCCTACTTGTCTCTGCACCCCCCGTGCCACTAAAACCACAAGCGATATTGGTCCGGGGAGCCCGATTCCGGTGGCTGCCGTTGCTGGGACTGCTGTGGACCCAGGGACCACCAGCTGGAGCCTGAGCCGGGCTCTCTCAGGTGGGGGTGGGGGTGCACCCAGCCCGAGTGGTGGTGCAAGCAGCAGAAAGCCTTGGGCCCAGGGGCCACTGACTGGAGCCCCCACCAGGCGCTCTCAGGCACAGGTGGGTACCAGCTATGACCGCCCTGGGACCGTGGGCTTAGGTCTGTGCCTGTGGCCGCCCGATCCCACCAATTTCCCCTTAAGACCCTTTGTTCTTTTTGAGTGCTGTTAACCGGACTCCAAGCTAATGCTGGTCCCCAAGCACAGGGCACTTTTGAGGTATTACTTTCCAATGGGTCACTTTTGGTGGCTCCCTCTGCCTTCTGTTTATCCTCCGATATCATTCCGAGCACTCTCACTCCTCTGTACCTCTCCACTGACGATCTTCTGCCCCCATAGAGATTCAGAAGTGTATAATCTTACATATCAGCCTGATTTTATGGGTGTTCGGAGTGTTCCGGTAGATATTTAGCTCAATTCAGAGGACCGGTTGAAACAGGGACTCCTACTTCTCTGCCATCTTGCCCCTCCTCCACATCACCTGTATTAAATGTAAGTGGGGTGATTGCTTCCCCACACAGTTTCTGGGCAACTTCATTCTGAAAACTTTGTTAACCTCACCCACAGACCTGTTACTCCCTTTACCGAGAGAATATTCCGGCTTCAGAGTACATTACTGGTGTTTGCCTTGAAGCAAGAACAGAACCAGGAAGTCCCTTCAATTCCAGTGTTCTTCCTAGTGCATCATAAACCACCTCTGCTTATGGTTGCATCATGCCCTTATCTCTTCCTCTCTCGTATTTTAGAGAGACCCAGACCTCCTAGTCTTTATGTTCATTGCCTTGTCAATGCCCTCCTAGGAAAAAGTCTAGATTTATAAACACAAGGGTCATAATGACCCAGCATCACTGAGAAGGAAGACTTCTGCCTTCAATCTGTTGGTCACCACCTTTTTTTCTCCATTGACATTTTCTCCGTTGGCCAGAGTGTCACCGCATCATTCAGGGGTCACTCCTTTCATCCCTTTGTTACAGCCTTTGTATGAGACACATCACACACCAGTCCTGCTGAGCTGGTACGGGTGTGTTGAGCAGGGGCCTCAGCTGGGTCACACCTGCTGTCAGAAACAGCCTTTTCTAGAACCTCAGTGTGGGCTTTAACCACTGTGGGAGGCATGAAGGAAAACTTGTGCATTGGATTAGTCACCTCCAACCGCCTCGTTAGGTTTGATGCCCACAATGAACAGACTGGTCTCAATTTAGACAAGATGAAGGTTTTTAAAGCATTTCTATTGAGCTACTTTGTTGGGCACCCTCTTTGAGAGGGCAATGTTACAGTGGGTTTAGCTCCTCTCTTCTCAAAACATTTTCCCTGACTGGGATGGTTGGGACAGGCTTCTAATCATGACTCCTGAAGCTGCAGGGAAATGCAGGGGATGTCTACTTAGAAGGGCTTGCGAGCTCTTTTGATTCTCTGTGAGTGGCTTTGTATGCCTACAAACATCCTCACCAATTCAGCTCTCAGGAAATAAGGAAGTGCAGGGAGATAAGAATGTGAAAGAGTGGAGTCTTGGGCTATGGCGATTGATAGATCTAGATTCAAGTTCTTGTTCCAATCACTTACTGATTGTGTGACTCAGGACACATTACATTTGGGAACGTGGCAATAGAAGAATTGGTGTCAGGCTTCTTCAAAGGGTTTTCTTTATTTCATCCTAGAGAAAGAAGTAACTATGGAAGGACAGGTGATCATTATCATTTGATAATCCATTTTATGATAGGTATTTTATTAGTAATCCCTAACAGTATGTAGCCCTTAACTGTTCCCCTTGCTTGGCTTGTACTGGCTCATAATTGTCATGATGCACCGATGAGGAAGATACTATCATGTCCCTGTTTTATAAATGAAGAAAAATCGAACCTCAGGGAGGTTAGATAGCAAACGTTTACTTGCTGCCGTTAGAGGCACGCTTCATTTTCCTTCCTTACCTGGATCCAGGGTAGCCCTGTGCTCGCATTCTGCTTCTCTGCCGGTATCAGCAATGCCCTGCCCCTTTCTGCTGATGGCGCTTGTTCTCGGGGCGGCTGGGTCTGTGGACCCATGGACCTCCCTGTGGAAGGGAAGCCCCACTGCCTTCCCCAAAGTTCACTCTGGGCAGAGCCAGGCAGAGCTCATTAAGGGTATATGCCACATGTAATAAAGCTTGCTTAAAATGAGATATGCTTTTCAAGTCAGGAAAACAGGGAATGCCATTTTAAATCTCAGCATAGTACAAGGAGGAACATGTTATGTTCCCATATTAAAGTTCACAGAGATTCAGTGTGAAAGATTTCATGGGAAGGGACAGTGTATATTCTCACTTCTCTGCAGTTTTTGTAAGTAGATTTTTTTCTGAGTAAATGTTCTACTTCTGCTTATTGTGCTCTTAAAAGCACATAGGACTTTTCTGATCCCTTTGGATTCATTAAAGGCATATCTCACCTTTAGACACAGCATAAGCCTATGTGCTTACTGTTTTACTTGTTTTTACAAATGTGCACACACTTAACTAAAAAATGATCAGTGAGTCCTGTCCAACTATGACACCATATTTAGGACTCCTCAAAAGATTTTTGCTGATAAGCAGTAGGGCTTTCCCAAATCCATTCTGATTTTTTTTTTTTTTTAACTTATAAGTCATGCATCACATCTGTGTTGACAATATAGCACATTACATTTGTGGTGTAAATGTAGACCCATCTCAAAGCATGCTAATGATTCAAGATTACTTTGGAATGACCTTTGAGCACCCCATACTTGGATTGGGACCATCAGCCTATTTACAAAGATAACCCTTTGTGCAGTGGACAGAGACTACCATCTTTGTCTAATGATGACAAAGGACAATCTATGGCCAATGATAACTTTTTCTAGAGTTTCAACTTGGTGTGTGGCATATATAAATTAATAGGCACTATAGCAAAGAGCTCAAGGCAGTAAAATAAAGTGTTTGCTGGCTATAAAGGAGAAGCTGGCACTCAGAGGCCTGGGCCCCTGATCTGTTTGCTTCACAACCACACCTGTCTCCAGCTGTGCCCTGGTTCCTGGCCTCAGATGACAGTGGTCGGGTCAAACATGGCTCTGAGGCTTGCAGCTTGAATTGAGTTGTTTTCTCTTCTTGCTAACATCCTGGCATCTCCCTGTATGCTGCCCAAGGCTCACCTCTATTATATTGTGTTCCTTCCCAGCCACCACGGTGAAAGGTCAAGGCTCTGTTTACCTGATCTTTGTCACTATTTCCAACTTCTTAGACTGGTGATATTATGTTTCATTTCAGCCTTAACTTGGCCAATCAAAGGGCCATAAAAGTAAATGCCTACAGTTACAAAATTCCAGAATAGTTCTACTTTTTTAAAACTTTCAGCAGACCCAAAGACCCTATCCAAATAGTGTTCACCTACTAACGTCAAGTTACAGCTGAAGAACTTTGGCAAAGCTATAAATGTGTGATACATCAGAGCTGTCCTTGTTTATTGCTTTTCTCTTGGGTACTAAGGCAGAGGTGGGTTTTTATTTTCACTGTCAGCATTTTCATTCATCTGATGGATATCGGAGGAATAATAACCCTTCAGTTTACACAATTAAGTACGAATTAGTTTGTTTTATGTCATAATGGTGTGTGCCTATAGGAGAGGGAGAGTGGAAGGGCAAGACAGAAATTGCAGTGGAGATTGTTTTGTATTTCACTGCAACCCTCGTCTTTGGGGTTCTTTTCCAGCTATTACATTTAAGATTCCAGCATTCTGTATTTTCAATTTGGGCTCAGGGCCATGAAGTAAGTCTGACGGAAGGGGGGCTGATAGTTACTCAATTTAAGTGAACCAGAAGTCAAGTTCAGTGTGGCCAGACATAGGTTACCATATACCAGATACCATAGGTTGAAAAGGAAGGAGAAGAAGAAGAACCAAGGCTATTGGAAAAAGGAAGACAAAAATTCTGGCCCATAAAAATTTAGAAACTAAACAGTGGCCTTTTATGCACAGGCTATTAACAGCCAAACTTCTTCCTTTTATCTGCTGTTGTCTCCATTGCTACCAGAAGAACTCACCTGTCTTGAATCACATTTCCAGAGACTTGATTCTCCTTTCTAAGGTGACAGCCAAGGGGACGAATTCTGCTCAGATGATCCCAAGAATAGTGGCTCTAGAGGCCCTGGCTACACATTATCATCATGTTATCACTTGGTAAGCTTGGTAAACATAAGTAAAGCCCAAGCCTACTACATACCAGTTAAACCTGAATTAGCCTGACCCTTGCTACTCGACATGTGGTCCCTGAGTAAGTAGCATCAGCATCACCTAGTAGCTTGTTCAGAACGCAGACCCCCTAAATAATCTGCATTTTAAAGAGATCTCCAGATGATTATTTACGTGCATATTAAAGCTTGAGAAATGCAGCTCTAGGACCAGGCATCAGCAAATGTTTTCTTTAGAAACACAGACATAAAACACAGTAACTATATTAGGCTTTGCAGGCCGTATGTAGTCTGTCACATACTTTTTTTTCTTTCGTTGAACTTTTCTTTTTTCTTTTTAACAATGCTTTAGAAATGTAAAAAACATTCTTAGGTTGGGACATTCAAAAATAGGCAATTACTAGATTTGGATCACCTTATCGTTTATGAGACCAATTTACTGATGAAGAACTAAGAGTTAGGAGTTTAAATTTCTTACCTAAGAAGACAGAGTAATAGAGTGGGAAGTAGGATCCAGGCCTGCCTTTATTCTTTCCACCCTGATATGGTATCTCCAGTTGACATTTTACATCTCTCAGGGGAATTTATATCATGACTGTGAGAGAGAACAAAGACTAATACTGTATGAACAAATAATTTCAATGTGTGTAAATTCATTTAATAATCTTTGTATCAATGTTATGTAGAGTTACTATCATTGTTCCCATTTTCATTTGAGGAATCTGAGGATTTAAAAAGTGAAGTGATTGACCCAAGTCCCGTATGTAATAAGTGTTAAAGCTAGGATTCTTGAACGGCAAGGACATGTGGACCTCCCACGCTGCACTGTCTTCACATTACTGTGTCAAGAGTAAAACCTCTAAGCTTCTCGACCTTGGGTAGATATCAAGATCACCCATGGTACTTCTTAAACATAGACCCTTGGACACCACTGTTTTGATCCAATAGGTCTGCATTGAGGCTTAAGCATCTGTATTTTAATAAATTTCCTAGGTGCTCAATGAAGGCTGATAAGCAGTATATTAGTGTGAGACTTCACATCTTCACGTCAGGTGTTGAAAAAAAGTAGGCAAAATCTAGATTGTAATTCTAGAACACAAAGAGAGAGTCCCCACGTGTTTCAGAACATTGAGACGCATCTTTAAACCCAATCCAGCTCTCCTGAGACCCTGACACTCTGCCTCCACCTGCCCCACTGGTGGGTCAGAGGGGGAGGAGAGTAGATTCTACTCCCTTGTCATCCACTTATTGGCTATTGACTGGCTCTGCACAGAATGTGCTTCTTGAAACCTCAGCATGTGCCTTGCTCACGGTGGGGACGCTCACCATGCCCCACCACCTGGACCATGGGGCCCTGAAGTGGTTTTTTTTCTCCAGATCGAAAAACCACAGAGTCCCATCTTCTATTCCTTTTCCAATAGCTCATAAGCCTGACTTTTGTAAACAAACACCCTCACTGTCAGGCAGTGCCCTCAATTCTGTGTGTCCAACAGCTAGACTGGTCTACTGAAACTTGGCAATCTACTCAGTAGATTCAGTACTCTACTCAGTAGAGTACTACTACTCAGTAGTACCCTCCAAAGTTCTGACCAAAGTAAGTTACAGCAGCTAATCATTCTGCACCCGGATCTGAAGTAACATTCTTAATTTCCCTTTGTTGTCCTCTTCCAGACTATCTCCCACTGTCCTGAGGATAAGCTTTATTCTCACTCCCCTTCCTGTGTCTCCTTCATATGGCAGAGAGCCTGGAAACCACCGGGCTTCCAAACCCCACTTACTGTTCCACAACACCAAGCTGTTGGCTGGGAAATTTATAGAGCAGTTGGTTAAAAACTCTTAAATCGATCTGGCTGCTTAAAACTGGAGACTGCCTTTGGCAGAAACATCCTTAAGCATCTTGCTTGGCTGGTATTTTTAATTAACACAGCTAAATGCCTTGTAGTATTAGTCCAGGCCAACAGGACAAAATTAACAGAGAGACAAAGGCAGAGATGTTGACAGGGCTGACAACTGACTTGGGAGAGCTTGGTTTTCATCTCATTGCAAGGTTAAACGAAGTCTCCTTAAATCCTTTAACACATTGCTCTTCTCAGACCTTAAGAAGGAGGTTTCTAGCAGAGTTCATTAGGGTGGTTCAGACTCAGGACTTTAAAAAAGTGAGGGACTAGATTTAACTTTTGCCAAATACCTCGCAGTCAAAAATAGCTATTCAACATACCTTCCTGTGGATAGTACATAACAGAATTTTAGACCAAGTATCACTAATGCATGAGCTTGTTTCATTCTCCAACCAACTCGAGAGGTAAATAATATTATCCCAGTTTCTGGATAGGGAAACTGAGATGCAAAAGCTTTCATGGACTCTTCAAGGAAGAAAGCTGTAGTAAGTAAACAGTGGGTTCAGAATTGAAGTCAGTCCTTTCTAATTCCAAGTAATAACACTGTGACCACACTCTGGCTGATTTCGTGAAGATCCGAACCAGGGAGCCAACTGCCAGTTGACGCTTTGGGAAGTGCTTCCTACCTACAGAACTGTGCTCAGCACAGCACACCTGACCAATCCATCCAAGACGGGGCGCACAGGAGATGTCATCTGCAGTGGTCCAATTGAAGCTTGTGCTAACGGTGGGAGTGCCGCTCTTTGTGTTCTCTCTTGGTGAGCACTAGCTTGGGTTATGATCCAACTGCCTTGCGAAGGTATAGTGGTAACAAAATAGAGGTGGGAGGGAAAGGGAAGGAAAAAGAGACAAAGCTCCGGACTGGGGATGGGGGAGCTCCCTGTTTCAGCCAGTGGTTGAGTTAAAATGTGATGAAGATTCAGGCTGGTTAACCTGTTCCCTCCCCGCGTGTCTCTCTGCCTTAAGAGTCAATGTTTGTTTATAAAATGTTCTAGTATGAAGGTATAATTAGAAAGTAAAATCTGAGCTAGAGCTTAATTAACTAGATCATTTGCTTAGCAGATTATTTTTTTTTCTTTCTGAACCCTTCTCATCAAGGGAAAGGGACACATTTCGAGATAACAAGCTGACAGTCTAGATAGTTGAAGACAAAATAAGAGGTTCCCAGTATCCAGGTTGAGTCCTGGGTTTGGCTCACATGGAGCCCAACATCCTGCATCTAACTTGACTATGTGATCGTGGACACATCCACTTATGCTGTGAAGTCTTCGCTCCCATTTGGGGCTAGTTGCAGGAGGTAGCCGTGGGGTGGGCCAGCATCCAGCTGCCACTGCCTGAATACTGTCACTTAAACTCTTCGTGTTTCTGTTTGCTCATCTATAAAATGAAGATATACTCACAGATTTCGAAGAGTTATTTTGAAGATGAATTATGGTAATATTTTCAAAACTTTTATAACTTGTACTGTACATTTAATAATGATTGACATTATTTGAGTACTTACTATAAACTGAGTACTATTCTAAGATACATATATAAATATGTGAACATACATGTACGTTAATTTTTGGATAGCAATTCACTTAATCTTCACAACAACATGTGGTAGAGAATATTATCCATTTTAATTATGAGAAAACTAAAGCACAAAGAGTTTATATGCATATAAGAATTATTATTATTCATTCAAAAGTATTTGTCAAGCACATACTTAGGGTCAAGTATTTCTCTCTTTTTATCTTTTCTTCTCTTAACTCCTCCTCCTCCCTCCCTCTTTTTCCCTGGTCCTCCTCCTTCTTGGTCTTCAGATAATAGAGAAAGACTGCTGGGCTCAGAGGCAAAATATCTGTGCCAAATCCTGGTGTTATGTGATCTTGAGCAAATCACTCTGTTTCCCTATATTTATTTTCTGCCAGGCTCATTGGCTGATTGAAATAATGAGAACGTACTTCCTGATTTAAGAAGTTTATGCAAAGGTAATGTAGTGGAAGGGTTACCATTGATATTATAACTATTCTATTACTAGACAATTTCTAAGATCCTCTCCCTCCTGACCTCCTATGAGTCAAGATCCCCATCTCTAACACAGCAAAGAACCCATGCAATAAGATGATGGCTCAGGAGGCCATCCAGTCTCACACCAGGCCAGCAGACTGGAATGCAGCCTCTAATTAACCAGAAAATGAAAGCAGCTAAACTGAGCTTTGAATAATCTGGTTTATGGATGTATTTAGTCTGTATTGAATAAGGGTCGATCTGCCTGGGAACCTGATAGGGTAGAAGACAAGATGAACTACTGAATATGAAAAGGTATATAAGTTATGATAGCAATTTGTCACATCCTAGTAACCGAATTAAGTTATGGACTCTTAGGAGAAGAATAAGAGATGGAGACTGTCTGCTCTCAATGGGCAGGGAATAAGTCAATTGAACTTGCCCCATGAAGCACTCATCTGTTCATGTGGTTGCTGAATACATGCTTCTTGATGGTGAGCAGGGAGCAATTAGGAATTGGGAGAACACCGAGAAGCCTTGAAAACATTGGTCGGAAAATCTTTGGCCACTATTCTAGCCAACTGAATGAATTTGTGGAAAGCCCTGGTGGTCTTCATTTAATTCAGTCATAACGAGTAAGCCTTGACCTTGTGACAGGCACTGAGCTAGACTCTGGTGATAATAGCAATGACTGCTTCTCTCAAGAAGCTTTGTATCTGTCGCATTAGTCGGCCTGGTTATGATGCTATACGGGGGCTCTTGTGAGGACAGAAAATCCCCCAACCATGGTGGAGGTTGGAAATTTATTGAATAATAGAAGTTTTGGTGGGATGGAATAAGAAGAGAAACCCAACAAACCCAAGTGAGTTCAGCAAACTCTCCAGACTGGGGTTCGGAGGAAGAATGCACAGCGGAAGGGTTCTTAGGTGGCCATGGTTCTCCAACCGCTGGAGCATCTGCATTTCATCAGTGGGAGAGCTATGGGGAGCAGCTTTCCTTCTCCTGGATGATGAAAATTCCTCATGTGTGTTTGTGTCTATGAAGGGGCACGAGGATTAAGATTTTGTTTCCAAACTAATATTCATTAAATGCTGGCATGCAAAATGTTAATTAATAATTGAAACAGAAAGGGTTCAGTGCACAAATAATTTTGAAAAATGTTGTGTCCGTGTATTACAGAGCTCCATGGAGACTTTACCATGCCAATGTAGCTCATTAATCTCAAAGGTAAAATCCTGTTACTGTGCATGGGGCCAGGACTAGCCTAGAGTCGACCCATGTTAGTGTTAGAACCACCATGACCGACCCAGTCACACAATTCTCACTGGGAATATCCAGGTGGAAAGAATTTTGCAGACATTTTAGTGAGTTCCTTGCGTATGTCCTTACCATCTGGAGGAGTACAGCATGACTGTCAATGCTGCCTTAAGTCGTTCAAATTCCCAGACCATTGCTTTGTATCAGAAATCCCTTCTTATATCATGAATCATGTGGGGACACCCTACACTTATAAAATTCTATTTATTTGCCATGATGTATTTGGTAGCCACCCGCAAGTGACTATTATGGGTTCAGCGTGTGCGTGCATATGCTTGCGTGTGTGTGTTCCCTTTTCAGAAGACGGATCAGCGGCAAGTTCTCTGCTATTGTGTGAGTGCTAAATGCCAGGGCGCACAATCGTTTATGGTATCCTAAATTGTTAGAGGCATTAATAACTGTGGAACTATGGCTGTATTTGTTGTGTCAGCCAGACATACTCCCATTATTAACTTTTGGATAACAGCAGCAGCTTGTCTAATGAAAAATAATGACCTTAAAACAAAGAACTCCAAATAATTTGATTCCACTTAGAAGCCAGTTAACAGAAAAGCAGGGCATCTTCTTCAAGTTCCCACATTTCCTGTAGCACTCGTTCTGAATGATTTTATTAACTGTGTCTCCAGAGCAGTGTAGAAAATGTAAAAATTAGTATGAATATTTTTCCCCTTCACTCTTTAGGTCTCTGAGGGTCTGAACAATGCAATTGCAGTGGTTGATTGTAATATTCTATTGGTTAAATTAACCTCCTAGTGTGTGATGCTTCAACTCAAAAATGGATTTCAACATATGCAGATCTAATAAGCTGAAGAGCCGGGGCTTTTTTTTTTTTTTTTTTTTTTTGTAGAGGAGGTGGGATTTCTCCATTCCTCTTAGCAAGTTGTAAGGTTATAAGACATAGGAAATAATCCAGTCCCCAGCCCAATAAAAGATTTTTTCTTTTTGCATATTGCCGTGCCAATTCTAAATGTGCAATTGCAAAATGGCATCTTGGCTTATAAGGCACACTAGTTTGTGTGGATTATAAAGTCATTTATTTATGCACCCATTTGTATACAGTCTTCATCGCTACAGCATCTGGGAGTCTGACATTACTTAAAAAACACAATTAAATTTGAATACCTCATACTGGAACCTTATTATAAACTTGTTATTTCTCTCTCCTTAATTTCATCCCATTACTCCTAATTATAGTTTTCTATCATAAACGGTTCTTCAATTATTTCTTCCCTGGGGAATTTACAACCCAATATGCAACCTTTCTTCCTTCTTCCCAACCCTATTTTAGTCTCCTGAACAGTGGCACTGGGGTCCATGCAGCCCACACTTTCTATTTCTAGAACGTTTGTGTGAGAGGCTCCTTAAAGAACAAAGGTCCTGCTCAGGTGAGTGCAGTTTATCTGTAACTAAATGCAGGGTCGAAAACAGATGAAGCCGACAGCCAGCTGGGCCTTTAATTTTTGCTAGAATCCAGTTAAAGTTGCTCATTTTCTTTAAAACCCTCTTTCCTTATTTGTAAAATATGCATGAAAATTTGTTCTATCTATTTCATGGGGTGTTTGGGGCTTATAAATCCAGAAGAGTGTTTTTAAACCATGCAATCTGATTCAAATGTTAGGAAGTAGTGCTGCATAGCTAATGCTCATAGAGCTCTTTTTGTGTGTCAGGTACTGTGCTAAAGAGTGTATGTACATTCTTTTATTCTCATTCACAGATGAGCAAAATGAGGCACAGAGAGGTAAAATAGTCTGCCCCAGGAAATAAGTACATACATACATACATACTAAGAAGCAGCAGGGCTGGAATTCCAATACAGCTCTTTCTGATGCTGTAATCTGACTCAAAGTAGCAGAACTGGAGAGCAGATTGAAGCTATCCACCATCTCTATTTTGGAGGCAGAACCTCATGGGGGCCTGCAAGGTGGTCAGGATAGGAATATTATCTATACTTGAGTAATGAGAAATGTGATGCTCCATTGAACTTTCAAGAGTAGACTGGGTTTGGAACTAGGGAGCTGTTGTTGTGATGATTAATTGCACTGTCAGCCTGAGTAGCTAAGAGGTGCCCAGATCGAACATTGTTTGTGGGTCTCTCTGTGAGGGCGTTTCTGGATGAGATTAGCATTTGTGGTGGTGGACTCACTAAAGTAGACTGCCCTCCCCAGCGTGGGTGGGTCCCATCTTATACACTGAGGGTCCGAATAGAAGGTAGAAGAGGGATTTACTTCTTTTTTTTCCCTGCCTCACTAATTGAGTTAGGAAATCACATCTCTTCTTTTCCTGCCCTCCAAATGGAATTTATGTCATAGGCTTCTCTGGTTCTCCAGCCTCCAGACTCAGACTGAATTACACCACCAGCAGACGGCAGATCATGGGACTTCTCAGCCTCCATACTGGCATGAGCCCATTTCTCTATCTAGTCCCCTCTCTCTCTCTATATATATATATATATATATATACATACTCTCCTATTGGTTCTCTTTCTCTGGAGAATCCTGGCTATGTAGGTATAAATAGAATGAGCAAGGCCTCCGCTGTGGGGAGAGATCAGGGATCTGTAAATAATTCCATTTTGCTAAAACAGGCTACACAAAGGGGTTAATTGGGAAATAAGGCAGGCTGGGCCTTATTACAGAGAGCTTTGAAGACAGGTTAGAGATTCTGGATTTTCCTTGGTAAAATAAATTATCCATTTTAGGATTGATTTTCTCAAACTTAATATAAGAAGAAGAGGAGGTATAAAAGAGGAGTAAAAGGGGGGCGCCTGGGTGGTTCAGGCAGTTATGTGGCTGCCTTCAGCTCAGGTCATGATCCCAGGGTCCTGGAATCAAGCCCTGCATCGGGCTCCCTGCTTGGCGAGGAGTCTGCTTCTCCCTCTGCCTGCCGCTCCCCCGACCCCCCGCTAGTGCTCTCTCTCTCAAATAAATAAAATTAAAAAAAAAAAAAATAGAAGGAAGAAGAAAAGAAAGGAAGGCTAGGAGGAGGAGGAAGGAATGGAAGGGAAGAGGAGGAGAATGAGAGCAACAGCAACAAGAACAAAAGACCTGGCATTTCTGGGGTCTCTTCAGAGACAGAAGAGAGCTTTCTATCCTCCACACTCTCACTCTCTACCCTCTCCCCCCCACACAGTCCAGGTAAACTTGTGCCCACGTCCCTAAGCCTAAAGCCATGTCCTAAATACCTAACCTCCATGCTGCTGGCTGCTCAGTGCTAAGGCTCAAGCCTCCGATGGCACTTCGGTTTGAGAAAAGTCATTACCGGGGCAGATGTATGATGTAATGGCTGCTCCAGCAATTTTGTTTAGAGGAGTCAAATGGCTCTCTACAATGAAGTACTAGGACTTTTAAGTCTCTCTTTTATGAACCAAGAAAATAGAAGCAATGTTTCTGGACATTCTCAGAAGAAAGGATTTGAAGACAGGTTTTCTGAGAGAAGGTGATGTGAGGTCTCAGCAACCTGGGGAGAAGCCAGAGCCCACAAAGGTTGATAACTGCAACCTTTAACCTCACAGAGGGCCGATGTTCAGTTTTAAGGTGTTTTCTGATTGGTTTTCTGTAATTCTGCTTTGCTTTCCCTCCATCTTCTATGAGCTCTGCTTAGCTTATATAACCAATGTGGGGAAAATACGGCATGGGAGAAGGGCAATATGCTTGTTTTGGAGCAAAACAGACCACACTGAGAGTTGGAACAGCTCCAAATCTTGGCAGGGTATCAGGGTCCATCAGAGAGACGTTAGAACGGAGCTGGACCTGCCCTCGGGGCAGTAAACAACCTGCATCCTCCCCCACTCCAGGCACCTGGCAAGGCATTTGACTTCTCAGACTTTGTGAGATTGGGGTCTGGGGTTCTTTTATGTAGATACTAAAGCAAGGTGGTTTCAGAATGCTGGGGGATCCAGTGATGCCTGGACAATGTCAATAACGGTGATTGTCTATGGTCTTCCCTGTTCGTTGCTGTATTATTTCCTCTTCTAAAAATAAGGGGTTTAAATAGCTTCCTTTAGCATCAAAGGTGTCCTGACTGCTGACACTTGACTGTTGATGATAGCACTTTTCTTCAAATTACTGTCAACATCTCGCTCTGTACCAAAGTGTAGGTTAGACCCTGGGTTACTGGCTAAAGGCAGGAAGCATTCTGTTCTCACTTATTATCGGAAAATATTGGACTTAAAATTACCCCAAGTATTTTTTGCCTTTTGCTGTTTTTCACATGCTATTTGGACAATTTTTCTTAGAGGTTTTCTCCACAATAAGGGTAATTCCATTGAACTAATAATTCGTGAGCAGGAAACACATCGATGGTTTGGGTAACTAGCCGCGCCATCCTGGTTGACTAGCAGTACATGGGGGAAAAGTTGTTCACTTTCCCTGGCTTGTTTTAGGCAAAAGGCCCTGTCCAAAGGATGCCACACGGGAGATCCTCAGCATGGGTAGAAACGGTCTAATTGGATATGAAATGCAGTATTTACATGTTGATTTATACCTTTTGAATGTCCTGTAGCTACTCTTCCCGTCCTTGTAAAAAAAAAAAGAAGTATTTGGTAACTGCAGGGTTTCAATAGTTACTGAGATTCATGGCAATTAGGACTAACTTGATTTTCAGAAGGCCTCTTTGATCCTTGCAGTTTTCTGAAGATAAATCATTTGACCTCAGGCTCACAGAAGAGATAAGCCCGAGAGGAGTATGACTTGGAAACAGCAGGGCCTCAGCAAATGCTGAGCCATGAGGGCTGAGTTCACCTGCAGGGACCCGAAACCATATACATTAGGGGCGTGCTCAAAGCGGTAATGAGGGGCTGACATAGCCCGAGCAAGAGCCTTTTTCTCTGAACTACCAGCCTAGGGGTGTTTCCACTATGTCCTACCCCTATAATAAGCCATTAGAGTCAGCCAGCATGCTTGAGCAATATGTGCCTGACTTATCCTACATTAAGGTGAAGATCAACCTCTATCCTTCAAACTGTCCCTTTAAATGGTTGGTTTTCCTGTCTTTCGTTTTTGCCATATTAATTTACCATAGGAGTCTTTTTGTGTTTTTAAGTTAGTTTTCTATTCAAGATCTTCTGATGGTCACGCAATGTCTTGGAAGTAAAGCTTCCTAATCTCGCTCTGGTATTCAGTTTTTTATAATCTAATGAAGTGGCAATTCACCTTTGTCTTCCATTCATAAAAAATAGCATTCCCATTATGGAGCACTATTCAGTACTAGACACTTTACATCTATGATCTTATTTAACCCGATGAAATAGGTAATACTGTTATTCTCACTTTTATAGATAACAGTGTAATGCTAGAGAAGTTATGTAACTAGACCAAGGTTACTGAAAAAAATCAGAAGTGGGTTTCAAATTCAGGCTATCAAACCTGTCCAAGGCTTAACTCGAGCTGTGTTCCTTCTTGGCAGCAGCCTATCCCACCTCTTTAGACTGGTCAGGATCCATTCTTCCCACTGTCTCCTTCGCTTATTCTCACCTTTACGCCTCTGCTTATCATCTACTTCTCACCCAAATTATCCCTCTAAGCCCTTCTTTAAAGGCCTGTGTTAATTTCGTATTGCTGTTACAACAAATTACCATAAACTTGGTGGTTTATAACAACAACACACATGGATTATTTTATAGTACTGGTAGTCAGAAGCTGAAAATGGGTCTTACAAGGCTAAAATCAAGGTGTAAGACTGTATTTCTTCTGGAGGCTGGGGGGTGGGGTGGGGGGAGAGTCAGTTCTTTGCCTTTTCCAGCTTCTAAAAGCTGCTTGCATTCCTTGACTGGTCGCATCCCCGACTCCTGCTTCTATCCTTACGTCTCCTCTGACCCTAACCCTCCTGCCTCCCTCTCTCTCTCTTATAAAGACCCTTGTTAATATAGTGGGCTCACCCAGATAATCCAGAATAATCTCCCTGAATATCTGAATAATCTTCAGAATTTCAAGATTCTGAATCACAACCAAAAAATCCATTTGTCACTTGAGGTAATACATTCACGGGTTCCAGGAACTGAGACATAGACAACCTTGTGGGGTCTTAATTCTGCCTTCCACAATGACCAATTCCAATCTCATCGCCACTCACAGGGCTTCCTGAAAATCATCAGCAAGCCATCCCAGTCTATATCTTAGTGCTTGTGTTGTCTAAGTTTTGAAAAATTTGCTTTCCACTCAGTTGTATGATTTTGAAAATTGGGTTCCGTAGGTTGTGGGCCAAGTGTCTCAGCTACAATCTTAGAGCTTATCCAGTGCAGGGATAACAGAAAGGTTTCATCTTCAATGTCACATCCATACAGCTGGTAGAAGTAGCTCAACGTTGTGTGTCAGGAGGCTTTTAAGGCTCCTCTGGTTTCAAAACAAAGAAGGGTGTCATCAAATAGAATGTCTGCCATGAAGGCAAGAAGTGAAAATGGCTTGGGGACATGCTGGCCACTTCTGCTCTTCTTTCCCATCTCGCCATCTTCAAAATGAGGGAAAGCAATTGGAAAAGGGCAACCAGCTTTTACAGAGGGCCTACTATGTGCCTGGCACTGTTCTGGTATATTGTCTAAACTTAACTTCTAGGACCCTTATATTGATCTTAGACATGGAAGTGGAAATTAGGGTTCAAAAGTTTATAAAACACATTCGAATGTCCATCGGAAGAACTTAGGATAAAAACAGAGATCTATTATGGTCACTTTGGCAGCACATGTGCTAAATGGTAAAATTGCAGAGATACCGAGAAGCTTAACATGCCCCTGCAGAGGGATAACCTGCAGATTCGTGAAGCATTGCATATTTTTGACAAACGAAAAAACAGACTCTTAACTCTAGAGAATAAAGTAGGTGTTATGAGAAGGGAAGTGGGGGGGGGATAGGTGAAGGGGATTAGAAGTGCACTTATGACAAGGAGCACTGAGTAATGTAGAGAACGGTTAAATCACTACATTGTACACCTGAAACTAGTATAATGTTGTATGTTAATTACACTGGAATTTTTAAAAAAATACAGATCTATCTAATTGCAAATCCAGTTCTGTGCGCTCTAATAAACGCGAGATTTAAATGACTCACACAAGGCCAAATGAAACTAGAAACAAAGTTGGGATTAGAATTATGATAAATACATTTCCCCAAAAAACATAGGACACAGAGAAGGGCACATAACCACAATGCTGAATACTTAAACCTGGGACTTTGGTAAGAAATCCAAAGGTTTACAGTTAACTGCAACCAACTATTGACACACACACAGCAGAGTTCTTTGTGTTGGACCACATTCAGTGATCATAGGACATTATTCATTTTCCCTGAGTGAAAACCTTGCTGATTTTTTGGCATTGAGATCGTCCTTTCTTTTACTTACACTGGGGTATTTGTCTTTGGTTTTCTTTTATATTTTCCTGTAAATCAGACCTTACTGTTTCCCCTTTCCCTGTCTTTATTAATCTGAATGCATTAACATGCTCTAGAAACTGGAGTTCTTTGTTTAAAAAAAGAGATTTATTTATTTGATGCAGAGGGAGAGAGAGAAAGAGAGAATCCTCAAGCAGACTCCCTGATAAGCATGGAGCCCAACTCAGGGTTCGATCCCCCGACTGGGAGATCGTGACCTCAGCAGCTTAGTCAACTGAGCCACCCGGCGCCCCAAGAAACTGGAGTTCTGACAGAGATGGCAGGAGCCAGCTATTCCAGCTCTCTGCTGCCAGGGGCCCCTGTGCTAAGGAGACATTAGCCTCAAGCTGAGAACCCTTTGCTAAGGTGCCGCTCATTGATGAAACTCCCTGCAATCAGGTCAAAATCAGTTTACAAGCAGTGGATCATGTCACTGTCTTCCTTAAAATGCTCCAGGGCTCCCCATCTCTTTCTAGGGAAAAGTCCCATTCTTATTTGTGGCCACAAGCCTTCCTTGTCTCACAGGCTGTTGCACCACCAACCTCATCTCCTACTTCTCCGCCCGCCCCCCCCCCCAACTCCCCCTCTGTCAGCCCACTTCGAACCCTCCTGCCACCTGCTTTACTGCTCTTAATCCTCTTATCTGGTTCCCAGGTTTTTGTCATGCCCTGAATTCTATCCCCTAGGTTCCACTCCCCTCCTGCCATACCCAGCACAGCTGCTTGAGTCATTGTTTAAAATGCAAATCTGACCATGTCATTTTTCCTGCTCAAACTCCTCTAGTGGCTTTCTTTTATCCAGGTCTGTGGTTCTGAAACCTAACTGATATCAGGGTTGTATAGCTGTAGCTCCGAGTCTCACCACCCACTCCAGCCCCTAGCCAAGATTCTGATTCAGAAAGTCTGGGACGAGACCAATAATAACTTCCAAAAGCTTCTGGTATCCCAAGGATGAACCAGGCCTACAGGATATGCCCACGTCCCTCACCGGCATGTAAATGAGCCCTCTGGTTTGCTTCCATTCAGATTCACACTTCCTCACAATCTACGCTAAACCTGACCACCCCACCTCCAACCTCTAGGACTGCTAGATTTGGGCTACTCGGACTTGCTGTTCCCTGAACACAACACACTCTTGGCTCTCTCCATGCTTCCATACAGAGCATCCTGTTCTCTGGTTGAGAAAAAGGTTAACTTTGTGAAAGTAGACTTCCAAATCCAGCTCAGGCATTCAGTTCTTCATGAATCTCTACCATCCCTTTGGACCGAGCCTATCACTCCCTCTGCATCACTTCTGATTACTGTATTTTCCTTATTTCACATGCAATGCTCTATTTTATAAAATATACAACATATTTGTTTTATGCATTAAATAATAAGCTTATATTTCAGCCAAACCTGCCAGTATGCCAGAGTTACAACTCCTTTTTTATGTATATAACTTAAAAAATGTTTTTATTCCTACAATATTATATATGATCCTTACGACAGCTTTCTTTTGAGATGAGAGAAATGGCATTCACAGAAGCTGACTTGCCTCATATCACACAGAAAAATGATGGGAACTCAGCTTTCTTAGTCCAGCGATGTACCCTACATGATCTACAATATAGTGTGCCATATAACATTTCCAGTTAATAGAAGATTCACATAGTCAATACAATATATAGGACATTAAGTTGCTATTAAGCAATGTAATAAGTGAACCCGTAAAAAGGCTAAATTATATTTTTATCAATAATTTTATCTATTAAAAAGAAAACTGATCTGTTATTTAGAAACTAAAAATGAAAACGTATAAACCTCCCAATCCCCAAGCATTGCCACTTTTTCATTTTGATCCTGAGGATGATTAGAATGTCCTAATTTCTATTTTGGTAAGTAGGTTTTCAGCAGGTTCCCCTGAGGTCTAGCAAGCTCAGACAGATAGAAGGGAAGCTGCATCCAGAAAGTGTTAGGCACCAAGGGATTGATCTAAATTCCCTTTTTCACAGCCATTTTTCAGTTTATTCAACAATCTTAGAGACCTAATCTATTAATAAAATGTCACGACTTCCTTTTTTTAATACCGACTGGTATTTTCAAAGCAAGAAACAAGTGAGATTAGGTATAAATCTTTAGATTATGTGATAACAGTTCCATTTGATAGCACTTCCTTATTTCAAATCTAAAGATTCAGACTTTCACAAGAATATAACTATAGCTATCATTGAAAGAAGCTACATGGGGCCCAGGCACCTAAGGAATTAATTTTAGGGATTGATAACCTACTCTTCCTACTGATGCTTTTTCTATTAAGACAGCTACTAGAAGCCATGGACTTCATCATGAAATGACCCTTCATCATGGGCACGGTCATTAACTGAAACACCATCACGTATCAGCTAGGATTCTTTCGTCCCCACCAAGAATAATCCTCTTTCGAAATGCAAGAAAACAATAAAGAAATGTTTCATCTCATAATTGGAATACCAGAAATAGTGTGGGGTTCCAGAATGATGTTATGAGGGAATCAACAGGATCATAAAAGACCCATATTCTTGGGGCACCTGGGTGGCATAGTTGGTTAAGTGTCTGACTTTTAGTTTCAGCTCTGGTCGTGAACTCAGGGTCATGAGATCAAGCACCATGTTGGGCTCCATGCTAGACTCGGAGTCTGCTTAAGACTCTCCCTCTACCCCTCCTCCCCACATTCCCTCTCTCTCTAAAATAATAAATAAATCTATTTTTTTTAAGATCCATATTTTTTCTACATTTTTAGTCTTCCTTCCTTGAGAAATTTCTTCCTCAGCCTATATAGTAAGATGACCTCAGTACTTATTGAAATATATTCAGAGAGAACATCCAGATGAAAGAGTGGCATAGTCTCTGCCTGTGGCCTTCCTTCCCTCAGACCAACTCCCACCTCAGTGACTTTCCTTCATTCTTCATTGGTCATAAATATATCACATGGACATTTTCTCCATAGGCCAGTTACTACAAAAGGTGAATGGATGTTGGGAGGTAATCACAATGCTATGTTTTACAGTTTCTCTCTGAACCACAGAGGCACAGTTCTGTACTCAGCAAGATGGAACAGATTAAAGGAGGACCAAGCCTAGCCTAAAACTGAGGGTGGATAAATAGGGTCTCTAAGTATATGGCCATCAAAAATCGTTTTAGACCCAAAATAATGTTGTGGTATCTCTCAAAGGTAGGTAGAATCAAAGTGAGCAAAATGTATCAATCTACCTGGTGTATGGGCACTCGCTTCCTGAAGAATGTCCCTTTGTTAGCAGCAGCATTTAAAACCATTTTTAATACACTAGAATGTGAGACACTGTTAATCCTTTACTTTCTTTAGGGTGAGAGATTCACCCCTTTCAAATCATTAAATCTATGGGGAATGAGAAGCAGTATTAAAAGTTCCTTTTCTTTGATCTTAACTCTGTGCCTTTTGTGTAAAGTCCTACTCATTTAGGCAAAACAAAGTATCCTTAATTCAACTGTAGAACAAGAAGGTCTTTAGTCAGACTAATACAGAAATGAGCTCCTTTTTAATAATTAGTCTGCCAACCCCACCCACCACAAATACATGATGGGAAAAAGAACTGAAACCCCCCATACCCTATTCAAGCATAGATTGAATTGAAAACCATGAGACTAAGAATGATGGTGATTGGTGGGTACAGATGTGGAGAAATATAATCAGGAAAAATAACGTCCGAGTTAGGAGGGCTGACACTTCAGATAACAAACTAACTCTATGCTCCATAACTCTGGCCACATAAATAAAGAAAATATTTTCATGAGCCATCTGGATGCCTGCATCACATCACTAAATCATGTCAAACTAATTTATCTTATGACAACTATCTTTAACTCCTTAACAGCTTATTTAGATCTAGCCTGGAATTATCATATCTAGTCTGAATTCTGCTTCACGTTCTTAAGCATGAACATTTCCTTTTTTTCTCAGTTTAAATGCATTGAGTGATATACAGTAGTTATAGTTAGTTAAGGATATTTTTATTCTTAACAAAAATCTAAGAAATTATGTAAGAGGATTTAAGGTGAGAAGACCCAGCAAATGAGACCATATATTCTAGAATGATAGAATGTGGTGGCTGTTGTAAATGTGATAGAAATGCACAAAATGCCACAAGGTAGAATGGAATAATTAGGGGAAACTGGGTGGCTCAGTCAATTAAGTGTCTGACTCTTGATTTTGGCTCAGGTCATGACCTCGGGGTTGTGGGATCGAGCCCAGCATTGGGCTCCACGCTCAATGGGGAGTCTGCTTAAGAGTCTCTTTCCTCTTCCTCTCCATCTGCTCTCTCCTCCCCACTCTAGCTGTCTCAAATAAATCTTTAAAAAATATGTAATTATTATTATTGCTATTGTTAATATTTGATTATCAAATGTCATCTGCACTGGGCAGTAAAAAATTCCTTCTTACTGTTTTCCAGAATCTTCTCATATCCTTTAATTACTAAGCTCTTATTTCCAACTTACTAAGTATCTAGTACAGCAGAAAAAGGTAGTAAAGAAGAAATCCACCCTTGAATTGCTCAGTTTTTTAAGATGAATACAATTTTTCGTTTCAGAGTTACATAGGAATTAAAAGCCAGATAACATGGTGAAACCTCATACAGAGAGGAGATGCTGATTATTTCTGTCTTTGTTTCTGGGTTTCCAGTGAATTTCCTTAAGGAAATAAAGTTTTCCTTATTATAACAAAGGCTCACTTCAGACCCTGGGGCTTTGGTGGAAGTGGTTGTACATTGTTTTTTTGTTTGTTTGTTTTTGGTTGTTGTTTTTTGAAGATTTTATTAATTTATTTGCGAGAGAAAATGCACACGAGAGAGAGCACAAGCAAGGGAAGTGGAAGAGGGAAAGGTAAAAGCAGGCCCCTGGCTGAGCAGGGAGCCCGTAGTGGGGCTCGATCCTAGAACCTGGGATCATGACCTGCCGAAGCCAGATGCTTAACAGACTGAGCCACCCAGGCTGTACAGTTTTTATTACCTGAAGAGAGTAACGCTGACTATATAATTCCTACAAAGAGCTTTTTTCAAGGAGGCAATTTGAACAGAATGGGACTTGTCTTACAGAGTGAAAGTACCAAGGACTACATAATGAATAGCAAAAAGGAATATGGTGGAGGATTACAGTGCGTCCTGCTTCAGGAGACCAAATCTCAGTGTCAACTTCTAAGAATATAAGATGGATAGTGGAGAGAGGAGGTAATCAGAGACAGCTTGTTGAACGAGGTGAGTTTTCACTGCTACAATGTAACATTCATTTGAAGAAGACTATCCTGTGTACAAGGCTACCTGAATTTCCACCTGTATATCTGTCATTTCAAATTGAGCATGTCCAAAATTATACTCCTAATTTACTCTGCCATGAAAGTACCTTCTTCCCTGAACTTCCTTTGAATAAAGGGCACTGTTGCTACAGCTCAGAACCCAGGAGTTGCTTTGCTTTATCTTTTTTCCTCATTCCTATCTTCCAAAACATTAAAAATTCTTGTAGTTACTATCCATAAAGTATGTTCTTAATCCAATCACTACTTAGCACTTCTGCTAACACTCTAATCCATTATCTTCTCTCATTTCGATTATTACATTTTCTGAATCTCTTGCCTATTCCTACTCTCGCCTCCTAGAATTAACTCCCTAAATAACACTTAAAGTGATCTTTTAAAAATGTATGCACAATCCGATCATTCCTCTGATGAGAACCATAATCTAGCAAGATGATTAGAAAAAGGTCCAAGTCGCCTATCTTTCTCACCTCTGTAAAATTATCCATTACTACTCTCCCCTCATTGACTCTGTTCCAGCAACACCAGCTTTCTTGGTATTCCCTGAATGCAGAAACTTATTCCTAGCCCCGAGTCTTCCCTCTCTCTGGAAGATTCTTTTCTTCCTTGAATTTATTCAAGTGTCTACTTTCTCTTCACAAGAATCTTCGTGTTTATTAGGCACTCATTTAATGTAACAATCAATAATGTGAAAAACTTCCACTTCTGGCCAACGTGGAATAATAGAGACTAGATTTACCCTCCTCCTTGAAACAACCTAAAAACTGAAAACAATATATGAAAGGCTGGCTCTCAAGTTACTGGACATCAGGCAACGAAGGACAGTGATCCCTGAGATACAGGAAACAAATGAGGGGATCTGTGTAATTTCCTTAGCACAAGGCCTGGAGATAGTCTGCAGGTTGCAGTGCAGGGAGGCAGAGCTTAAGCAGAGTCCACTGTGCTCGGTGAGCTAAGAAGATGAAATTCAGAGTATGTGGACTCCAAAGGGGCAAGAAGTCATAGGACATGGTGCCACAGAGAAGAGAAGTCCAGAGAACTCTACAGGATCTTCCTCAGCTATTCAACTAAGCACTGACTAGTACATGTGTAAAGAAGTTACAGTAATCAAGATAGTATGCAACTGGCATTAAGATACTTAGATCAATAGAACAGGACAGAATTCAGAAACAGACCCATAAATCTATGGTCAGCTAAGTTTTGATAAAGTTGCAAAGATCAGCCATTCTGTGGGAAAAGACAACGTCTTCAAAAATGGTACCGGAAAATGTGGCCACTCACATGCAAAAAAAAAATTGACATTCTATACCTCGTGCCATATGCAACACTTAGCAAAAAACAAATTACAAACCTAAAATTAATACTTCTAGAAGAAAAGATAGGAGAACATTTGGTGATATTGGATGAGGCCAAATTGTCTGTTTTGATGTCAAAAGTATGATATATAAAATATATTAAACAAATTGATAACTTTGACTCCAAAAATTACTAACTTCTGATTTCAAATTCAATTTTAAGAAAATATAAGCCACATTTTAGGAGAAAATATTTACATATCATAAATAGAAAAAAAAAAAAAACCTTGTATACAAAGAATTCTTAAAACTCAATAATATAAAGACCCATTAAAAATGGGTAAGATTAAGCATCAAAGACACTTCATCAAAGAAGATATGTGGATGGGCACATAAAAAGATGGTAAACATCATTACTCATTAGGGAAATGCAAGTTTAAACCACAATGATATAGCTATATTATTTGTCAAATGGTTAAAATTAAAGACTGGCCATGCCAAGCACAGGCTAGGATGTAGAGCATGTAGGGTTATTCTGGGGTAGCCTACAGTATCTTTAATTTCACATTCCAATATTTCATTGCTAGAATATGGAGATATAACTGATTTTTGTATATTGAGTTTTGTATCCTACAGCTTTGCTTAATTTGCTTATTATTTCTAGGATTTTATTTTTTTGCAGATTCCATAAGATTATCTATACCCACTTGCTATTTTGGAAAGGATTTTGAGATTTTATCTAGGCTTATCTTAAAGAGTGGTATATTTAATTAGTGATATCTGTCAGAGAAACAGAAGGGACAGTGGTAGCAAAGATGCACCTATTTTGGGTACTAGTTTACCCTCATTCCCCTATATATAAATAAGAAAAGTAAGCCTCTGAAAAGCGATGTGCCCAAGTGTGGTAGGATAAAAGCAAAGCCCATACATCCCACTCCACATAAGCACACTATTTACTATGCTTCCATCTTCTCATCAAAGCCCAGCTGAAATCTAATTTCCTTTAGAAATCATTCAGTTCTAGTCTTCCCAAATAGAATTACTTTATTTTTTCCTTATGGATAAATGGCCCTTAGATCATATCTATAGCATGACATATATTTTAGTATCCTTTTCCAATTACTACAAGATAATCCTTTTAGATGGAAAGTGAATGTACAAACTACATTGTCAATGACTCCTAAATCTGAAATTATATCAAAGATATCTGAGTGGTTTTAAAAAAACAGATTAAAAAGGTATTAATCACATGCTACCTTATAATACATTCATTTTCATGTCTTATCTCCATGTTCATTATAATCTCCACTCCTTTGCACTAATTGAAATACTTTAATATATTAAGAGCTCACTGAATACAAAAGTAATCTTAAATCTTCAGACTGTAAATTCTTAATGAACCAAAGGACCAAACTGCTAATGTTAGAAAACCCATACTGAACCAGGCTAGTAAGGCACATACTTTTAGGTAGGTAACTTTCTAATGACAATGACATTAAACATGAGGTAGTGCAGGTAGACATCCGCTCCCTCTACTCACAAGTCTTCCTGCTTTGCATCTTCTTTGTAAGTGTGTGCAGTGGGCTAGAATTTTCATGATTGGTGGATATTATCTAACAATTAGTATGACTATGTAAATGATAATTTTAAATAAAAATGTTAAAATAATTGTTATTGTATTAATAAAACAATAATTTAAAGTTAAAGTAAGGGACTCATACGTATTATATGTAGGACCAGTAAAACTGTTTATGTCATTGTCCTACAGGATCAATTGATCATAATTTGTATGGGAGTACAGCTTAATATAAACCAAAACAGATGTAATCAGACCTTTGAAACCAGCATTGACTCAGCACTGAAAATACAAAGGACTGAACAAAAAGAGATCCTGGTTTACTGTGTGAATAAAAAGAAATTCCAAAAGTGACTAAGGACTACAGTTTGTTCTGCAAGACCACATCTGCATGAGAAAATAGAATACTCATTTAGACAAATGACAAAAATATACTCCCAGGACATTCCTGAATACATGTGGCAGTGAACTAGTCTTTGTTGCAGGCCATTTGTGCGTTTATTCTCACCAAAGACAGGCACTGACTTTTGTCATTGTCTTCACAACATCCTCAGAGAAAATCTAGCTGAAGAGTGCCAGTGAAAGCAGTTAGAAGGTGTAGATCATGACTATATCAGGATCAGCCAGTCTTCCCTCCCCACTAAACTCTGCTTGTGCTGTCCTCCCATATAAAACACATGACAATCAATTTCTTCGCAGCTTAGTTTGGTAGAAGGAAGATGGGCTTTGCTTATAATGAATCTGGGGTCAGTTCTTTGTGCCTTGATACTTAAAATCTATGACTCAGGCAAATTACTTAACCTCTCTGCTTTCCTTATTTATAGAGGGTGGATAAAAATATCTGCTTTTGCATGTGTTGTGAGATTTATAAATAATACAGTCAAAAATCCCTAAAATTGATGATTACAAATAATAATAGTAGTGCATGTTTTCATGTATATGGGAACTAAAGGAGTGTCTTTAAAATTTACCTGGAGAATCAGTATTTCATTTTATTGCTATTTCGCTCTCCTTCCCATGCTCTCAAATGCTATAGCATTTGCTTTTATTCGCCTTTGAATGGATGTGCGATATATAGTGTTGACCTATTGCAATGTTTGCGTGTTTTCAGTTATAGAGTAAATTTACTCCTTTATAATGCAGGTGCCAATGTACAAGGTCAATGGCCACATTACAAACTTGCCACGTGAGAGCTATTGAACTATAATATCCATCACTAAGTACAGTGGGAAATGATTTGACCTTTCCTTGAAGAGTAGTTACTGGATCAAATTATTTTTCAGCTTGAAAATAATTGCAGATCTGAGATGCCCATTTAAGCTACTGCCTTCTGAATTCACATCAATGCTTCATGTTCCCACTGCCATTGTTGGTAATCGGAAGGAGCAATACATGAAATGTGCAAAAGCAGTGTGTGGTAATGGGATGACAGAAGGTTTTGGATTTACATTACCTGAATTTAAATCCTGGCTTCTCTTCTGCTTTACAGACAGTATCTGTCAAATTACTTCCCTGTACACAGTATGTTAACTATACCGGAATTAAAATGCAATTACTTCCCTATGCCTTAGTACTGATGTGAAGATTAAATGAAATAATATATCTTTAAAATACTGTTGTCCAGCTTTAGCTCCAACATGTAAAGAGCTTAGAGTCCTCACTCCAAGTCTTTACAACAAGAAAAAGTTGGATAAACTGAAAATCAGTGACTTTTCTTGTACCTGTCAGAGAACTGAGGTTGCTAGACAAACGTTTCATTCCAAAATCTGGAGAGAGAGAGGCACATCCAGAGAGACACAGCTGAGAGCTTATACAAAACAGAAACGTGAATTTTGATGAATTGGAGACTAGTCTGTGAGTGATATTTTCCTGGTGGCTGCAGCCTTAGGGAAGCCCCCACAGCCTTTACCTCCATGAACTCCATTAGGTTCCGATGGTGATGATCTGAGAAAGTGAGAGATCCCCAAGTGGCTCTGTCAGAGGGAAAAGAGGAGTAATCATTGTGAAATACATCCAGAGCTTTTTCAGAATAAAGACCTAGTCTCTAGCAGAAAGAACTTTGCCAGAGCCTTATCTTAGCTGGAGAAAGGTAATTCCTCTCACTCCAGTCCCCTCCAACCTTCCTGTTTCATCTGAGAGGGAAAAATACAACAAAGGTCAGGCTTCATAGAAATAGACTGGCAATACTGCAGCCAGGGAAGGGACTAGGAAGCAGAAGGAAAAAAGCTGTATTGCTGAAGAAACATCTGTGAAGGTCACAGTACCAAAATACAGGCCCTCTGAAAGACTTAATTGCAAGATTGTAGAAAGTTCCTTCTACACCATACTTTAGCACCATGCCAAGAGGTCTCCGGTAAAGTGACAGTAGACTTCAGCTGAAAAAATGCATGGCATGGAATGCGTCTGAGAAGAAATGCTTAGGGAAACTGAAAGTCAGCAGGGGAAGACAATAAATGAATGAATGAATGAATGATACTAGAAGACTTTGAAACCTCTGGCACCTATAGCTGCAGAATACATTAAATACAGCCTAAAACCTAGGCAGATTAACTAAATCCTCACACTGAAAATCTATTTGCCTCAGTTCTTATTACCCAGTACAGTATATCTGACTTTACACAAAAAATTACAAGGCATGTCAAATAGGAAGAAGAGGAAGGAAAAGAAAAAAAGGGGGAGGAGAAGGGACGCTTCAAAGAAGAGGAGGAGGAGGATGGGGGAAAAGAAAAAGGAAAAGGAAGATGAAGACAGAGGCAAAGACAACAAAGGGAGAAGAAGAGGAAGAGGAGGAGGAGGAAGAAGAAAACAGTTTGAAGAGACAAAGCAATCATTAGAACCAAAATCATATATGACCCTGATGTTAGAATTATCAGACAGGGAATTTGAAAGAATTACAATTAATATAAGTAAGATTGCTAATGAAAAAAGCAACAACATGTAAGGATAGAGGAGTAATGTAAGCACTGAGGTGAAAACTCAAAGAATCAATAGGTAATAGTAGAAATAAAAATCACTACAACAGAAATGCAGAATGCCTTTGATGGGCTCTTCAGTAGACTGAACATAGCCGAGGAAAAGATTCATTCAGCCTGAAGACGGGTCAAAAGATACTTCCCAGATTGGAATGTAAAGAGAAAAAATAAAAATAAAAGCAGAGCAGAGCCTCTAAGAAATGTGGACAATATCAAAATGTATAGCATACACATATGGGAATACCAGAAAGAGAGGATAGAATAAATGAGAAGAAATATTTGAAGTAATAATAGATGAGAGCTTTAGAAAATTAATTACAGAATCAAATTACTGATCCAAGAAGTTCAGAGACCACCAAACAAGGGGAGCACAAGGGATTTTTAGGACAATGAAAGGGTTCTGTACGTAATGATGAGTGCATGACATTACACCCTTATCAAAACCCATAGAATGTACAACAGGCGAACCCTATTGATAGTAATGTATCAGTATTGGTTCATTAACTGTGACCAATGACCCATACTAACATAAGATGTTAATAATAGGGAAGACTGGATGAGGGGCCTATGGTAATTCTGTGTACTACATTCACAACTTCTCTGTAAATCTAAAACTATTCTAAATTATAATATGTATTTTTTAAAACACTGGGTTTCCAAATATAGTAGGTTTGCAAGAGGTATTAGTTCCTCTTTACCATATAAACTATGTCAAATGTAGCATAAGTTCAATTCAGTATACTTGCTATTGCATGGGATGATCATGGAAGGGAATTTCCTAGTACATTAAATATAAAATGCAATTAAGAATAAGTATACAGTGTAAAGAGATAACAAATTAAAAGTTTACTAGTGGACAGTTAGGTGCATCTCTATTGAACATATTTTTTTGATGATTCAGATGACACTTGGGAATCTTTAAGTCATAAGTCATCATTATGAACATCAATTATTTCTTTGACAAGAAGAATTTCACTTGTAAAGATCTCTTATTATGGGAATGCCAATCTTAATTTGTTTAGGAATATGGATTCATCAAGAGCATTCCAGCTTTTTGAAATTATACACTTAAAAATCAATCAGCATAAAAATAAAGGTCACCACTAGACCACTCTAGCTTGGGAAGCTAACTGTATTAGCATTTCCCTATGTTAGTTGCCTGAACTAATAGTTGAGCAAGGGATTTAAGAACTAGAGACAGAAATAAACAGGAAAGCCATTCTTGTCATCTTGGGTAAATGAGGACACATGGCTTGCAGATTTTTCAGAGAAAAATGTTGAAACATGCTAAGTCATGAGGATATTCTTTCCATAGCAAATAAATAGTAGGATTCCTTCGAATAGTTCAATGGGTGGGGTGAGAAATCTCTTTGAACTCAGGCTTCCCTTGGATGTCTTGCTACTGCGTGTGATAACCTAACAAGTGTTTATCCCTGCCACAATATAGGAACTCATATATTTTTTCAGAGAGGACTTTTTGTCTTTTTTTTTTTTTTCTGAATGCTGCAAGAGCACAAAAAAGAATTTGGGAGTGAGACACAGAATAAACTGGATAAGAGAGAGGAATTAAGCCCATGAGAGAACTAAGAGGATTATATCTGCTGCCATCTTTAAGGCCTCCAAAATCCAGAGAAGTTTTCATTGTTGATTTGGAAGTAAGATTTCAGTTGAGAGCAAAACTGTTACAGAATTCTGCAGGTCTGGGGGTGGGTAAACACTAATTCAAGACAGGAATCTAGTAATACTTGTGATGTGCTGACTTAACAGGACCTTTGTCAATTATAAAGAACCCAACCCAGTTTCCCAAACTCAGTGCATTTGACCAAATACACTGATCCTATTGCTTTTATAAAATGATGCTAGGCTTCTCTGGCCTGCTCCAAAGAAATCAGAGATTCAATTTATGGAAACAGGTAATCCCCAACACAAATATTTTTAGTCCTTTACAATGCCCACTTAAGTGTGAAAGAGGTAAGTGTGGAGGTAGCCAGGGATGGGGTCTTTTCTAAAAAGTCCAGCTATAGAGGGATGGCTACATTTCTTTCAATAACAAACAAATAAACAACTAAAGATCATCTTCTTCAGCTAAGCAGAAAATCTGTAATGATTAACGTTCCTTTTTGCTCTAGATCATGCTCAGCCTTATCCTTAGCCAATAGGAGCAAGAAAATAACTTGCAGACATTTTGATGGGAGATCATTTCACCATAAAATGTGTTTGGACACACAATTAAAAATATAAAGTCTTCCTAGCTCAAAGGCAGATAAGGTACTAACTGTAAAACCAATGCTCTATGAACCCACAGACACAAAAAATAATTATATCCTAGTCACTAAGCCAATATATATAACTATTAATAGATCTTTCTTAGACTCCCGTGTGATTTTAGATAATGTCTATATCTTCATTCTACTTAAATCAACAAATTACCAAGACCCTTTTCTTACTGCTCTAGTTAGGGTTTTGACACTGTCTATATTTTAAGCCTATCTGATTTAATGGAAAAAAAAAAAAATCTTACCATACTGACACAGTTTTTGCTTATCTCTTTCCTTTTTTTTTTTTTTTGGATACCCGCTTAAAAAGCCCTTGAAATTCAGTATTAGTGGATATATTTGGCAGCCATTTTTTTCCTGAATACTATATAATAGGTCACTTTATGTTATTTTAATTTGTTTTAGGGCTTCTTCACTGTGGAATATCTATGCTAAGTGAGAGACTATGGTTTACTGAAGAGATCAAAGAATTTGGAATATTAAATATTAAATTCTAGCACCACCACTTCTTAGCTATGACTTTGGGGAAGGATCTAACTGGAGATTCCTCATCTATAAAATAGTGATAATATCCATGCTTTATTCAGAAGGTGAATATGAGGATAATCTGAGTTCGTGTCTGTATCCTATTAGCACAATGCCTGCCACAGCATATGTACTCAGCATATGGCAGTCATTAATCCACTGTTGGCTGGAACGATATTCAAAATATTTAACATCAGTATGGCACAGGCACATCCAGTCAGTATGAGTGCCAACTTGAAACAAGTGAGATAGTCTGATAGGTTGTACTAGTTGAATATCAGCCCCAAGTAATAGGAAACAGAGGGATAGGATTAGAAAAAGCTGTTGGGACAAATTTGATGAAGATCTCATTTTATGTCTCAGGGAGCACTTCCGAGTGCCTCTGGACCCTTTACCACAAGCCAAAGTACAGAAACCTGCAGCCCAGGGAGCAGCTTCTCTCCCAAGGTTGCTCAGCTTGAGAACTTGATTTCTTCCTTCCTTCCTTCCTTCCTTCCATCCATCCATCCATCCTCTCTCCCTCCTTCTCTCCCTCCCTTCCTTCCTTCCTCTCCCTTCCTCCCTCTCTCCCTTCCTTCCTTCTCTCTCTCCCTCCCTCTTTCTTTCTAACTTGACTTTAAACCTATGTCTATCAAACTCTAAAACCCTTGCTCTTTCTGCCACACTGAAGTTGTTGACTTTCTCTCTCCTCAAATTCCCGATTCTGAAATGGTACTTTCTGTTTCCTGGTACAGTGGATTTCCAAACTGCATTTCTTGAAGTGCTAGATTTCTGTGGGAATGATCAAAGTTCTCCTGGAAAAGGTATAGTGGAAGCTGAGAGGGCAGAGTGTATGTGTCTCCTGGAATACTGCCCTCGTTTCAACTAGAACCCTCATCTCTTTCTTATACTGTGATTTCATCTTAGCTAAAAAGGATTTGTTGCTTTAAAAAAGGAATGTTAAAAAGTTACTGCTCTATTCCAAACTCTCTTCTTTGTTCCTGCTCATGTCCTGGTAGAGCCTAAACCTAGGTCCTTGTACTTATATTTGTGTTTTTCAGCTCTCTGTGGCCTGGATCCCTGGTCACTACATGGGTGATTCTTATCCTGGAGTTTGTATTTGACTTTGAGTTCAGAAAACTCACCTCAGCTTTATTACCCAAACTCTGAATCTCATTTGCCCCCATCTTGTGTGTGATTCTTAAGAAAATATTCCCTAACTCTGGTTTTCTTCTCAGGACTTCATCTGATATAGGGTCTATTTTCTCAATGTACACAGCCTCTGCCTCGATCGCTAGTTACTCCACTCTCTGGCCAAGACCCTGGCTTCGCATTTAGTTTTCCTTGACTTATAGATATCAAGGACCTGCATATATTTTATAATTTCAAGTGAGAGGTGGAGGCCAACATGTCTCATGCTTTAAAAGTGGCTCCTTGAGGCTGACACCATCTGCAGGAATTAGAGTGTTCTTCCCTCTAGCTCTGCTTATTATCAATTCTTTGATTCTTTTGGGCCTCATTTTGGCCACGGCCTATGACTCAGACTCTCATGACCATGCCACTGAAATTTTGACATTGTCCATGCTGACCGCAGTCTGATGAGAGGGGAAGGTCCCGACACTGTGTTTGTGGTAGCAGCTGGGACTACTGAGATGCTAATGTAGACACTTGAGAAGCCACTGACACACCGATTGTCATAAAGCCAGCGTCTGCCACAGAGATCATGCAGCCCGAGGCCAACTCCTACTCCAGCTACCACACCAATGGGTTAAGTTCAGGAGAATCTATGATTAGAGGATAAATCAGCACCTGGCTATTAAACCTTAAAACCATGAACTGTAGTCACAGAGATGGGGTGGGAGCTGCTCTACTCATGGAGGCCCTCCATGGGCCCACGGCAGTGAACCAAGCCCCCTCTCACCTCTGTGCCAATCTACCCATTCATCCCCCCCTTCATGAAGTGTATAGCATGCAATATTTATAGCAGCAGCTTAGCTAAAAAAAATTTTTTTAAATAATCATTTGTTACTTTCTGTGCTATAAGTTGGATAATTTCTTTTGACATATATTCATATTCACTGATTTTTTTCTTTTTTGCAGTGTCCAATTTGTTAAAAAGCTCCTTCAGTAGATTTTTTCATTTTATTTGTTCTATTTTTCAGTTTGGGAAATTCCATGTGTTTCTTTTCTATAGTTTTCATTTCTCAGCTGAGATTTTACCATTTCTTCTTTCAACAGAAGTATATTTTAGTACTTAAATACATATAATAGATATTTTAATATCTCCTGATACAGGTCACATTTTCCTGTTTCATAGCATGTCTAATAAATTTTAATTTTGGAACGGACAGAGTGAGTACTACATTGTTGAAAGAGGGGACTTTTTTTTTTTTCCCTTAGAGAATGTTGAGTTTTGCTCTTGCAACCTGTTAATACAGTGGAGAATTAGCTTTAAGACTCTTGAGGCCTGGTTTGAATCTTTGTTAGGACTGATCCAGAAAAACCCTTATTCTGATGCTAGTATAGGTGTGGCCTTACTAGGGTATCAACTAATTGCTGGGTCTCAAATTAGGTCTTTCCACTCTCTCCACTCTGGCAGATTCCAGCACTACACCACCTCCACAGGCTCTATTCAGTTAATAGACTCCAGGTAGCTGTTCTCTGTCACACTATGCAGTTTTACTCTGTTAATACACAGCTTAATATCTGGCCCAAACCAAGAAGGAGCAAGATGGTGGAGGAGTAGGAGACGTAAATTTCGTCAGGTCCCAGGAATTCAGCTAGATAGTTATCAAACCATTCTGAACACCTACAAACTCAACAGGAGATTGAAGAGAAGAGCAGCAATTCTATGAAGAGAAAAGTGACCACTTTCTGGTAGGTAGGACATGCAGAGAAGTGCATCCAAGGTGCTATATGGGAAGAGAGACCACAGGGGGAGAGGCCAGCTCCCCGCAAGCAGTAGAGCAGCGGAACACAAAATCGGAACTTTTAGAAGTCTGCTCCACTGAGGGACCTCGCTCCTGAGGCTAAGCAGGGGGTGGAGCCCTCGATCGGATAGTGTGGTCTCAGGACCAGCAGGATCACAGAAAGACCAGGGGTGCCTGAGTGCAGCAGAGCTCTCAGGTATAGGAGCAGGGAAGCTGTCTGCAAAGACGGAGCCAAGGAGTGGGCTCTCAGCTTGGGTTTACCTTAAACTGTGATTCCCAGCACGGTCAAGCCACTGCTCTTCGAGCAGGGACCCCACAAGTGGCAGATCCAGGGAGACACCCCCTTCCTCCAATGAGAGGAGAGACATGGGAGCAAGCTGCAGGAATCTGTTGGGTTTGGAGACTCCAAACGGGGCCATGTGCCAGAAATAGAAATGCTCAGTCACAAGCTGGGTGAGCACTGGGTCTTGGCTGGAGACCAAGGAGACAGGAGTGATTGACTGGTTTTCTCTGAGGGTGCAATGAGGAAAGGGGCCCGGAGCTCTCAGCTCCTCTGGGCCAGAGATTGGGAGGCCGCCATCTTCATTCCTGTCCTCCAAAGCTGTACAGAAAGCATTAAGGGAACAAAAGCTACCCAGAGCAAAACCAAGCAGATTACTTAGCCTGGCCCCTAACAAAGGTGGTGCAATTCTGCAACAGGCAAACACATTTGAGAGTCACTGCAACAGTCCCCTCCCCCATAAGATCAGCAAGAACAGCCAGCCAAGACCAAGTTCACCAATCAGTGAGAACCATGGGACTCCAGAGCTAGGGGAATGCAGCATGTGGAATTCATGGCTTTTTTCCCATGATTCTTTAGTTTTTCAAAATGATATTTAAAAAATTTTTTTCTTACTCTATTTTTAAAAAATTTTTCCTATCTCCTATTTTAACCTTTTATAAGTAACTTATCAATACTTTTTAAACTCCTTTTTATACTCATATTCTATCCCTTCATTATATTTAACCTTATTTTTTATACACATATAAGTTTTCCCTTCTTTAAAAATTTGGGATACAGTTTCTTTTAACAGATCAAAATATACCCTAAATCTAGCATATGGCTTTGTTCTAGTCTCCAGCCTGAGCACATTCTCTTTTTTTTTCTTTTTTCAACCAACTTATCAATTCCTTTTTTAGAATCTTTTCTAATTTTCATCTTTACAGTTGTATTCATTGCTTCATCGTGTTTACCCTTATTTTTGTATATATATAAGGTTTTCTTTCTTTAAAATTTGTGGAGGAAGTTGCTTCTAACAGACCAAAACACCCAAAATCAGTGTGTGGCTCTGTTCTATTCAACAGTTTAATCATATATATATGTATGTATATTTTTTTTTATTTTTTTTTCTTTCTCCTTTCTTCTCCCCCTGGTTTTGGGTCTCTTCTGATTTGGTTAGTGTATATTTTTCTGGGGTCATTGCTACCTTTTTAGTATTTTGTTCTCTCATTCATCTGTTCTTATCAGGATAAAATACAAGGCGGAAAAACTCATCCCAAAAAAAAGAACAAGAGGCAGTACTGATGGCTAGGGACCTAATCGATACCAACATTAGTAATATGTCAGAATCAGAGTTCAGAATGACAATTATCAAGATGCCAGCTGGGCTTGAAAAAGGCATAGAGATATTAGAGAATCTCTTTCTGGAGAAATAAAATCCCTTTATGGAGAAATAAAAGAACTAAAATCTAACCAAGTTGAAATAAAGCTATTAATGAGGTGCAATAAAAAAAAAATGGAGGCTCTTATTGCTAGGATAAATGAGGCAGAAGAGACAATTAGTGACATAGAAGACCAAGTGATGGAGAATAAAGAAGCTGAGAAAAAGAGAGATAAACTACTACTGGACAACAAGGGGAGAATTTGAGAGGTAAGACGAAACAATATTAGAGTAATTGGGATCCCAGAAGAAGAAGAAAGAGAGAGAGGGGCAGAAGGTATATTAGAGCAAATTATAGCAGAGAATTTCACTAATTTGGGGAAGGAACAAGCATCGAAATCCAGGAGGCACAGAGAACCCCTTCTTTAAAATCAATAAAAACAGGTCAACACCCCATTATCTAATAGTAAAACTTACAAGTCTCAGTGACAAAGAAAAAATCCTGAAAGCAGCTTGGAACAAGAGGTCTTTAAAGTACAATGGTAGAAATATTAGACTGACAGCAGACCTATCCACAGAGACCTGGCAGGCCAGAAAGGACTGGCATGATATATTCAGAGCACTAAATGAGAAACATGCAGCCACGAATACCATATCCAGCTAGGCTGTCATTGAAAATAGAAGGAAATATAAAAAGCTTCCAGGACAAATAAAAACTAAAAAAATTTGCAAACACCAAACCAGCCCTACAGGAAATACTGAAAGGGGTCCTCTAAGCTAAGAGAGAGCCTAAAAGTAACATAGACCACAAAGCAACAGAGACAATATACACTAACAGACACCTTACAGGCAATACAATGGCACTAAATTCATGTATTTCCATAGTTACCCTGAATGTAAATGGGCTAAATGCCCCAATCAAAAGACACAGGGTAGCAGAATGGATTAAAAAAAAAAAGCCAAGACCCATGATATGCTATCTGCAAGAAACTCATTTTAGACCCAAAGACACCTCCAGGTTTAAAGTGAGGGGGTGGAAAACAATTTACCATGCAAATGGATGTCAAAAGAAAGCTGGAGTGGCATTCCTTATATCAGATAAATTAAATTTTAAGCCAAAGACTATAATAAGAGATGAGGAAGGACACTATATCATATTTAAAGGGTCTATGCAACAAGAAGATCTAACAATTTTAAATATCTATGCCCCTAACATGGGAGCACTCAACTATAATAAATTAATAACAAAATCAAAGAAAAACATTGACAATAACACAATAAAGGTAGGGGACTTTAACACCCTCCCCACTGAAATGGACAGATCATCTAAACAAAAGATCAACAGGAAAATAAAGGCTTTAAATTACACACTGGACCAGATGGACATTACAGATATAATCTGAACATTCCATCCCAAAGCAACAGAATACACACTCTTCTCTAGTACATGGGACATTCTCCAGAATAGATCACATCCTGGGTCACAAATCAGGCCTCAACTGGTACCAAAAGATTGGGATCATTCCCTGCATATTTTCAGACCACAATGCTTTGAAACTAGAACTCAACCACAAGAGGAAAGTTGGAAAGACCTCAAATACATAGAGGCTAAAGAGCATCTCACTAAAGAACCAATGGGTCAACCAGGAAATTAAAAAAGAATTTTAAAAATTCATGGAAACAAATGAAAATGACAACACAACAGTTCAAAATCTTTGGGACCAGGAAAGGTAATCCCGAGAGGAAAGTACATAGCAATACAAGCCTTTCTCAAGAAACAAGAAAGGTCTCAAGTACACAACCTAACCCTACACCTAAAGGAGCTGTTGAAAGAACAGCAAAGAAAGCCTAAACCCAGCAGGAGAAGAGAAATCATAAAGATCAGAACAGAAGTCAATGAAAAAGAAACCAAAAGAACAGTAGAACAGATCAATGAAACTAGGAGCTGGTTCTTTGAAAGAATTAATAAGATTGATAAACCCCTGGCAGACATATCAAAAACAAAAGAGAAAGGACCCAAATTAATAGAACCATGAATGAAAGAGGAGAGATCACAACCAACACCAAAGAAATACAATTATAAGAACATATTATGAGCAATTATATGCCAGCAATTTTGACAACCTGGAAGAAATGGATGCATTCCTCGAGACATATAAACTACCAAAACTGAACCAGAAAGAAAGAGAAAACCTGAACAGACCCATAACCAGTAAGGAGATTGAAGCAGTCATCAAAATTCTCCCAACAAGAGGCCAGGGCCAGTCGGCTTCCCAGGGGAATTCTACCAAACACTTAAAGAAGAATTAATAGCTATTCTCTTGAAACTGTTCCAAAAAATAGAAATGGAAGGAAAACCTTCAAACTCATTTTATGAGGCCAGCATGACCTTAATCCCAAAACCAGATAAAGACCCCGTCAAATAGGAGAGTTATAGATCAATATTCCTGATGAACATGGATACAAAAATTTTCACCAAAATACTAGCCAACAGAATCCAACAGTACATTAAAAGGATTATTCACCCCAACCAAGTGGGATTTATTCCTGGGCTCCAAGGTTGGTTCAAAATCCGCAAATCAATCAATGTGATACAATACATTAATAAAAGAAAGAACAAGAACCATATGATACTCTCAATAGATGCTAAAAAACATTCGACAAAGTACAACATCCTTTCTTGATCAAAACTCTTCACACTGTAGGGATAGAGGGTCCATACCTCAATATCATCAAAGCCAGCTATGAAAAACCCACAGCAAATATCATTCTCAATGGGGAAAAACTGAGAACTTTTCCCCTAAGGTCAGGAACACAGCAGGGCTGTCTACTATCACCACTGCTATTCAACATAGTACTAGAAGTTCTAGCCTCAGCAATCAGACAACAAAAAGAAATAAAAGGCATCCAAATTGGCAAAGAAGAAGTCAAACTCTCACTCTTTGCAGATGATATGACACTTTATGTGGAAAACCCAAAAGACTCCACTCCAAAACTGCTAGAACTCATACAGGAATTCAGTTAAGTGTCAGGATATAAAATCAATGCACAGAAATCAGTTGCATTTCTATAGACCAACAGCAGGACAGATGAGAGAGAAATTAAGAAGTTGATCTCATTTACAATTGCACCCCAAACCATCAGATACCTAGGAACACATCTAACCAAAGAGGCAAAGAATCTGTACTCAGAAAACTATAGAGTACTCATGAAAGAAATTGAGGAAGACACAAAGAAATGGAAAAATGTTCCATGCTCATGGATTGGAAGAACAGATATTGTGAAAATGTCTATGCTACCTAGAGCAATGTGCACATTTAATGCTATCCCTATCAAAATACCATCAACTTTTTTCAGAGAAATGGAACAAATAACCCTAAAATTTATATGGAACCAGAAAAGACCTGACTAGCCAGAGCAATGTTGAAAAAGAAAACCAGAGTTGGTGGCATCACATTTCCAGACTTCAAGCTCTATTACAAAGCTGTAATCATCCAGACAGTATGGTACTGGCACAAAAACAGACACACAGGTCAATGGAACAGAATAGAGAGGGAAGAAATGGACCCTCAACTCTATGGTCAACTCATCTTTGACAACGCAGGAAAGAATGTCCAGTGGAAAAAAGACAGTCTCTTTAACAAATGTTGTTGGGAAAATTGGACAGCCACATGCAGAAGAATGAGACAGGACCATTTCCTTACACCACACACAAAAATAGACTCAAAATGGATGAAAGACTTCAATGTGAGACAGGAATCCATCAAAATCCTGAGAACACAGGAAGCAACCTCAGCCGCAGCAACCTGTTCCTAGAAACATCACCAAAGGCAAAGGAAGCAAGGGCAAAAATGAACTATTGGGACTTCATCGAGATCAAACCTTTTGCACAGCAAAGGAAACAGTCAACAAAACCAAAAGAGAACTGACAGAATGGGAGAAGTTATTTGCAAATAACATATCAGATAAAGGGCTAGTATCCAAAATCTAGAAAGAACTTATCAAACTCAACACCCAAAGAACAAATAATCCAATCAAGAAATGGGCAGAAGACATGAACAGACATTTCTGCAAAGAAGATATCCAAATGGCCAACAGACACATGAAAAAGTGCTCAAATCACTCAGCATCAGGGAAATACAAATCAAAACCTACAGTGAGCTACCACCTCACACCAGTCAGAATGGCTAAAATTAACCAGTCAGGAAATGACAGGAACCCTACTACATTGTTGGTAGGAATGCAACCTGGTGTAGCCACTCTGGGAAACAATATGGAGGTTCCTCAAAAGGTTGAAAATAGAGCTACCCTAAGACCCAGCAATCGCACTACTGGGTAATTACCCTAAAGATATAAATGTAGTGATCTGAAGGGGCATGTGCACCCGAATGTTTATAGCAGCAATGTCCACAATAGCCAAACTATGAGAAGAACCTAGATGTCCATCAACAGATGAATGGATAAGGAAGAGGTGGTATATATATATACAATGGAATACTATGTAGCCATTAAAAAACCTACGAAATCTTGCTATTTGCAATGACGTGGATGAAACTAGAGGGTATTATGCTAAGTGAAGTAAGTCAATCGGAGAAAGACAATTATCGTATGATCTGCTATGAGGAATTTGAGAGACAAGGTGGTGGGTTATGGGGGGAAGGGAGGGAAGAAATCAAACAAGATGGGACCGGGGAGGGAGACAAACCATAAGAAACTCTTAATCTCAGGAAACAAACTGAGGGTTGCTGGGGGCGGCGGGGAGGGATGGGGTGGCTGGGTGATGGAACTTGGGATGGGTATGTGCTATGGTGAGTGCTGTGAATTATATAAGACTGATGATTCATAGACCTGTACCCCTGAAACAAATAATACATTGTATGTTAATAAAAAATAATTTAAAAAAATATTTGGCCCAAACCTCAAAGTCAGTAATATGCACATTTATAGACCTTATTTTATTTTCAAAATATCTTCTATGTTACCTATCTTTCAAATCTGGTTGCTTGACTATGTGGACCCCTTGGAATGATGATCTCTATACAGTTAAATGAGATAATCACTCTCTATTTGGGCTCCACTGCCCTCTTGAGCCATTTGGAAAGTAGATCTAGACTTTGTGTGTTTTCCTTCTCTCAAGCATCTCTGTGCTGTTGTCCAATACTTATAAATTGTTACTTCATATATTTTTCCACCTTTGTTTAGTCGTTTTTGATGGTATAGTATCTAATTAGACATTTTCCTTTTGCATCTCCCATTAGTCTAGCTTTTTTTTTTTTTTAGGGAATTCTAGATGATTTTCTCTGACCTTCTTGGCTACAGTTTCTTATGGGCTGGATAGGGATCTCTATCTTATTGAAAAATTTAAATAGCTCATTTTACATTTAACATTTTAGTAATCCAGTAATTTCAGATCCAAGAAAGTGAGATCTTGTTTTGGGATCCATAAAATCAAGATAGTGATAAATGTCTAAGGGTGCTATTTTCCACAAATATAATAAGAATATGATTCTGGAAAGTAAACACATTAAAACCCCTCCACCTTACTGGATAGTGATGAAATTTCTGTGATTCAGATTAAACTCCATCAAAAGGAAAAAGTTTGAAAAGAGCTTGATAATGTGTCCTGTATTTTCTTCTTACTTCAGATGTATAAAAACAGCTTCCAAGTTTCAGTGGACAGACACTGACTTGGATTTTTGTTTGTGTTTTTATTGCTGTTACCCCAGGATCCGCAGGAGTTCACCACTTCTAGGCCCCATATTATTGCCCTCATCAACCTTCTTGCAATTATTTGTTTACAAATTGCCTCTCTGGATTGGGAGATGCCCAATAAACATTACTTGAGCAGAACCAAGCGTTCATGGCCTTAAGGATTTTAGTGCAGTTTAAGAACCTCTATACAGCTCTAAAACCATTGCCAAGATACTGACCAGGAAATCTAGCTTACCAAGTTTCCAACAAAAGTGTTCCAAGAATACAGAGGTGTCAATAAAATGTTATGCTTTTAAACAAGATATTCCTCTCTCATGTACTCTATATAAAGTACTTCTAGAAGACTAATGTAATTGTTAAGAAAACACAGCACTGCCTCTGAATGGCACTATTTTTGTGATGCAGATTCTGCAAAAGTCAACCCCAGCTTTTGAAAGTAATGTGTGTAATTTAAGCAATCAGCAGCCCAGACACTTCCCAAGAGTGGGAAATGGAATTGCTCATTGCAATTCTAATAGCAATTCTGCAGAACTTCACCATAGAAAATGATTATTCCAATCATTGTGAATCTTGTTCTTTTAAACCAGGAGTAGAGTTTGATATAACTGTGACTCACAAGATGAAATAAATACTTGATGCAGCCTTTCAAGTGTTGGTAAGATTAATTCAGAAGATGAAGGAATCAGACAGCTGGATCAGGCCTGCTTTCCTTTCGCTTTTTTTCTGCCTTTGCCCTTCCTCCTTCATTTTTTTGTACTACGGAACCTTGGGTACTCATATAACTTGCCTATTCAGCTTACTTATTTGCCAGGGCTAGACAAAGAAAAGATTTTGGGTGGTTTTGTTTTTCATTCTGATGATTATGGGTGCTAAAAATGATAAGAGGGTGCAGCCACTCTGGAAAACAATATGGAGTTTCCTCAAAAAGTTGAAAATAGAGCTAATCTACGACCCAGCAATCGCACTACTGAATATTTTCCCTAAAGATACAAATGTAGTGATCTGAAGGGGCATGTGCACCCGAATATTTATAGCAGCAATGTCCACAATAGCCAAACTGAAAAGAACCTAGATGTCAATCAACAGATGAATGGATAAGGAAGAGGTGGTATATATATATATACAATGGAATACTATGCAGCCATCAAAAACCTCAAAATCTTGCTATTTGCAACTATGTGGATGGAACAGAGGGTTTTATGCTAAGTGAAATAAGTCAATCGGAGAAAGACAATAATCATATGATCTCTCTGATAGGAGCAATTTGAGAGGCAGGGCAGGGGGTCATGGGGGAAAGGGAGGGAAAAATGAAACAAGATGGGACCAGGGTGAAAGATGGGCCATAAGAGACTCTTAATCTCAGGAAACAAACTGAGGGTTGCAGCGGCAGGGGTCGGGAAGGGATAGGGTGGCTGGGTTATGGATATTGGGGAGGGTATGTGCTATGGTGAGTGCTGTGAATTGTGTAAGACTGATGATTCACAGACCTGTACCCCTGAAGCAAATAATACATTATATGTTAACAAAAAAAATGATAAGAATACAGTTCAAAGCAGTTTATGAAACCATTGAGTGCTGAGGCTAAACCCCATCTCAATGACAAGTCAGTAGGAAATAAGTAAAAAATAATTGTGATATAGGAGGTCACCTTAACTTTACATTTACTACTATTATTTTATATTGGGGTATGAGTCAGGCTTCCATCAGACAAACAGAACAAATAGGAGTATATATTAAAAGATTTATTACAAGATTCTAGTTTAAGGAACGATGGAGATGGTCAAGGCAAGTCTGAAATCTATAGGGCAGGCTGTCAGGAAGGGCAGGCTAGAACTCTCTGGAATGAGCTGTAGTTGCCATTCCTAGGTGGACTTTCTTCTTTCTCAGGGAAACCTTACTTCTGCTCTCAAAGCCTTTCCACTGATTGAATCAGGACCACCCAGATTATGCTGGGTTATCTCCCTTAAAGTTAATTTATTATTATGAACCATAATCCTGTCTACAAAGTACCACCACTGCAACAGCTTGATTGAATAACTGGGGATTGTTGCCTAATGAAGCTGACACAGAAAATTCACTATCACCCTTTGTTACGACATTCTTTGTTTTTCACACTAGTTTAATAACAGAGAGTTATGTACTTTCTTTGTAAAATAAGTAGTTCAAGATTAAAATTGGTCTCAGAAATAATTTTCTGAAGTTTTTACTGGCCTATGAGAGCCAAAAGTCTAGCAGCCACTGCTGAAGCATAATATTCTTCCTCACATTTCCATTTCACAGATAGGAAGACACTAAACCCCAAAGAGATATTTGATTAATAAATCATGGATAATAAATATTATTTTTGCAGAGTTTAATTTCCAGATTATTGGCTTATCTTGTTAACTTTTAGGTTAAACCAGATTATATCAGTTTTCTATTGCTGCATAAAGAATTATGACAAGGAATAATGAATATTCATAATGAATTACTTTTTCACACTTTATGTGGGTCAGGAGTCTAGGCACAGAACCTCTGCTCAGGGTCTCACTAGGCTGACATCAAGGTGTTTTCTGGGGCTGTGGTATTGCCCGAATTTTGGTATTCCCTTATAAATTCATTGGTTGTTAGCAGAATTCAGTTCATGGTGGTTGTAGAACTGAGATCTTTGGTTCCTACGGCTACCCACCATTCCCTGCATTGTGGCTTTCTCCACAACATGAAATATCGCTTCTTCAAGGCTGGCAGGAGAGAATCTTTGATGGTTCTTATCATTTTGATTTCTATCTCTGACCTCACAACCATCCTTTAATAGACTCACCTAATTAGGCCAGGCCCGCCTAGTATAATCTCTCTTGATTAATTTAATATTGATAAGTTAGGGACCTTAAATGCAGCTATAAAATCACTTCGCCTTTGCCACATAACACAGCCTAGTCAGGGGAGTGATATCCCCTCATATTCACAGGTCCGGCCTACATTCAAGGAGAGGGGATTATACATTGAATGGATACAAGGGGGCAGCTGGTTTAAGAGTCATTTTAGAATTTTAGTTACCACACAGAATCAATTACTTTTTCAACACCATCTTATTCTTTAACTTGGGGCAAGGTAAAAGTAAAAGAAGAAAATTTAATTCATTCCATTCAGTACATTTGGGAAGGCGCTGAACTGAATAAAATAGGTTAAAATTGGGTTTATAAAAGCAATAATCACCAAGCATTATTACATAATAGATTTTGTTCAAATAAATCAATGTGTAATGGAAACTAGATAGGGTTAAACTGGAAAAAGTACAGAGATTTTTACAAGCTCTAGAGATAATCATAAGAAAATGGGATATAGACCATGGACTGACATTTGTACATCATCTCAGGCTATGAAATTGGGCAGATAGATTTGCAAAAAGATGAGGTCTTTTCTCATTTGGCTGCCATTCAAATACACAATTGTTTGTCATGAATGTTTTTAAAATACAATGAGGCTGGATATGATAAGGGTAGAGCGACACTCAGCTTGACTATGGGTAAGCTGCTCTTGTCTCAGGGTTCAAAGATCAGCAGTCCATGGCTATTTCATATCTGCCTTGGCTTTCATTCTTCTCCACAGAAGTGGAATTATTATGACACTAAAGAAGTCAAAAATCAGGGCCTCCCACTTGCCCTTTTCAAGACCCTAGAGGCCTTCGTGATATGTCCACACAAGTTATAAATTTTCATAAAATTTTTAAAACTCAAGTATTTTAATGCAATAAGTTAAGACTGTTGTCTCTTTTCACTTTAACTTCCCCTCTATTATGCTGGGTAGGATGGGAGGAGCTATGAACATTTTTTGGATACAATTAAGTGGAAGTTGAATTGAGGATCCATTTATTTGGGATTCAGTGTGATGTATGTACTGGCTTACGGTCATGTCTGGGCATAGTTATTACACATCATCCCAGGGTAAAAATAGCTTTCAGGCATATTCTTACCACCCACTCTGCTAGCTCATCCAGGAGTATGACATAAAGACATTGACAACAAACTTTCTAATGAGGGTCAGCAACTAAAAGAATATTTAAGGCCAGTCGCTTTTTAAAAGAAAACGTGATATGCTTTGACATATGTCAGCTCATTTATAAAATATACTTGAGCACTAATTCCCCAATTTGATAAAAATTTGCAAACATTTACACAACACAACCAAAAACAAATCATAAAGCTGAAAGAAACATTTTCAAACTATGATTAAAATTTTTTTCTGCTCAATCATGCTTAAGGAAAGACCAAACTATCTTTAGGAATTTTCTACTTGGTTCTGTCTGTAGAAACTGATATTATAAAACCACTGTTATACCAAAAGGTAATCAGTGAGTATAGAATCAAATAATAAATGAAAAAACTATATAGTTATGTGAGATAATACAAATATTGCTAAGTAAAACAAAATAGTTATTTTTCTGTTTCTATGATCTTTGGGATATTTGTCATTTTTACAAAATTAATTTCTTATTCTAAATAAATACTTTCTTTATATTTAATTTTTAATTTATAATTTCATAGTCTTTTTCTTAGACGGGGTCTGACTCTAAATCTTATAAGCTTTAGGCTTCCCCAAATCTGAATTTACCCCCAGATGTTCCACTTAGTTATCCCAAAGAACACCTTTTCTGGAAGGTCATAACCACTCTCTAATATCCTGTGCTATTTTATGATGACTTTATATTTTATATTGACATGGAGTGTTTGCTTTCATTTGTTTTCCTATACAGTTAAGCACTAAGCAACTCTCTAAATTTTGCTATGGTTTAACTTCTTTAAGTTTCAATTCCCTTGTTTGTAAAATTGGCATCCAATTCTATCACATTGCAGACCCTGAATAAATGTAACTCTCCTTGTTTTTCTCACTATTACTATTGTCATTAGTATTCTTGTAATTGGTAGCATTTTAAATAAAGGTTTTCGCCTATAGTCGAACGAGGTTAGCCAAGTAAACATTCAAAAAATAAAGTAGCAAATAAAGGCAAAATTAGAATAATTTCCTGAATGAGTCAGACTTCTAGATAAAAGAAAACATTCAAGGTAACTTGACTCTAATCATGGATTACAGTTAGTCCCTCCAATAACTTTTCCTAAAGTGGCAGCTAATCTTCGGCAAAGCTAGATGCACACTGGGTATAAGCATGTTGACTGAATTTATCTCAATACTCTTAAAATACTTGGCCTATTCATACAAATGCAGAAATGTACCAGATTCTGCAGTGGGGTGGGTAAAGATGGTGACTGAAGAATAGTATAACACCCAGGGGGTTTTCTCCAAACTTCAAAAAAAAAGATGGGCTTAGAAATTTGATCTGTGTCTTCAGAGGGAGAAAGGCTGAAAACTACTATAAAACACACCTATAAAGAAAAATCATTGTGAATCTAAGTCTATAGCTGAAAACATTATCATAAGTAACAATTTATGTGGCAATTTGTACTTTTCCAAGATGTTTTCACAAACATGATGCCGTATCATTCATTCAGAAACAAGAAATAGGGATGATACAGAGATGATGTCATGTATCCAGTGATTGTTCAACATCTCACAGATGGAAACCCATACCTTCTATCATTAAATGACCATGCACAATGACTGGGCGCTCATGATCTCATAGTAAAAAATGAAAAAGCAAAAAGCCTAAAGGAAGGGATCAAGGAAAAGTCGATTCTAGGAAGGGTCAAGTAGAAAATTGGCATTTCAGCACACCCTACCTGCTTCGGAGTCAGTCTTCATGGCCATTCTCAATGAAGATTTGGACCGTTCTTGGAGGACACACCATCTCTGGGAGTTATACCAGGGTCAGACGGGTCGCACCACTAAATTAAAAGAATAAGAGCATTTAGAAGAGGTAATCTAAAGCAGTATAACTTGAAGAAAAGCAGAATTGCTGTGAAGAGTCCAAAGCAAAGGTTGTACCTAGGAATATGGTGAAAAATACAGAGTCCGAAGGGCATGACGGGACAGAAATGAGACATTACATGTTCTGGTTGTGTCACGACAGTCCGTAACAGGTTGGGATCACATGTAAAGAAAAGTGAAGGAACAAGGTTCAGAAATAAGGCTTTAGAGGTGAGTATGTGCTTGCACACACCCACTAGAGTGGGTCCAGGAGAAGTATGTAGTACAAGTTAACATGGCTTGGAGAGACATTATAGTTAGGCAGTAACTAAATATTTTTTTAGATCAGCAGTTTTCTAACTTCCATTAGTAGTGAAGCCCTTCTTCAGAGGATTCTTATGCTTAAGTCTCATATATAAATGGATAAAAGCATAACTGATCTTCCTTGAGTAGAAGCAAAATTCAGGGTCGTGCCACCTGGCCATCCAGCTGGGCCCACAGTGCTTTGGGACCCCCCTGGGTACCTTCTCTGAATATTAGAGCTTGCCTGATTTGAAAGCTGTATTTCTAGATTTTCTAGGACTTATTTTTAGATCAAGTAGGATAACCAGAAAGCTATATATTTGGGCTTTATTAAATTGATTTCTAGTATATCGCTGAACAGTAATTTAATATGCCTTGAGTTTTAATTAAGGATCAGCATTAGAAGCAACTATGACAAGCATTTATCTTCAGTAGAACCACAGTTGAAAACATTATCCACTTTCTTGCTTAATTTCTTAGGAAGATTTCATGGGATATTTCTCTCAGAATATAAGACTCAGGGTCTGGCTAGGCCTGATTTTTCCCCTTGGCGATGAAAGATATGATTTGATAGATTTTAAGTACCCCATCATTTCTTAAGTTATGTTATTCTAAACAATCTAGTGGATTAAAATTTAATTTTCAATACAATATTTATTCAGGAAATTATTTTTGATGAATTCTGTTTGTCAGGCGCAGCATAAAGTCTATGAAAGTAGACATGAATTTGGTTCATGCTACCATTTTCCCTGTGCCTCATTCTGCCCCAGTCTCATTGGCCTCCTGTTCTCGAACCTGCCAGCCTTACTTCTGTATCAGACCATCTCCCCTTCTCTCTCCTCTCACAGAGCCTTACTGGCTGGCTCCTTCTCATCCCTCAGATCTTGTTTCGCAGGTCTTCCTCTCAGAGAGACTGTCCCTGTTCTAACGTTGCTTCTTCCCACCTACGTCACTCTGTCACTTCATGACTTGCCACACTGTGGACACTCAACAAATATTTGAAATAAGCAAAAACACACAAAAAACTGAAAAATGAAGACTCAGTTCCTAACACCAGCATCTCACTATATTGGAGTGGAGACCAATGGATAAAGAACAATTAAATAATATTATAAATCCTCTAATGAAAAGGTGGGACCAAGTGCTATGGATACACAGAAGTAATGTTGATGCCAGAAAATTTGGGGCAAAGGCAAAAACATTTGAGTTGAGTTTTGACGGATGAATAGAAGGTCACCAAACAGGGAAATAAGAGAATGCTATTCTAGGTAAGAAGAAAATGTGACCCAAAATACAAAGCTGAGAAAGGTCAGAGAGAAAGTTTCATGGACGTAAGGTAACTAAGAGGTTCGGGGATTTTGAAAACAATGCTAAAAAGCATGGACTTTATTGTGTAACTGCTGAGGAATTTTGAAGGATTTTAAGGGAATAAGCAACATGATTACATCTTTAGATGAAAACAGGGGTGCCTGGGTGGCTCAGTGGGTTAAAGCCTCTGCCTTCGGCTCAGGTCATGGTCTCGGGGTCCTGGGATCGAGCCCGGCGTCGGCATCGGGCTCTCTGCTCAGCAGGGAGGCTGCTTCCTCCTCTCCGCCTGCCTCTGCCTACTTGTGATCTCTCTCTGTCAAATAAATAAAATCTTTAAAAAAACAAAAAACAAAAAAAACAACTTTGGGGGTGGTGCAACAGCGGAGAGAACAAGAGAATGAATCTCTCTCAGCCTCTTCTGAGGGGAGGGAAATAGAATTTCAGTCAAAAGGGGAAAATGTCCAGGGCACCTGAGTAGCTAAGTGGATTAAACGTCTCGACTTTTGATTTCAGCCCAGGTCATGATCTCAGGGCCATGAGATCAAGCCCCACGTTAGGCTTCATACTCGGCACAGAGTCTGCTTGAGATTCTCCTTCTCCCTCTGCCTCTGCCCCTCCTCCTTTTCCAAATAAAGAAATAAAATCTTTGAAAAAAAGGGAAAATGTCTCTTTGAAGCAGGACTGAGAGCCATTTTGAATTTTTTTACATAAACATACATATAATGAGCTTAAAAATATGAGCCACCTAAAAAGTCCAGATGACATAATAATTATTAGTTAAAAAAAAAGGTAAGGAAAATGATATCTCTAATCACAAAGGCTTTTCTAACTTAAAGGCAAGTGGGAACTGTTTTTATTTTAAGGTTTACCCTAAAAACACCTTAGTGTTTGTGTCTAGTTAATCAAATCTTTTCTTCCAGATTCACTTGCATGACAAGTTCTAGCCTGAAGCTTGGGGCTTCTGACGGAAACATGGATAAGGCCTGATCTATATGCTCACTAACAAATTCTTACACCATCTTCATATCCTATGGCCATTTTACTATTTATACTGGAGAGAATGATCCCTTTTCCCGGCCTGTCACTACTCAAGAGAGCTCTCTCAAACTTCCAGTTACTTCTCAATATTCACTCAATGGATAATCATCGTCACAGTAACTTTCCGTCATGCAATGTATAATTAAAATGTCTATCAATAAAATGCAATTGTGGCTAGTCTCATTTACACTTAAAAACAGTTTAATAGCAATTGAAGGAAAAGAGCCAGTTTTTATGTTTATATTTAATACAATTGTGAGGGTTCTCTCCCCCAAAATTTATAATTTATACATTGAAGTGTCTGATGACAGACTTGTGCAAAAATTACAGTTGACCCTTGAACAATACAGAGGCTGGGGGCACTGACCCCCAGGCAGTTGAAAATTCACACCCAAATTTTGATTCCCCCAAAACTTTACTACTAAGAGCCTAAGACCAGAAGCCTTAACCAACAACAGAAACAGTTAACACATATTTCTCTATGTGTTCCATACGGTATTCTTACAATAAAGTAAGCTAGAGAAAAGAAAACATGAAGAACATAAGGAAGAGAAAACATATTTACAGTATAGTACTGTATTACATACCGAAAACATCGGTATGTTAAGTGGAGCCGCATAGTTCGAGGGTCAACTGAATTTTATATAAAAGAAACTTTTTCTAAAATAGCTCATAATGTTTAACTAACTTCCCTAGGATTTGTGGTGGCTTTTCTTTGCAACCTAGGAAGTGAAAATAGGTCAGGACTTTTCTTAAGGCTATTTCTGGAAGAGTCACCTGTTTCTTCTCCTTCTCTGGAATGTTGAGTCCCTCATGGTTCAGGTCAAGACTTCAGGGCTTTACTGAAGTAGCTACTACTGGTCTCCCTGCATCAGTCTGCTCCTGCCCTTCCTGAGTTCTATTTGCTGTACAAAACTAGAGTGGCATTTTTGAAGTATAAATCAGATCACATTACCGCCTTGCTTCAATCTTCTACATTAGCTTCCCATGGTATTCGGAATAACCTCCAATGTCCTCAAAGTAACGAATCCTGATATCCTGGGGTTTTTTTAAAATTATAAATGGGGTTGGGTTTCTCAAAAGATTTTTCAACATCTATTGACATAATCGTATCAGTTTTCTGTTTAGATCTGTTAATATCGTATATCATATTAATAGGTTTCCAAATAGTGAACAAATATCACATTCTTCTAATAAATCTTACTTAATCGTGGGGTATTATTTTCTTCTTGCCATGCTGTGTGCTGTTAAAAAATGTTTTGTTTTTATTTAAGTGATGTCCGTATATAATTTTCCTTCTTTCTGCAATTTTTATCAGGTTTAGGTATTAGTGTTAAAAAGGAATTTGAGGCTCTGGAGCAATTTAGGTATCATTGGAACTATCCCCTGTTTAAAGATTGGTAGAATCTGTCTGTGACACCACCTAGGTCTGAGTTTATTTGTCGTTCTTTAAAACATTGTTTCTTCACTGGGAATTGATGTAGTCAATCTTTTCCACCTCTACTGTCGTCTCAATGATCTATATAGTCTCATGATTTTATATGTTCCTTTCATTTTGATCTCTCTTGTTCCCTTGTCACCTCTTATTTTGTATATTTGGACTTTCTTTTTCCTTGGATTGACTAGTAGTTTGCCTACTTTGTTAATCAAAACACAGGATTTTGATTTATTAAATTACATCTATTATTTTTTCTATGCTCTGCCTCAACAATTTTTGCTTTTAATTTAATCACATGCTTCTTTCTTTCTTTTTTTTTTTAAACTGCATTCTTCTCTTTTTTCCTGGCATTTTAGTTGGGGCTTAATTCACTGTTTTCACTTCCTTCACTGGGTATCGAGTTTGTTTATTTAATTTTTCTTTGGTCATTCTTTAATTATGTCCCATTGATTCTGATAGGTGGCACATTCACCAAATTGTTCACTTTTAGAAATTCTGTAATTTTGTTTCTTATTTTCTCTTTTAGCCATGCTTATGACATGCCTTTTCAATTTTTTTTTAGGTTGAACGGTTTTGTTTTCATACTGCTATGAGTTTATATTTTATTACGTTGTGGTCAATGTGTATTATTTCTACTTTACAGAACTTACTACTGCATTTTGTGCCCTACATATGACTAATTTTTGTTCCCGGTGTTTTGTTGTTTTTTTTTTTAAGATTTTATTTATTTATTTATTTGACAGAGGTAGAGAGAGAGAGGAGAGAGCATGAGCCAGGGGGAGAGGAAGAGGGAGAAGAAAAGCAGACTCCTCGCTGAATAGGCAGCCCAACATGGCGCTTGATCCCAGGACCCTAAGATCATGACCTGAGCAGACGGCAGATGCTGAACCGACTGAGCCATCCAGGCGCCCCTGTTCCAAGTGTTTTTGAAATGAGGTGGTTCTCTATTATCAGGACATCCAGTTCAACATACAGTCCTATGACTGCCTTTACTGACCATATTTTTTAGGTCCTCCATATTCTTATTTACTTTCTGGCCACTTGATCTGTTTTGTACAGAGAGTGGTGTCTAAAATTGTCTTATTATTGGGGCACCAGGGTGGCTCAGTCAGTTAAGTGTTGGACTCTTAATTATGGCTCAGTTCATGATCTCAGGGTCGTGGGATTGAGCCCTGTGTTGGGCTCCGTGCTCATTGTTGAGTCTGCTTGAGATTGTCTTTCCCCCTCTCCAGCTCTGTCCCTCCCCCTGCTCATGCACTCTCTCTCTAAATAAATAAATAAAATCTTTAAAAAAATTAAAAATAAAATTGTTTTATTAGTAGTATATTTTTATCTATGTATCCTTGTGTATTCTACAGATTTTGCTTTATAAAGAAAGTTGCTGTCATTTTTTTGGTATAGATAATCATAACTGTTATAAGCTTATTCTCAATTGTGGCTTTTAGTATTGAGTTCATCAAGTGTCCTTTAATTGTATTTGATACTTTTCAATATAAATTCTATTTTGAAATCAGTAGAACAATGCTGTTTTATTGTTTCCATTAGTCTAGTGTATCTTTGTCCATTCTTTGTTTTTTTTAGTCTTCTTGAACTATTTTTTAGATTATTCTCTTTTATGTAGATTATAGTTGGGTCTTTGTTTCCTAGCCAAGTTGAAAATTTTTCTTTTAATAGATAGCTTAAGTCTATTTACTTTTATTGATGTGACTGATATATTGTCATATTATCTTAAAATCTCCAGATTAGGCAAGACCTCAATGATCATATGGCTAAAATGTTGACTAGAAGTTTTAGTGTGTTAAATCAATTCAGGGACTGTATCAGATTGTCTTCTAGACTCCCTAAGCCCTTAATAATCATAGTAGAACACCTTATACGTTGGTGAATAAGTAGTATGTATGCATCTTTTGAGCTGTTCTTCACTCTTTTTCCCCATTAATATGAGCTACTTGAGAACAAGCACCTTTATGCACATTGTCCTCCCTGCGACCCCTCATTCTGCTACCACACTCCAAGGTGCCAGGCACGTGGTAGGTGCTCAGTAAATATTTGTTAAATAATTAATACATGAATAACTCACAGGAAGGAGCCTCTTGAAAGTTAATTATATTTATTAAATTATGTGAATCATTGTTCCATTTGCCTGTGGAATAAAATTATAGACATATACAAGTCATTTATCTTTCTGGTTTAGGCAGAAAATCATCTAATTGTTTTAATGCATCCTGTTTCCATGTAAATGGTTTCTGTCCCTAACAGTTTTCAAGGTCGTACAACTCTTAAGTGTTCAGATATGAACCCACATTTGTTCAACTGTGCTGCCTGTGCTTTTAACCTTATCACAAAATCACATCTCATTTTAAAAAAATTATACTGCTGCCCTGGATTCTCAATACCTATATTCCCATCACATTTGGCCTATAATTCAGATCCCAGCCTCAACCTTATTATTGTGACTAACGTAACTGTCTTTTCAATGAACCCTGGGAATTTGAAATCATGTTGATTTATTGGCTCCTTAGAAAAGCACTGGTACCTCTGACTTGATAGTGAGACCTCCCTGGCATGCTTTCCTTCAGCTCTTTGTGTGCTGATTTTGTTTCCTGAAAGGACTATAGAGGTTTTAACTTTCATTTTGGATCATTAATTCCACTAAGTCATTTGGACAGCAGGGTACTTAAAGCTTCCTCAGCAATTTGAATGAAAGAAGACTTTGAAAGTACCTCAGTTGGATGCTTCTCATTCTAAGCTGAAGGCTTTTATTAGAAATAGACTACACTGTCCATAGAAGATTTATGAGAATGTGATTTAACTGGGAATGACAGATATGGTAATAGGTGAGGCTTTCACAAATGTGTAGGTGAAAAGACAATCTTTTCCAAAAATGCCATGAAATGATATTAGAAATTTAATTAACAAAAACAAACTATTGGAGGAATGCCTAGAGTATCCAAGTAGGATATTCCTACTGACCAGGTGGAAGAATTAAAAGTTATAAAAATACAAAGCAATAATTAAAGATGACTTTAGTATCATTTAAAAATAATTAAAATGGTTTTCTAATTAAAATGCTATTTAATTATTTAAAATATTTATAAAATACTGAATAGTAGAAGAAGGAAAAAAACAATGCCTTGGTTGATAAGATTTTGGTATTACAACCTTCTGAACTTTTAATGTATATATATATATACATTAAAATATATATACATGTATATTTTTTTGATTTGAGATATTTTATTCAATGTAGCTTAGTATGGCTATGCATTTCTTTCCAAGCTTGGTTGCTTTCATTGCACCTCATAAGTTTTGATATGCTATGTCTTAAATTTCATTCATTTTGAAGTATTTTTTATCTTGGGATTTCTTATTTGATCCATTGATTTAGGAGTATGTTGCTTAATTTCCACATATTTGTGTACTTCTTAGACTTATGTCCATTATTTTTAATTTCATTCCATTGTGGTTAGAGAAAATACTTTGTATGATTTCAACCTTTTTAATTCTACTGAAGTTTGTTTTGTGGCCTAGCAAATGGTGTATTCGAGAGAATATTTCATGTGTTCTTTAGAAGACTGTATTTTGCTGTTCTTGACTGGAATGTTCCATATATGTATGTTAGGTCTAGTAGGTTTATAATGTTCAAATAATCTGTTTCCTTGTTGGTCTTCTGCATACTTATTATAACCATTATTAAAATCAGAGTATTGACTTCTCCAACAATTATCGTTATACTGTCCATTTCTCCCTTCCATTCTGTCAGATTTTGTTTCATATATTTTGGAGCTCTGTTGTGAGGTATAGAGATGTTGACAGGTACTATATCTTCCTAATGAATTGATCCTTTTTATTACTGTAAAACGCCCTTCATAGTCACTGGTACCAATTTTTAAAGTCTGGTTTTCTCATCTTGCCTTTTCCCACCTGAAACCCCAACCCTACAAGTGAGATAGGGTGAGTTCAGATGGCTACACAGTATTCTCAGCCTGTCATACCTGACACAAAGCCTCTGTCCTTGAATGAGGGCTATGTCCAGAAGAGAAGTTCCTGACTTCTCAGCTGCATAAACCTGGAATTTGGCCTTTGAAACATGGAGCTTGGGGAAATGAGAAAAGATGGCAACTTTTCTCTCTGAAGGAGGTACCGCAGTCCTTGAATGGAAACTTTGGGGAGTGGGAGTTCCATTTTCTTGGCCTCAACTACCTGGAATGGAACTTCTATCATGCTGAATTGGGGTGGGAAAGTAAATCATGGCTCAAGACTCTCACAGACTCTTTGTAGACTCTTACTATTTTATAAGACTGTATAGATTTTTCTTGAGTAAATGTTTATTCATTTGCTGTACAATCTTAGGAACATTTTTAAAAATTAAATAGTTGTTAATACTATTGTTGTTTTTATAATTTTTTACCAGTTATAGGTTTTGGTTTTTGTTTCGTTTCGTTTTGCTGCAGAGAGGTTTCATATTCTTTATACTGTTATTCTGGAGGCTCTCATCTAGCTCATTTCATTTAATAATTGCCTCTTCTGCCTAAATGGCTAGAGTTGGTTTCTAATGATTACAGCTAAGAAGTTTAAATCTCACACACACACACACACGCGCGCGCGCGTGCACAGAAACACAGAAAACTGCCAAACTGAAACTTAGCATTACTTTATGTGTAAAGTATTTCTGTTGAAATATATGCTCTTTAGTCAAAAGTAATAAAGCTCTTTTTTGGGGTCTAACTCGTAGGTAGGTGAGCATTTTTTTATTTGTTTAGACAAACGTATTAGAAGGAAAAATTGAACTTTTGAGGAAATAATTAAAATATTAAGATATGATTTCTGTCGCTTAATGGGGGAAGGAAGCCTATGACTCTTGAATAGGTTTGCTTTAGGGATCCTAAAAATATAATATTTGTGTATAGATATATATACTTGAATTAAAAAGGAATCATACTGTGTGTATGTTACATATTCTGCTTTCTTAAAGTTAATGCCTTGTGAATATTTTATAATCCACTGGTCATTCATGTTGAATTTTTAACTTAGTATCTCTCACATACACTGCGGGGGATCTATGAACTTTATGACATTTTATGCCGAACTCTGAGTATAAATTTAGGTCAATTCATGTACATTTTAGAATGGGAGAGGGCCCATGGTATTCATCTAATTTTAACAATGATCTCTGACCCTCAATGTCTAATAATTATAATGTATAGTGATCATTAAAATAACTGAATAGTATTTCCTTTTATTGACATGGTAACTTATTTGCCAATTCTTTATATAGCACCTACGTTGGTTCTAACTTTTATTATTATAACTTATGTTGTCATGAACAACCATTCTTTAGACAAAACTTTGAATACAACATCCTTAAAATTAATTCCTAGGATTAAAATTGCCTGGAGAAAGCATATGGACATGAAGGCTTTTGATACGTATTGCCAAATTCTCCTTTAGGATGGTTGCATCACCTTTGTTGCCTGAAAATCCTACAACCTAGCTAATTTTATAGATTAAAAATGGTTCCTGATGTTTTTAGTCATGGGCTAGTGAAAGCCAGCAATCCCAACTAGACTTATTGACGTATGTTCCTCTCCAGCTATGGATATGATACATAAACTCCTTCACTGCAATCATATTAAAAAGCTCAGCTTCAAATGCAAAGGATTTCTTAGGGATGGCGGGCAGCCACATTTATTCTACTGCTGACTTGCTGTGGCTCCATGCAGAGTGGAGTCTGGCTTCATCATCCTTAGAATTTCCCATCACATACTTCTTGAGGCAGCTGCCTCTCAGCTACAACACAGAATACGTGCACTTACAACTTTGGGAGACAATCCCTCGTCTTTTGCCTGCTGCTGGGATACAAACACTTCTGCACCATCTGAGATCCTCTGCTGTGACCAAAAAATGTCAAATAAATGCAAGACCAGATAGAGGTATGCTACCTGCCTATGTGATATGTTTACATCAACGGGAAACATTTGTAGGCCTCCAAAATTATGTTTGTCCGAGAAACAAAATCTTTTCCTTCGTAATACTCATTTTGAACAATTTTAAGGAACCAAGTTGAAGATCTACAGTTATCCATATTTCTAAGTGACTTGCACGTTTTCTTTCTACGTGCCACTCTGCACACATTAAAGTTTCTTGATGACACTGTTAGTGGTTTCTGGGCTTGAATATTTTTCGCTCATGGGTTTTCCATTTCAACATCTGAGTGTCTCAGTATGATTGATGAGAACGTTTTGAACAGAGAGACCCACTTTCTATCTCCCATTTGCTTATTTTTATGTCTTTTTCCCTATATCAATCACATAGCCAACAACTCTCTGGCATTCTCATGCATTCCATTCCATGTAAACTTGGAATCATGGAAGTGACATTTTTTTTTAACTCTAAGTGATAGATAAGTTTTATAATACTTCAATGGAATAAGCCTGACTGCAAGAAATACCAGATAGAGATTCTCTGTCCTAAAGCACAAAGAAAGCATTCTGAATATCTGATGTCTGATTCTAATATTTTTGAATGTAAAGCAGAGTGTTTAAATTTCTTTTGTTCGTGATTTAATGTAAAATAAAAATGTCTTTGAACTTTCCAGATGGGAATTTTCAATTATCTTTCTATCCCATTTTCATTCCCATTCTGGTCCATAAAATGCTGGATGAAGCAAGTTTATCTTAAAAATTGAAGTGAAGTAAATTTCTCTCTGTGCTTGTTTTAGAGAACTTGATGGAATTTAATTAAATCAGTTGACGAAGAGTAAAGACTTTCAAAGACAAATGAGTGTCAGTAGAGCTTTGTGTTTGAGTGCACAGCCTCTAGAATGGTGCAGACCCAGACTTGAACCTCCCTTCTGCCAAAAGCTGCCAAGGCTCTATCTGCATGAAGTTACTTTATCTTCAACAATTATGTGAAGATGATAAGAGCATTCTATGATCTCTGGCATATAGATGTCTTTCCATAAAGAACAACTAACATTTTGGCACACAGGTGCTCAGTAAAGACTTGCATAAGGATAGAATACAGTATCTTTCCTAAGAAACCAAGATTGAGAGTAAATTTTCAAGTTTGCCTTTTCACACTGTAAAGAAGATGTGAAAAAAAATATCAAGAGGACTTCTTTCTTGCTTGGTGGATCCCATCGCTGCAGTCTCCCGCACCGAGCACTTAGAAACCTCCGGGAAGATTTTCCATGCCACTATTACTAGTCTCCAGTTAGTTTCATACTGCCCATGGTAGAAAGGACTCTGCAGTTAACTGTGCCTAAGACCACTACTGGCCTGACTGCTGCTGCTTCATATTTTAACAGCTTTTATTTGGCATCTCTTCAAGTATCTAGAGGGAAGTAATATGAAGAAGTATTGAAATTCATATTCGTATATTTTTTTAGAATTGTAAAATTACTTCATTCAGCCTGTCTCATATAATCCTCGGGTGAACTTGCAATCATGGATGAAGAAACAGAGATTTCGAGAAGTCGTGACACATACTTAAATGTCTATAGGAAGTAGCAGAGCCTCTATCTCATTTCTAGTTCACTGCCTCTCTCCTCCAAGTTAGCCCCCAAATTCCTCACACTTACCCATAATGCAAGAGTTACAACTATGGAGTGACTTACTAGAGGGCTTCCTCTTTCTGATGCTCAACTGTCAAATTGCAGTCATTCCCATTCAGGTAAAAGCTTTGATTAAGGGGCAGCTCTCCCTGAGAGAAAAAATCCTAAATTCTGAGCTTCCCTTGGGGTGCTCATATGAAGAGTCTGAGAGCAGGTTTGCAGTTGAAACAAATACATGAGTGTGATAAGCCAGAGCTTAGAAGGCTTGGAACTCAGCCATTAACTCCATTACAAATTGGCCTGGACCTTTATTTCCCTCTCCTTGTGCATATTTTCATAGAAGCCCACTCAAGGAAAAAAGGCAAAAACAAAGCCGATCTTTAATGCTTTTCAACTTCATGCCAAACTCTGTCAGTCTCTATTTTTTACCCTCCATTTGATTTTCACATCACGTCCATGAGGTATTTATCTTTTCCTTCAGTTTGCGTAAGGTAACTAAGGAACAAGGATGCTAACTTGCCCAAAGTCATCTTTCTATTAAGTGTCTGAGTCAGGATAAGAACCCAGATTGGTCTAAATGTAAAGCTTGTTATTAGTCTAGGAATATTAGCTGCTTTTGCATTCTTGCTGGGTTTTTTCAGAATCTGAAGAAAAGGATATTGGTGACTATAAGAGCTTTTGCCATAAATTGTAAACAGTGTTATTTGACAAAGGTTAAGTGAAACTTTGGGCTGTCCCTTCCTTGGCTACATAATGAATAAATAATGCCCTTTGTTGGGACCCACAATATGCAGAGATGGAAGCCAACATGCTCAGTCTCACTCCCCTGCTATCATTCTTCACAGATAATGATTTAGCCCTCATTTTCCAATCAACCTTCAAAGAGCATAGGCTTTAGTATTAAAATATAAAAAAGATTTCAATATTCAACAGAAGTTAATTCCTCAGTTGATGGTACATATTGTATGACCACTTAAAATGCAAGATTTCCTAGCAAAACAGAACAAAAAATCCAAACACAAACATTTTTCAGTCGTATGGTGTCTTATAACTTTCAGAAGCTTCTCATTTTTTTTAAGATTATTTATTCACTTATTTGTCAGAGAGAGAGTGTGTGTGAGAACAAGCAGGGGGAATGGCAGGCAGAGGGAGAAGCAGGCTCCCCGCTGAGCAAGGAGCCCGATGCAGGGTTGGACTCTGGGACCCTGGGATCATGACCTGAGCCGAAGGCAGATGTTTAACTGACTGAGCCACCCAGGCGTCCCAGGGCTCCTTATTTCTAAGAGGACAAGGTTCTGGTTCCTGTTTCTATACATCTCATCTAAATACTCTTTTATAGCTAATTTCCTATTTACTTAGCTCCAGTATTGTTAATATTTTGTCCATTCTTTATTACCTTTATGTTGTTTTTCTCTCCCTTGGCTAGAATTCCTTCAATGTCACTGACCCTTTCCCCAGAGAGAAAATTCCCACCCTTCATGAGAACTCGTACCACCTGTATCATGTTGCTTAAATACCAGCATTGAGAACTGAGAACACCTGTGTCAATAAGACTTAACTATTTATTATGGGAAGATTTTAAACTGATAAATAACTTCACTGTTTGCTTCAGGATATTCCTGCATATCAATTTATCTGAACAAACAATTTGCTCATCTGGGCAAATAGTTCTCATAGGACAATGGATTGCTCAACTGGGCAAATAGCTTGATTGTCAAACAAGCAGTTTACTTATCAAGGCTTGCTTCAAAATGCTCATTGTGCTATGTCACCGGTCTTAAGCAATTGTGTCATGTTTTTGTCTCAATCACAAACACTTATCTTGAAAGACCTGATTTAAATGACTGAAGCTTAGATCCAAAACCTTATAAATATCTTTGATCTCTCCTGGTGAGAGACTACTAAGGTTCTGTCCGGGTGCTCTTGATTGGTTTCATAAATTTAACTTGTTTACTTAAATCTATTAGTGTGGGTTTTTTCCCCTTAAGTCCATGGTCAATAACATAATATTACGCAGAATTCTTTCAGAGGCAAAAAAAAAAAAAAAAAAAAAAAAATAGAAACCTAACTCAAATTCATTTGAAACCAAAAGGGAATATTTTGGTCCATAACTAAAGGTCCACAGAAACAATCAGGACTTAATTGGGAAGTTTAAACACTGTCCCCAGAACTCAGCTCTGCTATCTCAGTTTTTATGCCCAGAAGCCCTCTTCTCAGGTCAGCTTTCTTATTACAGAATATGTTGCTTGCTATGGGCTCCAGGCATACATTGTCTTTAAGTTGGGTTCTCTCCAGAACTTGAGAAAAAGTTTCAAGACCAAATGATTTATCTGAGAAGTACAGGCTATGTCAGTAAGAATGGGGGAAGCAGGAGAGGGGCCATAAAGGAACAAATAAGGAGTGCATTATAAATCAACTACCAGCATGGGCAACTAAAGTTCAACCCTGAAGGGAGACTCCGGGCACCAATGTAAAACAGACAGGTCAAATTTATACTACCTGAAGGACCAGGAAGAGTAGGCACTTGTATACCAACTGGTATTGGTTATTGTTTATGTGAAGAAGGTCCAGGCTGATGTATATGAAGTTGGAACAGACTCAAATGGCTTTAGAGAAGGCTCTTGGGCAGGAACTAAATGCATATATCCACAACTGGAAACTTGAAGTCAGAAGGCCCTGGGGATATGGGCAGCGCACCTTAAGTAACTACCATACTGACACCTCAGACCCTCGGCGCGTGCAAAAGTCAAGTCATTTTTCTTAGGACCAGGTCAAATCACATGCCTTGACGGAATCAAGAATTGCAAAAACTGGGGACTTAGTGATATCAGCTATAAAGAGCAGAGTAAGGACTTCCAAAAATCCTATTATTTTTAAAAGCAACAAGAACACTGGCCGAAACCATCACATCAATGTTTTCAGAACTCTGGATATTAACTAAAAGTTTTCAGTCACCTGGGGAGCACTTACTCAAGAAAAAGATCACAGTAGTGAAAAGAATAAGATTTATAGTATTTTAACCTCTCCTATTCCCGTCCTTCCCTTCTGGGCTCCACACCAATCTAGAAAACTAACACTCCACAATCATGTGGAAAACCAGCAGTCTGGAACCACTGGAAGGAAAGGAATAAGATCAAAGCTCCCCAAGCTCTGCCCAGAGAATTGCTATTATTTTCCCTATTACACATAAATATAGCATTGTTGTATGAGTGATTCCGCTCAAAGCATCTAGTCAACATAATTTACATATCTTCCAATAAAAATCTGTACATGAATATTCATAGTGATGTGGGAAACAAAGGCAGAAGAAAATGTAGATAAAAGTAAATCTCCTTATAACCTGCAGTCCAATGACAAATACTTGAGAAAGGCAGATTGTAACACTCCTACAGGATCTTGAGTCTTCTTTAACAGATGAAAGTCCTTTTGGAATTTCCCTTATCTTTACTTCTCCCAACCCCAAGGTATATGATCACTTGCTTGTCATGATCCAGGGGCAGCAGGGAGTAGCAACAGCCCCAGCAGCAGCTTTTTCTGCCCACGGGGCCTGTCCCCGTGCTTTACAAAAACCACTATTTTGTACCAAAGACATCTCAAGAATTCTTTCTTGGCCATCCACTGTGGACTCCACCAAACCTCATCAAAAACATTCCAAAAACTACATCAAGAGTAGCATCAGTCATAATAGCTAAAAAGTGGAATGCCCATAAACTGATAAATGGATGAACAAAATGTAGTATAACCATAAAGTTGAATATTATTCAGCCATAAAAGGAATGAAGATACTCATGCTACCACATGGATTAACCTTTGAAAACATTATGCTAAGTGAAAGAAGGCAGACATAAAGTATTATATATAATGATATGATTCCATTTGTATAAAATGTCCACACAAGAAAATCCATGGAGAGAGAAAGCAGATTAGTAGTTACCAAGGACTGACGGTGGATGGGAATGAGAACAATGGCTAATAAGTACAAGGTTTTGGGGGGGGATGATAAAATTGTTTTGAAATTCAGTATTGGTGACGGTTGTACAACTATGTAAATGTGCTGAAGATCAATGCCCCGTAGACCTTAAGAGAATGAATTTGGTGGAATGCATGTCTCTATTTGTAAAAAAAAAAAAAAAATTGTAAAAAAAATTTTACAGGGCTCTGTTTTGTTACAGGGCTCTGTTTTATTACAGGGCTCTGGGTTAAGTTCCTACTCCTGCAGGATAAGAGAAGTCCTACCATGAACTGATAGTGCAGCGCTTACAAAGGAAATTCAAGTTGCCCTTACCAGGAGAAAGGGGAATCGTGCTGAGCTAGCAAAAACAAAAAATCTTTTTCTACCCTGGCCCATCTCATCGAAGGATTATCCCAGACAGCCTCTGTCAGTGCTGCCAATTCCGTTGGTGCTGTCATTACAAGGACTGCTTTCTTGCTACAAAGCTGCCACATGTTCTGTTTCTTTTCAGTTGTGCTGTCACATGTGTGTGTCGCGACCCTATTGGTTTCTTCTCTCTCTCGGATATCTGTACACCAAGAAAGAATCACCTCTTTCTTTCTCTACAGCCAAAATAATAGCAACAGTCATGAAGAATCCAGCGTTCTCATTACTAGAAACCTTCCAAGCAAGATAGGTTTCTTCTAAAATTCTTACGCAATCAGCTACTATAACAATGCTCTGGGTGGTGGAGGGGAGTGACAGTAGGCTCTTAAGCTAATTTCTTCCCAGATGTTCAGCTGAGTCCACTCTTGTTACGTTAGCTCAGATGGGAAGAACAATCATGCCTCCCGACTTTTTCTATCAGGTATCCTTTAGTAGAAAGTCCTATTACTGACCATGTGACCATGGATATTGAAACAGAAAAAATTAACCCCCCCCCCCAAAAAAAATCAAACTTATTTCTTCAAAATCTAAGCATAAAATGGCTGGTAAATGTTCTGGGTTATTGAATTTGGGGTATCCCTAAATATTCTGTCAAATACAAAGCAGTATACTAAAATAGCCAATTATCTTTAAATGTTCATTTTGCAGGTATTTTGGTACAGTTAAAAAGGAACACAATCATGACTGGTAGTAGGAGCTTGGAAATTATGTAGTTAAGTTATTAAAACTATCATATGTTGGATAGAATTTTCTAAACTTTCTCTGTTAATTGATATTGTCTTGTCCGTACTGTGCAGTTTTTATCTCAAAAGAATTTTTAAAAAGAAAGAAAACTATTGTCTCCAATTTTGAACTTCTGTTTTCATGCTTAAAAAAAAATAAAAAAGCAAATCTACACGTTCTAAATGGCTCTGAAGTGAAAATTTTCTCTTTTTTAAGGATATGGGGCTTAAAATGCAAGAGTTTAGCAAAGAATGGACCAAATTACCCTCCAGAAAACAATTTTCATTGTGTCAAAAACCTGAACAATAGTAAGATTTTTATCTTTTTGGGAGATATTGGGAAATCAGTCAATGCATGGAAGAGGATGAAGACAAGGGTACTGGTGTCAGAGCATAAATAAAGCTTGTGCTTGAACAATCTATTTTCTCTTTGGTTTGCACTTACTTGCAATATCTTGAAAGCACAAAAGGTGCTTAGTCCCAATCACAAACAGCCAAAGATTGATTATGGAAACAGAGCTTGACAAAGAACAAAAAACTGATGGATGGCGGAGAAGGATACTGATACTGAGTATCAGTTGACATAATGTTTCTGAGCATGAATGCTTATTTTTTTATTTTTTTAGTCTGGAACAATAAATTGGGAAATCCATTTTTGAGAGCATTATGGGAGAGATTGAGACTTTGTACATATTTCTCTGATGGCTTTTTATCTTACCAGGGTGCTGTCCACAAGTCAAATGGTAATCAGATATGATCTGATTTCTGCTTCAAAATCAAATCAGACACATTGTAGGAAAAGTACTACCTGAAGACTTTCCTGATCTTTATTTTATTTTTTTAAAGATTTTATTTATTTATTTGACAGAGAGGAGAGAGATCACAAGTAGGTAGAGAGGCAGGCAGAGAGAGGAGGGGGAAGCAGGCTCCCCGCTGAGCAGAGAGCCCGATGCAGGGCTCGATCCCAGGACCCTGAGATCATGACCTGAGCCGAAGGCAGAGGCTTTAACCCACTGAGCCACCCAGGCACCCCTTCTTTCCTGATCTTTAAACTCAATGTGGCTGTGAGCACTAGTCCACTTAAAAAGAAAAAAAAAAAACAACAAACTATGGAAACCCAATGTTTGCATATTTTGAAAATAAATATATTCCACTCTAAAAAATAGAATCAGGCCAAGAAGCTATAAATACATACGAATCACCATAATCTTATGGAAACTATGTGGATTTGAATTTATAGACCCTTCAAAATGTAGAAGGATCAAGCTCATTAAATTTGGAGGAGCTGAGTATAAACATCTCATGCTCTTTACCTTGTAATGTAAATTCATTTTTTCAGTCGATTTAATCCTTCATGATGCTCTGCTCTTAAATCTTGCCTCTTTGCCCTGTTAAAAAATTCAGCCTCTTGTTACTATCTCTATGATGATTTTAACTTACCCACATACTATTCAGTATTCAAAATACAGCTAAAGAGCTACCTTCCCCATAAAAACTTTTTTATCTTTTTTTACGAATTTCCACAGCTTTCATTTTCTGTACCATTCATCAAATACATATATTTTTACTCCTTGTAATCAAATTCTCTCAGTGTAACTGTGACCACCCAATACTCCACTCAGAGATTCTTTTTTTTTTTTTTTTTTTATCCCTGTAGTCTCCACACTGGACATTAAGCCTAATGTAGGGCATGAACTCACAACCCTGAGATCAAGAATCGGACGCTTAACCAACTAAGACACTCAGACACCCCTCAATTCAGAGATTCTAATTGGCATTGAAATCCAGTGAAGTGTAAAAATGTTCTTTAAAGGGAATTCAAAGTTTTAGATCATCAGAAACACTAAAGTGTCAAACTTTAGATGCTGCCTCAGTTTCCCAGGGTTGATCAGACTCCGAAAGAACAAGGACTGATCTATTTGAAGTAATGGTACAGAGCAAAAAATTTGCAGTGACTTTCTATCACACATGAAATATATACAGACCCCTCAGCATATTAGCACGGCATTCAAGAACCAGAAAGAAGTCCATTGTGGCTGGAGTTGAGTGGATCAGAGAAAGAATGGCAGAAGATAAGACCAAAAAGTCAGCACAGGACCCGGTTGTATAGGATTTTGTAGGCTAATGGAAGGACATTGGTTTTTCATGAGTGAGATAAACCAATGAAGCAATTTGAGAAGTGGGAAAAACTGATGTATGTTTGGAGGTCTCGAAGATTTTATTTGGACAGAACAACTTGAAGGATTAATTGCCACGTACAAAGTTAAAGAAGATTATGGAAAGATAAGTTTGGATAGACAGGGAAGAAAAGAGGAAGTACCTACTTCAGAGTCAAGGTAGGGTACAGGGGTTGAGTAGAATATACAGGAACGGATGAAGATAGGCTAGTAGCAAGTAGTAGGAATGTATGAAAATTCTCTTCTGATTGTTTCTACTTTTCAAGGAATGATGTTATATTTATGTCCGTTATGAGCAAAGAGAGGAAAGTAGATATTGAAGGTCTGAGGAGAAAAGAATACAGTAGGAAATTATTTATCTAGCTGAGTGAGGAAATGAATGACTAAAGAAGCTGTTTAAATTTGTCATGTAGATGCAGACATAAGAATCTAGCTGTGTTCTATTAGGCCAGACACTACGGAGGTTTGCAAAATATAAAATGATACTCTTTTCATCAACTTCTTTGTTCCTGCAAGGTAGAGTTGTTATTCATAAAATATTTGTTAATATGTAATGGATTTACTTTGTTTTTAAGTATATTAATAAATGTTTTAAACTTTCTCTGCTTTAATTTCTAATATGACAAATATTGGTAGATATAATCCACATAAAGAGAAGTTCTTAAATACATAAATTTTTGGAGAAGAGGGTCTTGAAATAGAAAATTTTGAAAACTACTGAGCTAAGGAAATTTAGTTTGATTCTTCTGTAGCACCAAAGCTACTCTTAAAAGAAATGATTATGCATTTAAAATAAAGCCAGAATAAACAATCTGAAAATTTGTATGGATCCATAAACATCTGAACCCCCAAAAAAATCTTGAGAAAGAACAAAACTGGGAGCATCACACTTCCTGATTTCAAACTGTATTACAAAGCTATAGTAATTAAAACAGTATAGTGTAGGAGTAAAAATAGATATGTTAATTAATGGAACAAAAAGCCCTGAAGTAAACCCATGTATATATGGCCAATTAATTTATGACAAATGAGCTGAGGATATGCAATGGGTAAAGGATAGTCCCTTCAATATATAATGTCAGGAAAACTGGAACGACACATGCAAAAGAATGATGAAATTGGTACCCTATGTTACACATGACACAAAAATAAAGACTTGAACAGAAGACTTGAAACCATAAAACTCCTAGAAGAAAACAGAGGTGTTAAACGTCTTATCATTTGTCTTAGCGAAGATTTTTTTGGATTTAACAGCAAAAGCAAAGACGTCAAAAGTAAAATAAACTAGTGTGACTACATGAAACTAATAAGCTTTTGCACTGCAAAGGAAACCATCAACAAAATGCAAAGACAACCTATGGAATGAGAAAAATATTTGCAAATCATATAACTGATAAGGGGCTAATATCCAAACTTTATAAAGAACTCATACAACTCAATAGCAAAAACCAAACAATCCAATTTAAAAATGGGCAGAGTAACTGAATAGACATTTTTCCAAAGAAGATACACAAATGGCCGACAGGTACATGAAAAGATCCTCAATATCACTGATCACCAGGGAAATACAACTAAAAACCATAATGAGATATCACCTCACGCCTGCTAGAATTGCTCTCATTAAAAAGACAAATGACAACAAGCGTTATTGAGGATGTGGAGAAAAGGGGACCCTTATACACCATTGGTGGGAATATGAATGGGACAGCCACTATGGAAAACAGTATAGAGGTTCCTCAAAAAATTAAAAATAGAGCTACCATATGATCCAGCAATTCAACTTCTGGGTGTATATTCTAAGGAAATGAGATCACTATCTCAAAGAGATATCTGCACCCCCTATATTCACTGCAGCAATATCTACAATAGTCAAGACATGGAAACAACCTAAGTGTCCATTGACAAATGGATAAAGAAATGCGTGGGTATATGTCTATGTATATATTATATACATACACACACCATATAATAACATCCATCCACAAAAAGAAGGAAGGAAATCCTGCTATTTACAATAAAATAGATGAAACTTGAGGGCATTATTCTAAATGAAATAAGCAAGACAGAAAAAGACAAATACTGTATGATCTCACTTATATGTGGAATCTAAAGAAACTGATTTCAAAGAAACAGAGAACAAACTGGTAAATGCCAGATGTGGGGGCAGGGGAGGGAGGGGGTAGAAAAAATGACTGAAGATCATCATAAAGTACAAACTTCCAGCTATAAGATAAATAAGGTCTAGGGATGTAATATACAGCATGATAACTATAGTTAACACTGTATTGTACGTTCAAAATTTTGAAAGTGCTAAGAGGGTAGATCTTAAAAGTTCTCATTACAAAAAAAAAAATGTGTAACTATGAGAGGTGATGGGTGTTAACTAAACTTATTGTGGTCATCATTTTGCAATATATACATATATCAAGTCATTATGTTGTTTACCCTAAACTAATACAAAGTTATATGTCAATTATATCTCAATAAAATTGGGAGAAAATAAAATAAAGTCAGTATTTTTATGTTCTTCTTTCATCCAGTTCAGATGTCCTGAGCACTGGGACAATGCAGATGGAGCACTGAATTTATGCAAGGTTACATTTTGCCAAGAAACTACATAAGAAGGAGAGAGGGCAAGGTACTTAGGTTGGACAGTGAAATTTGAACTAGATAAGAAGGGAAATGAGAACATAAGGGGTCCTGAGAGGAAGAAAAGATTGGGGGCAGGGGTGCATTTATATGGGATTGAAAAAAATGAGGCAATAGGAAAGGAGGATAGGAGGTGGTGGTTGGGGAGTGTGATACTTGAAACTGCCATTATGAAAGCACGAAGTTAGTACTTCAAGTCAGTGAATGGATTACTGAACGGAATGGAGGATGAGATCTTTGGAGGAGAGTAAGTTATGGAAACCATCAAGAACTAAGATACCGATCTATATGAAAAAATCTTTAAGGAAGTAGAGAAAGAAGAGGTAAGGTTGTAAATGTGAAGCTCTTGAAGGAGTATTGTGTCTAGTCACCAGAAGGTCAGAATGCTGGATTAGGACGTTCAGAGCCCCACCAATGGGGAGACCCATGAAGGCTCACCTGTGGTGAGGCAGATGTATTAGTAGCCTCCCCCAACTTCCATCATGTAACCTTGGGAAAGTGTCTCAACCTTTCTAATTCTTCATTATTTTTACTACAAATTGGGTAGATCAGCTATAGGGTGGTTATAAAAATAAATTTGAGACATGTATCAAGAACTTAACTATAATGCTTGACACCTAGTGAGCACCCAAAATACATTAGCCATCATCATTATGATTATCTCTCAAGCAAAATTATACTCTCTCTGAGAAAAAGCATCCTATTTCAATCATGTTGCTGTCCCCCAATGCAACTATGATAGCTCTAGGTTTACAAATGTTTGTTAAATCAAATTTGTATGACTCACTCATTTTCTACTTCAATCATTTTTTTTTTAAAAGAAAATGCCAGTAAATGAGACATTAGAAGATATACCTTAGGTCCTAGGATACTCATCAGTACCCAGCAGCAGACCAAGAAATGCTTAGTTATTTGCCTGAAAACACTAATCTCTGCCTATGCTTTGGAGTCTCTGTGAAATGAGGATAATGATACAGTACATGTTTGTAAATCGTTTCTGAGTCTGTAGAAGAATGCAGCACAGGCATTAAATTGTCACCAAATTTAAACTAGATCCTCTTTAATGCAAGATGCCTCACAAACTGTTGTTTTTGTATTTAAATCCATAGCAAACCTATAGTTTTAACCTGGGAATGAATGTTTTAGCCAAGGAATTTTATATTTGAGTTCAGAATTGTGTCTTCCATAATATTTTTAATTTGTCCATGACTCACCATAATATGTAATTTAAGGCACAGGTGTGACTTGAAAATGAAAACCACACATTACTTTCAACTAAATCAAGTGCCTTGCTATATTTTACCCATTTTCTTGCAATCCCTCATTTTCTTTTTGAAATACGAAGATTATTTTGGGCCAATGCCTCAGTCTTCTGCTGCTAAAATCAGACATCTCTAAGTGATGAGAAATCGAACAGTGCAGAGAAGAAGCCAAAAATAACAATAGTCATTGCAGTATGTATTTATTGAGTGCTTACTGTGTGCTATTCACAGAATTTATTTCTTAACACATTTAATTCTCAGAGATGCCCTAACAGTGGGAGGTACCATTATTGGTTTCATTATGCAGATCTGAAAACTGAGGTAGAATCACACAGCTAATAAGTGGGCAGCCAAGATTCAAACACCAGCGGGATCATTAGTGTGGTCCCATTTTCAACCAAGATCTGAATGCTCTGACATTCAGTGCACCCACCCCTTGGTATTTAACATCTCCTATGTCCTTAATTTTGAAAGACCTTGGACTTGTAATAAAGTTTATGTTTATGACTGTTTTATATCTGAGGATACTTCTATATGTGCTGGATAAATAAAAGTATTAACCAAATTGAAAGGGAATTAATCAGAGATTACATTGTGATAGTCATTTTCACCCTTCAGGGAGGTGGTCAATTATTCCTTTTTGGTGAGGTTGTTGGGTGATGAAAGCTGAAAATTTCCTGGGGTGATTCCTAAAGGGTGGCTATAACAGAATTTCACTGAATATGGACCGCATTTTGTCTTAGTGAGATATATTTGTTATTATGACCTAAGTAATCTGAGGGGAGAAATCACACACCCAACATGAACAATTGTTTCAAAGTGATGCAAAGCTTGAGATAACCTAATTCTAGGCTTAAATGCTTCTTTATTTCATTAATTTATTTGTAGATCAAAAATGTTTAAGGGAAGACTTTCGGCCAGAACCGCCATCTTCCAGTAGTTCGCCAAAATGACCAACACAAAGGGAAAGAGGAGAGGTACCCGCTATATGTTCTCTAGGCCTTTTAGGAAACATGGAGTTGTTCCTTTGGCCACATACATGCGAATCTACAAGAAAGGTGATATTGTGGATATCAAGGGAATGGGCACTGTTCAAAAAGGAATGCCCCACAAATGTTACCATGGCGAAACTGGAAGAGTCTACAATGTTACTCAGCATGCTGTTGGCATTGTTGTAAACAAACAAGTTAAGGGCAAGATTCTTGCCAAGAGAATTAATGTACACATTGAGCATATTAAACATTCAAAGAGCCGAGATAGCTTCCTGAAGCGTGTGAAGGAAAATGATCAGAAAAAGAAGGAAGCCAAAGAGAAAGGTACTTGGGTTCAACTGAAGCGTCAGCCTGCCCCACCGAGAGAAGCACACTTTGTGAGAACCAATGGAAAGGAGCCCGAACTGCTGGAACCCATTCCCTGTGAATTCATGGCATGATAATTGTAAAGAAAATAAAAGACCTCAAGACTGTAAAAATGTTTCTCTTAATTGAGTAGAAGTGCAGTGTTCTTTCCCCCCCAAAAAATATTTAAAGCAAACTTTATGTCCTTAAAAAAAAAATGTTTAAGGGAAAATGGAAATACCCTCTATAGGGACAGAAAAAAAATATGGTTCCTGGATTCAGAGGAATGAACACTGAATCAGAAGCCCCAAAACATTCCTTCAAATTTCTGCTTTGCCTTTAAGTAACTAATGCTCTTGAAAAAAAAATCTGTATTCTCTTTTATAAAATAAAGGTGTTGGGCTGGATCCTCCACTGTCCTTTCCAATACCTAATATTCCCTTATCACTGATATTCAATGCACAATAAATACATTTGTTGCTCTCTTTCTTTTTTTTAAATCAGTCTCATAGGTCTGCAGATTTTTCAGGAGTAAATGAGAATCTCAGTTTCCAGGTGGTTTCCTCTAATGGTTTTTGAGGAACATGCATCTGAAAATTAGGACTTGAAATTGGGAAGCAAGTGAACCATACAGTAGTCTAACCACCATATGGAGACCGTCATTCCTCATAACCATTCACTATATCACCCATGAGCTACCATACATTTTATATTCATGAGTTTTTTTTAATTAAAAAATAATAATTGGCCTATGTTTAAATATGTACCTTCTTAGAAATAGAATTATGATCCTTTTGAAATAAATCCTGTTTGGGGAACATATTTTATCTTGGTATCCTAAATCCATAATCCATTAGCAAACATATTTAATCAAGTAAGTCTAAGCATTCAAAAGACACTGTCAAAGTTTATGCCCCTGGGCATTATTCTTCCAAATTTTTTTTCCTTAACTTCTCATAATTGTCCAGGTTAGCACAATAGGAGAACCCCATCCAAAGGCATGAGGCTTACAATTCTTCTGACAAATTTTTTCCCAAGGTTTTTTGAACTGACCCGGCTTCCCCATCCATAATTTATTCCTACTAAAGTGTCAGTGAACCTAAAATAGATATGAGGTTTATTTCTGAGTACTATGCCTGGCTGAACAATGTAAGTGGACAGTTATTGATTACCTGTCTAAACTGATTGACACTAATTTTAATAAGCTGGGACCTTTCTCCCTTATTTCACACAGTTGTTCATGAGTTCAAGACTTTATTCCTCCATTAAGACTAATAGAATGACTTACTTTTTCTAAAGGCTTTCCATGGTCAGAGGAACAAATTATTATGAAAGCCCAGAAGCTGAATTGCAACTTTATAAAGATGCTGTTGGTCTTTTAATGTTTGATTTGCTGTTTGACTGCTTTCCAGATAATTAAAATGTTCTACTTCCACGCCAACTGTGAACTAAAGGACCTCTGAGTATTTCACCTTAAGTAATGTGGATCATTGTTAGTTATGAGATTGTATTTACTGGAGCTGTGTAACAATAGTTGGCAAGTGAGCAAATTAACTCAAAAGCTGAAGAATGCAGCTTGCGTTTGTGACATCGACTTGAAATTACACATATAACAAACGCATGTATTTTAAAGTCATACCTCTTCCCTCTACACAGTAATTTTTGCAAATGTCTGACAGCTAAAAATAGGATAATAAATGGGAAGTCCAAACACAGATAGTAGTTAAAGCAGCCAGTTTAATGACTCTCCCTCTTTCCACTACCACCTCTGCTCCTTATTTTAATCTCTGGATCATGGACCAAAGTTGGAATGAGGGCTCCTATTACAAACCACAGCATCAAAAATTAATATCAATTAGCTTGATCTTGAGGGGATAAATCTCTATAATAAAGGGATAAATTATTGGAAATGTGCTGAGTTGGTTTCATCTTTCTCCCTTCTGGGAACCTAACATTTAAATGAGATGATTACATTCCAATTTGTTCTCCTATAAAAGCAACTAATTTGATTGTATTTTTTGCTTACTTCTGAAAGGAGGCCACGATAGCTAATGTATTTCCTCATATATGATTAGTAATGAAGATGCCCATTTTCATTTAATCTTTGCAAAGAAACAGCCTTACCAAATGCTCACACCTGCAAGTATGTTTTCTAACTCCTCATTTTCTTCTCTAATTATTCCTTGATTGTAGGGTAAATTCTCTAAGCTGTAGTGCAAAGGAAATCATTGTCTTTTTATCTGCTCCCGAGGGAATTCATTCTACTTGTTTACTGATGTGTATGGCTGACTTAATAAAGTGATTCCTAATTAGAATATATGAAATAATCATCGGTCTACCTGGAATCATAATTAATGCATTAGGAAAATTTTACCGAGTGTTAGGATAGGTATTAGCATAAATGAGCTTTTTTTATCTGCTTGGAGACACAGAGGATACCTTTTAGATACAGTGTTGACTAAAACAGAGCAATAATTTTATGGCAATTTACTATAATCATTAGTGCGTATCATTGGAAATATAGATTATTGTCTCTAGACTCCTTTCTACATAATGTTACCACAGTGAAGGGGAAAAAAGCTGGTTTGATACCTTAGTAAAATGTAACTGAAGGCTTAAGGAAAGAAAAGAATTCACTTTTTTTTTGTAGTGCTTCTTTGATAATTGATATGATCTTTAGTTAGCATTTTCCTGGGCTTGAGGAAAACAGAACCCTACTAAGGGAATTTTATCTTTGCTTGGGAAGGTGAACAAAATCTTTTGATTGCGTTAATTATGTTTCTGGGTAGGAGATAGTAAAGGTTTGAAGCTGAGGATACAGACGTATCAAGGACCTCAAGGAGAAAGCTGACTGGCTGCCAAGGGGTTCACAAGATGTCCTTGGCTTGGAGAGTTCACCACGGTCCACAGGCTGGCCTTCAGCCTCGCCAGCTCACAGATACAATTTTGTTAGCATATTGAGAACGTATCTGTCTTTTTGGAATGAATTCCCACAAATCAACCTCCAGATGAATGATGTAAAAACAAAGGCTATCATATTGATTTACAGTGAGAAATTTAACTGTCAGAAAGCTGAGCACATTTGCATCAATATGACCAGTTCATTCTACCACTAAGAAAATCTTCATGGGAAGCAAAATTACTGAGTTTGCTTGCTGAGTGTGGAAAACGGTCAGGTCAGTAAATGAGTTGTACGAGTTTGTGTTCAGTTATCACCAGACATAGTCTTCGATGTCTTACTGAAACCATCTACACAATAGAGATCAGTTTCCCACAAGGACTGGAATATTGGGGGCTGTTTCAGGACACGGCTTCACAGTAGATCAGGGAGGACAGGTACCACCAGTGTTTACCATTCCCAATTCTTCCCTTCTCTACTTCCTTGCAGATAAGATGCTTCCTAATTGATACATTCCTCTATGGAGAAGTTAATCCCCTGGATCAAGTTTTTTGAGTTTTTCCATCTCTTTATGATGCTTTTGCAAATCTTGGATCTCTGAAATTATACATCGACTCTACATTTTCACTCCCACAGGTCATAATTTTTTATAATTCTTGTAGGGTAATTTATTGACCCATGTTAAATATTTTCAAATAAAAATCTTCTTTTTTAAAGGGGAATTCTCATGAGAATCTGTTATATAATTGAACTGAAAAGTCCAAGTAACTTTACCAAGAAGCCGTTATCACAGAACATACAGGCGTGCTCTATTTATGACAATAAATACAGTTCAATACTCTCCCCCCTCTGCCATTTCTATACTCCTCATCATGGCTTTTCAGTTGCTCTTCTCTTTTCCCTTTCTCCATCCTAGCCCTTATAGACAGGTCTATAGCACATATAGCAATACAGACCACATGACAGATCTCAGGAGGAAAGGACTGTACTGACGTCAGGGTGGAAAGCTGTGGAAAGCTCCCTGCACTAGCGTTCAGAATGCTGCAGTTCAAGTTGTAACCCTGCCACTAAGCAGCATTGCATCTTTGGTCCAGGGACTTAACCTTTGCCAAACTTCAGTCTCCTTATCTTGAAAGGAGGGATTGGACCTGGTAAATTTTTAATTTGTCATTGAAACCTTAGTGTGGATTAATCTAGGGAAGAGCTGACAATTAAAGAAGAATCAGAATGAGGAATAACACGCTGATGCAATTCAGGCCCTGATCGGAAAGTTATGTTTCACTCTAGAGATAGCCTTTCTTGAATGTTTATGGATATAATCCTTAAAGTGTATTGTATCTATTTTGTCCATTGCTTTTGTTTGCCCAGAATTCCTTGTTTCTTTCTTCAGGAACATCTTTCCTGTGGAGAACCTAGTGTAGGAAGACTTTCCTACATGGTTTATTTCTCTTACTGATCCAAAACTACTCATTCAACTCTTCTTTGGCTCCTTGTTATTTGCTCTTTAGAATCAGCCCACTTCCCCCATTTCATTTCCTACTCCTTTCCCACCGTCACCCGGGGTTCATTCCACTGACTTTCTCGCTGTTCTCAACATCCTGTGCCCTTCATGACTGAGTGTCTTTGCACATGCTGTTCCCTCTCTTTTCCTACGCCACCTTCATACCTCTGACTTGGTTTCAGTAATGAGCCCTAGGCACAATCCTCCCTGACTTCCCACATGCGTAGAATGAGTCACTCATCTTTGCACCTATACCTCCCTATTGACCCTCTAATATAGCACATGTCACCCTGCACTGAAATTTTAACTACACTAGTCAAGTAATCAGCAAAGTGCCCATTTCACCCAGCAAAATTTCATCTGGCTTCTTTCTTGTCTTCAGTGAGTCATAGCTTGCACCCCTATGACTACAAGAGATCTATTTGAAAGCATGAGCCTTCAGGCTACCCAATTCTGCTATATTTCACACATATATATTCACAATATCTGCTATATTCACACACACACATCTGCTATATTTCACACATCCGCTATATAGTGGAGATATATATCTATATATATATAACTTCTGAAGTTACAACATACCTATATTCATAACTTAACTGAGCATTTACTTTGTCTAAGGCATTAGATTAAAAATGTGTGTGCATTATCTCGTTCAATTTTTCCCATTTGAGAGATAAGGCTTAGAGAGTTTAGCAGTTTGACCAGGGACACACAGCTAATGACTCAGTGGAACTAGGAGCCAAACCAAGGTGGATTAACCGGAGAGTCTATACTTACAATGCAACACTGTCATTATCATATGATCTCAATGATATGAGGAATTTGAGAAACAAGGCAGAGGATCATAGGGGAAGGGAGGGAAAAATGAAACAAGGTAAAACCAGAGAGGGAGACAAACCATAAGAGATTCTTAATCTCAGGAAACAAACTGAGGGTTGCTGGGGGTTGGTGACTGGGTGATGGATATTGGGGAGGGTATGTGCTATGGTGAGTGCTGTGAATTGTGTAAGACTGATGAATCAAAGACCTGTACCCTTGAAACAAATAATACATTATATGTTAACTTAAAAAAGTGACAGAAATGCAAAATATATGTTTAAATTGAAAAAAAAAAAAGCAACGCTGCCTTCTACTCATCATCTATACTCCTTTAGACTCCCTTCCCAATGCTTCTTGGTACTTTCTCTTCTTTGACTGTCCTCCCCCACTCCTTCTCTTTTCCCTGACCATTTCTACTATGCCTTCTGGAACCCTCTATAATGCGAATACCCTTATTTTAATATTTTCATATAGGATACACTTTTCCTTTTGCTCTAACAAGATATGGTTCCTTCTCTGCAAGTTTTGTTCCCCTTTGCCCCCATTTCAGGAGAAATGTTCATCCTCCCTCAGACCACATACCTTCTGCTTCAGCATGGCTTCCACAACAATGTTCCTCCTGTCTTTTGTAAAATTCCCTCTTCCTTCAAGGTGTATGCTGCTGAGTTCTACTATTATTTACCCCTCATTATTGCTGTCTTCTGTTGACATACTTTGCTACCTGACACATTTTTTTTTTCCTACTGAGGTATTTCTATCTTCTTTAGAGCCTTTAAAATTCTAGGTGGATAACACCCAGCTCTCTGTTTCCTCTCTAACTTACTCTACTGACCATTGATCCCATCCCACTTCAATCAGAGAAATCCTAAAACATGTCATCCTTGGGCCATCTTCTATCTACAAAATCTTAAAATTTTCTATGTCAAAGTTTAACTACAACCTTCTATCCTTCTTGGTCTCTCCAATGGACTTATTGTTCCACTGTATGTAGTCCTCCATTTCCTTCATCCTCTAATGGTTAATCACTCCACCTTTCTCGGCTTCCAACTCCCACCTGGTCAGGTTTTGCTCCCTACCCGCCTAGACTTCATAGTTGAAAGTCTGAATCACTTTTTCACCAAAGCTATCAATTTCCAGATTCTTCTATGTTTGTGCTGCAGCTTGCCAATAAATGGCAACACTAAACCATTGTTACATCTGTACTCTCTGCACCTGGGGGCTTCTGGAAAATATTATACTGTAATTATTGAAAATGCTCATACCAGGGCAAGCTAGTGTTTTGGGTTCTTTTAAATGCTGAAATACTATACATATTCTATAAGTACCTCTGAGGGATTTGCAGCCTGTCCCAGTTAAGATGATCCCCTCACCCCAGATCCACATGTATATTTATTGTCAAAAGGATCACTGGGAAAAAACTCTAACTTTTTGCCATTAATTTTTATTTGGCTTTGAGAAAAATCTCTGCTCTTCTCTATGCCTCATATTGAAAACTGAGGTTACTAAGTGATTTCAAAATGCATGTTTCATATGAGCTTCCTTTCCACAGGTCCATGAGAACAATTTCCCATGAAGCATTAAACTTGCAGAATAGTTTTCCATTAAATTGATAATTGTCTCAATAATCCACTCGGTTGTGTACCTGTGAAATGTGTTTTTTTTTTTTTAGTAAAGTGTTGTCTGTTACAGATATTGTATATATACAGATAGAGAATTGTATGTAGACCAATATTTCCAAAATTTTATCTAAGCTGGAAACCTTTGAAAAATGTTTACCCTAAGGTGAAGCTAAATCCTTTGCAGTTCTGAATTATGTACTCTGACTGCTTTTGCAACTCCTCAGGCAGTGGGATCCCATACCTCATGGTGTGGCCCCTCATCTAAGTCTTCTGAAATGGGGAGAGAATGTCTATGAGTTTTCATTCAACTGCAGGACCTGAACATCTTTGGTATATTTGTAATTATTAAAATAAATACCATAATTCTAGAAAAGAAAGGTGCATAGAGACTTAGTAGGTAGGAAATGGAGAGGAGAAAAATGAGAAGCCTAAGAATCAGAATGATCTGAGCATTGCGACCTCATGTTCTCATGTGGGCATTGGGACAGAGGGGGAATTTGACACAATCCCTGTCAAGACCAGACACTAGAGATCTTCGGTGTAAGCAATAGGACACAGAAAGAAACCACTTGTGAAGATCTCCTAGTCATCAGGGTAAGGATTTGTTTGCTCAACTCCAGACACAGAATCACATTTCTTTACTCAGTAAAGAGTTGTAGGGTTCTCCTTACCTATGTGTTTTCCTAAGACCCCTGGAGCTTACCATTCTGGAAAAACAGAAGAGGAGGCAGTTCTTAGTCTGTAGCAGTTACTACCATTACTATTGTTTTCTCTGTCACACGATGCTCCTGTGGAATGCTGGTTGTCTACTGTCTTTTGGGCACTGCTTTTCTGAAAAAGCCACATGGATAAACTCTTCACCTTGGTCCTCTTCCGATCGGAAGCTCAGCCATGGTATGACTCCATGATGCTGCTAGGGTAGTAGCCATTAATGTCCAATCTCCCACAGATACCCACATAGCCAGCACCCCCTTAAAATAACAAAGGAGTGGGCCCTACATCTCCATTTACTTTCCAGAATCAGAGTGGCAAGTGGTGGAGATATTATTTGAACTCACGAAACTCTGAAACTCATACTGTTATCCACAAGTAGATAGGATAACTGAGGGGTTGAGGCATTATATCTCTTTTCTACAGGTCCAAAGAAACTATAATAGGTATGTTCAAAGTGAGAACTTTTAAGACCTACTCTCTTAGCAAGTTTCAAATATGTAACACAGTATTATAACTATAGTCATCACACTGTATGTTACATCTCCATTACTTATTTTACAACTGGAAGTTGATACCTCTTGACTCCCTTCACCCATTTTGCCCACCCTTCATCCCGTGCCTCTAGTGACTACCAATCTATTCTCTGTTTCTATGAGTTTGGGTTGTTTATTTTCTTAGATTCCACATACAAGTGAGATCATAGGATATTTGTCTTTCTCTGACTTATGTCACTTAGCATAATGCCATCAAGGTCCATCCATGTTGTCAGAAATGGCAAGATCTTATTCTTTTTTATGCCTGAGTAGTATTCCATTTATGTACATGCCACTTTTCTTTATCCATTCATCCATCGATGGTTTCCATATCTTGTTTCCATACCTTGGCTATTGTACATAATGCTGCAGCGAACATGGGGTGCATATATATTTTTGAATTAGTGTTTTCATTTCAATTTTTAAAAGAGATTTAGAAAGAGATTTTAATAAAAAATATTTTTCGCTAGTCATTGTTTCTTTCAGGAGCTCCATGGAATTCCTCATTCCACTATTCCGGAAATTAGCTCTAAGCGAGATTAATATTTATTGAGGAATTATGCTTTCAAGCACTGAGATAAGATCTTTCCATCCCTTATATCTTTTCATGCTTAAAATAATCCTAAGAAGTAGCTAGTGGTATTATCCCAATTGCATAGAGGAAGAGGCTAAGCCTACAAATGTTAAGTCACTTGTCTGAGCTCCTTTAGGTGCCAGACCTCTGACTTGCACCCAGAATGATTGTTTCTAATACCCATGCTTTTGGTCACATCATCACTGTTGCCTCCCATGCTCTACTACTCTGCATTAAGAGTTAATTTTAAGAGGGAGGAAAAAAGTTATAACTAATGGACTTATTCAGTACCAGGGTTTTTTCATGAATGGGTTGTTCTGTGGAACTTGCCTGTGCAGCAAGAACTTAACTGAGTGGCTTCTGGGAAAGCCAAGCCAGATGCTGGGAAATTGTATCCTTCCTTGTTTAGAGAATCAGGTCCCTTTATTATTTCTGCCAGCAATCTCTGGGATTTCTATATTCTGATTTGATTCTGCATTCAATGTATAATTGCAATACAAGATTGAAAATGCTGTTTACAATGTAATTCTAAAGTAGTTTATACTCTTGCATAATTGAAATGGCTTGCTTGAAACAGCTCACTGCACCCAAATATGCCTATTTAGCTACGCAGGAGGACTTCCAAGTCGATTCTTTACAAAAGGTTAGAGCAACTAGGTGAAGTATGTTCTGTTGCTGCCTGAGTTTTTCTACAGTACTTACGTCAAAGTTTTCCAGTTTAGGGTGATCATTTCTTCCTGTTCATTAGCGTAGTATTGTAGGAAGATTCCCTTATGATTGAATTAGTGAAAACCATTCCTTCATTGAAGACAATTGTCAAAATATGTCAAAAATTTTTGAGTTTTCCAGATGCAAGTTTTTATCATCTCTCCTCAAAGTCACAGCAACAGTTGGTATTGTCAATATAATGTTTATAAACTTGGCTGAGATGAATTCTCCAACTCTCTTCAAAACACACTTTGTGGAAATAAGTGATATGAATATTCTGTAGTATTCTCTTGTTTTTTCTCTTCAAAACTAATTTCTCTGAAGTCTCAGCCTCTAAGCTTTAATAAACAGCTATTTCTTGGTCACCAAAGAGTTTCAGAGCACTGTGCTAAACACTGGGAAAAATACTACTAATGAAGGGTAAAACATGGTCCCAGCCCTCCAAACCACTGATGTATGTTATTTTTAGGAAGATGGCAGGACATATTTGAAAGAAGTAGGAAGTTCAAATTCCAGCTTTAATAGTTACTAATGACAGGACTTTCAGCAGATTAACCTTTCTGAGTCTTAGTTTCATCATCAATAAAATAAGCCACATTAATATTTATCTTGAAAATCTTTATGACACTTAAATGATTTTAATTAATCTATGTAAAATTTATGTAAAAACTAGCGCCAAATCAGACAAAGAGTAGAGCTTATACTTCTGGTGATCATGATGACAATTACTTCATATATGTAAAAAATGGATACTATAAATTTTCAATGGCAATGCCAAATTCAAAGCTAATTTTAGCTTCTGGGGTTTCTAAATATATTTATGCATAAAAATATAACTGATAAGCTTAAATACTTTTAACTTGCCAAATAAGTAATAATTCATGCATGAAATGCTGGTGGGTATAAATCAAAGCATCCAACTTTAATTTATCAAGTTAACCAGAAGTTGATCTGATTGCATTTCTGGGAGTCTGAGGAATGATGGTGGAAAAGGATGCAAGAGGTTTCCTGATATTAAGTAAGAGGGAAAAATTCTTTTTTTTTTTTTTTTAAAGATTTTATTTATTTATTTGTCAGAGAGAGAGTACAAGCAGGCAGAGTGGCAGGCAGAGGCAAAGGGAGAAGCAGGCTCCCCACCAAGCAAGGAGCCTGATGTGGGACTCGATCCCAGGATCCTGGGATCATGACCTGAGCCGAAGGCAGATGCTTAACCGACTGAGCCACCCGGGCGTCCCGAGAGGGAAAAATTCTAAGAGATTAAAAATAGCATTAGAGCAGAAGTTTGGTTTCTGAAATCCTCAGATTTCAGTTCAGACTCTAACTGTTTCTAGCTCTGTGACAGACAAATGATGAAAACTCCTTCTTCCTCAGTTTCCTTATTTTTAGAAAAGGTATAATATATATAAAATGCTCAGTACAGGACCTGAAAAAGAGTAATTACTCAAAAATGGAAATTATTATTCTCTTACTATTTTTTAAATTATTAATTGAGTTAAAATTTGGTTTGCCTTTCTGACCAAGAAGCATGGATCAAAATAAATGCTTGGGTTAATATGTTCAGGAGCGCAGGTCCGTGAGAGATGGGTATCGAAAACTGGATTCGTTGCTAAAGGGAATGTCCTCATGAAATATCCACTGAAAAGTGACACTGTGCCAGATTCCTTAGCCACGCAAACTGGAGATAATAATTTTGTGTTGTTTTAAGCCACTAAGCTAGTGGTAATTTCTTATGCAGCAAAAGAAAATTAATACAGAGCTCAAGACAAAGGAGTGCAGATTTGCTATGTTGAACTTCATGTTTAAAGACCTGAATAGGTGTAAATGTACCATAACTGAGCATTTGTATGCATGGTGTACAATTTTAATTAGAACATGATGAATTTCTTACACAGCTAATAAACCAAAGACTCAAAAATGTGCATACATGTGAAACAGGCTTGACTTCTGCCCTCAGAGGAGCAAAGAAGTTAGTGGGTGGGATCGAAATGTTCCTGAATTTAAAAATATACAAAATGAACAATGAAGGTGGGACAAAAAAGGTGCTGAGTATGTACCAAGGATGGCGGTATCCATTTTGCCAGCTCCCGGGTGAGACAGTGGCTCCGTGGTACAGATGAAAGACTTTAAAATCAGACTCCAGAGACATTGTGACTATTAGAGGCTTCTCCTCTGGGCTTTACCTAGATTTCTGCAGAAACCACTTAGACCCCATTTCAATTTGTGAACAACAAAGCACATCTTTGTTCCAAGTTTTTGGATTTTATTCAGTAAATATATTATTGGTCTGAAATGTTAAGAATAATCGATAGCTTCACCATCCCTTTAGGCTTACATAGAAGCCCAAAAGCAGAATCTGATGTCATAGTAAAAAATTATGTAAATAATACTGAAAAAGCAATGCCCATAGGAAAATATAAACAGTCCTATGTAGAGGATGCTACTCCAATTTCTGAAAGTCCTTTCTTATTCTCATTTTCAGTGGAATCTAATAATGATGCCCCTGAATAACAGGCATTCCAGAAAAAGGGTGGAAAATGGCAATAAAAAGCCTCTGTGGCACTAATGGATGCAATTCATGTTTAACCCCTCCCCCCATTAATTTCCAAATCCCGGAGTTGCAGTAATTTATGGTTATTACTCTACAATTCAGTGCTGCTTCCCCATGCCTTAACATAGTGCTTGCTTCTCCTAACCTCACTCACCAGGATGAACAAAATGAGAAGGCTAACAATCCTAGACAAGTGTGCACACTTAACAAGAATAAGTTGTCAATCCTATTGGGGTTTTCAGTTTACATAAAGAGCTGAGATTTTCATATTAGAAGGGAAAAAGGTAACAACTCATTTGGAAATTCTCATTTCTAAATAGGTTATGATTTGGAAGAAGCAAAAATCTATCTTTTCTTTTAAAGGGGGAGAGGGGCAGAGTGAGAGGGAGAGAGAATCTTAATCAGACTCCATGCCCAGCATGGGGCTCAGTCTCACAACCCTGAGATAATGACCTCAGCCGAAATAAGAGTCAAACGCTTAACTGACTGAGCTACCCAGACACCCCCAAATCTATAATTTTTAAAAAACTATTTGTAAGGAAAATTGACACACCAACAGATGAATAGGAAAAGGAGGGCTAGTTCATGGAAATTATGAGACCCTCAAGTCACTGCAGGTGAACATATAATCTAAGCAAAAAAACCAGTGTTCTATCTATACAAATGCAATCTTAAATGTAACTTCCCCCTTTTAACCGTAAGTCCTTCATATATTTATTTTTTTAAAAGATGTTATTTATTTATTTGAGAGAGAGAGAGCATGAGAGGGAGGAGTCAGAGGGAGAAGCAGACTCCCCACTGAGCAGGGAGCCTGATGTGGGAGTTGATCCTGGGACTCCAGGATCATGACCTGAGCCGAAGGCAGTTGCTTAACCAACTGAGCCACCCAGGCGCCGAGTCCTTCATATATTTAAAAAAATAAAGAACTTCTCACTCCTCCGTTTATAGTCTAAACACAGAATAAGCTAGGGAAGTGGCAGGTTAAGAGCCCCAGGGGTCCTTCGGTAGTGCCAGAGAGATTGGAATGCTTAAAACAACCCGACCCCAGATCATTACTACCTATATACTACCAATGTTGCCTGACTCATAAGTTATAGGAAATAGGAAATACAAAATGAACTTAATGATAACCATTAGGGATACTTCATTCAAGACAAAGAGGCACTGACACATGAATTCTAAGAATTCTGTGGTGGTCAGACTAGACTCAATCAAATCAGATCGCTTGCAGCCTAGTTCAAACAAGACAGATGTATTAGGTTAGCTTTCCCAGAACGGAACCTGAGATGGCATTCTGCTACAAGTGATTCTCTTGTGAAACAAAGTGCTTTTGGGAGAAAACTTTAAGGAAGTCAAGGTGAGAGAAGATGAGCAAAATGAGGGTTGAACTTTAGCTTCAGGTGGCCCAAAGGTAAATGTTTAACTCAATTTAGTCTCTATTTTTGATACAACTAGAATTCAGACCTCATCACTACATAATTCTTTTTAATAGCACCTGTCTATATCTATATTTTATTGTTAAACACTCCAAATCTTCTCATGGAAGCAGGATATAAATACTAAAATATTTGTATATGTCTTTTTCCTAAATACATATATATCTATGTATGTTATATAGTTATATATATATTATATAAATATACTTATTTTAATATATATTTATATAGAAATCTTTTTTATATTTATATATTATATATTTCATATTTAGAGTTGTTTATACAAAATACACATTTGCATATATTAATATAGTTATATTTGTACTTATGTGTTAAAACTATACAAATATATATATAATATATATGTACTCTAATATGGATATTCAGAATAATAAAATTTAGCTTCAATGTAAAAGAGTGTTTACAGTCTCATCCGAAGACTGTTTTTGCAAGAATTGTTTTTATCAAATAAGTTTTCACTAAATACCTCAAAAATATTAATATACCCATGTTTTTATTAAACTGCAAAGTAAAGCCAAATAATGCAGGATTTTCTACCCAGTATCTAGACAAACTGATGGGCACATGGATGGAATAATTGATTTATTACTTGTTTTATTTCTTTAGTAACTAAGAGATACTAACTGTCCATCACTAGACTCAGAAAAATTAAAAATGAGTCTCTGCCTTGCCTTTGAGAAGCTCAATATAGTGGGAAAAGTAGATATAGAAAGTGATCAAGTATTATTATTTATGTTAAATGCAAAAGAGACTGTGCAATGGGAGCACAGAGGAGAGAATATCAGTAGTTACCAATTAATCCCCCTTCGGATGCAGTAATAATAGTTATGAATTGATGTACTTTTAGAATGATCAGGGCTAAATGCTTTACTTGTGTTAATCTCAGATAATCTGTAAAACAATCTTATGGAATTAGCTACTGAAAGTGAGTAAATTTAGCAAGGTTAAGTGATTTGCTTAAAGTCAAAATGCCTGTATTTGTTGGAAAAATAACTGTCTCCTGCAATTATGGAAGTCTCCCTAGTGAGCAAATATTTGATTGAGGTTTTTTAGATAAAAATAACTTTCCTAAATATGAAGTTGGATTCAAATGAAGACTGGATAAAAATATATCGTGAATGTTTAACATAGAGCTAGGTAAAAGTTAACCAGTCTGGTGTTAATATTGATATATCTCGCTTTTCACTGATCTTTTTTTTTTTTTTTTTAAGTATAATTGGCATTCTATTAGTTTCATGTATACAACATAGTGATTCAACATTCGTATTCATTGCAAACTGATCATAAAAAGAAGCCTAGTTACCATCTCTTACCATAAAATATTAATATAATATTATCGACTATATTCCCCATGCTGCACATTACATTCCCATGACTTATTTATTTTGTAACTGGAAGTTTGTTCTTCTTGATCCTCTTCACCCATTTTACCACCTCAATCCCCTTCCACTCTGACAACCAGTTTGTTCTCTGTATGTAAGAGCCTAGGTTTGGTTGGGTTTTGTGTTTCAGATTCCACTGGTGAGTTAAATCATGTGGTATTCGCCTTTGACTTATTTCACTTAGCATAATACTCTAAAGGTCCATCCATGTCACAGATGGCAAGATTTCATTCCTTTTCATGGCTAAGTAAAATTCCATTTTATATATATATCACATTTTCTTTATCCAATCATCTACTGATGGACACTTAGGTTGTTTCCATATCCTGGCTATTATAAATAAGGCTGCAATGAACATTAAAGTATATATATGTTTTGGGGGCACCTGGATGGCTCAGTTGGTTAAACATCCACCTCTTGGTTTCGGCTCAGATCATGATCTCAGGGTCATGAGATGGAGCCCCAAGTTGGACTCTGCACTCAGTGTGGAGTCTGCTTGAGATTCTCTCCCTCCTTCTGCCCCTCCCACCCCTGCTCTACAATAAATGAATCTTTTTTTTAAAAAGTATATATATGTTTTTGAATTATGGTCATTTAAGTTGGATAGGTACCAGAAGTGGAATAGATCATATGCTAGTTCTATGTTTTTGAGAAACCTCCATAGTATTTTCCATAGTGGCTGTACCAATTTACATTCCCACCAACAGTGTACAAGGGGTTCCTTTTCTTCATATCCTTACGCTTGTTATTTCTTGTCTTTTTGATAATAGCCCATTCTGACAAATGCGAGGTGATAGCTCATTGTGATTTGATATGCATTTCCCTGATGATTAGTGATGTCGAGCATCTCCTCATGTGCCAGTTGGCCATCTGTATGTTGTCTTTGGAAAAATGTCTATTCAGATCCTTTACCCATGTTCTAATCAGATTGTTTGGGTTTTTTGCTGTTGTCATCCTTACTGAATTGTATGAGTTCTTTATATATTTTGGATTTTAACCTCCTATTGGATATATAATTTGCAAATATTGTCTTCCACTCAGTAGGCTGCTTTTTCATTTTGTTGATGATTTTCTTGGCTGTGCAGAAGCTTTTTGGTCTGATGCAGCCTGACATATTTATTTTAACTTTTGTTGCCCTTGCCTTTGGAGTCTGATCCAAAAACAAACAAACATACAAAAACATTGCTAAGACTGATGTCAAGGAGCTTACAGCCTATGTTTTCTTCTAGAAGTTCTTTGGTTTCACTCTGTATGTTCTTACTTCTGAAGTGAGCCTCTTCTAGGCAGGATACAAAGAAGTCATGTTTTTTTGTTTGTATTTAAGTAGGCTCCACGCCTAGTACAAAGCCCAGTGTGGGGCTTGAACTCACAACCCTGAGATCAAGACCTGAGCTGAGATCAAGGGTCAGCTGCTTAACAGACTGAGCCACGTAGGCGCCCCAGGAGTTGTTTTATTTTTTTCCCCAGGAGTTGTTTTTTAATCCAGTCAACCACTGTATGTCTTTTTGTTTAGAGAATTTAGTGCATTTACATCAAAAGTAATCATTGATAGGTATGTACTATTGCCATTTTGTTATTTGTTTCCTGGCCATTTTTGTAATTCTTCTCTGTTCCATTTTTCTTCTCTTTCTTTCCTTCATTTTTGATACCATTCTCCAGTGTTATGTTTAGATTACTTTCTCATTTTATGTATTTGCTATAACTTTTTCTTTGGGATTTCTTTGAGGTTCACATATACTGCTGTATGTATATAAAAGTCTATTTTAGGTCGATAGTAACATAAATTTGAACATATTCCAAAACTACATTTTTACTCCCCCTCTAATTTTAGGTTTTTGATGCACATTTTACATCTTTTTATTTTATGTATCGCTTAGGTAATTATTGGAGTTTTAGTAAATTTTACTTTTGTCTTTTGACCTCCACACTAGCTGGATGTTTAAAAAAAAAAAAAAAAAGGTCCCACCAAGAATAGTCTACCGGGCTCGGTTCTTTCCTTTCAGCACTTTGAATATGTCATGCCACTCCCTTCTGGCCTACAAAGTTGTTGCTGAAAAATCCTCTCATGGCTCTTGTACTTAACAGTTGTTTTTCTTGTACTTAACAGTTCGTTTTTCTCTTTCCTCCTTTAAACTTACCTCTTTTTCTTTAACTTTTGACATTTTAATTCTATTGCCTTGATGTGGCTCTCCTTGGGTTCACCTTGTTTGGTATTCCCTGGACTTCCTGGGCTTGTATGTCTGTTCTCTTCCCCAGATTAGGGAAGTTTTCAGCCACCATTTCTTCAAATAAATTCTATGCCCCTTTCTCTCTGCAAATGTTATTCCACTTGATGTTGTTCCATAGGTGCCTTAAGGTATCTTCTCCTTTTAAAATTCTTTTTTCTTTTTGACCTTCTATGTGGGTGAGTGAGTTCCATTGCAGTCTGCTGTTGAACTCCTCCAGCGTATTTTTCAGTTCAGTTATTGTATTTTTAATCTCTGTAACTTCTGTGTCACACTTTCACATATTTCTGTCTCTCTATTGAAGTTCTCAGTGCATTCATCCATTTTGTTCCCAACTTCAGTGAGCATCTTTATGACCAATACTCTGAACGCTTTACCAGGTAGATTACCTAGTTCCATTTTATGGAGGTTCTTTCTATGAGGTTTTGCCTTATTCTCTCATTTAGAACATCTATGTCTCATTTTGATTATCTATGTTAGTTTCTATGCATTAGGCAACAGAGCTTCCTCTTCCAGTCTTGAAGGAGTGACCCTGTGTAGGAGGAGACCTGGAAGTGCAATATCCCCCTGCCTCCCAGAGCCAGATGCTCAAGGGGCATCCCTGTGTGGGCTGTGTATAACCACCACTGTGGCAGAGCTATGGCTTCAGGAGAGCTGGGTGTGCCTGGCAGTGCTAGTGAGTTAGAGGGAGACTGCCAAAATAGTGCCCACCAGCACCAGCTATAGCAAGGTAGAACAAGAGAGCAAAATCACATCCACCAGCACTTTCTTTCCCTGAGAGAATCCCAAAAAACTCTTGCCTCCTAGGCAGCTGCTTTAAGATTAGTAAATGAGTCTCTTTCACATATGGTCTAGGAGTTTTTCAAGCTGCTGCTTTTGCTGTGGGTCCTGGGACAAGTCTTCACACAAGCCTTTTAAAAGAGGGTTCTCTGTTCCCTACAGTTCTCTGGTTCTCCTGGACATACTCCCTTCGGTTTTCAAAGCCAAAGATTTTGGGGGCTCATCTCTCTGGGGTCCCTGATGGTGGGGACTAGTCCTTTGCTCCTTGGAAAAGTTCCATGTTTTTGAGATCCCTTCTGATTGTATGTTGCCACACCTAGAGTGGGGTTTTGGGTGAGAACGTGTCTCTGCCTCTCCTACCCCTCTTGATGTGGCCCTTTTATCCTTTATTGTGGAAGTTCTGCTCATATAGTATCCAGGGTGTTTTCAGAGGAAATTATCCCATATGTAGCTGTAAATTTGTTGTTTCAATGGGAGGAGGTAATTTCAAGATTTTCTTACACTCCCAGCTTGAACTGCTTCCCTGTTTTCATTCATCTTAAATAAGTTTTGGTAATTTCTATTTTTCTAGAGATAACCACCACATCACAATGTTAATTTTATGCATTAAGGTGTACACAACATATTTTGAAAGATTAAAAAACCTCAACTGCATATGAAAGTATAGTCTTCTTTTCATTCCTAATATTGTTGATTTCTATCTTCTCTAATTATATTTTGGTCAATTTTGGCAATTCCACAGCTATTTTTCCAAAGAAAGAATCTAATACTTGATTATATCATCTTTTACAAAATTTCCTGGTTTTCTGTTTTGATGAATTCTACTTTTGCATTTATTATTTCCTTTCTTTTACTTCTTGGAATTTAACGTGTTTTTTTTAATTTTAAAGCTTAGCAATTTTGTTTTCTAGTATATAAACGTATAAATATTGCTTTTGTTACATCCCAAAGTTTTTGTACACAATGGATTCATTGTTTTTATCTAAATTTTAAATAATTTCCATTGTGTTTTGTAGATTATGAACTATTTGGAAGGGTGACTTTTTTTTTTTCATTTTCAAACCTGATGATCAGTTTCTCTCTTTTCAAATTAATTTTACTTAAACAGCATTTTTGTCACAGCACCTGCTTAATATGATGTTGATTCGTTGGTATTTCTTGAGACTTCTTTCTAAGCTAACCATTAGGCTCTAATGTGTGGTAAATTCTGCAAATTTTTCATGTGTACTTGAAATTAGTTGTATAGATGATAATGTCCATGAGGGCAGGGATTTTTGTTCATTTTGTTTTCAGCAAAAATAAAAGTGCCTCACATATGGATGGCCCTTAAAATATACATAAGTCTAATAATTTGCTACTTGAGATATATATATTTTTTCATCATGTTCTATCTAAAGAATGTGAAGTCCATCAATTCTTTTTCCTCCTGCCTAGATGATATAAGCACCCAAGGGTTTACTCCCAATCTTCCATCTTTCATTTTATGGTTCCCTAATATTTTAGTTCAATTTTGGTTTTCCTTATATTTTTATTCATATGTATATTTAATTTTCATAGATTGAAGCTCAAGGCTCCAATTTTTATTTTATGCCTATTTGCTTCTCATCATCAAATTGTACACAAATGCATACCAATATATAACTGCAGGGTAAGATTTATTTTGTTTTCACTACATAGTTAGTAGATTTATTTCATGAATATATATTAATAAATCAAGTTTATAAGATGAATTTTATACTTATTTTTATACATTTTAAATCTTTCATTATTCTTAAAGTAATACCTGCAGATGGTTTAAGAACTTAAATACACAAAAGCTTATAACAAATATAGCTGTTCCCATTCCTCTCCTATTCCTGCCTTTGGAAGTACCCTTTCTAATTATTTCTTTGAATTTCCTCTTCTCTTACTTTTTAAATTGTTAACAGATGCATACACACACACACCCTCATCTCTTGAATTATCTAACATACCGAATGGCACAGTGGTATGATAGAAGGTAAAAATATTTTACCTTTCTTATATCTTTCACTCCCTCATCCATTCAATATAATTGTAACTGTTAGTTGAATCAATATTTAGTGTTTTAGTTCTTATAATTGTAACTATCTTGTTACTAATGAACCAATTTTCCTTTCCTAAACATCTTTAGATTATTTCCGTGAGTTAGTAATTTTTAATTTTCTTATACTTCTTGCCAAATACCTTCACTCCTTCCAATAACTCTGTAAAAAACTTTCAATGTAATATTTCAAGAGTCAAATCTGTCAGATAGGATAGTCACTCAGAAATAAACTCCTTAACTATTCTCCTGCTACAAAGATGACTTAAAAAAAAAAAAAAAAAGATGACTTTTTCTATCCTCACACTTGATGGATATTTTGGCTGGGTTTCAGATTCTAGGTTGAAAAACAATTTTCTGTCCAAATTTTTAATATGTGGCTTTATTGTCTTTAGGTTTCTGACTTTAAGAAGTCAGAAACTGTTCTTATTCCTTTGGGGTCCTGTGAGTCTACAAAAGACTCATCTGATAGCACAAATCTCTTTTTTCCTCAGTCATCTCAAGTAGGGTGGAGCTGAGGAAAGGGCTGCAGAAAACTTTGGGTTAGTCAAGTAAAGAGTAAATTCCAAAAGATTTTAGAATTGACTAAAATGGAAATAAAGACTGAGGTGAACATCAGGTGTAGAAAAATACCATTACCTTTATTACCAGTAACACTGAAATAGGGGATTGTGGTTTAGGTGTGTGTGTATGTGGCAACAATTGGTTTCCTAATACTAGACCTACTGAGTAAACATAGTTACGTGCCCTTTCATAGCTGTGCTGGAAAAATAATTCTATAACTCAGAACCTGGAGTAGACTAAAAGACAGGGTTTCTGATGGAAACTAGCACCCAAAGAAAAGGGGAAGAAGAAAAAGCAATGCCGTGCATACCCAGATACTACTCTTAAGTATAAATCCAGACTTCACTCTCTTTCCCAAGATATGAATAAATGAGGCAGAGAAAAGCCCAAATGTTACATTAAATGTTGTCCTTCCATACATGATTTAGTTTCCTAAATGATCACAAACTGGGTGGCTTAAAACAACAGAAATTTAATCTTTTATAGTTCTGGAGGCCAGAAGTCTAGAATCCAGGTATCAGTTGGGGCTGTGCTCCCTCTGAAGGAAGAAGGTTCCACTGGGAGAAAATTCCTCTCCCTTGGTGAACAGGTTATGAGAACACCTTGCTGAGAGAGACCCATCTTTTTTTGGAGATGTTTTGATATACCTGCTTCTGTGCAGAAGCTGAACCTCCAGGGTCTGAATATGACCTGTTGGTATCTAGACTCTAAAGAAGTTGGAGGCTGAGACTGGCAGAGAGATTTCTTTTGCATTTAAGAGGAAGAACACGTGGGAAGGAAGAGCTTAGATCTGCATGAAGCAATGAGAGGAGACAAGGTGTCATGGCGATGGTGATGGGAGTGGAGCACCACAAAGAGACCCTGAGGGAGAAAGAAATGACCAAGGAGATTCTGAAGATCCTAACTGTGGTGTATGTTTTGAGGCTGTCCTACCTCATCTCCTAAAAGGAATCTCAGTAAAGTCTACACTGGCATTAAAGTATCGGAGGACAGAGGATTCTTCTGCAAAAAACCAAGGAAGTGGTAAGCTACATTCCAGACTGGCACAAGGTATAATCAGAGACTATTCACTTGGAAGCAGGAGTCAGAGGACAGGATGACGTTGATCCTGGGGACTTATAGCAACAATGTTTAAACTAAGATAACCGGAATATAAGATCATGGAAATATCCTTATAAAAGGACGAAGTAGAAATTTTGTCTTTGAATTGTCAATCGATCAATCAAACTTATGCCTAACAAAAGCACCATGAAGATTTTCCATCACAATTTCGGGCAGCCTTAAGAGGAATTTGTTATTAATCTTACAATTTTATACCAAGAGAAAGTAGTACCTGATTAAACTAGCTTAGAGTCCACAGCTTAGCTTTCTAGTAAGATTCTTGCCAGTTAATTAAAAGCTCTCATATCTCTGCAATCTCCCACCCCCTCCCCATGAACCCAACTATCCACTTTTGCTGTGTCTGAACTAAAGTATTTAAGTGATACTGGAGAAAGCTGCTTAATATTGTGCTTTATTACTGCTGCATTTCTTAAATTTAATTTAGGGAACATATACTGTATTATTAGTTTCAGGTGTAGAATTTAGTGATTCATCAGTTGCATGTAACACTCAGTGCTCATTATATCATGTGCCCTCCTTAATGCCCATCACTCAGTTAACCCATCTCCCTAGCCACCTCCCCTCCAGCAACCCTCAGTTTGTTTCCTATGATTAAGAGTCTCTTACGGTTTGTCTCCCTCTATGTTTTCATCTTATTTTTCCTTCCCTTCCCCTATGCTTATCTGTTTTGTTTCTTAAATCCCATATATGAGTGAAATCGTATGGTATTTGTCTTTCTCTGACTGACTTATTTTGCTTGAGATAATACCCTCCAGTTCCATCCACATCGTTGCAAATGGCAAGATTTCATTCTTTTTGATGGCTGAGTAATATTCCATTGTGTGTGTGTGTGTGTGTGTGTGTGTGTGTGTGTGTGTGTGTGTGTGTATGTGTGTGTATGCCACATCCTTTTTATCCATTCATCTGTTGATGGACATCTGGTTCTTTCCCTAGTTTGGCTTTTTGGACATTGCTGCTATAAACATTGGGGTACACGTGTCCCTTTGAGGCACTATGTTTGTATCTTTTGGATAAATACTTAGTAATCCAATTGCTGAGTTGTAGGGTAGTTCTATTTTTAACTTTTTGAGAAACCTCCATATTGTTTTCCAGAGTGGCTGCACCAGTTTGCATTCCCACCAACAGTGTAAGAGGAGTCCCCTTTCTCCACATCCTTGCCAATATTTGTTGTTTCCTGACTTGTTAATTTTAGCTATTCTGACAGGTGTGAGGTGTTATCACCTCATTGTGGTTTTGATTTGTATTTCTCTGATGCTGAGTAACGTTGAGCATTTTTTCATGTGTCTGTTGGCCATTTGTATGTCTTCTGTGGAGAAATGTCTTCATATCTTCTGGCCATTTCTTGCCTGGATTATTTGGGTTTTTTGGGTGTTGAGTTTGATAAGTTCTTTATAGATTTTGGGTACCAGCCCTTTATCTGCTAAGTCATTTGCAAATAAATATCTTTCCCTTCCATAGGTTGCCTTTTAGTTTTGTTGACTATTTCCTTTGCTGTGCAAAAAGATTTTATCCTGATGAAATCCCAGTAGTTCATTTCTGCTTTTGTTTCCCTTGTCTTTGGAGACATGTCTAGCAAGAAGTTGCTGTGGCCAAGGTCCAAGAGGTTGCCGCCTACGTTTTCCTCTGGGATTTTGATGGATTCCTGTCTCACACTTAGGCCTTTTATCCATTTTGAGTTTATTTTTGTGTATGATGTAAGGAACTGCTATATTCTCTTGATAATAATCAGCAAATACAACTTCAACCCTCTGTTGCAATATCACTATATTTTGCTGGTCAGCCTAGTTTTTTCTTACTACAATGACTTTTTAAAATTCTCTCTTCTCAAACCTCTAATCTTCCCAACTTGTCACTCATTCTCAGTGGATGTCTTTAACTACTCTAAGGGGAAAATCAAAGTCATCAGATAAGAGTTCCCTCAATTTCTTGCTATTGCTACCTTAAATTTAACTACTTCTAAACTTATTACTTTCTTAGCTTTTCCTATTAAATCTATCTACTTCCTCCCCTTCTTGGGAGGCTGTCTTCTCCTACATTTTCTAGATATTTGCAATATCAATTTTCTTTCATTTTAGTTTATCCCTCTTAATGTGTTCTTTCTACTGGTATTTTAAAATCAATCACATCATTCTATCAAAACTAAAGTAAAACCTAAACCCATTTCCTTTTTCTTCTACTTTATCTCTCTCTTCATTTTAAGAGCCAAATGTTTGAAAAATATCTGTGCTTTGCATCTCTAATATTTTCAGGAATAGCATATATCTCGAGCTACTTAAGATGGTATCTGCTTCACTATCAATTCCCAGGAAGGCTGTCCCCCAAATTCCTGATGAGGCGGAGTTCATCAGGCCTAATTTGTGCTCTCATTGCATCATGTAACTTTCATTTATTGTTCATACCCAATTTCATATTATGCATGTATTTGTTTGATTTTTTCTGTTAAGGATTGTCTTCCCACACTAAACCTAAGGTTTTTGTGGATAAGAACTGCAGTTGTCTTTGCTCGCCATTGTCCCATCAATGCCTAGAACAGTGCCTAACATATAGGGAGATGTTAAATATTGTTATTGAAAAGTTATGACTAGTTTTAGGATCAACCCAAACTTCATTTCCTGCTGCAATTAAGAGCTATGATTTAGTATATCCTTTGTCTATTGGCAATGCTGTTTGAGTACCCAGTATGTACTGAAAACAAGTGATCTCCAGGTATAAAAGATAGGTGTGAGGGGAAACCTTCCTGGGAAGGAGCACAATCTTGCCCTCATCCCATTCAAATATTTCAATTTTATCGCAATCTTGCTTTTACTCAGAACAATCCATTCATTCATTTCAATATTATTTAGTACTTAATGACAGAAAAAACATTTTGCCAACCACTGAATTAGATTTGCCTATCCTTTCCAGGAAAGGTCTCTCTGATTCTTTGTTTTCACAAAAAGATTCTACCATCATTCTTGTTACCCTTTACATAGGGCCTGTCTTAAAACAGTACATTAAATGTTCAATCCTGCTTGCCTCACAGAGGCTCAGAAAAATGTTTGGATGGCAATGGTATAATTATCTTTGATTAGTGACTGAGCCTACCAGCCCCCCTTCCTTTATTTTATACGACAACAACAAAAAGAGAGGAAGTAGATGTTGATTATGAGGTACTAATGTAGGGCATTTATGCATTGCTATAATTCCACTCATGAATATGCATGGTTTGTGCATCAGTTGTTGTTCTCGACAGTATAGAAGGTACCTCAACCAGTGCTACGCTCATTTAGGATTAGAAAACAGACGGGGATATTGGAAAGCAATTCTAGGGAAAATATTGGGCAGAAGCCAAGCACTCTTACTTGTGCTCCATATGGAAGTGGTCCCTAGGCCTTTCATCATATAAAATGCGGCTGCTGATTTAAGATCCCAACAAAGAAGCTATAGCAATCTTTAGTGGCGGCCTGGAATAATGCTATATTGGGGTATAAAGCAACAGTAGTCAGAAGCAACACAGTACAGAGGGAAGCTCTGGCTTCTGGCAGCCCTGGCTTCAAATTCTGCTTCTGTTGCTTTCTAGTTGGGTTATTTTAGGTAGATAATTAGCCTCTCTGAGCTTTGATGTCCCCAGTTGCAGAACTATAATGATGATGTCAGCTCTCAGGATGTGTATCCAAATTTAAAAGAAAAAATAAATTTAAGATTCTAGTACAAAGGCACTCAGATAACGTTTATGGGATGAAATCTAAGTCAAGCATATGGGTGAAATTTCATTTCAGTACATCTCATAAATTATTAAAAATATATATCATCTAAAAAATTTGCCTAGTGGAAATATTTTGTTCTTAGTCAACAGGCAGATATTTTACTTACTATCTGAATCCCACCCCCGCCATAAAACCAAAGTTCTCTCTCTCATTTACTCTATCTCAGATGCAATAGATTATTTCATATACATATTAAGTCCACATCTCGCTTCCTAAGAATTTTCTTTCACTCAATTAACTAGCAGAAGTGCAAGCCCATCCTTTGCTCCACTTGCCTCGTCCCCATGCCCATAACAGCTAATTGGACCAACAGAAAATACCAGACATGGGATTGCCAGGTCAAGTACAAGACACTCCGTTACATCTGAATTTCAGGTAACATAAAATTTTCTGGTATAAACATGTCCCAAATGTTGCATGGCACATTTATTGGCTAAATCTGGCAAGTTTAATCTGGCACAAAAAGGGCCAAATTTTCTCCCCTCAGGATTTAGAATCGGATATAAAAGTTTAGTTAGTCCACAATGTGTGTTGGGACTGGCAGATCACATAGATCGGCCTTTGGACAATGAAAAGTAAAGCAACCTGGTGTACAGAGACAAAAGAAGGAACAATACAGCCTTCAGAGGTGCAGAGATGAGAGACCACATGGCCAGAGAGAGATGGAGGGAGTCATTCCATATTTAACCTACTATTTCCTTGATTCACTTCATTCTGAATCCAGACTATCCACTTTCTGCTATTGCATTCCATGAAAGGTCCTCGTATCCAATAAACTTCCTTTTTTGCTTAAGCCAGTTGGAATGAATTTTTGGCTCTTATAAGAGATATTCTTGTCATGAAAAGATTGGTTTTAATTCACCAACTACACCTTACCCCACCCCTTCCAGCAGGGTTCACAGGAGCCAGAATCCAAAACTGTGTATCATCTGGCGTGAAAGATGGCCAGCCTGCATGCCGGTGCCCTTACCTGTGTACAGCAGACTATGCAGATTAGAATTTGTGAAATCTTGTGTATTTAAATTGAGAGTGTTTTGAAATATTTTCTATTGTGAGGGGGAAAAAAAGACATTATTTGTGGAGAAGCTGAAAGCTGATTTTTTAACAAGCATTTCAGCATCAGGATATGATTTTTCCCACATTCCGTCCTATGATAAATGTACCTAAACGTTAGTGAGAAAATCAGCAGATTTCAGCCAAACTAAGTAAGCTTTTTAGTTCCTTGTCAAACTAGCCTTCTGGTTTTGTTCGGTTCCTCACTCTTTTCCACTTCAGATTTTTACACCTGCCAGTCTGCCTTCTGTTGAGTCTCTCTAGAGAATGATGGTTGCAACAACTTTAGCTGTTACTAGTTTAAGAACATTAATGTCCATGTCCTTCTGTTTCTCTTTCCTCCCTCTCTTGTTGCATTTTGCTCTGTGTCCCTATCCAAGAAACGGAGATTCCTAGTGGCTGTACCAATATCAAAAATATTCCTAGTTGAGAAAATTCCAGTGACAGTTTAGAAATGGAAAAAACATGGAGAACATGGAAAAAAAAAAAAAACACTGCTTCAGCTGCCTATAGAAAAGAAGAGACTAAAGCACGTAAAGAAGGGAAATGAAAGTGCTTTCAAGCAGAGAAAATAACACTTTCAAACTCTTAGAGGTGCAAGAGAATGCAGAAGAATTTGGAAACTAAAAAACATGTGATGTATCCAAACTAGAACATTCACTGCTTTATTTATTCAACAGTGTATCCTGGGACAGAGTGAAGAAGTCTAGAGTGGAAGAAGAAGACCAGGTCAGAAGGAGCTTTGTGTACGTGATAAGAAGTTCAGAATCTGGGGCGCCTGGGTGGCTCAGTGGGTTAAAGCCTTTGCCTTCGGCTCAGGTCATGATCTAAGGCTCCTGGGATTGAGCCCCACATCAGGCTCTCTGCTCAGTGGGGAGCCCGCTTCCTCCTCTCTCTCTGCCTGCCTCTCTGCCTACTTGTGATGTCTCTCTCTCTCTCTCTCTGTCAAATAAATAAATAAAATCTTAAAAAAAAAAGTGTAAAGGACCGATTATTTACCTTCCTCTTTCCTACCTCCCTGTATGTTTTCTTTTTTACTATTCAGTCCTACCCCCACCCCCTCCCACTTCCTTACTTATTATGTTTTCCTTCTCTAAACACTGTTAGTTACAGGGCATTTCAAGTCACTCACTGTTCAAAACAAAAGCTGATTTTAATAATTTAGGAGAACACTTGAGTTTGTAAACCCTAAAGGCTATGGGAACCTGTGGGAAACAGATATTTCAATGTGATCTCCTTTCCTCTCCTTTATCATGTTAAGAAGGCAACTTATAGCTTGGTGTAGAGATTTATCCAGATTCCGGGCTAAATGAAAATGTGTCTTCTGTTTTACCAGTGTCTCTCGGAATAGCCCCAACCCCGCTAATTTAAACCTTCTGGTTAGATCATGGTAGCAGTTAAGGAAATCCCAGTGCTTGACTCATGTGATAACACTTTTTATCAAAATATGTAAAACTGCTAATTCTGGATGAATAGGTCATTAAAACTTGAACTCGATTTTCCTTCCTTTCTCCCTGTCCAAGGCCCCAAGCTACTGTAGAAAGACCAGATCACATTCAAAAGTCTCTTTCAACTACAAGCAGAGTATCCCTAGAAATCTGCTCAAAATGTGTCTTCAGGCTGTCTCTGGGGCTTTGTGAAATCAAAGATGACTTTTAGCTTGGGAGTGTGCAAACATGACTTTGAAATCCACACACTCCTTTCCAGTAGGCTGGTTTGGGGCAATTCGTGGTTTTCCTGCCCTTGGAACAGTCCTTGCCCTGAAAAGCTTCTATATCTTGGTAGAAAAGATAATAAAAGGATAGTGAAAAGGACTGACATTTCATAAACACCTTTCTAGGCCAGGCACTTTCATGCTTTTACTTTTATCTACATCGTCTCATGAAATCTTCATGCTCACACTGCCAAGTAAGATATACCAGCTCTGGATTAAGATGGAGGAAGCTGAGTATTAGGGAGTTGAGTGACTGATCTGAGGTCACACATCTGGTTAATGACAAGCCAAAATTCAAACCCAGCTGTGAGTACTTCTGAAATATTCTGACTCCCCATGTTTTTGTGCTGAACACTTGATGAAATAGTCTACCTAAGGAAAACCTATTCCCAGAAAGGTACATCTGTGAGAGCCTCAGCAAACCCATTTGAAAGAATTACTAAAAATTGGAGGAAAACATGTAGAATGAAAAATGCTTCGGATATTTCCAGATGTTTCCGTTTAGCTGGTGAGACAATACTTTTGTGGACAAGTTGTTAACCATGTAGAAAGGACTTGGGGGACAGCAGAAATTATGAACTGTTTGTTACTTATCATCCACAGATAACAGGTGTTAGAGGATTTAGAACATTTTGGAATTAACTGCTTCGGCCCGGGAGTTTTGTCTTTATCTGTGGTTACCAGCCACACTTTATTACTCCTGTGGGAAGCTAATAACTTTCATGAACCTCTACAGTCATGGTGTGCTGGTAAGTGCTTAACAGTGGACTCTGAAAAAAAAAGAAAAGAGCCCCCTGATTTGTAGCATTTACTGATTTCCGTGGTCTAAGTACTCCTGCCATGGCTAATTTCAAGCTATCAACATGACATCACTAAACATAGAGTTGGGAAGAAATGCTCTTTAGCTCATCATTACATAATGTTTCCCTGTAAATAATCAGAAGAACATAGATAATAGTAAAATAATTAAGAGGTGATACATTTTAAGTATTTAGGGACTTTGTTTTTAATGTGGATTTGTTTATATTATATATATTTGTTAATTTTTAATAATGGCTGTGCTTTAAAGTTGACTTTGAAAACTCCTGAAAATTTAAGTCTGCTCTTAGGAGTTAGCATGAGATAGCTCTAGTATCCCCATCCTAATGCTTTCATTCTACTTTTGGCTTCACTGGGCTCATCTTCTTCCCATCTGTTCCCATCAGCACTACATACTATTCACCTGTCTACCTGCTTTGTCTCCCATCAAATTGAGCTATACAGTATCCACTCTTTCACTGCATGGACTGATAGCTATGTTAGAAAATCGTCTAATGGATTAACTATCCCAGAAGCATTTCTAGTCTTAACACATGCATAAGAATAATAATTTCTTAATTGAAATGAATGGCTGACCAATGCTAGAAATTTCAGGGACCATAGCATACTAGTGGGTAAATATCTTAGGCTGGTGGAATTTCTCAGTAACCTGAGAATTACAATGACCACCAAGTCATCAATGCATAAAACAGGCCCTGAATCCAGATACCCAATGCCACTGTCTATCATGTGATATTCAAGTCATCCAATTTTTCACATAAAACCAGGTCTGGGTTTATATGAAACCAAACTCAATCGTTCTGTTGCTCTTTCTCAAATATCTTGAGTAAAGTGGTCTTTCAATAGGTAAAAGATTGCTTTGACTGAACTGATATACTATAAATGTCATCAAGGATGTAAATAAATAAAAGGTATTTTTTAATTTATAAAAAAATAAAAGGTATAGTCTTAGATCTAAAAGGGATGCTATCAGGTTATTGAGGTGGGGTGCGTTGAGACCTTTTTTTGAACGGGTAGTGCTTTGATCATCCCAGACATGTGAGGGTATCTTTCTTTAAAGTCGTCCGGAGGAAGATACTTCACAGCTGCTTTTGTTCAAGTTCAGGGAGGAAACTTTTTCAACAATAGGAATTCCGCCTGTCATACCTTAGTCTCTTCTGCTATACTTGATATTTCATACTCTTCTCTCACTGACAGAACTGAGAAGCATTGGACATTGCTGTCTGAGGTCATATAGCAAAGTCATTTCTTGAAGATTGTTAATTAGGCTGCTTGCTTTACACATTTGAACAAACTCAATCCCTTTAAAGTTTCCACAGCCATCTTATTTGCATGTTTCCCTCTGTGCAAACATTTCAATCTCTATGTAACTAATTGCATGGTAGGGATTAACCACCATAACCACACACCTACCCGTATTCATTTACTTGGCTAACTGCTGTAGCATTTCTCCTCTGGGATTCCGCGAAAGCCAGCAACCTGCTGCCACCAAGAAAACTGCACTGTCCCCTGAAATAATTTATAACTATGTCTCTCCTCTTTGCTGCCTTTAAGACCTAAAGAGGAAACCTGGACCCCTGGTGCCGGGATGCATCTGTCAAAGGTGAACTTCATTCTTCGTATTCACCCTTCGGGGTAATGGAGAGGTTGTATAGAGGTCCTTGCCTCTCAACCTATTATTGTTCCATCCTCTGAAACAGATGCCCCCTACTTTGCTACAAAGAGCTCAGCAGATGAGGCCCTTATAAATAAATGTTTCAAATCCTGTTGGGCATCAAACAAAATCAGTAAGAAGTTCATTGGATAGAGCAGAAAGGCCTTTGAGGAAATGAGTTTCAGAGCTAGAGGAATTTGCATCTGTATTCCTTAAATTTCCAGAGCTTTGTGGCCTTGGGCAAGTAACTGAACTTTTAACGTTAAGTTTTCCCATCTGTGAAACTGAGATAAGTTTATCTATATCTGAAGATTGCTCTATGACTATGACTCAAATTGAATAATATCTTTAAATGCTCATTATACAGCTTGGCACAAAGTAAGTGCTAATAAATGCTCTATTCATATATCCTTTGTACAGCTTGCATTTGAAGGAATCCTCCTTATAACTAACCCAGTCACTTGATTGAAAGCACCTAGAAAGTGAAGACCATCTCTTACTTAGCTTTGCATCTTAATTAGTTACATTTCAGTGCTTTCAAAATAAGTCATACATGCTTTTTAAATAAAATCAAACATTTGCTATGGATAATTGACATAAATAGACATACAACTAAACTCATTTTACTTTATTCTCAGATTACAGTTGGTTGCAGATTAATTTTAATAAATTCATCCTGTCATTAAAAAAAAAATGTCATCCTTGCCCTAATTCAAGATTGCATTGTGCCTGGCTTGCTGCTCACCAGGATAGGTCAGGAATTGGCAATACTCCGTAAAATGCGGACACTGACTAGGAGGGCTCCTTGGCAAATTATTGTGTCCAAAGAGTATAGAAATCTTAACTTGCCTAACAGTCAAAAATAAGGAATCTGAGAGGACATTGGGGTTTAAAAAGTGGGGCGAGAACAGAACTAACTAACGTGGTGTAAGCGTTACCTGAAAGCTCATAGGGGTGGCTGGTTCTAATATGCCCTAAGATCTCATCTACAGAATTATGATTTAGGGGCATCACTGCAGCCTCGGTGCCATGGTAGGAAGAGCAAGTCAGGGCCCTTAGACTTTTGGGGAACCAACACTTTCTTTTATTTTCTCACCGGTATGGGTACAAAGCATTTAGCTTAAAGGACTCATCTTCCTTTCTGAACTACCTTGGCCCTATCAGCATCCTGGGGTAACTTCAACAACAGAAAAAAAAAAAAAAAAAAAAAAAGAGAGAGAAAGAGAGAAGGATCTCAGGTGATTTTTCCAGAGTCGCATAATGTTAAATAAAATATGAAGTTCAAATAAGACACTGGAAGAGAACCTCCGAAGAGGCTATGAGGACAAATAAAACACAGTCCTCTGAATTAGGGCATCCTTCATGAGTTTTAGGAAAGCATAATTTGGAAGTACAAGCGGTACCATGGCATACCTAGTCGAGACTGCTCTAACCCAAACATGAACGTGAATCCATGGAACAGACGGTGCTCTAACCCGCTGAGACCAACTCACCCGCAGCTAGGTTTATAGTTAAGAAAAACATGGCTTCAGCTAAGAGGTCAGGGCTGTAGAAGGTGAGTGGAATCTAATAGGGTTTGCCGTGCGGGCAACATATTGTCGATCTGTTGTCTCAGGCAAAGTGAGGTCTTTCCTCAAAGCAATTCAATAACCTTGTAATTGGAGTAAATACTATTAACTTTCAGACATTTTTATTTACATGTAAACCTATATATCCCTTGCTAACATTTTAAACTAGTATCATTAAGTTTTCCTCAGCAAATTACTAGGTAGAAACAATGAGGTTATACTAGTAACAGTTTTCTATCCATCTGGTGTTCAAATATATTAAATAAATTAACTCCTTAAATCTATAACATACCTTTAAATAAAGGAGCCAAGTTTTCTATCACCTTTCAACACCCAGAGTCACAGAGAAGTCAAATCATCATCCAAGGTCATGTAAAAGGACAGATCTCAGTTCTGTTGAATCTTTCAACAAAGGGTACACTCAATACGATTACTATAATTTAACAGGATTTCTTTTTTTAATTTTTTCCAAGATGACTACTCTTTGGTAGAGTGATTTTATATTTATTATTCCAACAATCATGGTATGGCTATTACTTCATAGCTACTCTCTAAAGGTCCTAATAAGTGTGTGTGTGTGCGCGCGCGCGCGTGTGTGTGTGTGTGTGTGTGTGTGTGGTAAGGAGAAAATTGTGTTATAAAACTAAAACAGAAAATTATTATCTCTTTATTACACATCTGTGTTATCTTCATGAGGGTCTCATAAGTCACTTTCGATAATGAGAAAATAAGAACACTAGCCCAGCAAGATACTTTATCCGAAAAGATAAGGGAACTAGGTTATTTGTAGCTACAGTGGGATCTGTTGGATAAGCTTTTTTCAAGGTTGAAAATGTTCATTTTTAAAAATTTTACATTCCTGGTATATAAGGGAATAAATAATTTCCAAATGAGGTTATAGATAAGAGATGTAATATCTGAAAAGACTGCAGGTCCAGCAAGATGGAGAGCACATACCCAAATGTAATTTTCAATATCTAATAGCGCTATTAAAATCTGGAAAGGTTAAATTCAGAATAGTTGAGGAAAAGAGTGAAAAGTTCTTAGGTCAGAGACTCGTCAAGCAACACAAGAACTCTTCAGGGCTATCTCAGGCATTATCTGTGCTATTAAGCATAGCTCCTTTCTTTCCTTGCTACAAATTCTTTGGTAGCTGAGTTCTGTCTTCTATTTTCCTGTAATTCTGGATACAGATTTAACTTAAGGAGTGACCCACTCTCCTTTACTGGGTTCCTGTGGCTCTCTCAGCATTCTTAGGCAACTTCAAAAAATATAGAAGAATCTAGGAGATTATTGGAGCCACGTAGTGTGCAATATAAAATGAGAATCTCATAGCACACCCATCCAAGATTCTCTCAAAGTATATGAGCCGTTTTTCCTTAATTTCCCAAATTCTTGGCCAATTCAGATTCTATTTATTCAGTGTCTTTATGGGCCCAGCACGCTTATTCAGTGTCTTTATATCATTACCATCACATTATCATCACAAACTCTATCTTCACAACAATCATCAGAAATATAATTTATCAATGGATTGTCGTGTGCCTGAAGTTTCAGTGGTCATTTTACATCAAATATGTAATCAAATCCTCTGCAATTACTGAAATGCATGCAGTATTGTTTCCATTTAACAGCTAAGCAAACTGACGCTTTCAGCAATTAGGTAACATGTCCAAGTTTACAACATTAACAGAAACCAAACTTGGATGATTCCAGGTATTTTTACTGAAGAGTCAATGTCCTATTACCACTAGTATAAACTATGCTACATAGCTAAGCAATCTAAGATTAAATGGATGGTTACTATGTTTCAGGCACTGATCTAAGTCCATTACGTATATGAACTTATTTAATATCTTCCCCAAATATGGTGAGATAAATCTAGTAGTACTCTTACTTTACAGGTAAGGGAATAGAGGCACAAGAGAAAACAAATTAGTTTTCCAAGGTCCCACTGTTAGTAAGTTAAGGAGACAGGATTCATGTTCAGACCATCTATTTCCAAAGCCCGGAGATCAATTCAACCCTCAGTGAATAGGTCATAGTTATAGATACACTGTAGGTTTTATGCCAAGTCATTAGATTTGAGACTCAGTGAAGTAAAGAGCTCATAGAAGAGGGGCCCTTGGTGACGTCTGCCTCAGATCCCAGTGCAGATAAAGAACATCTCTTTAGGCGGGTCTTAGCTGCCTACACAAATAAGTATCCAGGAGACCACGGCATCAAGCACCACAGAAACTAGACCTCACATTCAAGGACTTAGGAGGAATAGAATATAGAATTTTTTAAAGATACAAAGATTCTATAACACCTCATCATATTCCTAATATACATGATTCTCACCAGCATACAGAAGGCACTCCTGGTAAGTTCATTCTAGTTTAGGAATACATATAACGTACCCATGAATTTCCACAGAATGACCAGAGGCCGTGAGAAACATTATGTAGAGAAGCCTCCTGTGGCCTCACTGGGGAAGATCTCTGCGAGGTTTGCCATGGGCGCAGGGAGTGGGCATGATAAGAGAAGGTACTAGAAGAGTGGTTACTCCCATGATACATATCACTCTCTCTTCCTTATTAGTCAAGACTGCCCAAATCACTAATATTCCAGATTCTTTGCACATGGTTGGTACCATTTAATTCTCTACCATCTGTCTCAAAGGAGTAGCTTCATGAACCTCTTCTTTTACTCCATCCACCTCATAGAAATTCCCTTACTAACCCAGTCATCTTTCCACCAGAATTTCCATATACTTTATTCTGGTTTCCAGCCCAAGGAACACAGTTCAAATCCCACTATTCATAAGGAGAAGATGATTGAATCATCAGATTATGAGCTCTGGTTAGGTAGTCTTCTAGATTTACTCAAATGAGTTCCTGCTTTCCATTTCTTTTCCTGATATGGGCACCAGAACTGGCTTCAAAGCTGACCCAAAGAATATAATAGTCAGCTATGCTACTAGAAATATTGGTTTATCAATATAAAACCTTTTCTGCATTGGAAGTGTGTGTATGCGCACACACACGTGCACAGGCATGACAGCCACAGTGCATGTGCCTTAGTGTTAAAGACAGATGATGATAAATACATACATAGATGATTGATAGATAGAAATAGAAAGAATTAATAAGGAATTGTAGGGCTAGGGTAACTGGCTGCAGCTAATGACAGCTGTGGCCCTCCACACCAGGCTCGAGGCGGGGCATAGGGACCTGGGGGTCACAGTATTTCAAGTCTCAGTGTCTTGTGAATGGGGATGTTATTTTGCTTTGCCTATGGATGAAAAGACATGAAGTAGTTTTAGCTCCTGGGCAGGGATCCGAGACTGGAAGCCAGGGTAATGTTCCTGCAGAAAGAGCTGACTGTGGCCACACTCACAACCTGAGTTCCGGCTTGTTTTCAAGTAAAAGCCTACGCTGCTGGGGACCGGTTTGATCACGGCCACCACCTTCCACTAAGCTGAGAGAAATGAATGTCCCCTACATTTTCCTCTGGAAAAAAAGCACAGCCCCTATTTTCTATAGCAAAAACAGAATAAATGAATTTGGTTCATATAAAATCTGAAATATATGCCCTGTGTGCTCACTGTGTGGGGAGATTGGGAACTAATGGTTTCCTATGGCAAATCCTCTAACGAAAATGTAAAGCCCCTCTTTTCACCTGGGGATATAAACTACAGCTAGTAAATGGAATTGGATTGGTTTGAGTGCTCAGGACAGAGAAGAGTAGATCTTCAAATGATTCTGTACTCGTATTCTTTATTACTAAGCTACCTAGTAGTTAATTCCTGGCTGAAACGGAATATTTATTTGTTATAAGGTGGGACATCCAGATCCTATTCCCCTGTCAAATTTCCATTTTGATTTAGATTTTAATTAAGTTTCTTTAGGAGTCTCTATCTTACCCTAGGTATTTGAATCAAAGTACTTTTCATTTGTTTGTATTAGGTCTTCAGAGTTTCTTGCTTACAAGACACAATTGTTGTAGACTGGTGGAGAATAGCTACCATGCCATGTATCTGATAAGGAGAGGCTCTGGAAATCAAGCAGGGTGTCCCCACTGCAAGTTGTGTTTTAAGTTCCTCCATGTAAGAGAGATACTGATATTTTATATGGTCGTGTGTAATTAAAGGCTACGTATTTCAGGAGAGTGGGCGGCCGACAAAACATTACACTTGTTAAAGAGCCACTCTATGTCTCAGGCGTTGGGCTAGGCACTTTCCATGTAATTCAGTCACTCTGGTGAAGTAAGTCCTATTAGCCTCATGGCCTGTTTGCAAGGTTAAAGGCTAGGTCAGAGAGGCTACCATTTCGCACAACTGGAAACAGGTTATCCTGGGTTTTAAACTAATTCGACAAGCCCCCCAGAACTCTCCTCCTTGCACTACACAGGGATAAATCCAGTATTATTCGATTCGTGTATTTTTCAATGAAAACACTGAAACAACTGCAGCGGAACCCACGTTTTCTTTGTGAAAGACATGAACTTCACTGCAATGCATTCCAAGCCCAGGCAGAGCACACAAAGCACGTGGACACACATAACGCCAGCCTGCCACTCGTGAGATGCTAAGTCATACCACGTCCTTGGTTTCAATTTCTCATCAATTATATGCCAGACCTCTAACGTAACATCTTTTAGGATCGTTTTTCCTTCCTTTTTTCTTGCGTTAAAATACACGACATAAAATTCATCATTTTCACCACCTGAAGTATGAATTCAGTGGCATCAAGTACATGCACAACGTTCTTACACAACCATTGCCACCATCCAGTTCCAGAACTTTTCCACTGCTCCCAAAAGGAACCCTTGTGCACATTAGCCAGTCACTCACTTGCTCCTCCCCTCAGCCCCTGAAAACCACGAATCTGCTGTCTCTGTGGATTTGTTTATTCTGGATATCTCACACAAATGGTATCAATCTGTGACCTTTGTGACTGGCTTTTTTCACTTAGTATAATCTTTGCAAGGTTCATCTCTGTTGTAGCCCAGATCAATACTTCTTCCCTTTTTATTGGTGAATACTATTCCACCATATGGCCATACCATTTATGTTTACCCATTCATTGGTTGGTAGATATTTAAGGAGAGGGGAGAGAAACTAGACATTAAACGTATAAATCAATTGAAAGAGGCATCCATGTCTTCCAAAGGTTAAAATGCGGCAAAACATGCATCTTAAAATTGAAGATTGGGATCATTTACTGAAAAACAGTCTATTTGAGCTGTGTTGCTTTGTGTGCTATTTTACAGGGTTGAATCAGAGACTATATTTAGTGGCTGTTCTAACATATTTTCGTTTATTGGTTAAACAGCAACGTCTTTGTTTTCATGTAAAAAAAAATCATTAGGGAAAAAGAGCTAGCAAATAAGCGAGCCAAATTTCTGCTTACCTGACACCTGTTAGGCGGCTTCATAAATTCCAGGAAAGCCATATATGTCCGTTCCAGATGCCAGAAAAGTGCTGATTTAGTTTGAGTTCCTGCTGTGAAATATAAAAATTATAGGAAATTAAAATGTGCATCCTGTTGATGAATGCTCAAAGCAGCATTATTTATAATAGCCCTAACCTGGAAACAACACACACAGCCATCTATCCACAGGTGAAAGGATAAACAAGCTGTGGAATAGCTACACCATTACTACTCAGCAATAAAAAGGATCAAGCTATTGAGACATACCACGGTATCAGTGGATCCTAAAATCATTAGGTTGAATAAAAGAACTTGGATTAAAAAAAAAACTGCATACTGTATGATTCCATTTCCATAAAACTCTAGAAAATGCAAACGAATCTATGGCGACAAAAAGTAGATCAGCGATCGTTGGGTAAGATGAGTGGGGAGGGTGTAGGAGAAGGAATTAGAAAAGAGATCAAGAAAACTCTCAGGAGTGAGCATTAGGTTTATTCTCCTGATTGTGGTGATAGTTTCACAAGAGTATATGCATGTCAAAATTTGTAAAATTGTACAATTTAAGTATGTGCAGTTTATTATATCTCAATTAGACCTTAATAAAGCTGTTTTTAAAAATACAGGAGTAGCTAAGCAATAAATACAGGTCCCAAACTTATGGCTGTGAATGACTTTTTATCCAGATAAAATGTAAAACAAATTATTACTATGAGCAAAAAGAAAGGGCGGGGGCGCCTGGGTGGCTCAGTTGGTTAAGCGACTGCCTTCAGCTCAGGTCATGATTCCGGAGTCCCGGGATCGAGTTCCACATCGGGCTCCCAGCTCCGTGGGGAGTCTGCTTCTCCCTCTGACCTTCTCTCTTCTTGTGCTCTCTCTCACTTTCTCTCTCTCTCAAATAAATAAATAAATAAATCTTTAAAAAAAGAAAGAAAGGGCGGGATAGCCAGCAATTAGCATTTTTTATATTCTTGATTTTGTTACTAATGCATGGTTGACACAGAATAGCAAATAATGTTAATACGAGACACCAAGGCCCATCCTATTGGCTATGCTGGGGGAAACAATTTCAGGTATACACAGTCTGCTGATAGTTATTTGGTACTGAGTAGGGGCCTATGGTTAGGCTCCAGTTTTTTTAATTCAATTTTATTTTCTCAGTGTTCCAAGATTCATCGATTATGCACCACACTCTGTGCTCTCCTTAATACCCAATTTTTAACCTTATCAAAAATATCTATGCACTCCATTTCTCCATGAGAATTTTTTTTAAAAAAATTACAGGACAGGTGGGTCTGTGTCACTATCAACAGCAGCTTAAAGCTGGCAAGTGTACCCACGCTGAAAACCATCCTACTGTTACCCTGGGGCAGTTAGACCTACCACAAACCCGGCCAACTCAGGAGTGAGTACAGACAATGCAGTTGATGCCCATTCTCTGGGGACAGGACGAGTCTGTGGGAAATGCATAATCCATGTATGTACATGAAGAAAGATGTTCGACAAACCTAACACTGAACGTGGGCCTACAGCTTTCCGGTTTTACCCCCATCTAAGTCAAGCATGCAGGTTTTATAAATAACCAGAGGGTTTCCTTCGCACAGGACTTTGGAAAGAAGAGAGTTTACTGGGGATGAAAACACCATGCTGAGAATCATGTTGATGGTGCAGAGTGTGAGACGACCAGCTTTAAACCACGTTCCATGTGTTTCTACCCTCATCTCGTTTTCCTTCACTTAGAAAAGTGGATTTATAACACAGAGAGCTGAGAATATATATATCTGACCTATTTTAAAAGCATTCTGTATCCAGTTGGTGTAGATTCTCAGGAACTAGTTGCCCTTATCATGTCCGTTCCCTGCATTAGGTCATTTCCTAGTACTCTCCAGAATGGCTGGGTGCTGCCAGAGCACTCTTTGTTCAACTTGAGGGTTTTAGTTTTAATTCATGCTGTCTTGGGCACCTTAATTGTCTTTTAGGATCAGTATTCATTCCCCATCCCTGACCTACGTCCTCATTCTTCTTCAATACTCCCTTGCATACACACGCACTCACAGATCGCTTCGGTGGGAATAGCCACTTTTTGCTTTAAGTCTTGCTGAAACCCCATTGCCTGTTGGGCAGAAACATGGAAACATGGATGCCACAGTACCTACTGGTACAACTCCATTTCCTGTTGCCCTGGCAATATCAGCTCAGGGAGTTACTCCTTAACCCCTTCATGCCTAACATTAGGTGACGTTTGCAAGCTGAGCGAGAATCTCCAGTACATATCGGAGGTCAGGGGACTGTGCCCATGTGTATCTCACACGGAGTAATTCTCTCTCAGTGCTGGATCCCGATATTCTAATTGCATCTCAGTAATAGAAAGGAAGTGTGCTTTAAACTACAACGTGTTTCAAATGAAATTTTTAAAACCCACATCAGGCCAGAGACATAATGAACAGAAAATATTATCTAGGATTTCCGATGTCTCTGCATTTTGATTTCCATGTGCTTTGGTAATTGGAAGGTGGAACAGATGGTGACAATCTCATTGAATATGGTGGGCCCATTATAAGAGCCCACGCTGCCAAGCAATTCTTCACCAGCAAAGGATGCATTAAAAGGGACTGTGGCTTCAAAAACCAATGATGAGCTCTGTGGGACAGACGATTATGCAGGGGGCAGAGTGGGCGGTTTATGGCCCTTAGAAGCAGCTGCTTTATGAAATGGGTGACACCTGTTGCAATCCAGAGGCGAGAATGGAGGCCTAACTGTGGGCAGCTGGTTTGACTGATTATCAACACCACAACCGCAGCTTAGCAAAGCTTCCAGATCTTTTCCCAGGGGAGCCCTTTAACTCTGGCCCTACCAACTCCCAACTATGTGTAAGCCTCATATTTGGAAAAAGGACCCAGTTCCAGCCCTGGCCGCCTTGCATGAAATATGAACGGCAGTGGATTCATTTTAATGGGATTACTTTCAGGATCAGGCAACAGGTCGTTGAAATCACCCAGCTCTCCACATCTACTGTCTCAGTGCAGAACACCTCTCCAATTATTATAGCAAATGCAGTAACTTAAAATGAAATTCATTTCATAATTCATAAAATGCCACAGGTGAATGGAAATCGAGGCACTTGTAAATACTATGCGTCTGTACATTTTCTAGTTTGCTGGGAGTCTCACAGAGACTTAATTAAGCATTCTTGGGTTCTGCTTCATAAGGTGGCATTTGCTATCAATTTATAGGTTTGAATTTGCAAGACACGCAATCAAGAGGCTAGTTATTTCCTTCTGGGTGTTTTGCACATAATTGGAATAAGCAGAAAGAGAGGAGAGGTGGCAGCAGGTTCGGCTGGTGCGTGTCTAAGAAACGCTGTCATTTTCCCTACCAAAGGAAACAGTATTCTACTCTTAAAACAAAAGCCTTCTCTGATCCCCACTGAACATTTGCTTGAAACTTATTTGTATTGCTTACATGTTCCTATTAGATATAAGCTGTGATACTCCACAGTTTTTTCAGCCTGTCTTTTCTAAATGGAATCACATCTTCTTTTCCTATTTTATACCCAAGCTTACATGAGGTCTCCTTTTTAAATAGAACCAGGCAGAGATTGCTTAATATTTATTTTTCGATTACAAAAATTGTGCATGCTTATTAAATAAAATGGGACCACCAGGGAAAACACAGAAAAGCAGGAATTTGTAGAAGTCTGTCTACATTAACATTTTGATATATTTTTCCAGTTTTGTTTCCTATACAGAGGTTTCCAAAAACACTGAAAAATCATTATAGAGATATAATTCTGTATGCTTTATTTTGTAACTAATTGGTAACATACACTTTGCAAATGAATATTTAAATTGTTGAATAATATTCTATTGGTTAGACACTATCCATTCTCTAAAAAACTTTCATTGCATTTTTCAACATTCAAGAGGTTTTTAAGTGTTCTGATATTACAAAAAATACTCTGCTGGAGAGTTTTGTGTATCAGACCTTTCTATAATACAATTGTTTATTTAGAAAAAATTTCAAATTTGACTATATTTTCGAAAATGGTGCAATTTTACACCCCATTAGCAGCATATGAAAGCTCTTATGGATATTACAAGGTTTTTTTTTTTAATGTTTGCTGATTTGATAAGCAAAAATGGTATCTCGGTTTCATTTGCATTTCTCTGATTACTAGTGAGGTTGAGTATTTTTCCACTTCTTTTTAATTGAATTTCCTCTGTTATGAACCATCCATGTCTTTTGAATATGTATCTATTAGGGGCCTTCTATTCTCTCCCTTGCATGAGTGCTCTCTACTATAGAAATATGCTGTCATATGTGACGTATTGTTGTTCCCTAATTTGTTGCCTGCCTTTTAAATTTGGTTATTAAATTCAAATTTGGTTAGTTAAATGTTAGTCTTTTCTTTTGCACTTATTCTGTAGCTTTTCAGCTTAGAAAGTCCCCATAAAAATCAATATTCAGAAGCTCCACAGTTGTAGAAAAGGTTATATGAATTCTTTTTATGTATTTAACCCTTAATCCATCCACAGTTTATATTCTGGATTAACTGTGGAAAACAACATGGATTAATTCTTCCCCAAGTGTTGTTAATCAGCAGTCCCAACACCAGTTCCTGAATAATCTCTTTCTTTGTCACTGACTGGGAATGCTTCCATCTCTCTCTCTCTCTCTCTCTCTCTCTCTCTCTCTCACACACACACACACACACACACCATGAAGATCATTTATTGCTGTTCCTTTCACACAGTGAGGCTGCCCGGCATGAAGGATTACTGCCTTAAATTCAGATGTTACTAGGGTTGAGACTCTTGTCAGAGTGTTCTTTGTGCTGAATCAGGCCTGCTCAATGCCACCTGAAGGAATGATATCAGAGCTCACCATTTCCCCTCAGGCCCTGCACAGTAGAAGTGTTCACTACCCAACTCCCTTGGGTCGGTTTCCTAATCTCCACAGTGTCATTTCTGTGTCCACCTATCCACCCACAATTTTCAACGACATTTGCCTCAGAAGTGAAAACACATTCTCCAAATGAGCCTCTTTCCAAACCAAAGCAATGGCTCAGTGACTTAAAAACACCCAGGGCAGACTGCCTTTCAACTCTGGCCAGGAAGAAATCCAAGACTAATTATTTTCCCTTCTCCCATCAAAATCTCTATCTACATGCTATTTCCATAGGGAGGATCGCACTCTACTTAGCGAAGTAGCAACTAATTATCAAATCAAACTCCTTCGAGTCTGACACTAAATATACCATCAGAGGCCACTATGCCTGACCCGTTAGCTTCCCGCGGCTGCCATAGCACATTTCCCCAAGCCACAAACTTTCATGACCTAAAGCGAAACAAATTTATTCTCTTACAGTTCTGGAAGTTAGAAATCTGAACTAGGTTTCAATGGCTAAATTCAGGCATCGAAAAGGCTGTTTCCCTTCTAGGTCTAGGGAAGAATTCATTTTTTTCCCCAGCTTCCACGAGCCACCTGCATTCTTTGGCTCATGGTCCCTTACTCCATTTTCAAAGCCACCTGCCTACAATCTTCAATTCTCTGACTCTTCTTCCTCTCGGTTTTACTTCTAAGGATCCTTGTGATTACATTGGGTCTACCTCAATAACCCAGCGTAATCTCCTCATACCAAGATCCTTAATCCCATCTGCAAAGTCCCTTTTACCATGAAAAGCAACATATTCACAGGTTCCAGGGTTTAGGAAGTGGGCTCGATATTTAGAGATTATTATCCTGCCTACCATTCCAAAGTCAGAGTGAGGAAACAACACCCCATAGACGTGGAGATTTCAGGTCAGTAACAGGATCAACATGCTAATAATCAAGTATATGTATGTGGGGGGGGAGGGTGCCCATTTTATTCTCTTATTAAGTTTTCTTTTAGTCCTTCAGAAGTGACAACATAGAAGAATCTTTAATGACTAATCACTAATAACAGAATGTCCTGTTTATTCCTGGACTCTAAATCTTACTGCCTAGCAAGTTACTTAGTAAATACCCGTGCCTCAAATTTCTCATCTACAAAATGGTAAAAATAATAGCACCTTTGTCATAGAGGGGCTCTATCCATAAAAGCCATTCATTCATGTAGAGAGCTTAGAACAATGTCTGATTCATAGAAAATACTCAGAAAGTTAACTTCTATCATCCTCATTCTCAGCACTATCATTACTCATTCATTTAATAAATAGTTTTCTAAGTCCCAGGTACCTGGCTATGGACTAGGATTTATATGCATTTTTTCCCCAAACTCTCAAAACCTAGGAAAAGTGACAGGCACTTAAATAACTGAGTGGCAAGCCATACTTTACTAAAGCTAAACCATTTATAGACACAGAGAAAATCGAGCAGCTGGTCTTGAGGCTGTTGGACGGTGTGGTGTGTTTGGTGGGGAGCAGAGGTGGCAGAAGAAATATTCAATGAAGATGTGCCATTTAAGTGATGCACTGAATGATAAGAGTCTGAAGAGAGAAGAATTTAATGCATGCTTAAGTCTCTTAGCATAATCGGTTCGATCCTACATTGGCTTACAAAACACCTATAATTTTTGGCCTCATCCCGATTCTCTATGCAGTGGGGAAGAGAAATCATATAAAACAGAAGAGAATTGCTGTCACCAAGGAGACAAGGCTTACATACTCAAAACCACGAAGAGACAAATGCCTGCCTACTTGTTTCGGGAGTAATCAAAAGACAGACTGAAGGAACAGGAAGATTTAATTTTCCCAGCATACTGAAAGAACCATTCCATAGTGTACAAAGGAAGCCTTTCATTTCATTTAGACGAATCCAGATTCGTCTAAACTTCTAGCTCTTAAATGGAAGACCTGAAATCAAATCCTGGTCACGTGGTGCTCAATCACGAGCTCTTTGGGCAAAAGTGACATGGCTTTGGCTTTGAGCTATAATCTTTAACCAGCTTGCTTTGGTCTTGCCCACTTTTCACCAGCATAATATGCACCTCTGATACAGCATCACTGCCTTGGTTAAAAAACTACATTTCTGATGTCCTAAGGAAGCATCTTTACTTTCACTATTCAATTTTTTAATAATAATTGAGCATAAGTAATAAATCATTATAAGAAGTACAGGAGCCTTTGCCTCTTGCTTCAAGATGTGTGTGCGTGTTCAAGGAATGAAGCATTCATTCGGGCTTACCAGAGACCCTCTGCCTCTTGTTATCGACACAGAGACTTGCAATGATTTGATAACTCACTCAAGTGGAGGAGCCAGGATTTGAACCTCTTTCTGCCTATTTGAAGACTTTGTGACCTTACAACTTTAATATGCTGATTTGTGAGTCTGTTTCCTAATTTAACAGGCTTCAAGGGTGAGCTAGGCACTAGAGAGGAGAAAAAACATGGACTAAACTTTGTTGATTTTCTGAAAAAGTGGCTATTTTTTTCCCAGCGAGGTCCAAGATAGATGCATTCCTCAGCTAGACCCAACTTAGGTCATGTGAGCCACCAAGGACAACAATGATTACTATGCTCTTCATTGACAGATGCAGTCAGTGTCTTCCTTTCAATCTGCTCTCTCTAGACAGATACAGCCGGAGGAACAGGTTTCTGACCGTCCAGTAAAAGTGCACAAGAAATAACGGTCGTCCTAGCAACATCATCTCCAAGAGCTGACTTCTCGAATGAGCTCACCTTTGAGAACAAAGTGAAGTTTTTGCTTTTAAATCCCTAGATAACCTGATAATCTGTGAGACACCATTCTTGTTACAGATACTATATGGGATTTAAAGTTCACGTCTCTTGATGACCTCAGTAATGTTTTTCCAGAAAGGGTATACACAACAGCGCTATTCTGCAATACTTCACTTTATTTCTGTCTGCAGTGAATTCTACTTTTTCCCCCAAGTCCTTCTTTTTAATACTCTGTCCATTTGTTCTAGAAATTGTTTAAGAATGGTGGTGAACTCGGGGCGCCTGGGTGGCTCAGCTGGTTGAGTGCCCAACTCTTGGTTTCAGCTCAGGTCATGATCTGAGGGTTGTGAGATCGAGCCCTGTGTCGGGCTCTGTGCTCAGTGGGGTGTCTGCTTGAGATTCTCTCTCTCCCTCTGTTCCTCCCCAGCCCCCACCCGCACGCGTGTGCTCTCTCATTCTCTCTGTAAAATAAATCTTTAAAGAAAATGGTGAACTCTAGACTTATCAGAACTTTTCTTCTTAGAGATATATCATAACATTATGTCTATATAGGTTAGAATATTTATTATTACAGTTAAGGAAAGACCAAGACAGAGGTGGTGTGCCTTCTAGTATTTGAAGGTCTGTCACATGAAGACAGATCTGTTGTTCCTAGGACTAGCACCAAAATGGACAGAATGACAGAGCCTTTGAGAATACTGGGCAGGCAGAGCATATTATGAGGCGGCAGATTTGAGGTCAAGACAAGGAAATATTTTTCATAAGTGGTGCTATTCTACAACAAAATCCACTTCCTCATGAGGTAATGAGCCTTTCATCATGAGGAACATGCAAGCAGAGGAGGAGAGATTGCCTGCTGGGAATGATATAGAGAATATTCCTACATGGGTAAGAAATTAGAACAAGCGGCATCTAGGACCCTTTCCAATTTTGAGATTATCAGTCTGTGTTATAAAATATATAGAGTTAAAAAATATCTGTATCAAAGATATGACTAGCCTATCTAAAATCTTTTATATAAGCACTTTGTTGCCTATAGGTGCTAAAAGAAAAAGCTTGCTTAACTATTTGCTAATGAATAAATAAATGAGCAATTGACAATTCTTTATATGATGTCTATAGAAAGAACAGTGTTGAGAAAGGAGCCTTTCTTTTTTCCCTTTTTGCCTAACAATTTTTTGCCTAACAATTGCTTATCAGCAAGGCAATTTATCAACAAACTTTTTTTTTTTTTTAATCGCTTTGTTCACTCCAAGAAGCCCCTGGAGACAGCAAAGAGTGAAAAGGAAGGACAAGTCTTGAGTAGTGTCTAAATTTACCAGACCAAATTCAGCAATTTTGGTAACAGCAAATTCTTCATGGAAATGCTTGAACATTTGAAAGTTGGAAACGCATTCATGTCTCCCCACATTCTTAACACACAACTAGTTGTACACTGTTAGATAGCAAAACTTTGTATTGTAAAGCAACACAAAATGGGTGCAGTGGGGGGAGTGGGAGGTCCAGGCTTCCGGTTATAGAATGAATCAGTCTCAGGAATAAAAGGCACAGCATAGGGAATACAGTCAGTGTTATTAGTGATGGGGCTGCACTTGTGGTGAACCCTGCATAACATATGAACTTGTGGAATCACTATATTGTACTCCTGAAGCTAATGTAACATTGTGTGTCAACTATTCTCAAATACAAAAAGACTCACTTTTAAGTCACAATGCAGTTTGAATAGGGTTTAGGTAGGTGGTTCTTTTGCTCATCTCCACTAGACTTTCTCACCGAGTTCAGCCCCCAGTCACCTGGGTGTCTTTACTTACGTAAGTCAGCTGTGAATTTGTCATGGGGGCAAATGGGCCATGATTCTCTCATCATTCAGCAGGTTAGTTCTGGAGATGGTGGCAGGTTTCTAAAGGTAGTAGAAGAGAGCAAGCCCCAAAGTACAAGCACTCTTCAAACCTCTGCTTTGTCACCTTTGCTATTATCTCACTGAACAAAACAAGTGTCATGAGTTTCACGGTGTCTTCCCCAAAATTTATAGGTCAAAGACCTAACTTCCAATACTTCAGAATGTGAACTTATCTGGAATTAAGTTTGTTACAGATGTAATCGGTTAAATTAAGATGAAGTCATATTGAAATAGAGTGGGCACCTAATCCAATAGGACCTTAAAAATAGGACCTAATCCACTATGTCCTTACAAAAAGGGGAAATTCCGAGATAGACATATGCACACAGGGAGAGCACCTTGCAAAGACTGGAATCCTGTTGCCACAAGTCAAGGAACTACCAGAAACTAGAAGACAAGTCTCAAAGAAATCCTTTCCTAGCACCTTCAAAAGGAGCATGGCCCTTCTGATATCTTGATCTCAGACTTCTAACCCCTAGATTTATGACACAGTAAGTTTCTGTTTTTCAGGCCCCCCAGTCTGTGGTACTCTGGTATGGCAGCCTTGGCAGACCAATACAAGAAGTCACACACCTAGTCCAAAGTCAGTATGGGACTGACAAGAGCATGGGGAGAGGCAGGCATGAGCAAACCGGAGACCAATTCTGCATTAATACACCGCAGAGAGTTAAGAGATAAATCAACGGGAGCCCATCCCTAATATATTCAAGTAATATGTACTTGCAAATAAGTGGGTTTTAAAATCATTTTTAAGTGATTTCTCTGTGTTGCTATGCCATCAACTTGACCCAGAGTTGGGTTCATTTGTTTGTTTGCTTTAATTTTAGGGATCATTTTTTAAAAATTCAATATTATTTCAGAGTTGTGTAAATTATTTACATTGTCCCAGATTCAAATCCATTAAATGAAGTACATTCTAGAAAATTTAACTTTTATGGCCATTCCTGTCTTGGGGGCAGAAATGATTTATACAGATTGCTAACCTACAGAAGACCTTTTCATCTTTATACCTCCCATTCTTATAGGCCTGACCACAATGAATTGTAATTCTTGAGTGTTTCTATTTCCTTCCTAATCTTATAGGCTTCACAATGACAGAAGTCAGGACTTAATTTTCTTTGTCTTTAATGGCCAGCTCAGATATTCATTCATTTAACTATTTATAAGTTCAGAAAATGTTTATTTAGGGCTTACAATGTGCTGGCACATAATGATGAAGACGACAGACATGTTTTCTATATTTACAGGGCCTAAATTCTCACAGAAAAGGCAGTCCTTAAAGGGACAGCTATAAGAAAGTGTGGTAAATATTACAGAAAAGGAAGAAAGTGCACTATAATGCTTATTCAAATTAATGTTGTTTTGCTGCCAAAGCACTGCTTGGATGATTCTCGTTATATTTACCTCTGGAAGGCTGAATACAACTTGGAAGAGAACCTGAAATTACTAGTGTGGCTGAATTTGTGTTTTCAAAATTTCCTAATTTTTCCCCCCATTGAACTGACGATGACTAATCACATAGTTGTTATGAGGATCAGAGCTAGCCTGGGAACTGGAGGGCTTTTCAAATGACACTTTCTATAGCATTACTCTACATGTGAGTCACATGTAAGCAGCAGAAAGAACATCAGATTAGATGGGGACAAGGGGCAAGAGTAATAAACATGGAAATTAACCAAAAAAAGCCAGCAGCATTCCACAGATTAAGTCTGTTTACTTCTTACAGGAGGAGCCTGTGTTCCTTTAGTCACAGAAGTTAATGGAAGAGGGAGCAAAGTAATACTTTTCAATTATTCATGGACACACATCAGTAACAAGCAGTTATTGCATTTGGCTAAAGGGATGCAGTTGGCTTCAAACGTGGAACCAGATGTCTTTACAGAAACCTGTACAACTTCCAGAAGAAGACAGCATCAATGTCTAATTACCAGCCATTGCACCTAATCTGCATATCCTGACAGTGTAATCCAGCATGTCTTCATTCTGGCTGCACATTAGAATCACCTGGGATACTTAAAAAAAAAAAGTCACAGACTCATCCCTCTGATCCTTCTTTAATTGGCCCGGGGTGGGACCTGGGCATCATGTTTTTAAGAATTTCTCAGTGCGACCTTCCACTGCGCAGCCAGGTGGAGAATAATTGGGGTAGCCATTTGAGTTCACCATTAGATAAAAGAATGAATAGAATCTTATTAATATTTATTTAACCTCTTTGCCATTTGTATTAAAATGACAATGAACCAAAACTCTCACTGAGGGTCATTGTTAGCGTACTTATTGGTACTCATGAGTATGTGTGTGACCTGTACTGCTAACTCACTCTGCAATTTTGAGGAAGTCATTTTACATCTCAGATACTATTTCCTCATCTGTATAAAGGAGGCAGTGGCCTAGATCAGAGTCACAAAAATAAATGCCTGCAGCAGAACCTAAGAGTATGGACTCCAGAGTCAGGTGGCCTGGATTTAAGATGGCCTGGACTCTAGAGTCAGGTGGCCTGGATTCATTCTATGCACTTGGTCAAGGTGCTTAATTTCTTTCTGCCTTAGCTTCCATTTCTGTAAAATGGAAGTGGTTATAGTGCCTCAGAATGTTGTTATAAAGGTTCAATGAGTTAACACATACAACGTGCTTGCCAACAGTGCCCATAGTGTTATCGTCTGCAAGGTCTCATAGCTTGTAAGTATGAGCTGTGGAAATGGACCTCGTTTGTATGAGCCGTGATAGTTTGTTCTATTTGTTCCCACCGTCTAACTCTGAGTAAAACACTACTCCTAGAGGGTGGTGAGGGCTCAATAGTTAATACAATAAAGCACTTGGACACTGGCAAATACCAATATTTGCTTAATAATGGAGCTTAATAATCCAATAAATGCCACCGATTATATTACTATTTAGTGTGGGGCAAAGCAGGTAAAGTAACTGCTTGAAATGGCAGGAAGATTCACGTTCTAACACAGGATGCTAAGACTAAGCTTCAGTTGACTTGCCATGCCAAGTCTTCTGACCTTTTCCAGAAAAAAATTTTCATCTGAAATGCCTGGATTTATAATATTGACGACTAAATAATTGTAATCATGTTAAACGAATGTGTCCAGCATCATCAGATTTCAGCTTTTGGTCTAAATTGTTTTGGGAGCCCTTTTAACAGGAGGAACGCTTTGCTGCAGTTCAAATCCTCCCCAAATGGTATGGTTACACAGAGAACTTGTTAGAGATGCAAATTCCTGAGTTCAGCTGCAGACCTACAGATTCAGAAACTCTGTGGGTGGTGCCCAGTACTCTATTTTAACAAGCCTTCCAGGAGATTCTGATGTGTGCTCAGTCACTGAACCGCTGGTGTAGTCTTTAAAAGAGATTCAAATCCCAGCTCCAACCC
>CM052884.1:64285234-64296220 GCA_028534135.1 Potos flavus | reverse complement strand
AGTAAAACGTTCAAGGGACACCTGGGTGGCTCTGTCAGTTAAGCATCTGACTCTTCATCTCAGCTCAGGTCTTGATCTCAGGGTAGTGAGTTCAAGCCCCGGGCTCCTACTTAAAAAAAAAAAAAATTCAACTGTTGTATTCTAGGAGTCCAATTCTGTTGCAGTCTACACACACATGAAAACCCATCTCTCAAAAACAAAACACTTTCTGAAGTTTCCTGGAAAGCTCTCAAGACACCAGAGCAGTTAAATCCTAGTGCCTGGTCTCATTCTCAGACTCTGATTTATAGTGAATTTTCATCTGTGATTATTAGGCTTCTGATCTGTGGACCAGAAAGCACCTTCCCCCTTCTCTAGTCTTACTTTTGGGACATATCTAATTTTATTTTCTTTTATTTTGTTGTAAAACATCAAAGTAGTAAAATAGTGAACTTATTCAGCTAGTAATTTAGAGCTTTATATTGGCTCATAAAGAAACATAAAGCCAAAGAACAACTCTGCAATCCTAACCCACATGGATGAGACAAGAAAAAATGGGAGAAAATGTCACTAATTTTCCCTTTCGGCCCTGACCTTCCTCAGTCTCCTGCTTTGGGAGAAGAGACACACAATGAGTAGAGGATGAGAGGTTAATAGGAACACAGACACTCAGCCTTGTGAAAAACTACAAAAGGCCCTCAGTTCCCAAACATGAACGAACAAGAAGAATTAACTGGAAAGAGGTCTATTTTTAAAATACACAGATTCCCAGCAACACTCTCAATCTATTGAATTATAGGTGGCTACAGTGGAATTTCAGAATCTGAATTTTGTTTATCTTTGATACAATGGACTGGTATTTGGAAATCCTAATCTAGTTATTCCTGCTTATTTCATGCTCCAATCTCCATTTGAATAGCCCCGGAGAGAGGCAGCTCTTTACCAGCACAGTAATGTGCTGTTGTGCCCGGGGAATGGAGGTTCTGAGCCAGACTGCCTTGTTCCCAGTCCCTACTCTGCCACCAGAGCTGCACGACCATGACTTTGAACAAGTTCCTAATCTCTGTGTCCCTTGCTGCCTTCACTGCAAAATGGGGCTCATGCATGTTTTAGGACCTGCTAGGAGTCTCCTGGGGTTTCCAGAAATGTTGTGGCTTAGAATAACAGACATGTCATCTTTCACAGTTCTAGAGGCCAGAGGTCTGAAATCAGGGGAGCAGCAGGGCTGTGTTCCTCTGGAGACTCTCAAACAATGTCCTTTCTTGCCTCCTCCAGCTTCTGGTGCCTGCCAGGCTTCCTCGCCTTCCCTGTGCTGTGGTCCCATCACTCCAATCTCTGCCTTGATCTTTACATAACCGTCTCTACTCTGTGCCTCCCCAGTCATTGGATTTAGGGCCCACCCTGCAAATCAGCTTAAGACCTTTAAAAGAGAATTTTTAAACAAGAAGCCATTATTCATAGGTTCTGGGGACTAAGACATAGGCTTGTTTTTGGGGGTCCCCATCATTCAATCCACCAAAGCATACAAAGAGCTAAAGCACCTAGTAACGTATGTACTTGGTACATGGCAAGGGCTCTATAAATATTCCCAGTTTCTCATGCAGTCCCTCTCATATTTGGGAAGCACTGACTCTAGAAATCTCTGCTTTGTCTTAAATTAAAATAGATCTGTCATATTCCTTTATTGGCCCAGATCCTGCATTCTGGGGTCAATTAGACCATTCAAATTACATCTTCCACATGACGGCTCTTAAAGAATTTGAGAGCACAGTTCAGAGAATTGATGGCAAACACTTCCACCTGAATGGTTTCTTTCTTGGCTCCTCCTGAGACCAAGCCTCTCTAACCCCTTTCCCCCCTTGTTTCTTTTCGCCCTCCCACATTAGCAAAGAGTTTTATTTAACTTAAATGAGTTTAGGATGGCATTCCAAAATCTTTTGTAATAAATAAATACTCTGCTCCTCTCTGAAGTATTCAATTATAAAAACAGGAAGGCTGTAACCAGGACAAAGTAGGGGCTAAAAGGCACCTGGGTGGTCTCAGTTAGGCGTCTGACTCTTGATTTCTGCTCAGGTCATGATCTCGGGTTTGGGAGATCCAGCCCCTCGTTGGGACTGAGCTCAGAATCTGCTTGAGATTCTTTCTTCCTCTCCCTCTGCCTCTACCCCTCCCATTCATGCTCCTACTGCTCTCACTTTCACTCTCACCTTCTCTCTCTCAAATAAATAAATCTTAAAAAAAAAAAGAAGAAGAAAAAGAAGAATTGGGGCTACCGTCATGAATTTCTAGAATTAAATTAGTGAATTCATTGGAAGAGATTACAGTGGCATGCCACTTCTATCAGAAATCATCAGAAGAGGGTAAAGTTCTAATCCAGTATTATCTCAAACTAAAAGATTAATGTCTTAAGGGATAATATAAACAACCAATTTTGATAAAAAGTAACTTCTTGGATACTAGGCTAGACATGTAAAGACCTGAAAATATATAATCAGTAATAACAAAAGGGTTTTTAAATTCCTATAACTCCCCTCAGAAAATATAAATATTAGACTGAATAAGGGACAAGACTCCTGCCCAACCTGGGAAAAGGGGAGACAGAAATCTTTTGGACTAGCTGCCATGCCTTAAAATTCCCACCTCAGGACTGTACTTTTCATAGTATACTCCTGTTTGGGCACTAAAGGCCTTTTGCAGTTTTTTGCAACCCTGATTATCTGTGTTTGTATTCCTCTCCTCAACCTCTACTCATTGTGTGTCTCATTCTCGCAAAACCAGGAGACTGAGGTAGGTCAGGGCTGAAGGGGAAAATTACCTCTGGATAATCACTTGACCCGCTAGTTTCACCAGCAATAACAAGACTAAGCCATGGTCTCCACCAAGAGACACTGTCCTCTCTCAGACCAGTACACACTCCGTACATCTTTCTCCTGTTTAATTATTCTGGCAATCATTCGCCACCAGTGAGACTGGGGTACACAGCCCGCAGAGAGAAATCTCGCATAAAAACACTAAGGCCACATTTGTGGAATAAAAGAGACAAGGAGAGAGTTGGGGTGAGCGTGGAGGGGGTTGGAGAGAGAAGGGAAAGGAAGGGGAAAATGGGGGACAGACTAGGCTGGGAGGAGAGAGATTGGGGAGAGAGGGAGGGAAAAAAGGCGAGACAGAGCCAGTGCAGAAAGAGAGGAAAAATGCAGGGAAGGGAAGAGAGTGGAAAGGGGAAGGATATTATAGAAAATTCTAGAAAAGAGATTAGAGGGAAGACAAAGGGGAAGGGAAAAGAGAGACTCAAATAACTTCCTAACTCCTGTCACTTTTACTAAGGTTTAGACTGGATAAACGATGTTTTAACTTCCCCTTTTTCTCCTACAAAGTTTGAAGCCAACTGAGAGATAGTCACTGGAGTCAGCCAGACAGAAATCAAAATGTCAACTTGATAACGGCTAAAGCTAAGTGACAAATCTGGATTTACATCTGCCTCCAACCCAGCATTGAACTTTCCCCATCCCCCACACGCGGTGCTGGTAACTGTGGCAGCAGGCCCAGTGCCCCACACCTCCCCACACCCCCACTCCCCCCCAACACACACCCGCCCCTGCCCCAGGGGCAGTCCACCCTGCCTGCTGCTGTACTTACCACCTGGTGTGGGGTTTGGACAGCACACACGCCGTTGCGTGACAGGAAGCTGAGCTGGAGAGCCCCGAAGACTTGCTTCTCACAGGCACGTCCTCCCTAGCAGGTAACCCACACCGCCTCCGGAGGGAAGCCCGGAGCGTTATTTTGTTGAGAGGTTCTCGCGTTGGCAACTCTGTATGGAAATCACCTGTGCTTTCTCTGGCTCCAGACTTCAGGGATTGTAAACTGCTGGGACGATTCTGAGCTCAGCAGTTTTATCCCCAACACCAGGCGTTAGTTCTAGCTGATGGGCAGCGCTCAGGAACTGAATTTTGTTGAATGGCTGACTGATCCCGGTCTGTCTCAGGTCTGACGAGGAAAAAGCCAAGTACAAAGAGTTAGTGGCCTAACAGGGAAAAGCTCAGTCTTGGGAAGTGGACCGCACTGGGGTAAAATCTCAGTTCTAGCATTTAGAATCTGTGCAGTCATGGCAAGTCTTGAATTGTTCTTAAAAAAAAAAAAGAGCGTGATTAAACTCTATTTTCTAACTGTTCTTAACAATAGAGTGAAAATGTGATTAAAAATGACGAAAGGTTGGCAGAGAGTTGCCACTTGTTTGTTTCTCTCACCCTCTTGCTTGTTTTGTTGTGTATCTTCTATCTAATCATTGTTTATTTTCAGGCTAAGCGCCCAAAGAGGTGGAAGCCAGGGCTTCTTCCCACTGTGGAAGTTGCCGGAAGGGCAGCTATTCCTGCATTCCACCGCCTGGCTGCTGGGGCAAGGGGGTGGGACCTACGCCTGAGTAATCAGAGGTTTCTGCCTGAGACTGCCATGGCAAAAAGGTGTAGGGAGGGCTAGAGATTATTCCAGAGGGAAGCAGCATGGCCTACCATCCCTCATGCCACAGCGAGATCAGCGGGGATCTAGTAGTGAGATCTCATAGTGAATTCTAATCACTCTTCCGGGGGCGTGGCTTTGTGTTTCTTAGTGTTGGGGATGTCATAGGAAAGTTGTGACCCCTGATTGACACGTGAGCTGGCCCTGGGCACTTGGAGGCTCTTCATCCCCAACCCTGCCCTTGGAATGTGGGTCCTGCTGGCCTTCCCTGCTCCCAGAGGCTGCTCCAAGGACACAGCCTTAAGATAGTGATATGATGTTGGGAACACCTGCGTGGTGTACCTGAGGGAACCTAGTTAAGGCCTCTTTATAAACTTTATTTTTTTAGGATTTATCTATGTATTTGAGGGGGGTAACGGGGAGAGGAGCAGAGGGAGAGTCTTTTTTGTTTTTATTTTTATTTTTTTAAGATTTTATTTATTTGACACAGAGAGAGCTCACAAGCAGGGGGAGCAACAGAGGGAGAGGGAAAAGCAGCCTCTCTGCTGAGCAGGGAGCCCAACGCAGGACTTGATCCCAGGACCCTGAGATCATGACCTGAGCTGAATGCAGACGCTCAACCACTGAGCCACTGGCACCCTAGGGAGCGAGAGTCTTAAGTAGACTCCCATTGATCATGGAACCTGCTACGGGGCTTGATGCCAGGACCCTGGCATCGTGACCTGAGCTGAAATCAAGAGTTGGATGCTTAACCGACCACGCCACCCAGGCACTCCCTCTTTATAAACTTTTAAGATTTGGCAGGCAGGTGTGGGGATCCTTTTGTCTTCTCCCTCCTAAGACAAGTCTCATATGTTAGTTCTGCTTATTAAAATTGCCACCTACAAACCTGGAATGTCTTGCCTCTTTCTTTAGTCTCTCCATCCCCTCTGAGTAGAGGGGCCCATTGTGGATTACACACCGGAAGCTCCAGGGGGATTGCAAACCAACACTTAGCTACTGCTCCATTCCCCAACCTCATTGTCTCCCTTCCCCGTGTGTTCTTTGTGTCACACAATGTCTTTTAATAAACTCCTTTTCAGTTGAAGTTGGCTAGAATTAGGAACTAAATATTTGAAAATAGGAAATAAAAATTGTTATTCACAAAGAGGGCAAAAGGAGGCTATCTGGTCTATTTCTGTCTATTGTGATTTGGAGAGAATTCATATATAGCAATTATTTCATTTGGAACTGTCCTTCCTTTGGGAACTTGCATACGTGGGGAGTTTCAGAAAATGCCCAAAACTCACCAGTAAAAAAGAGACTCCGTTAAAATGGCTCTCTACCAGTCCCCCTTTGACTTGTTTCGAGAAACTTCATCCTGTAGTCAGCCACAACAGTCCCATCGGTTTCTCCACATGGAATGTATCATCCCTTATATTTTGAAACACGGATTTGAAAGGATACCACTTGAGCAATGCAATAAAGTCTGAGTTATAATGTAAAAGCATCTCAGTAAAGATTACAGCCCAGTCGACCCTCCCATAGCAAGTCAGGGATAGGATAAACTCTCAAACAGTGCAGCAAAGGCTCCACCTACAGCACCTTGAGGAGCCACAAATGCACATACAGGGCACAATGATACGGGGGGAAGAAAATGATGATGAAATATGTTCAGTTTCCCTAAAATTAAGTCACCTGTGTTTTAGGACAATCTTGTATATGTAAAGAAGTTTCAGTACTTACGATCACAGAGGAAATACATTAAAATGCATTCACGGAGGTAGGAATAAAGAGAGAGTATTTGTCGCCTAAAGAAAAAAATGGCATCCTGAAATCATCTTTCTTGCAACCCTTAATTTGTCCCTGGTAGTCAATGAAAGCATAGCCAAGTTTACTGCATTTTAGTTAATTCCCTTAGTAAATTCAAGGTCATTGCTTAGGTTATGGGAAATATTTGTCGTTTTACTGACAATATGGCACACAGTAAGATCTTCACTAGACGCCGCTTGAATACTTTAGAAAAAGCTTCCCTTTGACATCAGGGCTGGGGTGCTGAGTCTCATTAAGAGAGTCAAGAATTGTTCTGCTGGTTCGGGATAACTGTGAGATCTGACGCATCACGAGGATGGACCCCGCTGTGCTAACAGCAAGTGGGACCAACTCAGCTCTTCCAAGAAAGCCTATTGTAAAAGTGAATGTACAAGAGAAGAACAATCTGGCCTCTCAGAGCAGAAGTTCAAGAAGGGGTTGGAAGTCAAAGAAAGAGGCTCATTATAAAAATCTATACCCCGTGGGTGATGCTTTTGTATACATTCATCAGCTGCATACAATATTTAATTAAATGTGTTCTCTCACCTCTAGCTATGTTTTTGTACTGAATTGAAATTGAAATAGGACAGTAAAAAGGTGGAATTAATTTAGGGCCCCTATTCCAGGAACTATGTGCTGAATAAAGCCAAGTGCTAGTAAGAAATGTTGGCCCAGAAGGTCCTTCTTGTCCTATGGGCAAACCTGTAGGCAGTTTATGCTTCAGAAAGCTGTGGGGCAGGTTGGGCTAGTAGAGCTTATGGCCTAGAAAATTATAGAGATCCATCCCTACAGGGATGAGGGGCCTTACGGACACATGTAATTTCACATAGTGATGAAAATAGAGTCGAAAAGCTTCATTTCTGCAGCAGGTAAAAATTAGGGTTATTACCTCCAGGACAATTTCCCTGTCCATCCTGAGTTATGTAATGTGCTATTGCTATGTACTACCTTAGCAGACTATCATTCCCCTATAACTCAGCTGTGCGTGTATGTGTGTGTGTGTGTGTGTGTGTGTGTGTGTGTGTGTGTGTTTCTCTCGCTCTCACCTCTCTCTATTGAAGGCAAGGAATACAGATACTCTGTTCTTGTTCTCCCGGTGCTTATCACAATTTCTTGCCCATAATAGATACTCAGATGATTTCTGAAGAAAGGAAAAGTGGAAAGAAGGAAGGGAGAAGGGAAAAGGAACTAAAGAAGGAGGACAAGGAGGGAGGAGAGAAGGAAGAATCCAAAACGTACCTAGGTCTGGAGTCAGCATCAGGAAGGTCCAGGAATGAGTAAGTTATTAAGAGGCAGGGTGTAGAGATAGAAAGGTAACCAAGAACAGGATGACTTGGTTGCAGAGACATAGCCACAGACTGAGATTAAGAAAGAATCATTTCAGGGCCTGTAAAGAATAATGAAGAGAGAGAAATCCCATCCTAAACAAGGAGGAGAGTGTGGGTTAGACAATGCCCATGCGGTTGACATCGGGAAGGTGAAAGGTCAAGTATTTCAATAAGGACATGAGAGCAGAATTTAGAATAGGACAAGAGTCAAGGATGATTATTTTCACAATATTCTGTTTCTTCAGATCCTTTAAATCGACTTACTTGCCCCCTTTTCTTTTGTTTATTAAGATATTAATTATGCACGGTAAAATTCACTAATTAAAAACTTCTGCTCTTCAAAATATTCTCTTAAGAAAATAATAATATCAGCCAAGTCTGGGAAAAGAGATTTAAAAATCATTTATCTGATAGAGGACCGGTATTCAGAATATATAAAGAACCCCCAAAACTCAGTAATTAAAAAACAAGTGACCCAATTAAAAATGGTCAAAAATTTGAATAAACACTTCTTCGAAGATGTATGAAAATGCAAGTCAATGCAAAGGCATCCATCATCATTTAGTAATTACGGAAATGCAAAAACCCCCAAATTCCTCATATCAGAGAGATCATATGATAATTATCTTTCTCTGATTGACTTAATTTCGCTTAACATAATACCCTTTAGTTCCATCCACTTTGTTAGAAATGGCAAGATTTTGGTTTTTTGATGGCTGCATAGTATTCCATTGTATATATCTACCAAATCTTCTCTATCCATTCATCTGTTGATGGACATCTAGGTTCTTTCCATAGTTTGGCTATTGTGGACATTGCTGCTATAAACATTCGGGTGCACATGATATGAAGAATTTGAGAGGCAGGGCGGGGGTCGTGGGGGGAAGGAAGGGAAAAATGAAACAAGATGGGACTGGAGAGGGAGACAAACCATAAGAGACTCTTAATCTCAGGAAACAAACTGAGGTCTGTTTGGGTGGGGGGAAGGGAGGGATAGGGTGGCTGGGTGATGACATTGGGGAGGGTATGTGCTATGGTGAGTGCTGTGAATTGTGTAAGACTGATGATTCACATACCTGCACTCCTGAAGCAAATAATACATTTTATGTTAATAAAATAAAATTTAAAAAATAAGTATAAAAATCTATATGTAGCAATTAGAAAGTTATGATTTTGGAATTTCAAAATAAGTGAAAAGAAAAGCAGGGTAAAAAATCTGAAGTGAAGATTTCTCACTAAAGAAGATATACAGATGGCAAATAAGCATATGAAAAGTTGCATGAAATCATAGGTCATTAAAGAATTGCAAATTAAAACAAGTTACCACTGCGCATCTTTTAAAATGGCTAAAATTCAAACTGCTGACAACAATATCAAGTCTAGGCGAGATGTTGAGCAAAAGTAACTCTCATTCGTATTGATGGGAATATAAAATGGTACAGCCACTTCAGAAACCACCATGGAAGTTTCTTATAAGGTTGAACGTAGTTGAATATAAAGTTTCTTACAAGGTCGAATCCTGCAATCGGGCTTCTATTCATGTGCCCAAATGCCCAACATAGTTGGAAACTCTGTCCCCACAAAATCTTGGACATGGGTGTCTAGAGGAGTTTTATTCATAATTGCCAAAACCTGGAAGCAACCAAGATGCCCTTCAGTAAGTTAATGGATCAACAACCTGTCATATCCAGATAATATAGTAATAGCGACAAAAAGAAATAAACTACCAAGCCACAAAGATACAGGAAAAACTTAGATGTATATTGATAAACGAAAGAAGCAAGTCTGAAAAGACTACATACCACATGATTTCAACTATATTACATTTGGAAAAGGTAAACCTATAGAGATTATAAAAAGATCATTAGTTTCCAGGGGTTGGAACACTGGAGGATTTTAAGGGGGTAAAACCATTCTACATGATAATGTAACTGTGGATACAAGATATTAAAAGTTCATCAAATCCATAGAAATGTAAAATGCCAGGAATAAACCCTAATAGACACTTTGGACTTTAGTTAATAATAATGTATTAATATTGATTCATCAATTTTAACAAATGTACCATGCCAATGAAAGATGTCAATAATAGGGAGATGCCTGGTAGACAGGAAATAGGGTGGGCTGAAATATAGGCGGTATTTCACTGCACCTTATGCTTAATTGTTAAACTCAATACTGCCCTAAGAAATAAAGTCTTCGAAAACCATTCCCTCCCCCAAAAAAAACCCCAAACGACCCAATTAAAAAATGAACAAAGGACTTAAGCAGACATTTTCCCAAATAAGATATACAAATGGCCAATAAGCACATGAAAAGATGTTTGACATTAGTAATCATTAGGGAAATACAAATCAAAACTACAGTGAGATACTACCTAATACCAATTAGGATGGCTACTATCAAAAAGCAAACAAGCAAAAAAAAAAAAAAAAAAAGCAAACAAGCAAAGAAACAAAAAGTAATAAATGTAGGTGAGGCTATAGGGAAATTAGAACTCTTCTGCACTATTGGTGGAAATTCAAAGTGGTATAGCCATTCAGGAAAACAGTATAGTGATTACACAAAAAATTAAAAATAAAATTACCATACGATTCAGCAATTGGGTAGGCGCTCAAAAGAATTGAAAGCAGGATCTTAAAGATCTTAAAGATTTGTACAACCATGTTCATAGCAGCATCTTTCCCAAGCTAAAACATAAAACAACCTAATTTTCTGCTGACGGGTAGATAAATAAACAAAATGTGGTATGTACCTACAATAGAATATTATTGAGCTTTTAAAAAGAAGGAAACTGGGGCCCCTGGGTGGTTCAGTCAGTTAAGCATCTAACTCTTGATTTTGGCTCAGGTCATGATCTCAGGTTGTGAGATGGAGCCCCACTTGGAGGCTGCTTCTCCCTCCGCCCCTCTCCCTGCTTGCACTCTCTCTCTCTCTCTCCCTCTCTCTCTCTCTCTCTTTTTCTCTCTTTCTGTAAAAAAGAAGAAGAAGGAAACTGACATATACCACAACATGAATTAAACTTGAGGACATTATGCCAAGTGAAATAAGTCACAAAAGGACAAATACTGTAGGATTCCACTTATATGAGGTACTTAGAGTTGTCCAAGTCCTAGAGACAGAAAGTAAAATGGTAGTTATCAGGGCCTGCAGGGAAGAGGGAATGGGGAGTTATTATTTAATGTGTATAGAATTGCAGTTTTACAAAATGAAAAGACTTTGGAAGATTGATGGTGTCGATGATAACACATTATGAATGTATATAATATCACTGAATTGTGTACATAAAGATGGTTAAGATGGTAAGTTTTATGTCTATATATTTTACCACAATAAAAAAATTGGAAAAAATACAATGAGATACACTACACACCTATTGGGTTGTCTAAAATTTTTAAAACTAACCCTACCGTACATTAACAAGGATGTAGAACAA
>CM052884.1:64268145-64284734 GCA_028534135.1 Potos flavus | reverse complement strand
GCCCTTGTTTCACTGGCGGAGGACATCAAGGCTGCTTCCAGCTTGGGCTATGATGAGCACCTCTGCTGTGAACATTTGTATACATGTTCTGTGTGAACATGAGATTACATTCAATGGCATAAAGGCCCAGAAGTACAAGCCCTGACTTGTATGCTAGCTACATGTCTAGTTGTTTTAAGAAGCTGCCAGACTGCCTTTTCAGAAAAGTTGTACCATTTTATAGTCCCATTGGAAATCTGTGAATCTATGAACACATAGAATTCTGGACCGGAGAATTTCTTCCTTGAGATTTTTAAAAATTATTAAATTATGAATACAATTTTCTTAATAGAATTATAAGGTACAATTAGATACATAATTACATAATTAGAAGTCCAATCACAATACAATTTAAAACACACAGCTGGAGAGAGAAATAGAAGGCAAAGACGGGGAGAAAAGAGGTTTACCTTTCACGCAGAAAGAAATAAATTTCCTCCCCACCTCAGAACACTACATATAACTAGGATTGTATTGTTCTAGTTATTACTTTGTTCTTTCCTGGGATGATTGCTTTCCCTTTATATGAGTCTATATTTATACCTCTTAATAAGTATTTATAGTTTTCAACATATAACTCATATATGTTTCCTATTACTGTAATTGTATTTCTCTGTGTTAGAATTACTATTTTTACTAGTTCTTTTAATTTTCTGTTGCTAGTGTATAGTAAAGGATTTCGGTTTTGTTTTGGAGTGTAGATTTTATTTCAGTCAGGGTATTAAACAATTCTATAATTTTCTCCCTGTTGGTTTTATTGAGGTTTATAAGAAGACAATTAAATCTCCTGCAAGTAGTAATAATTCTGTCCGTTTTAGAAAAGTTTGAGGAAAAAAAGATAATTTTACTGCTTCTTTCTTGTTTTATATCTTAGTTCACCTTTTAAAACCTCTAACAATGTTAAGTAAAATGATTATTCTTTATGATTTTACTGGAAGTGCCTCTAGCGCTTAATCATTAAGCAAGAGATTGATAGTTTGAGAGAAAAAAATCTTTGTGCTACCATGTAATTTGGTTCATAACCCTCCCGGGAGCTTCCCAGGTGTAATCTGAAACTGGTCTCTGTCCTCAAAGGGCAGGAAAAGACCAAAGAAAGAGACAAACCATTCCATGTTGGTAGGTGGCAATGTTTAATAATAGCAAAGGGAACTTACCTAGGAGGCTTACCTGGGGCAGCACCAAGATGAATGGATCCCCTACACAAGTCAATCAAATCTTAGAAGTTTCTAAAGAGGCCCTAACTGGGCTCAGTCACGTTCTCAACACTGCATTACCATCTCAAGGCTGTGTCCTTGGAGCAGCCTCTGAGAACTGGAAAAGCCAGTAGAACCCACATTCCAAGGACAAGGGAAGGGGTGCCTGGGTCCAGCTCATGGGTCAGTCAGAAGTCACATCTTTTTCATGATGTTCCCCAACTGAAGTATCTTCAGTCTAAAAATGGAGATGTGCATTATATTTTTATAAATAACAAAACATGAGGATATATTTCTAAATACAGACAGACTCTTTGTATATACTTTGAAGATAAAGAACCACCAAAATCCAATACAATTTAATTAAATTAATGTTAGGTAGACCCCCAATTTTTCCTATGTAAACACAGTCTGAAGAGATTTACAAAACTATGAAGGAAAATATGCGGGACTCCACAATTCTATACCTAGCTAAATGGCTGTTAATGCAGTTAGCAATGCCTTCCAAGGCACGTCAGATATTTTCTAAGAATATGTATATTTTTAAATTTTTCTTAACTTTGCAATTTCATGAAATAAGTCTATTTTAGTATAACACCACTTTGCTGAAACTTCAGAGAAGATTCTTTGAACTGCAGACTCTTTTCATCTTTCTGGAATTCTCCCCTGTTTACATATCCTTACACATCTCTATTTGCCTTGTAGTGGCTTAGAGTGAACTAGAAGCTGAATTCATTTCTGGTATAGGAGTCTGCTAAAATCTTTCACCTGCTAGATTCAGATCAAAAGGGGATGTTTAGTTAATTATTAATTTGGGGAACCAGCAGCTGCAGGAGCAGATTAGCATCAATAATTCTCAAAGAGGGCCCTAACACCAAGCTCTATGCTCTGCTTAGTGTGTGTGTTTGTACCAGAAATAAAACTCAAGTGTTCTCCCATGCAGCTGGCTGTTGGAGCAGAAAAGCAGGGATAGACAACCCATGAATGAGCAAGCCTGGCAGTGTTCCCATTAAGCTGTATTTTCTCAAACAGGCAGCAGGCCAGATCTGCTTCACATTGATTCCTCCGTATGTACCTAGTCACCATGGGGGGAACTTTGAGAGTTTCCCCATTTATAAGATATTATCTCCATAATGACGGAGTTTGTGATCTGTTAGAGAAGAAATGAAATGCAATAATATGGCACAATAAAAATAAATATCTTAGTGATGATTAATGGTTACTAACTCTTGAGTGTTGTAAGAGATTTCTGAAAAAATTGATCTACATGGAAAAGTTTTTACTGATGGGGCAGATTAACTGGGACTTAGGAAGAGTTGTTTGTATTAGGAAGATAACATAGGATAGAGCAAGAGTTTAAGTGTGAGATTCAGAGAAAAAGATTGAATCTTTGCTCTTGCACTTACTAGCTCTAGGACACAGGGCAAGTGATTGGACTGAATGTTCGTGTCCCTCCAAAATTCATATGTTGAATTCCTAATCCCCAATATGACAGAGATGGGGCCCTTTGGAAGTTGATTAGGTCATGAGGGTGGAACCCTCATGAATGGAATTAGTGCCCTTTTAAAAGAGCCCCCAGAGAGCACCATTCGAGGGTACAGGAAGAACATAGGCATCTCTGAAAGAGGAAGCAGGGTCTCACCAGTAACCACATCTGCCAACATGTTGCTCTGGGACTTCCCATCCTCTGCAACTGTGAAAAATACATGCTTGTTGCTTAAGCCACCCCTTCTCTGGTACATTTGTTATAACAGACCAAACGGACTGGAATAGTAAATTAGTCAATCTCTCCAATTATCTCTTCCATATGTTTATATAAAAACATTTAACTCATAGAGTTGTAGTAAGAGAAAAGAAACATATTTAAGCAGCTGGTTCAAGGTAGTTTCACAGAGAAATTCAACACCTTTATTGAATTGCCCTTAACATATCATCCATTATTTTTAGCTGTTGAAGACACAGCAGTGAACTACACAGAGAAAGTTTTATGAGGCGGTGGGTGTGTTCATTAACTCAATGGGGGAAGTCCTTTCACAATGTAAACATAAATCATCATGTTGTACACTTCGAATATGTTACGATGTTATTTGTCAATTATGCTGCAACAAAGCTCAGAAAAACCAGAGAAAAATACCTAGGGAATTTACGCTCTAGGCTCTTGCACTCTGTTTATGATCATTCCATCATCCCCATTGTTTTTAATTTTTAAAATATGAATTCAAGGGTAGAAATCCAGCATGAACAAACTGTATAACCAGAGAGCCAATATGGACAGAAGGGCTCTTGAGTAGGAAGTTTTACACACCTAATTGGAATTGTCACCTTAAACAGGGCTACCATATGCAGCCGTGTAAACTTTGCAATGTACAGGGAACCGTTCAGCATAACAGCCTTAAGAACTTGTTAAAGGCATTTGAGAGATAACATCCCATTTCTCCCTTCATGTGTTGCTAGTGTTCAGCTGCAGACTGCAGATACATTTCAGTCATGAGGTGCAGCCATCCCCAGAGACAAGCTGATTTCTGCTCTTATTTCACACTGTACATGGTAGCAATTATTATTCAAATGGCTTTTCAACTAGTGGGCACAGGTAGAATTAGAATAGCTCTGCTTCTGTCAAGATGATAGGTACAACGAGGTTATATGATACGTACAACAACTGGAAACTCAGTTATTGATGAACAAATTAAGAAGTAATCCATAATGTATTCTCATCAATTGTTTCATTTCCCATCAATTTCATTCCCATCAATACTTGATATTTTCTAACACTTGATACTGAAACTATCAAATATTTATGCCTAATTCATTATTCATTCATTTTCTTATTCATACATTTATTAAGCAACTGGCTATTGAGTAATTACTATATGCTAGGCAAGTTCTAGGGACTGGGACAAAGCAATGGAAAAAAATGCATGAAATAAGTGAAAAGTCCCTGCTTTCATGGGACTTACATTTATATCCTTCTTCTTTTCCTTCCTTCCTTTCTTCTTCCCTTCCGTCCTTCCTTCATATTTTCTTATCTTCTTTATTTAAAAATAATGCAGTTACTAAAATAAAAAAATAAAATAGATACAATTAAAAAGGAATATGAACAAAAATGTCTGCTTAAGTTAGAGTATAGGAGAACATACCGGACCTTCATTCCTGTTGAAACAAGAAAAGCCAGCCAGAAAAACAAAAAACAACATACATTTCTATGGGACTAGTTAAGAATGGTAGATGCGAAGAAGCTTGATGAATTAAATTCCCATGAGAAATAAGCATAGGTGTGCAGGAAGTCATTCAGCATCCATAGTGGTGGCAGCGAATGCCGGGGTTGGGTTCTCTTCTCAAAGTTATGTACTAGGTATTCCATCTTCCTGAAAAGCTTTCTCTCTATATATTTTGGCTGACTTTTTTTTTTTTTTTTTTTTTTTTTACCAAATTTGGGTCTCTGCTCAATATTGCCTAAGCTCCACTAGGCATGAGCTATTAAAATTTTTTCATTACCATAGCCCCCAGTAGCTCAAACAACACGTGGCACATAGTTAATAAGCACTTACTGAATAAATGACAGGATTTAATTAACAAAATTAATAGATTTAAAATTCTTTAAGTTTTCCATTGCACATTAGTTAATTCTTTAGCAAATTCTGGGTCTGTGCTGGTGGTAATTTCTTTACTCCTCTCTTTACCAACTTGCTAATGAATACACACATTGTACTTTACTTATAAAAATGCCAATTTGACTCCCAGCATGAGGCTTCATGGAAAATCACACAGTAGAAAAATTTTTCTATGATTTTTCTAAGACTTAACCTAGCCTCTTTATAATTAAAACTTGACTATCTAATGTTCCATTCCTTCCTTGATTTGCTAAGCTAATTAATTAATTAATTAATCCAAGGTATTAATAGGAGATTAATGTTATCTCTCTTAGGTAACTGATTTGCATATTAAGGCAGCAGTGTCTTTATTTACTTGCTCCTTTACCTAGTGGTTCCCAACTTTGCTACAAAGTAGAAACACCTGGGGAATTTAAATAATCTCCATGATCTAGTTGCACCCCATACCGTAATTTTTATGCCATCAGAATGACTGAGGGTGGTAGCCAGGTGTATTTCTTTTAACCCCCAGGCAATCCTAATGCATAGTAAAGTTTGAGAACCATTCCCTTAAATTAAATGAGTGGGAGTTTCTAACACCAGAGTGAAATTAATGATTCGTGTCTTTGTTTTCTCCTAGAAAATGTACATTTCCGGGATCCTGGGTGGTTCAGTCGGTTAAGTGTCTGCCTTTGGCTCAGGTCATGGTCCCAGGGTCCTGGGATCTGGCTCCCAACCCAGCTCCCTGCTTCTCTCTCTCCCTCTGCCCCTCCCCCATTTGTGCAAGCCCATGATCTCTCTCTTTTTCTCTCTCTCTCTCTCAAATAAATAAAATCTTAAAACAAAAAAACAACAACAACAAAAAAGAAAGATGAACACTTCAACATATTCTTGGTTTTCAAATAGGAGCTAGTCTTCCTCTTTTCCCTGGAAACCATAGCATACCTGGAGTATGGCATATACCTGGGATATCACTAAAATGAGAACTACTGGCATACCTGGAGGCTCTTTCCTGCCTTTGGGTCTCGGTTCCCACTGGTCCCTCTAAATGAGTGTCTTTCTTACATTCTATCCCTGTTGATATCCATCTTTTAAAGTCTTATACAAATGGTACCTTCTATTTGATACCTTCCTTCCCTATCAGAATTGAGCTTACTATAGTTGGTGCTCCCATTAGTCTTCCTCTTGTCCCTCATTTATCACAGTCCAGTATCCATCACTAATTTGGGTAAGTCACTTTGTTTGGCTGTGATTTAATTGTCTGTTAAATGAGGGGGTTGGGACTTAAACTCTCACCTCTGTTCTGGCTATAAATTGCTTCGAGTTCTTATATCCTGCACACTCTCCTAGGAAAAACAACCTTTGTCATGTAAAAACAACATTTACCATATATCCTAAGTGTCACAACACACCAGTTTTCAACTGACAATTCCTTTTTGGTTTCTGGAATGTCAGGAGTAGAACAATTCCACAAATACATCTTTCCTTTCTTGAAAAATAACAATAGTAATTGTGATGATATCTAATATATGTGTGTGTGTATATATACCATATGTATACTCCATACATATATATATATAAACATATATCTCATAAGTATAGCACTTGGCAATTCCTGTGTATGTATATATGTGTGTATATAAACACCGTATGTATCCAGCATACATACAATACATATACACATACATATACACACACATATCTTTTATATGCCACATGACAATTCAAACAGTATTTTTTTTAAAGATTTTACTTATTTCACAGAGAGAGAGAGAGATAACAAGCAGGATTAGCAGCAGGCAGAGGGAGAGGGAGAAGCAGGGTCCTCGCTGGGCAGAGAGTCCGACATAGGGCTCCATCCCAGGACCCTGGGATCATGCCTGGAGCCAAAGGCAGACACTTAACCTACTGAGCCACCCAGGCACCCCTCAAACAACATTTTTACATATGTTTTTTTCATTTTACTCATCTTAACAACATATAAGATAGGTGGGCAGGTAAGCATTACACCATCTTGCAGATAAAGACTAAAAAAGGTCAAGTGATTTCCCCACAAGACCTCATACCATTAACATGACAAGGCTTTTTCTGGAATGGATGTCTTCTGCTTTCTTAGTTCAGAGTTCTCTGTATTCCACCAGAGCTCTTTCTTAATTTTATAGAAGAATAAATAAGACATCCACTGGCTGTGATCCACTTTACTCCATATTGTTTGTTTTTCCTCAGAATTGGGAACTTAAAACTGAAGACAACGGCAAGGTTTCGGAGCTCTGCTTGTCTGTGACTAGCTAGGAAAAACTAAAGTCACATGTTATCTGTGTGACCTCCACTTGCTGATGAATATCTGAGCTGGGGGAAAGTGTCCTTCAGTTTTCTCTGACAAATCAAGCATATCTGACACTAACTGTTCTTCTCTGTCAGACATTTCATAGCTTTGTGCCTCAGAAATCCAAATTCCTGTCATCCCTCAGCTGTCTCCCAGCAGGGCACTTTGTTTTCAAGTTAACAGTGATGTAGATGTTTCCCAAGGAGGATGGGTGGTTACTGCTAAGTGGAGTTTGTAGAAGAGATGACTCCTTGAATAATCTTCTATTACATTAGCAGTGGATTCTAACCTTTATAAAGTGATCTCACAAGCATTATCCCCGCTCAACAAGGAAGGTAACAGAAGCCTCAGACTGTGCACAGTCATCAGATCAGAAGTGAAAGAGTCAGAACACTTTGTCCATGTTTTCTGGTACTTAATACAACTGAAGACAGAATGATGAATTGCCCATCCCGCTCTGTTCTAATGATGAAGAGGAAGTGTTTCACGGACTGCTCTCTTCTGGGCTTAAAACTCAGTTTTTCCAAGCAAAGATTTGTGTACCCTACATCCAAACACACACACCAAAAAATGTGCCCAAATCAAGAAACTTTGGGGTCAGCTAGTGCTTTTGCAGAATCTTAACTGCCATGTTTATACTTTCCTTATTTTTCTTTTCTAAGCCTTTATTTAGGCAACTCTAAGTATAGGTACATAGGCTTTGCTTAAATGTTGGTTGTTAATTATAGATGATGAGTAGGAAGGTCGGTGTGAGTATAAAGGAGTGTATAAGGGAGCCTTGTGGTGATGGAACAGTTCTGTATCTTTGTTGTGGTAATGGTTACACAAATCTACACTTGTGATGAAATTGTATAGAATTACAGAACTAAACACCTACACACACTCACATACACACACACACATACGTACACACAGTTTGGCATGTAAAACTGGTGAAATCTGAGTAAAGTCTGTAGGTTATATCAATATCCATTTTCTGGTTCAATATTGTAGTGTATTACACAAGATGGCACCATTGGAGGAAACTTAGTGAAGAGTACACAGAAAGTTCCTATACATTTTTTATAATTTCCTGTACATTTTTAATTACTCAAAATTTGAAAACATTTTAATTTTTTTGAAGTAGGCTCCACACCCAGTGTGGAGTCCAACACGGAGCTTGAACTCACAACACTGAGATCAAGACCTGAGTTGAGGTCATGATCCCAGAGTCCTGGGATCAAGTCCCACATTGGGCTCCCTGCTCAGCGGGGAGTCTGCTTCTCCCTCTGCCTCTGCTGCTTCCCCTGTTTGTACTCCCTGTGTCAAATAAATAAATAAAATCTTAAAAAGAAAAAAAAAAAAGGCCTTAGCTGAGATAAAAAATTGGACGCTTAACCAGCTGAGCCACCCAGGCACCCCTAAAAACATTTTAAATATGGATGATGAATTAAAACAGGAAATTGGATTGTCCTATAGAAGTGAACTTTTGGTAATGCAAACTTCTGAGTTAAGCCATGAGGGATGTCTTCCTGTCTCAGTGATGTCTTCTTATCATTAGGGGGATGAAGTTGATTTGTAGGGGATGGAGTTTTCTGGTTGAAGCCTACTCTTCAGTGTTTTTCTGGCCCTACTGAATGGTATAGAGCTGCAGAACCAACATATATGGGTTTCAAACCCTGGCCCTGCTACTTATTAGATATGCAACTTCAGGGAATTCACCTCGATTTCCCCATCCTTAAAATAGGGTTATAAATATGTTTTTCATAGAGTCGTTTTATGGCATTAATAAGTAATCATATTGCAATATATAAGTATATCAGATCAACACAGTGCATACCTTAAACTTATACAACGTTTTATGTCAATTGTATCTCAATAACAATGTTATAATATGTAAATTACTTGAAAGAATTATATATATTTAATCTCTCATTGAGCACAATACATACTATATATATGAAAGATAACTGTGATTATCATTGTTTTAACTGTGTTCCCCTGAGTAGAATTAATGTAGCATTTTTGTGTTAAATAGAAGAAGAGCTAAGGAATTATCTTGAGTGTTCAGCAGTTTTTACCTGACTTCACCAAAACACCAACCCTTTGTTCTCCATAGTCCTTCTAAGGCCCTCTGAATCTAAGACACACCAGGAGGTGCGTTGGGATTTAAGGTACCCAACTGCACTCAGATCAACCTCTGTTGTATCTGAAGAGTCATTTTATCTGCCTCTTTTTCTACGTTAAAGCATCCAAATCCCCTTTATGAGGACATATAACACATTAAACGTTGTCTTCATTTCCAATGAGATAGGAATTGGGATAGCATACATAGATGAATGTGCACCAATTATAAAATTATAAGTGAAAAACATTTTTATACAAAATATTTAATACTTTATCAGGAGATATTTGGTTCTATATTAGTTAATGCCATTGATTAACAACTCTTTGAATTGGAGCAATGACTGATAAAGAGTAACTGGAGATTGAGGAATTTTCTCGGCATATAGACCTGGTAGGGGAGAGAAGTGGTGGTACATTGGAGTCCTCTGGGGTATTGCTAGACATGTTAAGGGAAGGATGTTGATAGGAAAATTCATTGGCATTAGATGGTAAAAATTGCATAGTTGGTAGAAAGATATTGGCCCTGGACTCCAGAAATCTGTTTTCGAATCTTCCCCAGGCAACCTACTTATTAGTATAGCAACTTTAGATGCAGTTACATGACATATTTATGGATCAATATGTTTATATGTATAATGAGGACAGTAAGGTCTACTTACCACGTCCTGTGAAATTCAAATGCTTCATCATGTGAAACAATGAACGTCAATATGCTTTGTGGACTACTGAGTGCGCCCTTTATATTGGGAATTCCTTCGTTACTTTCACTTAAACAAGTTCTCCCTAAAATAACAGGGTAAGTGCCTGCATTACTCTGTGTGGGAACCCTCTAAATTTGTTTTCTTTAGAAGTGGACTTAAAGATCTTTTCCTAATGATAAATGTCTTATATTGGTAACTGGCTAGCTTGACACAAGAGAATATTAGCTTCTTGAATCTCCTAATTCTGTGGGATAGATATTTTATTTTTTAAACTCTTTTAAATATCCATTAAAAATAAGTCAGATAATGCTTATTTCCACTTTACACATAGGAAAACTGATTTTCAGATAAGCTAAGTTATTCATAATTACATAGCTGACAAATGGTAGATTTGTGTTCTCATCAGTCTGGCTGCAAATCTTGTCATCTTTCTATTGTTCTATAAAGTAGAGGTAGTACAGCTTGTACCAGAGTCCCATCTTCACTCAAATTATCTCAAATCAAACAAAAATAACCTAGACTGTAATAGTTCCTGCAAACATTATAAAAACTAAAATAAAAGGACACAGAATATAAAATAAATATTTTACATGTTTAAAATTAAAATAAGGAACTAAAATGAAATTATAGCATGAATTTTTAGAAGAATCATCTAAGCAGGCAGTACCCTAACCAAATGGTCAAATTAACATTACCAATAATGTGATATCAGTATCATGTATCTCCTGATCTAAACTGGGATCACAACATCACTTCTCCAGTATTCTTGCCAAAATTGTACAACCTTGACCTAATCATGAGAAAACATCAGACAAATCCAGTTTGAGGACATACTATGAAATGACTGGTACTCTTCAAAAGTGTCAGATCATGAAGGAGAAGAAAGACTGACAAACTGTCACAGGTTGGAGAAGACTAAGAATACATTAAAACCAAATGCATTCTGGAATCCTGAATTGGATCCTAGAACATAAAAGGGATGTTAGAGGAAAAAAATAGTTAAGGAAAATTTGAACAAGATCTCTAAGTTAGAGTGGTGTATCAATGTTCATTTCCTAGTTTTAACAATTGTCCTGTTGCCACATAAGAAATTAGCATTAGGGGAAGCTGAAGAAAGAACTCCCTGTAGTACCTTTGTGATTTTTCTTAAATCTTAAATCTATACCTTAGGGAAAAATATATTTGTAACTTTCATATTAATATATGCAAAATCAGATGATGGTTAGATGGATAGAAGGATGGAAATGTGACAGAGGTATTGCAAATTGTCAGCAATAGACTCTAATTCTGAGTATGTGGGTGTTTACTGCGAAATTCTCTCAATTTGTGGATGTTTAAGAATTTTTATAATAAAATGTTGAAAAAAATAAAATGATAGTTTTTTTAATGAGAAATTACTTTAAAAGTTTAAATAAGTTTTTAATGAGTAAAAAAAAGTTTAAATAAGAAATTAGATATACCTGAAGAGATAAATACATGAACATTATTTGATATCATGAAAGATAAATTAATAGACATGGAGACTAGAGTAAGTCTAATAGACATCTAATTGGAATTCTGGAAGAAGGGGTACCTGGGTGGCTCAGTTGTTAAGCATCTGCCTTCTGCTCATCATGATCCCAGGGTTCTGGGATCGAGGCCCACATCAGGCTCCCTGCTCAATGGGAGGTTGCTTCTCCCTCTCCCCTTACCCCCTCCCCTGGCTCCTGTGTTTTCTCTTTCTCTCTCTCCCTCTCTCAAATAAATAAACAAGTCTTAAAAAAAAAAAAACAAAAGGAATTCTGGAAGAAGAGACAATTGGGTTCAAGCAATATTTGAGAAGATTATGGATGAGTATTTTCCATGTAGATGAGTGCTGATGATGGAAACCAAATCAAATTCCATTTGAAGTAGGATGAAGACCAGAAAATCCCTCATAGGATTAAACAAAGAAAGAAAGAAAAGAAAAACCATTACACATCTTAGTGAAGTTTTGGAAAGCCAAAGAAAAAGAGTAGATCTTAAAAATAACCAGAGATTAAAAAAAAAATCTAACAAAATAAAATAAAACAAAAATCTGATCACTTTCAAAGGACAAACATAGACTAAGAGCTGATTTCTCAACAGTAAGAGTGGATGCCAGAAAATATTTTCCGTGTGTTGAGAGAAAACAGCTACCGACACATTTTTTTTTTCTTCAGTAAAAATGTATTTCAAGAATCAGAGCAAACTACCTTCCAGTTAAAGAAAAACCAAAGGCATCTGTTCTGGTTAACTATTGTTCCATATTACATTATCCCAAAGCATAGTGACTTAAAACAACAATCATTTGTGGGTCAGGAATACGATGAGCTAGAGTGGCTATTCTACTCTTCGTGACATGAAATGGAGTCACGTGTTGATATTTATCTTGTGACTCAGCAGGTTTGAAGGGTCCAGATGACCCCTCTCCATGTAGTCCTCCATCCTGTACATGTGGTCTCTTGGCAATAGGCGTACTTCCTCCATGTCAATGTTGGGCTCTCAGAGACCATTACAGGAGGTTCTAGCTCTCATAAATGCCAAACACTGGCATGTGTCACTTAAACCACAATCTGCTAAACAGAACTCTCACAGCCCAGCCCAGATCCAAGGGAGGAAAATTAACTCCACTTCTCCATAGGAGTATGAAAGAATTTATAGTCATCTTTATTTCATCACAGATCTTAGGCAGAAACAACTTGATTCCAAATGGATAGTCAGAGCTGTAAGGAATTATGAACAAAGAAATTGATAATATCTGTGTAAATCTAAATAAACACACACAATACAAAAACAATAATAGTGATATTATGCATGTTAAAGGAGAAAGAGAAAACTAAAATAGCCAACCAAAAGAGTATATAAGTAGGGATAGTATGAAGAGAATTAAAATATTCTGGAGATCTTTGTATTATTCAAAAAAGAGTAAGATGTTAATTAATTATAGGCTCTCACAAGAGAAGTGTGTGTTAAAACTTCAGGGTAACTCAGGTTGTACAACTCTCAATAAAAGAAAAAACAAGAATTGAAAAGAAATCTAACTATTACAAAAGAAAAGAAAAAGCATAAATTGGCAAAGATGAGACAAATAGAAAGCAGAAAGTAAAATGGAAAACAAAATCTAACTATATCAGCAGCTACAATAAGTGTAAATGTACTAATTATGTTACATTAAAAATCTGATTCTACATTGTTCATAAGAAACACAACTAAAACATGATAATAAAAATAAAATATAGGAAGAATTTCAATTCCCTATAATGACAGCATATAGTTAGAAAATACAATTTGCACATATATAATTTATAAAAAACATACAGTTAGACACTGTAATTTGTGGGGCACCTGTGGCTCAGTCATTAAGCGACTGCCTTCAGCTCAGGTCATGATTCCAGGGTCCTGGGATCGAGCCCCACATCAGGCTCCCTGCTCAGCAGGAAGCCTGCTTCTCCCTCTCCCACTCCCCTTGCTTCTGTCCCTCTCTTGCTGTGTCTCTCTTTGTCAAATAAATAAATAAAAAAAATATTTTTTAAAAAAAAGAAAAAGAAACTCTAATTTGTAAACTTTTATAATTTATAGTTGATTAACTAATTATCTAATATTAATATGCAAAGTCTTTAAGAATAAACCTAATACAAATGTGCCAACTATTTATAGGAGAACACTATCAATTTCTAGCTAAAGTCTTCTAAAAAGACTGAACAATTGGAGAGCTTTTCCATTCTTAAAATGGAAGCCTCAGTATTGTAAAGGTACAATTCTCCCACAGTGATTTATAAGTTCAGTGTAAAGCCAATAAAAATCTCAAGAGATTTGTTCTCATTTGATTGTATTAACTTCTCAAGTGATCCTAAAATTTCAGATAAAGATCGAAGGGCCAGGAAGAATCAAAGGACTCCTGAAAACAAAGGAAAGGTTTCTGGTTCAGAAAGCTAACACATCCAAATATCATAACTTATAAAACTTTGCTAATTATGACCATATGATATTGGCACAAAGATCGGCAAAACCTCTATCAATGGAACCCAACAGTTATACCCAGAAACTTGATCTATAACTGGCAGGAACCAAAAGACAGCAGTACAGCTCCTTATGCTCTGGCTTTAGGAGATCACGGTGCTTTGGTTGTAACAATCCTACTCAGGCCCCCACATCACCATTGGCTGGACCAAGGATGGGGCAGGGAATTTTGTGTGCTCCTAGAAAGACCCTTCCTACACTGCTCTTCAATATTCATACCCTCAGCATCAGTCAAGAACCAGCAAGTAAAACAGAAACTGTCCTAGATGTTTAAAAACAGGAAAAACTTAATAGAGGGAAATGCTGACAAAGATGTTAGAAGGATTAGACGAATCTAATTCTGAAGTTGTGATTATACACACACACACACACACGTGCGCACACACACAGCAAAACAAAAAACAAAAAACAAAAAACCCTGCTTGTCCTGAAAGAATGTCCATCATAGTAAATGACATCTAATTATCCAGCTGCTCAGACCAACATCCTCAGAATCATCCCTGTTTCCTCTTTCTTTCAAACCTCGCATCAAATCCATTGACAAAACCTGTTGGCTCTACCTTCAAAGTTTGCCCAGAATCCGGCTAATTCTCACCACATCCTCTGCTACGTCTCTGTGCCCACTGACAGTGTATTTGCCACACAGCAGCCAGACATTTGTAGATAGTAGTGCTATCCACCGGATGCTTCTGCTCTTTCTCCAATGTGTAGGAAGACCGTGCTTCTCTGCCTCCTTGAAGCCTAAATGGTCATGTCATTTACACTGGCCAATGAAATGAGAATGGAAATGATGTGGAAACCTGTACACATCACATATGAATGGAAACTAGTGGCTGGCACACGTCTGACTAGTCTCTTTTTCTCACTGTCATGGAAACCCGCAGCACTCATAGTGGTAACTACTCGGCCAGTCTTGGTCCCAAAGTGAGAGGAACGTGGGCCATAGCCCCTGGGTGGCTTGCAGTGAGCGTAGCATGGGCAGGGATGAAACATTCATGGTTTGAGACTGAGACTATGAGGTTATTTATTCCCAAACTACAATGTTTCTGATTGATACTCATTGATGGATACAATGACCTTCTGATTACTGATGAATGCCACAAACCTTTCAAAAATGTAACTCAGAGCGTGTCATACTTCAGAGGCTTCCTGTCTTATAAACTTGGCCCCATGTTCCCTCCGTGAACCCATTTTCTATCTTCTCCTTGCTTACACTCTCCAGAGGGACTGATCTGAACATACCAGGCACACTTCTACCTCCGGAGTTGTCACCCCACCACCCCTGGATAGTCACAAAACTTGTTACTTCACTTTCTTTAAATCCTTCCTCTAATGCTAGCTTCTTAGTAAAGTCCTTCCTGATAAGCCCATTAAAAAAAAAAAAACCTTCCAGGCCCACATTTCCTATTTTCCTCTTTTTATTTTCTTTATAGCATTGATTACCATCCAAAAAGTCAATGTTACTTTTAGTTGTATATTTGTTATTAGCTGTTATCTCTCTCCTCAACTGAAGTGAAGGCCCCGTACGAGTAGGCATTTTAATCTAATTTGTTTCCTCTGGATCCCTAATCCCTACGGTGGTGCCAGGAACATATTAACCACTCAGTGAGCGTGAGTGGAATGAATGAATACCAGGAGTGGCATCGGAGGTAAGGAAAGAAATACGAGCTTATAATAAATGATGCTAGGCCAAGTGATTATGTATATTAGACCAAAGATGAAACTGGACTCAAATGCCATACCACATACAAAATCAGTTACAACCAGGTACAAAAATTCAATTTGAAAGGCAACAGTATTCAATTTTAGAAGTCTATATAAAAGGCATTTTATGTCCCAGGGAAAGATTTCATAAATAACAAACAAAAGGACAGAACATAAAGAAATAATTGAAAGATTTTACCTACCATAAAATTAGGAACTTTGTTCATCAAATATCACAGAGACAATAAAAAGATAAGTGAAAAACAGGAAGAAATAGTTTCATTATATAAAACGACAAGCTAATAAGATGAACAATTCAATAGAACAATAGTGAATAACAGACACTTCACTGAAGGAGAAACATGCAATAAAAGGTCAATAAACATGCAGAAATGTGCTCCTTTTTATAAGTAATCAGGTAAATGCAAATTAAACTATAGTATTATTCTATTTTGCATCCTCCAGATGTACAAAAATGTCAATCCCTGACAATATCAAGCCTCGGTGAAACTGTAGAAGACCTGAAAGAACGTACAAATACTTCAAAGAACAGTTCGGCAACATCCAGTAAAGTTGAAGATGTAAATTGCCCTATGAACCCACACATATATTAATATGTTACATAAATGCATGAGTATATTATGAATACACATCAACTCTTACTCATATATACCCAGTAATACATGTAGGAATGGTCATATATAAGAATATTCGTAGCAGAATTGCAAAAGAACAGGAACCATGCAAATGTTCTTTCAGTGGAAAATGATAAATAAATCGTGGCGTGTTCATGTAATTGAATCATATGGAGTAATGAAAATAAATCAATTATAGCTATAAATATCAACACAGATAAACATAGCAAATATGCTGTAGAGGAAAACATATAAAACATATAAATCACCAAAAA
>CM052884.1:64139094-64267645 GCA_028534135.1 Potos flavus | reverse complement strand
GGCAGCTTGAAACTGTGCCACTCAGCATTATAAACTGCAAGTAAAGGTCTTTTGAGAAAGGCAACAAATCAGAAATGCAAAACGCCATCACTGATTAATTTATGAAAACGAAGTTTTCAGTCTACAAGAATCAGGGGCAAAACAAAACAATAACTCACCAGGGGCCCATGAGCCCTCAAGTGTGGCACTTGGTCATGTGTAACTGTTTATCACTCCGGGTCTCAAATCTGAATGATATCAATCATGCTGCTTGCCAGGGCGCCAACTGAATATAAATTGGCCTTTCTGGGCATCAATAGGCCTCGTTCTGCCAAGTGATTTGATAGTTCTTTTATTTTAAAACAACTTAGGATGGATTATAGAATGAAAGCACACACTTTGGAGCAGTTTAGAAAAATCAATTCAAGCCACACTTAAGGACAAAGAAAAATCCTTCTGTTCTTTCTGGTGACATATCTTACTCAAAAGAATGGTTCCAAGGAGATGCAAATACTTGTACAAGGTAAATTTTGACAGCAATGTGACTGTTAGTACACGTATTATCATAATATTTGCACACTGTGAGCCTCTACATTTTCTCCAGTGATGTGGAGAGTGCTCGAAACCATTTCAGGTGACCAAACCTTGGATACATTTTTACGGAGTAGGAGTGTATTGCTTTGGTTTTTAGAAAAATGCCAAAAATCTTTTGGCACCAAAGTTAGAGAACAAAAGGAGTTTTCAAGGGCAGGGGATTCTCCATTTAGCTTATACACAAGAGGCAGCTTTGGGGAGAAACGAGTTTTATACGGGGATGGTTAATAAAGTGTCACTGATGCCAATTCCCCATGACAGGGTAGATGTAGCAGAAAATCTAGACTTCAGGTTCAGGTCTCCTAGGCAATCCCGCCTCTGCCACTTACCGGGTCTGGGACCACTGACAAGTAACTGAACTCTTCAAATCTCAACTAACCTCCCTGAAGTGAGGATAAATACAGCTACCTTGAAGCGTTGCTATGACAGTTACAAAAACATCCACGTGCTTTCTAACACATCACAGTGTTTAATAAATGGCACATAAAAGTAAAATGAAAACGGTAGTAGTCAATCAAATTCGGAGCTCTTGGATTTAGGCAATATTGAATCGCAGTTAAATATATGAGCTTTAGTCGGATTTGCCTGAACCTAAGTCACAGGTGCTCTCCTAGTTAGGTAACTTACGTAATTTTCAGAAAACTACTTAACATTGGCAAGACCCTGAAAAAATGGGATTCTATCAGTATTTGTTGATTTATCATAATAATAATCCTATATGTATTTAGTATTGAAATGGAATTATAGTAAATTCAAGTAAAGTAGAAATTTTAAACTTTTAAGGTTTATCTCATTCTTAAATGGGATAAACGACTCAGAGCAGATTGGCTCGGAAGGCCTAGGCTTGGACATACAGGCTTTCCTCTTTAGCTTTCTAAGACCACACAGAGTAAAAGAGGGTGTACTCTGGATCAGGACATCCTGGGAATGAGTTTGCCTTTTCCACCTTGACCACCTGTAGGAACTTGGGCAAGGCGCTTAAATTCTCTATGGGTCTCCTTACCCTCAAGAATGTACCTGGGGTTGGGGGTCTAAGGCTTATAGGATTTTGAAAATAACACTTACGGAAATGAATAGAAAATTACAACATAAAATCGGGGACCCGATTCTGAAATTTAAGCTTCATTAACTCCAGGGTAAATTGCCTCTGAAATCTTACAGTTTTCGAGGGGGATCAAATATATGTAAAATGTTTGAACTGTACCTGGAGCATTACTACTCTCAAGGATTTGTTGTTATCTCAATTCCACAAAGATATTTCTAGACCCTCTATCCCATAAGAAAGGTTTCAAGTAGAAAAGAGGAAATGGGTCTGTTTTTCCCTACTGATCTACATTATACACTTCAGATTGTCACGGAGGGCTAAAATGCCAGCTATGCCCAGGACAGTACTGATTATGGGTGGGTGCTGATGGCGTAGAAAACAGGAGCTCACAAGGATAAGCAAAGATCCCAGAATTCCCAGGGGCAAGTACCATTGCTGAAGGGGCTCGCTTTTCTTGAGGTTATGGCGCTTGGTGAAAAGGCAGGCGAGAGTACTGTGCCTTTCTCAGGCTCACAGAAGCCACGCTCAGGAAAAGGTTAGTTAATATTTTCAGCTCCACCCTCCATTTCGCCCCTCCCTCCCCACCTCACTTCCACCCTCATGGTTAACCTCCACACTTAAGGAACAAATGTGACCGAAAAGGCTTCTTCCTCAATGTTCTGATTATCATTAATTTCATGTTCTCTTCTATTTCATGCATTTTATTTACACAGAGGCAACAGGAGGTGATGATTAATACATAAGGGACTCCTTGCTGCATGCTTAACAGAGCTCAAGAAGAAAGTTAACTTCTGTCTGGACGCTAGGTGGCTTGGTAAAGCAATTAGGGTCATACGTTTGATCGTTTTTTCCTACCTAGACATATTTTTTACTGCCTTCATCTGTTTATTTATTTTGAGGCTAAAAAGCAAGAACTATCCAATTTGACTCTAACAGAATCTATAACTGCATGGATATATTCTATTTTTGAGATTCTTCGGGTTGATCGACATTTCGTTTCTACCAAGAAATGACATTCTTTACTAAACATAACTCTAAAGCGTAGAACAGGTAACGCACTGATTTCCTTGATGGACTTTGAAAGCAGCCTTTCCATATAAGAAATGAAACTCTTGCCCCTGGATAGCAGGCTTGTCCTATCTAATCAAAGACAATTTACTCTCAAATGTGACATTCCTGGCACGGTCATGGTTATAAATCTCGTATCCCCTATTAGATCCTGGTAGAAGTCAGATTCTTATTGCACCTTTGCAAATAACTGCGTATCATGGAAAGTAAGAGGATTTAATAAAGTGCAGATGGTTTTGCAGACAAAGTCAATCAATGGTACGTTATTTTCTACAGAATCATCATCTTGAATTACTTCTGTTAATTCATTAGCTTATAACATACATTAAAATTTCTACTAGGATATTTTTCCCAAATTCTGAGGATCAGTTGAAATACGTTTCAAGGAATTTCTTTTAGTTTGCACATGTAAATCCAGCTATATGGAAGTTTAAATAGATTTCTCTACTTGTCAGAGAGAGAGCACATAAGCAGGGGAAGAGGCAGGCAGACGGAGAAGCAGGCTCCCCTGAGCAATGAGCCTGATGTGGGACTCACTGAGTTCCAGGGTCCTGGGATCATGACCTGAGCTGAAGGCAGACGCTTAACCGATTGAGCCACACAGGCATCCCAGCTATATGGAGGTTTAAAGATAAGTCAAGACAGAGGAAATGGGATCTCCTAAAGCCCACTTTAAAACAGAACCTTAAACAATACCAACAATATGCAAAGATAACAATGCAATTAGATTTTTCATTAGTTTAATTCAGTTCTACAAAATTAATTCCTAATTGAGAAGCTACACTACAATACTAAATTGAGTACGAAAATGCCAATGAAAAATAACACGAGGATGGAATGGAATGGAGTAATCAGAGTTAAAGAATTATTAAATCCTTTTATTATTTAGACTATAGAAAAGAATGATAAATCTTATACTTTGCAAAATTAAGTAGAGATGATAACATTTCAAGGATAACTGGTAACCAGAGATAAAAAGTTGGAAGAGAGAGAAAAACAAGAAATGAAGAGAAGAAAAATACCATTAATGAAAGGGAGGCAATAAGGAGGAGAAAAAAAATAAATGGCAGTGAAAAAGCAAGGGAAAGAAAAGGTCAAATGAGAACCATGAATTAGACACCAAGGCATGTGGAGGATAGAATGAAAAGGCTTATCACAAATCTATTTGTGATTCCAGAAGAAAAAAAATCCAGACATGTGTGTAATGATAATAAAGATAACTGCCCTAACTTTCCTTATACAGTGCAGATTTATAGAATATTTCATATCAGAAAATTCTATTGGACAGCAATGTGTCTACTCAGACATAGAGACACTGTGTACCAAGAGTTTGAGCAAGAATATTCATAGTAAAGCAATCAAATGAACATATAAGCAAATAACTTGAATATTCATCTACAGAACAAGGAACATCCACTGTGGCTGATTCAAAGAGTATAATAGTAAACAATAGTGAAAAGAAAAGATTATCAGCTACAAATACCAGCATGAGAGACTCTCATGATATTAAGTTAAAAAGTAGATTGCAAATAGTATATACAGTATGATACAACTTATATAGAAATAGAACTCATACAAAATTAGCCAGTGCATTGTTTAGTTCTCTATCAGGGGAATAATGAATATAAAATTCAAGATAGCTTCTATTTCTGGTGAGAAGAAGATGATCAAAAAGGGAAATTAAATCAGAGGGGAATCCTCTTAATATAGATCATTATTCTTTTTCTTTTGCTGCATTGTACATACAAGTTACCATATGTGTATATTTTAAATAGTTTTATATGTATAAAATATTTCATTATAAGATAACAGTGCATGATATTTTTGATATGTAGTGGTTAGGCCTTGAGTATATCTCCTTTAACTTTGATGTGATTATTTTCAGATAGATATCATAATTAAAATATTTTACAGTAATTTTGATATTTTTAGGTTTTTTAAAAAAATCAGAGTACGAGTTGAAACTTATCAAATGATTTTTAATAATCAATTGGGATGTTTACTTTTTTGACCTATTTACATGATTTAGATTCCAAAACAATAAATCTTATTTGCAATTCATTAGTGAATCCTACTTTCTTTTTGGTACATTATTCTCTTGATGTACTGTTGGATTTGATTCACTAGCATTTTATTTTGAATGCTTGTAAGTCTCTTTGATCCATGGTTTCCTTTTATGTGCCATCTTTGTAATGTTTTGAAATCAGTTGTACTTGCTTCATGATGTGGATCGAGCAGCTTTACATCTTTTATATTTCTGGAAAAAATAAGTTTATATAGCATAGGAATTGACTCTTACAAGTTTGAAAGACTCCAAAATAAAAATGTCTGGCCTCAAAAGACTTTCAGTATAATTCTTAGACAACCTTTAATATATTTTACATGAGTATTCATATATTCAGTTTTTTAACTCTATCCTATTTTGTTAATTTATATTAATAGACAGAAAAAACTCCATTTTGTTAGGATTTTCACATTTATAAGTACACATTATATAATTTTACATGCTTTGTTTTGCATGATTTGTCTCCCTGTGATTTCTTTTTGTTTACTTGTGCTTTCTTTCTTTTTTATATTTGCCAGAAGTGTATATATTTGAATAATTTTTTCCAAAGATCTAGATCTTGAGTAGTCTTAACAGTTGAGCTATTTTATTGGTCCATTTTCTAATTCTTTTTTTCTTTTTTTTTTTTTGGCTTTTGTCTATAGTATTTCCTTCCTCATAGAATATTGAAAATCTGCATCAAGACTGTAGATAATGAGCCCAAGGAGACACATTTTGAACCAGAATTTGTGAAAGAATCAAGCTGAAGGAGAAAACAAGCTGTCTTTGGAAAATAAAAACCAGTACCCAGAAATAGGTACCAATTCTAGAGGTGCAGGAAGAAGGTGGGCAACCTTATGGCAGGAGGCAAAAGAAGCAGGTGGTAAGATGCATCCCCTGGAGACTTGCTAGCAGACTCAAGTTCTGACTCAGAGCGCCCTGGAGAATTTGGAGATATAGAAGTTTTCGTCCTCCTTCCTAAGTGGCACTCAGGAGGTAGAGGGGTTTTATGAATATATGAGGACAACAGCTGCAGAGCAAAAGTGACAACTCCAAATGATTAGATGTGAAGAGAAGCTGTATTCATACTCTTTGCTCTCCACTCCCCCAAGCATAAACTTCAATGTGTGACTTCTCAAACTTTAACGTGCTTGTGCAGAACCAAGAGCTCTTGTTGAAATGCAGATTGCAGTAATAGAGTTCCAGGGTGGGGCTTAAGGCTCTGCATTTCTAACAAGCTCTCCAGTGATGCTTCTGGGTCCTAACCCACACTTTGAAGAATAAAGGTGGGTAGGAGTGCCTGGGTGGCTCAGTGGGTTAAAGCCTCTGCCTTTGGCTCAGGTCATGATCTCAGGGTCCTGGGATCGAGCCCCACATTGGGCTCTCTGCTCAGCGGGGAGCCTACTTCCCCCTCTCTCTCTGCCTGCCTCTCTGCCTACGTGTGATCTCTCCCTCTGTCAAATAAACAAATAAAAATCTTTTAAAAAAAAGAATAAAGGTGGGTATAAACGTCATTTTGACATTCGTTAATGCCTCGTGAGGTTGGTAAAGAGGGCTGAGGTCTAGGTTGGAGAGCCTTCCTGAGTGGTAGCCACCTTAAGAGAGAGAAATGACCTCACACTGAGGGCTACCACTTATGCCGTTGGGTTAGGGACCAAATGAGAGTCACTGCCAGACCTTAGCGGTGAGCAGTGTCAGCAAGGAGAGATCCAAGGAGCACTTACTGTAGAAAAGAGAACAGACCGTGACTTCTACCATACTCTGGCTTCAGGAGAACACCCAGATCTTATGCTCTCACTCATATGTGAAATTTAAGAAAGAAAAGAGATGAACATACAGGTAGGGGGAAAAGAAGAAAATGGAGAGAGGGAATCAAACCATAAGAGACTCTTCATGATACAGAACAAGCTGAGGGTTGATGGAGGGAGGTGGGTGGGGGAAGGGCTAGATGGGTGATGGGTATTAAGGAGGGTGCTTGTTACCATGAGCACTGGGTGCTGTATGTAAGGGATGAATCACTGAATTCTAGTCCAGAAACCAATATTGCACTGTATGTTCATTAACTGAAACTATAGTTAATTTAAAAATTAGTACAAAAAAAGAATAGGTAGAGATGAGAGCAAGGAGAATGTGGAAGATTTGAGGGTTTTAAGACTGATTCATTTAAAAGTTTATATAGTGATTTCTATATAATTACTAATATTATTCTTCAAAAGATCCCATAGTCATTCAGTGCCATAGTCAGAATGAGAACTTTGATTTCCTGATCCACTAACCAGTGCTTTTTCATTTATTTCATTTTTACTTTACTGTATAGGGAGTCAAACCACAATAATCCAACTCAAGAGTTTTACTGGGGCTAACCCTCGTTTTTACATGAAATCAGGATAACCATGTGTACTGGAGAGGGAAGCTTCACAAACAGAATGGCATTGCTTTTGAGTTCAGCAGCTATCTCCTCCTTGAGTCTCAGTTTTCTCCTATGTAGGATGTAGAGAATAGTAGTAAATGCTTAAAATCGTTAGAAGAAAAATACTGATCACAATGGTCATAGTCACTGAAAGTGCTTGAGAAAGTTGAGTTTCTTCCTAACCCTGAAAGCTGTACACTATCATGCCTGATCATCCTGCACTCTATAGCCAGACTCCTTAGTGCAATTTTGGTTCTAGAATAGATTCTTGCTTATGAAGGAATAAAGGCAAGAACCAGCAGGAAAGCAAAACTCTGAACTGCATAGATCTAAAACACAAACTCTCTGTAAGTTTGGAAGGAATTCAAAGATATTTTAAAAGTCTCTATTCCTCACCCTAATGAACCTAATGAGTGAGCTGAGGGTTTGTTTACAGAGCAAGAATTTCTTACGGATGACCAGAAGAAAGGAGATACATGTTCAGCCTATACGGCTGGCAAAGTATTATGAATTGCCTACAAAGTAGGATGCCTAAATCTCTATGAGGAATTTAGGCATCCCCTTGGTTCATTCTCCACTTTACCCTGTGTTTACAGGTCAAGCATAGGTTACACATCTCAGTTATTATCATTTTACATAATGGATGATTGGGTTAACTGGAAAAGTTTACCGGAAAGACATAGAAGGAGGCAACAGTGAAAGAAGGGCGCTAATGTTCTAGAACACCTACCTTCTCCTAGGCACTTAAAAATAAAAGCTATCCAACAAATTTCATTAAGAATTCTGTAAAGTAGGTTTTATTGTTCATATTTCACGGACATGAAACTAAAACTCAGAGATGTTAAGTAATTTGCCCAAGGCCCATAGTCTTCTATCTGGATCAAATTCTTGTGCTTATTCCATCATACTTCTTTGCTTCTGGGTATGATAGGTACTTGCGAATCAATGAAGGGTAGTCATGATGAAAGGAGGAATCTGACTGATCTCTTGGCCTTAAGGGATAAAACCAAAAGCATTTAAGTTTCAACTTATTGCGATAGATTTCTGCTAAATATAAAAAAGAACTATGTTGTAGAATAGTGGAAAATAGAGTGGGACAATTTGAGAGGTAAGCATCAAGCACTGAATGGTCAGTTGGCAATGGAGATATAAATTGACATCTTCTGACAATGATTTAAGAGAGAAAAAATGGGATAAAATAAATTTTGAAATACTTATACCTAATCTAGAGATTTTATTTCTAAAAAGGGCCACTTTTTTGTGAAACATACGCTAAGTCTTCCCTCATGTACTATTCTCTCTTTTCTTTCTGGATTCTTTGAACGAAATCAGGAATCACATTTAAGAAGTAAAGATTGTTGGGGCGCCTGGGTGGCTCAGTTGGTTAAGTGTCCAGCTCTTGGTCTTGGCTCACGTCACAATCTCTAGGTCATGATCTACAGGTCAGAAGATCAAGCCCTGCGTGGGGCTCCAAGTTCAGCAGGGAGTCTGCTTCCCCTTTCCCTCTGCCCTTCCTCCCACTCACACACACACTCTCTCTCCCTTTGAAGTAAATAAATAAATCTTAAAAAAATAAAGAAATAGAGGTTGTCTAGTTCTAGACTATGAGTCTGAACATAAAAAGAACTGAGAAATGAAGGAGTGGTCTTATTTCTGAGGCAAAATTGGTCTCAGAAATAAGACCACTCCTTCATTTCTCAGTGATCAACTGTTGGGCATCACCAACAGTGATGAAATTTGTAGAGTATTACTACTTCTGTCAAATGCATTGGACTACTTTTAAATAGCTTTATTGAGATATAGTTCATAAACCATACAATTGACCATTGAAAGGGTACAAGTCAATGCATTTTAGTATAGTCACAGGAATGTATATTCATCAGTACAACCAATTTTATAATATTTTTATTACCTCAGAAACCCCCACTTTAGCCCCCACCCACCAATCCCATCACTGCCCAAGTCCTAGACAACTACTAGTCTACCTTCTATCTCTAAAGATTTGTCTATTTTGGACATGTCATTGCAGTAGAATCATAAAATATGTTGTCCTTTGTGACTGGTTTCTTTCACTTATCTAGTGTTTTTAAGGTTTTTCTTGTCAGAGCCTATATCAGTACTTCATTTCTTTTTTATTGCAAAATTGTATTCCATATATAGATATGAATGGGTGCTGAATTTTGTCAAATGCTTTTTCTGTGTTTATTGAGGTGATCATGAGGTCTTTGTACTTTATTCTATGGATGTGGTATGTCACATTATTTTGAGATATTAAACCAACCTTGAATTACTAAGCTAGAGTCCCACATAGCCATGGATAATCCATTTTTATATATTGCTGGGTTCAATTACCTAGTATTTTATTGGGGGTTTTGCATCTATTTTTATGAGTGGACTTATAAGTAAACATTTTGCCACTGAAGAAAATTCTAGGTAGGAAATCGCTATGTTAATATCTTTGGCATATGGTTTAAACTGATTCAGATTATACAAATGGAATTCAAATCACTACTTAAAGTCAGTCCTCAAAAATGTTTTAGGAGTGGCTTTTTCCAAGGTGATAATCTAGCATTGGTGGTTCAGTGGTAGAATTCTCGCCTGCCAAGGTGATAATCTAAACAACACTACAAACCCATTGCTAGTGTTTTAGGTTTTATTAGAAGGTATAATTACCCTGCAGAGAGATAATGGGCTATAGTCCTCTGGTGATGACAGAGGCAGAGAAGGATAATAATTAGGAGCACAAACCCTCAGAGTAAAACACCTAGATTTGAATCCTGGGGTAAAAAACTATTAGTCATATGACACTGGGCTAGTCATTCAATCGTTGAGTGTTTAGTTTCTTCCCCTGTAATATGGGAGTAATAATAAAACTCAACTCAGTTTTCTTAAAAGGATTAAATAAAGTATTTAAAACAGTTTCATATGCACACTAAGAACTTAATAAATGTTAGTGCATATTATGAAATAAACCAGACCACTTGGACCATTCACAATCACTTGAAGCCCCAAGGATCTGGGAGACATGCAGCATCCGAGTGCACACGGCAGAATCATAGACTATTTATTCTTAAAGGATTCTTATAGACGAGCAAGTTCAATCCTATCATAATAAATGAGAAACTGAGGCCTAGAAAGAGAAAATGACATTCCTAAATTCACAAAAATTTGCCATGAAACTGGAAGAAAAATTCACAATTTCTCACTTTTAGGATGCCCCCACTTATTAACATCTTTATATTTGTGGACCCTAACCATGTATCTTCAAGCCAAATTAACTTACCCAATCTTGGTAGAGTGTCTCACAAATGAAGATATATTACAATCACATAAACACTGCTCATTGAAATTACTCAGGGCTCTCCTACCTTGACGGTTTAAAATTCTGAAGGAGAACAGGAGCTTTTGTATAAAATCAATCTAGATAGAAATTCTAGTTTTGCTACTTAAGAGCTGCATGAGCTTTAGGCAAATTCTTTAGCATCTCTAATTTCTGATATCCTCAGCTACATCTTGGGCAATCCTAATACACATGTGGCTCATAAATTTCCTCAGGGGATTAACATATAATGCGAATACATGTAAGAACATAATGCTTGGCATGAAAAAATTGCTTTTCTTTTGCTATTTTTAATCTATCCCCCCATGTGCGTGTGAGGGTTTTTGTTTGTTTCCGAGTCCTGTAGTCCTATTTTGACAATCCCAATAGGCTTTTTAGACTCCGTGCTTGCTGTTGGTATCCCCTCTCAACTTTCCTTACAAACTTTGGAGCACTTTCAGTTCTTTTGCTTCCCACTGGCTCATCTAATCTCTCAGAGTTAATCCATTCCCGGAGATGATCCACTGACTAGTGCTTGAAACTAAGCACCCCCAGCCATTTGAAGAAAAACAGGAATGTCATAGAGAAACTAAGTCACCAGTTACAAAATCAAGCACTTTTTTTTTTCTCCACTAAGTCTGTCAAAACAAAGATAACTATAAATTTGGTGGTCTCCCCTCATGTTCTTTTTTTTTTTTTTTTTTTTAAGATTTCATTTATTTACTTGATAGAAAGAGAGGGAGAGAGAAAGAGCCCAAGCAGGGGGAGCTGGAGGCAGAGAGAGAAGCAGGCTCCCCTCCAAGCAGAGAGCCCAATGTGGGGCTCGATCCCAGGACCCTGGTATCATGACCAGAGTGGAAGGCAGATGCTTAACCGACTGAGCCACCCAGGTGCCCCTCCCCTCATGTTCTTAATGAAGTGCTTCTTCACAATGCTTTTCCTTCCATGGTCGTCTTATAAGATTAAATAGAATTCTACTCCTTTTCTCCAATCACTGGCAGTACAGATGGTCTGTTTAATTCCAATTATTTTTTCCCCCCAGGGATATGCTCCAGCTATATGATCTCAGCTATGTTCCATGTAATTAAAAGCACCTTTCCTTTTTTCATGCCTCTCTTCTGAAAAGCTGCCTTGATCATGATCAAGAGTCACTCTGCCTAAATGCATCTCTACCTGCATTGCATGAAGAGGTGATGCGATGTAATTATTCAAGCACACAGACTTGATCTCTCAGGCCTTCCCTTCTTAGCTCTAATTATGGGAATGGGGGAGGGTGTGGTGCAGAAGGAGCTCAATTTTTATATCCCATTCAAAAACAACACCCCTGGTGAAATGATCTATAATTCGGAACCAATGGCTGTTCCTTTCCCGACTGGGTGAGTTGATACAGAAAACTTTAAAGATCATTTGGGATTAAAAAAATAAAGACCTTCATTTTGCCAGGTCAGTTCTCCCACAAAGTAACTGCCAGACATAAACTGGTACAAAGCAAAGAGAAACATTAATGAGCAAGTCTAAAGCCCACAGGCTGCTGGTCGGGGTGTTCTTTGTGGTCTCTGACTTAATTGCACACATCTGGCTTGCTCCCAGCTTCCACAAGCCTCTGTAAATTACAAAAAGATGATGGTTTAATCATAAATAACAAAATATGCAAATAATTGAGGAAAGATCCTTGATGGTGATGGAGGTAAAATTGCCAGAGAGGCAGGAAAGACTGGGTAATAAGTAACTGTTTTAAGAGACCTGAAACTTTATCTTGTGAAATTTAAAATTTGGCTGAATAAACAATTGACTTCCTTCACTGGAGAGAGAAAGCCCACAAAGGGGGAGAAATTATTGGTCCAAACATTAAATCAAACTTAAGGATTATCTATTTATTTATTTATTTATTTACTTGAGAGGGGGTAGGGTGTGGGAAGGGCAGAGGGCGAGCTAGAGGGAGAATCCTAAGCAGGCTCCATGCCCAGCACAAAGCCTGACACTGGGCTCGATCTCACAACCCTGAGATCGTGACCGGAGTTGAAATCAAGAGTCAGATGCTCAACTGACTGAGCCAAGCAGGCGCCCCCTAAACTGAAGGATATTTTAAACTTGAGGATTTTTTCTCCTTGGCTTGGAGTAGACATCAGTTCACATTGTCATCATGTGAGATATTAGAAAGTATAAGGGCTTTGCCTCTACCTGTGTGACTAATGGACATGGTACTTGAACCCTCTGATAGTGACTTGTCTCATCTGTTAACGGGGTACGTACCACTTTCCATCTTAAGCCATGACTCTGAAGACATGTATAAGTTACATAGCAATTCTTCAACAAATGTTTGTTTCCTCCCTTTCATCCACCTCCTTTGGGACCAATATTCTCCAAACAACATGTTTCTATATAGCATTCTCCTCTTCATTCATGGCCAAAATATTACTGAGGCTTACCAAGAGCCAAGTCATGTGCTCAGTGCTAATGATTAAAATAGAATATTCTGTGTTTTTAGAAGTTCACCTGATAGTAGACAGACCTGTGATAGTAGTAGACGAGTAACCAAATTTTCTCTAATTAGTAAGTATTTATATGGTACCTGCTATAAATCAGCCATTCCTCTAAGCATGGAAAATAGATCAGTGATCAAGTAGCCCAAAAACCCTACCTTTATGGAGTTTACATTCTGGCAAAGAGGCAGGAAAAGAATCGGATCACTATACTGAAGATGATAAATGCTAGGGAGAGAGATAAAGCAGGGAAGGGGAATAGGGAGGCTAGGGAGCAAGGGTTGCAATTTTAAATAGTCAAGAAAAACCTCCTTGATGTGTTGACATAAGCAGACTTAAAGAGGCGAGGGGACATGTCACGTAGACATCTGGGGGGAAAGCATTCCAGGCAGAGCGATTAGCCTATGCCCAGACCTTTAATAGAATTGTCCCTGAAGTATCATATGAATAGAAGTTCAGTGTGGCTAGAGCACTATAAATGGGGTTACAGGGGAAGAATAACAGGAGACCCCAAGCAGTAAACAGAAGCCAGGTCATGTACAGCTGAAGACCACTGTTGGGAGTTCAGTTCTTCCTCTAAATGAAACAGAAAAAAACTGAAGAGTTTTTAGCAGAAAAATGACTGACATGGATCTTAAAAGGCTCCTTCTGGCCATTGAGTGGCCAACGGACTACAAATAAGCCAGAATAAAAGCAGAGATACCGGTTAGGAGGGGCGCACAATAATTCTGTGTGGTGGCTTAGAGAGAGTCCCTACACTGACGCTGGGAGGTATTGCCAGATTCTGGGTCATTTTTACAGAGCAAGCCTAGAGGGCTGCCCAGTGGAATGAATGCGGAGAGCGAGAGAGTAATCAAGGAAGAATCTACATGTTTCGGTCTAAGCAACGTTAGACATAGAGTTATCATTAACTGAATGGAGAAGACTCAGGTAAAAGAGGAAAAAGAGGTAGAAGGCAGAGGGGTACTCTCACAAGCCCAGTTCTGGACAGGTAATATGGAGAAAATGACATGGGATATACAGGACGTATGAGGGTCCAAAGGAGAAATACTTATTTCTGGGTCAAAGAAAGCAAACGTCAGCTGGACAGTTGTCTTCATGAAAGTCACCTAAACAAAACTCACTGTTCACTTTGGATTTCATCAAATGCCCTATTTTTGTGAGTACCCCACTTCCTAGCCAATCTGACTTCCACATTTCATTCAAGGTCTTTTGCATAACGGCATCCTACCACTCTTTTCCTGAATTCCTACAGAACCAACCTTCAATTGAATAGAATTGAATAGAATACACAATCCAGAACTTGATTTGAATCTTCTTTGCCAATATGTATTTTCCTAGACTTTTCTCTGGTGGTTTCTTATTCCCTACACTACCTTCTAACCTAAGAGTCCTTGAGAGCAAGAGCATGTATGCACCATCTTTTCTACCTTCTTGAGGTCCCCTGGCACTCTTGTCAATGGTTTTGTTTCACATCAGGCTTCGAGCATGCGTCACAAAGGAAAAGAGAGTCAAGTAAGGCACGCCTTTCTCAGATTCTCTTGCCCAGCCTCATGCTTCTCCCTCCCAGGCTATGGCTGCTCATTGGCTGCCTCTGTGCCTCAGGGATGGGGGCGGCACACTGGTCATGCCATGCAGTCACCCAAGGCCAACCAGCTGCAGATCAGCCTCCAAGTGCCCCTGTCATGCCACACGACAGCATGTAGGACCTGACTGCCACTTACCATCTAGCTGGATGATGCAACCCTGAAATACAGGGCAAATAGCTCCCTGAAAGAACAATTTCAACCAGTAGGAAACAGGAGATGAAAGGAATCTAGGGAGAAAAATTCTCTATCCCTTCTTCCCTCTACTGGACTGTTTTAAGGCTTCTCAGCCTAACACTCCAGAAATAACTCCAAGGAACTAAAGGATGCACTAACCAAGAGACCAGCTGATTTTCTTGAACTACTAAAATATAACGCATCGATACATTCATTACAGCTTCTTAAGAACTCTTCCATTATAAAATTTCTTTAACCTCATATAACCCAGAATTTTCCAAACTTGCAGGACCACTGGACTGTGGAAAGTATTCTTTGTCACATAACATCTAATATCGGCCTGGAGCACACACTTTGGGAAATTGTGCTTTAAATTCCCCTGAAGGAGTCACAGTCTAGACATGTGAGCGGAGCAGCTAGGAGCCCCCTCCCCTCCCTGTCTCGATCTCGAACTCCCCTTGCTTCAGTCTGCCCGGCAGCAGCTCTGCCGGAGAACGAGGGGCAGGCCACAGAGAGATGGCTCCGCCTAAGGCACTGTGGGCTGTGAGTCTTGCAAAGTCTCCACTGAAGCAAATGCTTCAAGGCAACATTGCAGTGAGAGGACAAGGATACATTTTTAGACCTGATTTGCATGCTTCTGACAGATAGCTGCTGTGTATATGGGCATCATTCGGCGAGTAGTTGTTAAATTTCTAGGTAAGAACAAGGATTCTGCCTGTTTATTAGAAGACTTCTGTATTTATACTCCAACCGTTAGGAACAGATGGATGAAGAAGAGCGTGGTGTTCGTGGGCACTGCAGAGAAGGGTTTATGGCCCCTCTGACTTTTGTTCCGTGTAATATCCGCGTGGCTCACTTTCCACGCGGCTACTTCCCCCAGTTGACAATCCGCAGCTCCCCCCTGCAGTATAGAAACATGAACACGAGGGAACTCCTGCCACAAACGACATAGGAGACCTGTTTCGACCAGACCGCGGATTAGCCCAGGGACCATTCACGTGTTCCCCAAGAACCGTGACGTGTAGGAGAAACATTCATCCTGGGGAAAGCATCTCTCACTTAATCCATCACGACACTTTTGGTCACCTTTGGGGGATTTCATCACTTAACATTTGGCTGCCGGGTTGGAAGTAGATAGGTAGTTTTATGTACCTCCGAGTTTGGATAAAACATTACATTTTCTTCCTCAGTCCTCCATCAGGCATCCACGCTAACCATGAATGGCTTTCAAGGACATTTTAAGTCTTCTGATCACAGAATGAGGAAATGTGCATGAGTTGTAGCATAGCACACGCAGAGAGAGCGTAACAGGTTCCACCAGAGAATGTTTTCGAATAAATAAAGCGTTCAGGGAGAGAAATTAGAAACCTTAAGATTCTGCTTGCTTGAGACTCAAATCTGTGCATATCACGCTGTGTGCTTAGCCTCGCTCTTCACGTCGTTAGGACAGTGACAGCAGCCGTGTCAAAGCATCACTTGAGACCTCGCTCTGCACCCGGCACCGACTCAAAAGCTGTGGTTCCCATGCCCCCCCAAACTCCCTGTTCACAGTGCCACTACTCAGTAGTTGTCTGGGGCTGCTGGGAACACCGCTCTAAATAGGACAACTGCAGACGAAGCAGATATGAGCATGTGCTCGTCAGGTGCAGGCTGCCAGGCGGGGTCACGGGCCAGAGCCCTCGCGATTGTACCGTAATTAGCCTCTCGGTGTTTCATTTAAAGAGGCCCTTTCCCTCGGTGTGTTAAACATTATTTCATATTCTATTATCGGTGTCTGTTTGCATTTGGTGCAGTTGTTTCATCATTAATGTAAAGGAGCAATTCAGGATTTCATGATTAATTTTAATGTAGATCTTCCTGCTGTAAATAATTGATGAGAAAGATGATCAGAGCAGGACCAAAGCAGGCGCCGATATTCTCTCTGTCAACTCTTATCTTCTCGGCGGCATTCATCTTCAAATCCCGTCCCCCACCCCGAGAACCTTCATTTGGTGGCAGATGCTTTGTATTCCCTAACTTCTTGTCACTTCGTTCTTTGGTTACATGGCTACAAATCCTGTGATAGCTTCATAAAGAAAATAAAACATGATTTTCCTGATTTTTCTCCCAGTATATATAGGAAGAAAACCTGAGGCAGCAGAAATAAAGTTATTTTTATCCCCCTGGGGTGCTGAGACCAGTGGCAAATGAGTTAGGGGAAATCCAAGAAAGCAAAAACAAGTTACATCGGTACAGCACATTACACAGTGCCTTTAAAATTAAAGACCGAACTGCCAGGGCTCATAGCCCAGTGGATTGTAAGATACGTCTTTCACTCTCCCTTTCTTCCCGGGCCAGCCTCCCTTCTCTGTTGAATTTGTAATCGTTGGCTTATGTTCCTTGCCTAGAATGTCTGGTATGGGCTCCAAGCATTGCTGGAGAAGAGGAGATTGCCAGCTGTCAATGTTGCTGGGCACGACATCCTTCACACGCATACTTGTGTGTCTCTGATCAAAGGGCAAGTGCGTTAGAAACTAGGAACCATATATATGCTCCTCGGGAGTCAATGATGGGAATGACCTAAGCGATACATGAAAGTCACCTTCGACATCCTCACCTGGGCTTCCCAGTCCTGTTTGTTCCACTTGCCGCTGGAACTGCTCTTAGCCTCTTTAGGGCTTCCTGGTTCTCACTCTCGCATATCAGCCCTACTTGGCCATCTTTCCTTATCCAACGGACAGTGCAGGGGCCTCGTTTGACTCCCGCTTTGGATCTGTTTGCAACAATTAATTCCCTCTGGCGTTTGCCCTTGTCTCTTCCTTCATCTGGACCTACTCGTATTATTTGTGAAGAGTCCAAGCTTCAGGCGCAAATCCTGTGTGTGAGCCTCCAGGCCTGACAATTACCAGGCTTTGCCTGGCTGGCCTCATGAGGGAAAGCTGCTCTCTGCCCACCAGACATGCCACACAGCCAGTGCATTGCAGCTTTCGGGAAGACTGGCTGTTGAGGACTCAGCTGGCCTAGTGGGGCTCCTAGGAATAGAGTATTTATGTTCTTAACTCAGATGCCTCCATTCAGGGGACTCTTCAAGGGGGAGTGGGAGAGGGCTTGACTAAGGCGCTTTTCCCCCTCTGACTCAATACTTTTCCACGCCTAGCTCTTTACTCTGAGCGTCTCCTGCCCCCAAACCCCCTAGATTCCTAAAAAAAAAAAGCAGAGGCCTTTTGTTTGGTGCTCCCTGACAGTGAGATAATCCCTCAACTTCGCTGCTGTCGTCTGACCCTCCCACAGTTTCTTTCCTGGGGAAAATGGCACCCTGAGGAGCCAGTGTCTTTTTCTTTGTCTCTTGTCCCTGTTGTCACGCTAAGGGAATAGAGGCTTGATTATAACTGAGTTGATTCCTCGTCTTCACTGACTACCTCCGCACCTTGACAGCTTGGCCCAGTAAGCAGGGTGGTCAATGGAGCACTATGTGGTTTTGGAAGAGCAAAAGCCAGAACGTAGCTAGAGCACCTCACCAGTGGGTTGCAGGAATGCTAGCAAGTTCTTTACAAACATTTTCAGCTCACAGGGCACCACTGGTCCTTCTCTTTAACCTCCCGCACCCTGGCTGAGCTCACCCAATGGGTCAAATAGAAATCCAATAAAGGGACTCTAAAAAAAACTGGGCAGCAGTCCCTAATAGGGACTGGTCAGGTCCTCTGACAGTGAGACCAGAGACCATCCAAGGCCCTGAGCTAAATTGTGCCTCATAACTATTTTTTGTTTTGTTTTTGTCTTAAGATTATTTTATTTTATTTTATTTTATTTTTATTTTATTTGAGAGAGACATAGCGAAAGAGAGCAAGAGCAGGGAGGAAAGGGAGAAGCAGGTTTCCTGCGAGCAGGGAGCCAATGTGGGGCTTGATCCCAGGACCCTGAGATCATGACCTGAGCCAGAGGCAGACGCTTAACTGACTGAGCTACCCAGGCGCCTGGCCTCATAATTATTATTAACTATTGAGAAGCTCTCTGGTGCTGATAATGCTCACATAGTCCTGAAGGTTGTTGAGACTCCTGTCTTCAGTGAAAAAGAACACAGTGCCTCGGAGGCTGGCTTAGTGGCCAGAAGAGACCTTGCTCCTCAGCAAGAACACACGCCCTTCCCACCCCTCCCCCCACCCAGATGTACCCTCATCAGACCCTTCTGGTCTGTGGTGGAAAATAAAACACTAAGTGTCTTTTCTTTCGCCTCTTGCCTACACTGTTGCTAAAAGTGAATAATGGCTTGTTACTTTCCATTTGGCCTGCTGTCCCAATTTACGATCTCCGCACCTGACTGCCCAACAATTTCTCCCTGGTTCACAGGCCCCATCAGTCAAGAGAAGACCATAACTTATTTTTATGAATCGGCACGCATTTACTGAGCAACTATTATGTTCCACACGCTGAAAAATACTGGAAATTTGTCAGTGACAAATTAGCCATTACCACACTGTACAGATAAGACTCAAGTATAACCCCAAAACAAATATAAAATTTAGAAAGGGAAATACAGGGACCCTGCAATGGGATACAGAAATGGACTTGGGACACAAAAGTGCTTCCACGATAAGGTAAGATCTATTAAAGAGGCATGGTGAGAAGGGGAAGTAGGAAAAGTGCTCTGGGCTGATAGAGAGGTGGGTGTGAGAAATGAGACATGAAAGAGAACGTAGCATTTTATAAAACAAATATATGTTTTATATATTTGTTGATATATATGTTTTATAAAATGTCATGTTCCCCTTCATATGTCTGTATGCAGCTGGACTAGAGCATTCAAGGACAGAAGGAGGGAGAGGTGAATATGAAGGGATAGTGAGTCCACGTCAGGAAACATTAGACTGTGATCAATTTCTGTGTGGCATTTCAATCCATAGTGTTTCAGGAAAAGCCTCCAAATTATAGATATTAAATATTTTAAAATACAGTATGTTATTTGAACCTCACAACTTTCCTTTGAGGATGATAGTGTACAGAACAGTATAATACATTTTTAGAGAAAGGAAAAATGAGATGTCCCGGAAATGTGCAGCCTTCCTGACCCACTCACAGCCACACAGCTAGTAAATGTCAAAGCCGGGAGTCCAGCCCCAGGCTCCATACTTAAGAGCCACTGTTCATCTACTGTCTCATATCACATTGCTCTCCCTGAGTCTGATATGGGTTGGGGAGAACCCTCTGAATTTGGGGGCATGGAAAAGGATTTTTTCGAAATCCCTGAAAACAACTATACAAGTCTCTTGCTAAAATTGGGGATTCTGTTCTGATACGGATGGGAAAACAGACTTTAACGCAAAGGATCTGTTGTCCTATTTCATTTCCATTGCCCCTTTCAGTTACATTCTCTATGGGTCCTCTTTTATTCCAATAGTTCCCATTGGACTATTAGGAATAATGGCCACACCAATTATTCCTGATTACCTAAGCACTGCTTCCTTCTCTTCTCTTGCCCGAGTAGAATTAATTAATCTCTCTGGGCCCACAAGATTAGTCACATTTAGTAATATGTTATCAGAGGGTCATTGGTTATTTGCAAATTCAACTGGATGTACTTATGAATGAGGAGGAGTTGAGGGCAATGACCTTTAAATTTTTTGACTGTGATCTATAGTAAGAAAAAGATCTTAAATCATAATCCAGTACACACACGTAATGATACTAGTAGTAGAAATTGCGGAAAAAAATTAAAAATAGTAATGAGTGCTTACTATATCCCAGGCCCATGCTAAGTGCTTTATATACATTAATTTCTTGAATTTTCTCAATAAGGTTATGAGGTGGTCACCATTATTAACTGTAATTTACAGATAAGGAACCTGAGGCAGGGAGAGGTCAAGTAAGTTATAGAAGGCTTGCAGTTGGACAATTGCAGAGCCAGCATCGGAATGCAAGTAATCTGGCTCCAGAGTCTGAGCTCCCAGACGTTATATGAATTTGCTACACACATACATACACACACACACACACACACACTTTATGGAACACCACTTCTACTTCTTCGCTGTGTGTGATACACTTGGATATTTTCTATCTTGCATTGTCTAATGCAAGTTGGGACTCACAAAATTAATTTCATAAGCACCCAGGTCCCCTGTATGATACAGAGAAGTGGACAGAGACCCTGGAATTGCACCGTGCAGCATAGTGACCCTGAAGCTAATGGGTCGACACCTGAAGCTTGTGCAACTCCGGCCCGGTGTTTAAGGGTTTCAGCTTCTGAATCAGACAGATCTCATCTATACCATCGACTTAGTTGTGTCTTAACTCTGTGATCTTAACAAAATCATATTCAAGCTGCAACTTTCATGAGTATCTATCCCATAGGTTCAGTAAGAGAATTACATCATTTAATTAATTCATTCATTTAATTAAATTTCTTTGTTTAATTAAAAACCTAGCAGAAAACCCCAGCTATAATTATTCTCAAAAATGGAGTGGATGCTGTTTTGTTTATGATTTTTGGCATGGTCTTGATTTGATTAAATCCAACAGGGAATTTTGAGATTAGACTGGACCAGAGATGGAAGGGCCTACCTCAGGATCTTCTCTGACAGGTTTGAAGCAGAAACTGAAACCACAGGATGAGCCTGTTTTACTGCGGATTCATGCATTAGATGAGGATGGATTTGAACTAGAGACTCTGAAGATACCAGTGAGTGAGTGAGGCACCAGACCTAGCCCAATGTCCGCTGGCATCTTCAGCCATCAGCGAGGCTCCAGGTAAGCCTTGTAGTATCCTGCAATGTCACAGCCCCCTCAATGTCAGCATCACTGGCAGGTGAATGAACTTGACTCATGAGAAAATGCTAAGAGAGGGGAGCTATTCTTAGACTTGATCTTGTGATTCAAGTGCAAGCTTAACCACTATTTAGTTGATGAGCCTGGACAAGTCTCTTAGCAAATCTCAGACTCAGTTTTCTCATATGTAAAATAAGATTTGTCTAAACTCCAGAGGGCTTTTGTGGAAATTTATAGATAACACTATTACAGACAAGGAAACTGAGATGGTTAATTAGTTTTCCAAGAATGGAGAGCTAGTAAAAGCACAGCTGTTTATTTTAGAAAGATTTATTGGCTACCTGCTATATGTAAGGCATGGTGCTTTTATTTTTTATTATTTTAAAGATTATTTTTTTATTTACTTGAGAGAGAGAGAGAGCCAATGCACAAGTGGGGAGCAGGGGAGGGCAGAGGAAGAGAGAGAAGCAGACTACTCCCTGAGCAGGGAGTCCAACTAGGGTCTTGGTCCCTGGACTCAGGGATCATGACCTCAGCTGAAGGCAGATGCTTAAGTGACTGAGCCCCCCAGGAGCCCCGAGGATAGAGCATAATGCCAGCTAAAAAGTAGTCTCTTAATCGGTTTCTTTTCTTTTCCTTCTTTGCCACAAACCTCTCAACTCAATTATGATTCAAGGGCCCTGGGTGGTGGGTAGTAAATCAGGTGGGAGATTTCTATCTTATGCTCTGGACTGAGTTTATATTGGAAAGTGCCTGAGGTCTCCAACTGGAGACTTCTCTTGAGTCATCATTCCTTTTAGCAAAAAAATAAACAAAACAAGGGGAGTTGTGGTTCAATGTGAATTTTATATAACATAATGCAGCATTTTCCTAAAGCAACTGCCAGAATTTTTTCATTAATCTAGATGGCAAATTTTCATAATTTAAGAAGCTCGCACTCGAGGATATCTTTTCCCTTTTTTAAAAACTGCATATCTCTAAACAAAGAATGATGAGGCTGGTGAAAATTAAAGCTTTCACAAAATTTTATGGAAGAGAATGTTTGCCACATCAGCTTTTATAGAGCAAAACACTGGAATAATTTTTATGTCCAACAATTAGAGATTAAATAGTGGGATGTGTTATTATGTTTCTGGTACATTCAACATAATCAGTAAATATTCATTGGGTGAATATGTAAATATTTAGAGACGTATCAAGGGTACTCCTCATGTCTGAATTTTTAAAAGAAAATATGAAATTGTCTGAAATTGGAATCTTATGTATCACATATACTACATAATGTATATGTAATATAATAACATGGGCATGTATAAGTCTAGGTGGTGGGATAATGGGTGTTTTCTATATCTTTCTTTGGACTCTTTAGATTTTCAACAATGAATTTTTATATGGGATATAAAGGAAAGTAGCATTTTTAAAAGAAGGTGTATTTATAAAAACCCATAAGCTCACCAAAGGCCATAAGCTCACTGACAGTTTGGCTCAGTATTTTAGAAAGCAATAAAAAATGGGTTAATGTCACATTATTTTATATTGTGTGTGTGTGTGTGTGTGTGTGTGTGTGTGTTTTGGATTTCCTTTGTTTTTTAGAGGCATAGGCCATTTTGCATACTTCTTCACATTCTGTATCACTTCTTACTGCCTTAAACCAGCTGTGTGTCCCTGCTTTACCTTACTTGTCTGGCCCCTATCGTCATGACCCCTACTGGCCCTCAATAAATACTCTGAGATTTAAGAAAGCTGGAATTGTGCTCAATCCTGTAGTCTTCATCTACAGGCAGGCAAAGGAACTTATTGTTCTAGCTTATACAAATGTTTTCGGCTTAACTCATCACATATTTGGACTGCCTACCATGATCCAGGAAGTAAGCTAGGCAATGCTGCCCCGACAGTGAGTAAACGAGGACCTCTGCCTTTGAGAGACTTAAGAGCTAATGCAAGAGATGTAGACACATATAGAGAGAATTTCAATTTAATGTGATAAGTGAATATAACGAGGATATACAGGAAGCTATCTTATGCAAACTCCGCAGAAGCCCAGAGGAAGGAATTCAAAACAGGCTTCCTGGAGGAGAAGATGCTAGAGTTGAATCCTGAATAATCATAAATAACCCAGTGAAAATAAATGGGAAAACACTGTGCAAAAAAGAGGCATTCACAAGGTAATCCTGGACACACAACCATCTCAAGACAGGGGTGTGGTTCAGGAAAAACAAATGAAACTTTGTAAGAGTGTTGATCCATTAATGTTGCATTCCAATCCAACGTGAGGTGTCAGGATCTGCCAGAAGCTCAGAAGAAACAAACATACAAAATGTTACAGAGTGTCACAAGGTGCCCGGCGGGGCTATGTGGGAAGGGGGATGGGGTGTTGTCATTCCAGAGCCAGACCATCCTAGATAGAAGTCAGACAAGAGCATTAGTTCCTGATGCCACCCTCTGTCCCTGCCCAACTGTTCCCTGAGGACGGCAAGATCACCAGAGGTGGGATGTGGAATTGTAACCCCCCATTTCACATGGCTGAGGATGACTCGACCTAGTCGTGCACCTGCTGGACAGACAGTAGGCTGTCTTTCACACCAACACATAGAAGAGTATCTTGCACAGAATGGGCTCTATGCAGAATAGTAAATATCCGTTAAATAATAGGCGAGGGAACAAATGAATTAAAAATCTGAGACCAAACAATAATAACTGACAGACTATCAGGCACAATGTTTCTCAGTGGAATGGAATAGTAGTTTCGATGAATATTAATACATGCTGGCTAAGAAAGCAACTGAGAAACAGAGAGAGGGAGGGAGGGAGGAAGGAGAATTTTAACCGGTTCTGAGGTGAAAAAGTAGGCTTAAGCAGAGTTCAGTATATTTTTTAAGAAATTCTGAAAACCTAAATTATAATCATATAGCATTTTCCAAACTTATGAAACCACCCCCCCCACCAAATTTTAAAGAGCAGAGTAAGGGGATACTGACCCATAGAATATAACTAGTTAATTGACAGAGTTTGGTCCTCTGGATTAGTGCTTTTCATGTGTAGTTGTGCATAGGAATCAACTAAAAGTTTCGTTAAGATGAAGACTGTGGATAAGTACATCTGGCAAGAGACCTAAGATTCTGCATGTCTAACAAGCTCCTTAGTGATGCTAATGCCATTATGTTGAAGAAATCAGGTTGTCCTCTACATAGTCTAAGGGAAAGGAAAGAGGAGAATCAAGCATCTCTCCTAGTTTTTTGACCTGAACAATTGGGCAGTGTTGGTGCCATTCACTGAGATGGAAAATCCTGAATGAGGAATCAGTGTGAGGACAGAAATCGATTTTTGCTTTAAACACATTGAGTTTGAGCATGAGATACTCAAGGGAAGCTTTGTGGTGGTGGCTGGATCTACAACTCAGTGAGACCAGGACTGGGGGCATGAATTCAAGAGTCAAAGGCATTGAGATAATATTAAACCACGGGGCTGACTGATATTATCTATGTATAGAGTATAAATCAAGAAGATGTTTGAAAATTAAGGGGTCTGACTTTTTAGGGTGAAAAGAAGATGTGGCAGCAATGAAGAATCAGAACAGATAAATGAAGTAGAGGGAAAACCAGGATATTAAGGTGTCTTGAAATCCAAGAGATGAAAGTGTTTTTTAAAAAATTCATCTTAATTAAATTCAATTTATTAACATATAGTGTATTATTAGTTTCAGAGGTAGAGTTCAGTGATTCATCAGTGGCATACAACACCCAGTGCCCATCACATCACGTGCCTTCATGCCCATCACCCAGTTACCCCAGCCCCCACCCACCTTCCCTCCAGCAACCCTCAGGTCATTTTCTAGAGTTAAGAGTCTTATGGTTTGTCTCCCTCTCTGATTTTATCTTATTTTATTTTGCCCTCCCCTATGATCATCTGTTTTAAGTTCCACATGAGTGAAATCATATGATAATTATCTTTCTCTGACTTATTTCGCTTAGCATAATACCCTCTTAGTTCAATCCACGTCATTGCAAATGGCAAGATTTCATTCTTTTTGATGGCTGAGTAATACTCCAGTGTGTGTGTGTGTGTGTGTGTGTGTGTGTGTGTGTGTGTGTTTTATATACACACACCACATCTTCTTTATCCATTCATCTGTTGATGGACATCTGGGCTCTTTCCATAGTTTGGCTCTTGTGGACATTGCCGCTATAAACACTGGGGTCCATGAGCCTTTGGATCACTATGTTTGTATCCTCTGTGTAAAGAACTAGTAGTGCAATTGCTGGGTCATAGGGTAGCTCTATTTTTAACTTTTTGAGGAACCTCCATACTGTTTTCCAGACTGGCTGTACCAGCTTGCATTCCCACCAACAGAGAAGAGAGTTGCTTTCTCCACATCCTCACTAACATATGTTATCTCTTAAGTTGTTAATTTTAGCCATTCTGACTGCTGTGAGGTGGTATCTCACTGTGGTTTTGATCTGTATTTCCCTGATGCCGAGTGACGTGGAGCATTTTTTCATGTGTCTGTCCGGCCATTTGTATGTCTTCTTTGGAGAAATGTCTGCTCATGTGAGATTAAAGCATTTTAAGTAAAGAGTGATCAACTGTGAGAAATATAGCTGAAGACCATTGATCATTGCATTTGGCAAGATTGAAAATGTTGATGATTATATTAGTTATCTATCACTGCTTAACAAAGTACCCTAAAACCTAGTAGCTTACAACAATGAATATTATTTTTACATGGTTTCCAGGGCTCAGGATTCCAACAGTTCAGCTGGGCGGTTCTGGCTTATGGTCTCTCATGAGGTTGCTGGAGCTCTAGCCCTCTGAAGGTTCTCAGCAGAGGATTTGATAACATGTTCACTTATGTGGGCATCGGCAGGCCTTAGTCCCTTGCTACCTGTTGGCCTGAATCCTGAGTTCCTCCCTATGTGGACAGCTTTCCATACAGACTGCCTGAATGTCCTCACGTGATAGCTTGGTCCTCCCAGAGTGAGTGAAAGAAACAGAGAACACAGACAGCCAACACGAAAGCCACAGCCTTTACAACCCAATATCAGAAGTGACGTATCATAACATCTGGTATGTGTTATCAAAGGGACCGACATTGGGACAATGCAGAAGGCGGGCACAGACACTACCTGACAATAGGATGTGGGAATCATGGAGGACCACTTTGGAGGCTGGCTACCACAGTGACTTTTCCAGACCTGTCCAATTCTATGTTGGGGACTAAAGCCAACTAGGGTACCATGAATTGAAAATAAAGGATGAGAAAGTAGAGACAAATAATATGGATAAGTCTCTTAGGAGGTTCAATGGACGAGGGGAGCAGAATAATGGAGTGGTGGCTGAAAGCAGATGTAGAATCAAAAAAGATTTATTTTGTTTTCCTCTTGCTTGAGCATCCTCAGTGGGATTTTCCAGCAGAGCAAGCTTTGGTTTGAAGTTAGAGGAACGAAATGCTTGCTTCAGAGAGAACCGGATCAGTTGTCAGCAGATTCTAGTTCTAGTCCTTGGACTGTCACTAGCTAAGGAATCTTGGGAAAATTACTTTACTTCTTGGAACTCAGCTAAATATTTGATGAGATGTAAATGATAATGTACCTGCTTCAAATGCTCTTAAAAGGCTCAATTGCTATTATGTAGGTGAAAGTGCTCTATGAACAGGAAAGAGCTCTCCTAATATGAGGGAAACCAGCAGCTACTCATCCGTTCGTTTTTACCAGTAGTTCTTTCCCTTTGAGAAATTTGGCTTTGTCCAGAGGGGTTCCCTCTGCACACAAGAGCTGTGTCTCGATCATCCACTTTTAGATAAAAACAATTGTAGTACATGGCTTTTCATTCATCTTGCTACATAACTAGATGTGCTTCCGGTATCTTTTATAGAGAAAAATTCAGACCCGCCCTGGCTCAAATTCCAAAATGTGGCTACAGAGCACGATGCATGGGCCACGGACCAAAGTCTGCAGTTCATTCATTCCTCTCAGTGGTTGCTGGAAACATGTTAGACTCATCTGAGAAACTTTTGAAAAAAATCCTCTTTTGTGGGATTCAGCTGCAGAAGCTATGATTTAATTTATCTGGGATGGCGTGTGTTCAGCAGTATTTTCTTTAAGTATCTCCCGTGTTTCTAATGTGCAGTCAGGGCAGGAACCGCTGTTCTGAATTGTGCATTATCTCTCTCTGTTCTGAGCTGGGTCCCCAGAGTCTCACTCTTTTGCTGCATCATATCACTCAACCTCTAATTCTCTCCAGGAAATTTTAAGGGGTTTATTTAACGTGCTCGTAATTGGAATGAGGGCTGCTAGCCTACACTGAGAGGCATTATGTGAAACAGTTCTTTTAAACTTATTCCATATTCAGAAAAAAAAGACTGTGCTCATTATATGACAGGGTATCCCTTCTTTTAAAAAATGAAGAGAAAATGTGCTCTTTTTTTAAAGATTTTATTTATTCATTTGACAGAGAGAGAGATCACAAGTAGGCAGAGAGGCAGGCAGAGAGAGAGGGGGAAGCAGGCTCCCCGCTGAGCAGAGAGCCCGATGCGGGGCTCGATCCCAGGACCCTGAGATCATGACCTGAGCCGAAGGCAGAGGCTTTAACCCACTGAGCCACCCAGGTGCCCCTGTGCTCTTTTGATAGCAGGAAAAAGTTGCTTTTCTGAAGCCACTAGTTCATTTTCTGTCTTTTGGCCACTCTGAACCATATAGACGGCAATGTTTCTCTACACCCATTGGTTGCAAGAAAACTTGAAGACAACTTTGCTCTCCACCCAATGCAAGAAGTGAACCATTACTATATTAAATGCAAGTTTTCAACCCACCTGAATTTTCCACCCTCCACATCCTTCTGCCTCAATTTTCTTCTTTTATTTAAAGTTCCTGCCTCTAGGGCACCTGGGTGGTTCAGTCGGTTAAGCGACTGCCTTCAGCTCAGGTCATGATTCTTGAGTCCTGGGATCAAGTCCCACATTGGGCTCCCAGCTCTGCAGGGAGTCTGCTTCTCCCTCTGACCTTCTATCCTCTCATGCTCTCTCTTACCCACTCTCTCTCTCTCAAATAAATAAATAAAATCTTTAAGAAAATAAAGTTCCTGCCTCTACCAAAATGTATGTTTTATTTTAACTATCTCAAATCTTTCTGAGAAAAAGGTGGGCTATGTCCAAATCAATTAATAAACTAAAAATAATCTAAGTTGAAGGTTCTATTCTTTAGGTTATAAGCTAAAATATCTGATTTGAGGCTCTTCTTTTCTTGAAAATAAGGTGATCCCTCCTCCAATTTCAGAAAGAAATTTGGGTGGCTTAAGTGTTTTTAAATTCTCCAGTCTCTAGTCACTCTGAAAGCACAAGGATACCAGCTTTGTAGAACAAAGGGGATCCATGCAACTCAGAGATGGTCCATGAAAGACCGTCAGACTCTATCTTAACCTTGTCTTTCTTTTGTGTCTTTCCTGAGAAGTTTTCTCCTTTGAAAATGTGTTCTACATGTTGAGAAGGACAGAACATTTTCAGCACGAAATAAGCCTAGTGGAGATATAAATCCCTCTTCCTCTCTCTCTCTTTTTTTTTTTTTATGAACACTTAATACATCTGCTGTCTCTTTCTGCTCAGGGGAATTTTCTCTCAGAAGTGAATATTAAAATATAGTCTAATCCAATTCAGTCAGACTATCTGGAAGGAAGACCTTGGGTTAAATCTGTTCCATATTAATGTGAAGAAGTAACTGGTTCACCACCAGGTTTCCAAGCAAAGTAACCAACATGGGAACATTGAGTTGCTTTCAGCTAATTGAATTATCATGTGTGTGTATGTATGTGTGTGTGTTGGGTGGTGGGGTGGCTGGTAGAGGATTAGGCTGGCATTTTCAATATCCTATCAGCTTTTTAATTCATGTCACTGAAATGACCTACAGCCCAATGTAAACAAAATGACATTGTAATCCAGGAAGCTTTCATATCTGTGTTTATGTAACATATCTCTGAGGTATGCTGAGTTAAATACCAGGAGTTATGAGAAAAGCAAATCACAGCCTCATGACTTAGAAATCTTCCAGAATTAAGAAAAAAAAAAAATTATCACCTTGAATCCTATTTTGGCTTTTTTGGCCAAAGAGAAGACTGCCTGGCTGATGAGTTGGGCTTAGTGAATGAGCAGGGAATCCCTTACCACGGATCATCTAACCAGTTCCTGCCAAGAAAGCTGTGTTTGCCTTTTCTAATTGTCAACTCTTCCTTGTTTCTTACTTTTGTTGCCCCCAGCTTCCCCCAGCTGGATCAAGTGCAGGATTCCAGGCACTCTCCACCACTGTTATATCTGGTGTATGATGGATAGCCGGAACGGCTGCCGGGGTCTCCTGGGGGAGTGCCGGGGGCTTTCAGAGGGTGTCAGGAGCTGCCAGACGCAAGGAGGCAACCAAGAAGCAAGGAGAGACTCTAACTGAAAATTGCATCCTCTCTCTTGTTAATACTTTGGCTCTAAATCAGTAGAGCCAAATTTCTTCTCATATTAATATTAAAAGAGCATCCACAAATTCATCTATTTTTTATATCTGTCCTGTTATAAAGAGCAGAATATCATGAATGATATGAAGATTCACGAATCTTCGTGAATTTCAAGTGTTTTTGTTAATCATTTGCCATTTGAAAGGCCATTTTCAACATTGCCTGTTCAAATACCTAATATCCCCCTACTTTCTTATGTGTTATTTAATTACTTCTAATTTTTCAATTTAAGTTTGAAAATGCACAATTCTTACAGAATTCTAACCAATACTCATTCTACATGTTTTTATATGCAATGAGCATTCCTTCTGGGCACAATTCTGTTTTGGAAAAATGAGCAGGGCAATACTCAGTAAACATGTTAAGTTGATAAAGATCTGATAAGTATCGTTGATTTCATAATGCCATTTATTGGTCCTCTGCCAAAAAAAAGTATGTTTCTATTTACAAAAAAGGAAATATATAAAGTAAAAGAACACTTATCTGAAACTAAGTCACTGAGTGTTGATGCTTAAATAATGACCTGCAATTATATATGTTCTCCTGACAATTCTCGATTTGAAATATGAATATTTTCCTGTTTTTTCTCAATTTGAGTGACATTCAAGTATCAAGGTGCTGGCCACCTATTTCAGATAGACGCAGTGATTGTTCATGGAAGGACTTCGAAATAAAGTGACATTAGAGGTCGATTCTGCATGAAAGGGAGCTATCCATACAAAGACCTGGGTAAAGTGCATCCGAGTGGGTAGTCGACGACTATTGCATAGGCCCTTAGGTGAGGGAGAGTTTCCTCCTGTGAGGGTCAGAAGGACTGGAGCAAGGGGATGATGGGTAGGAGACAATTTGGGAAAGGGACAAGATACTGTGGAGAAGTTAAACCCATGGGGTGAAGTCAAACCCGTGGGTTGAAGTTTGGATTTTATTCTATGAGCCAAGGAAAGCCACATGCAGGTAAAATTTTCTAACAGATCCCCCCAGTAAACTCTATTATCTACGGTCCCATCAGGAGACAGAAATATTCAGTAGGCATATCATCACCATTTAGTGCAGGTGACAATTTGATTAATTGTGATGCCACGGCATGCCATGCGTTACTAGCATTCAGTTTGCCATTGGCAAGGTGTCCAGTTCTGCATTCAAACTCAAGGACATTTCCAAACCTATCAGCAATCTCATCTTGGATGGTGTGGGTTTTGGTACCAATTGCTAGAGCTGTAAGAGGAGAAATAAATTATACTAGCCCTTTTAAGAGAAAGAATTCACTTAAAAGATGGTTAACTAGATATTCAGCCAACTAGGTGATGAAAAGGGCAAAAAAAAAAAAAAAAAAAAAAGATCATTGTAAGGTAAAGGCTGCAGGAAGCAGCTACTCTGATTGGAATGAAGGACAACAGCAAGAGGTCAGATTTCCTAAAGTGGAGTGCAAACTCAGAACTCTGTGGAGAGCTCTTACCTGGGTTGTGCTGGGCATGCTGACCTGTGAGCCTGCCATCCGTCTCTCTGTAAAGGGAAGGCCGGCTAGCTGCTACGGCTATCTCTAGGGAGCTTGATGAGGCTACTTCTGTGACTGTTTCTAAGACTGCAAACTAGATGCAACTTCTCCTTTGGGAAGAACCTGTGGGTAAAGAAGCATCGATGGTGTGATGATCAGAAGAACAGAAAACAGAAAGGAACAAGTTTATTCTTTTTTTTATTATTATTATTTAAAGTCAATTAATTAACATAAAGCATATTAGACGTTTCAGAGGTAGAGTTCAGTGATTCATCAGTTGCATACGACACCCAGTGCTCATTCCATCAATTGCCCTCCTTAATGCCCGTCACCCGGTTACCCCATCCCCTCCAGCAACCCTCTGTTTCCTAGAGTTAAGAGTCTCTTATGAATTGTCTCCCCCTCTGAAGGAACAAGTTGATTCTTCTCAGTCTTGAAAAGATATGGTTTGCACCAAGTGTTCCCATCATAAAGCAAAGCCTAGAAGGTGCTGAAAGACAGAAACAGATTGCTTGCTGCAGGAATGGGATGCAGGACAAATCAGTACAGCCCCTCACTCCCTAAGCCGAGCACCTAGACCTTTCACCCCAAATTAATTGACTACCCTCCTTTTAAAGCTTCCTTAGGAGGCTTTAGAGTTCCTGATTGATCCCTACAATTCCTGTTATTCTGCTTATGCTGAGCCTTCTCCCAGTCCTAGCGCACACAGGTCATCCAGAGAAGGCCTGGCTGCTCGCCAGCCTCAGGATGGCCTAAGGATCGAAACAGGGCCTTTCCCTTCTCACTACTCTCTTCTTTCTGCTCATCAGTTTATTAGATTAGAGCGCTACACTGACTGCTGACCAGAAGACACTTGATTTAGCTCAGGTGGCCATTACGGGTAATGGCCAATACAGGTTATCTAACACCAGATTCTTCTTCATCTCTGGGAAAGATTTGATCATCCACTTCTCCTGTTAGGAGGCCTTGGAGCTACTGAGAATTTCAGTTATGACCTAAGCAAATGTTCATGCTTATGGGTGTGTATGTCATTCACACAACCTGCTCTGTCTTTAGTCTACATTCAGTATCATCACAAGCATCTTTGCTGTTCTGAGCCTAGATTGACTTTGTCTTGAGCCATCCAGAGGCTCAGGTACAAGTGTCCTTAAGAAACTTCTCAGAAGTTCCTAGGGCATTAAGCACAAGCCAATTACCAGCTCACAAAAGCTGGTCTCTCCATGTACAGCTTCCTAGGAGGAAGGCAGGAAAAGGAAGAAGCAAAGAGATCAGAATATAAAAATTTCTTAAAAAAGAAACTCTGAGGTAGGCAATATTTTCCAAAAGAAAAACATGTATTAAGTTATCCTTAAAATGATCCAGGAAAGAAGTATGGAACCAGAAACTCAGGTCTAACTGGTCAAATCACTCATACCTTTTCCACTACTTCATGCCACCCACCCTGCATGGCGTGCCGAGTACGGGAGCCCAGGTTGTTAAGGAACATCACTCACACTGTGAATACTTGTCTTGGGTCTGACTTCTTTCATATCTCATCAACCCTTTAGGGGAAAACCAGCCCAGATAAAAGTCCTTGGCTATAAGGGATGACTCGATATCCCACACATTTCCCTTTAAAAGTTTTTTTCCTTTTAAACCACAACAAAGATCGCAGTGCAAATGACTTAAAATCCACGAGTTCATTAAAGCTGAGTTGTTGCTAAAGTCTTAATTTGGAGGAGGCCTAATTGCAATCCAAATGCTGGGTTGTGCTTAGAGGAACATCTGGACCAACAAGAAGTATTCCTTACAAGGATCCTGTGGTTTCTATTGATTTTTCATGCTGCTCACAGGTAAAGTCTATATTCGATTTGTAAGCTTTCTGTCAGCTCTGTGCTGATAAGGAGGCCTGTGATTTAATCTAACAGGATAAGCAAAAGGTCTTCATGCCACAGATTAGAAATACAGCTTCCTTAAAGGAATGGGGAACTCGAGAGATAACCACCATGAAACCTCCCTCTGCACAAGGTGCTGAGGCATAGCGCAAAAACAGTAGCAAGACTGCAGACATAGCTCAGCCTAAAGCTTTCATCAGAGTGGCAGTGGGGGTGGGCGGGTAGACAGAGTGGGGTGGCTGGCCATAACAGCAAACTTATCTTTTCCATGTTTTCAAAAGGAAATCATTAAAAATGAAGGGATCCAATAATCATAAGGCTTCATTTTGGTCTGTAGATTATATTTTGCACATATTTTCTTTGTGTCTTTTTCAAAACCTCCCTGGATAATAGAGGTTGTTATAGTGAGACATTTCACTCTGGAAAATCACTCTTAAGGCTAACTGGAAAAGCTCAAGCCCGGGAATCAAGAAATATAGTTTCTTGGGTTTTGTGACTATCCTTTTATTTTATCTTTGTTTTCAAAAATATAATTTTATTTGATTTTCCCAAAAATCCTAGAAAGGGGAGAAGAGAGTATTATCTTCATTTAGAGATTTAAAAAACTGAAATTCACAGGTTACGATTAAAGCCAAGATTAAGTGACAAAGTTAAACTTTTGTCCAGAAACCCTGGCCCATGCTTTTCCCTTTATGAAGCTGTTGAAGGTTGAAGACCATTCATCATCATCAAAGACATCATTACATCAATAGCTATAAGGAACCAAGAGCTCACAGGGCGAAGTATTATTACATACTCATTCTATACAGACACATTTAATCTTCACTAAAACCACATATGATGTTGCTTGGTTACAAGGTACATAAAAACCCCTCAAGAAAACTGACTGTAACAATATGGAACCTGAACCAGAAAACCTTTCAGGTGGATAACTTATCCTTACCGTAGAGGGCTGGTAAGGGTCAGAGTTTGGCATCAGATACACCTTTGGATGACACGTCAAGTATCTACTCAACGTTTAACAACCTGGGGACAGTTTTGTTTTGTTTTTTACCAGCGTGAACTTCCCTTTCCTCATTTAAAATGGGCAAAATAGATTGCATTGCTTTGTTTTATGTATACGTGGTTGAAGCTAAGATCTGTGTTTCCCAAGATTCTCTTCACCATATGGTTCCCGGTTACAGTTGGCCAAAAGAAGAACTTGCTTGGGATTAGGAAGATGAAGTGAAGCAGAAATCATTACTTTTAGTAGATTGCCATGATTAGACATGGTCAAGGATGAGTGTGGAAATGTCTGGCAGCTTCAGCTTGTCCTTTCTCTCTTCCATTCCACATCTAACTCATTTTCCTAGTTACTGGCCCTCATGACCAATAGTGGCTACAGGCCTACAACCAAGTGCTTGGCTATGGACTCACAAAAGCAATAGCTACACAGATGCAAATGTACCCCATAGAGCTACCCCATTGCAGCCCGATTTCTGTGGCCAGATGTGCTTGGCTTCTTGCATTGATCTGCAAGCTCTGCTTTGTCCATCTGTACCAGTCCTTCAGGCTGACTGGTCGCTGATTTTTTCTCTGGTCTCCTCACACCCTCCCCTTCCAGACTTTCACTTCCTAAGCTCCTCTCTCTCATATTTGTGTAAGGTCTAATTTATATAACTAATGACTTAATTCCTTAGTACTTATAATGACACTGTTTTCCTGTCTTAGCCTTGACTAACTGAAAGATCTCTATGTTTGTGATCTATAAAGACTGAATAAGCCTGTATAACAAAATTTGGCATAAAGTAAAGGCACAATAAATGGTATTTGGGATTATCGTTATCTAAATGTTGTATGAACTTTGGCTCCTGATGCTTTTCCTTCTCTTTGTGCTTCTGCTCTCTTATGTTCCCTCTAACAACTACCTGCTTTGTAATCTCAGTTTGCACATGAGGATGTCATTCCATTTATGTCTTCAATTTCTTTCATCAACATGTTATAATTTTCAGTGTACATTATCTTATGTGGAGTAAGTCATTATTTACTTACTCCACAGAACCTATTTGAACAACAGTTAAGAAGCATTGAGAGAGAGAGAGAGAGAATCACTCCAAAAAACAAAGAAACCCAGAAAAGAAGCATGGCCCCAAGAACTCCAGGAAAAGGTCAATTAGATGTTGTAACAATGGACATTGTTGACTTGTTCCCAAATTCAAGTGGTAAGTATACACGATTCTTTTTCATTAATGTGATATTCTTTTTTAAAGATTTTATTTATTTATTTGACAGAGAAAGAGAGAGATCACAAGTAGGCAGAGAGGCAGGCAGAGAGAGAGGGAAGCAGGCTCCCTGCCGAGTAGAGAGCCCGATGTGGGGCTCGATCCCAGGACGCTGAGATCATGACCTGAGCCGAAGGCAGAGGCTTTAACCCACTGAGCCACCCAGGCACCCCTCATTAATGTGATATTAGCTTTAGGTTTTTCTTCAGAGGTATTCTTTATCAGATTAAAGAACTTCACATCTAGTTCCAATTTAATTTACTGAGAGATTTTAAAAATATCCTGAATAGGCACTGAATTTTATTTTTAAATCTTCTTTTGCAGGGCACCTGGGTGGCTCAGTCTGTTAAGTATCTGCCTTTGGCTCATGGGTCATGATCCCAGGGTCCTGGGATCCAGCCCCAAGTTTGGGTCCCTACTCAGCGGAAGTCTGCTTCTTCCCTCTGCCTCTGCCCCCTAGCTCATGCGCTCTCACACATTCTCTCTTTCTCTCAAATGAGTAAAATCTTTTTTAAAAAGCTTCTTTTGCATATATTGATATGACCATATGTTTTTTCCCCCATTTTTTTTTCTGATAAAGTAGGGAATTCCAGGAGTTTCAAGTGTTAATCTAATCTTGCAGTCTGAGAATAAATCCCACTTAGTCATAATGTATTTGCCTTTTGATATATGCTGAGATTCCATATGTAATTTTTTCAAATTATATTATAACTTCTCAAGATAAATGCTTATTAATTTTTATTATTCTTTTCTAATAGGCACTTAAAGCTACAAATTTCCCACTAAGTACTGCTTTATATGGATGCATCATACTTTCATTATTTTATAATCATTTCAAAATATTTTATAATTTTCCTTTTGATCTCCTCTTTCATCCATTGGTAATTTGGGAGTATTTTATTTCAATTGTAAAGATTTGGGATTTTCTTCTTACTTTTCTATTATTAATTGCTAGTTCAATTCAACTGTGGCCAGAGACTATATATTCTATGATTTCATCCTTAAAATTTCTTAAGCCTTTATTTGTGTCATAGCATTTAGTCCATTTTGGTAAATATTAATGATAAAGATTATTGACACTTTAAGTTTATAATGATACATTTAAGAAGAGATTTATGGCTGATTTCAGATTACTGTGCTCTTTAATTAGGTTACTAAGTAGAAGACCAGTAAAAACATGTTCACAACTACGACTTACAATATAAGTGTTTTACACTGTGAGTTAGAACAGATCTCTGAATTTTAGCTAATTCTTTGTTGTGGATGCTTTTCTAGGCATTTAACAATATTCCTGTCTTCTATCCAGTTGGTGCTACTAGCATTCCTCTGATTCCCAATATGACGACCAAAAGTGTCTCTAAACATTGCTAAATGTCCCGTAAGGGGCAAAATCACCTTCTGTGGTGAATTACTGATCTATGTAAAGAAACATGTGTTTATAAAACCAGTGTACCTAGATAGATTTATTTTTATTATAAAATAGTCTGGGTTTTATTGTGAGGGCATGGCTGCATGCCCAACAATAACTATTTCTGGCTGAGGATATGTACAATAGTACTTGTATGACAGAGCAAAGAAATAAATCAAAATAATTTAAATAAAAGCATTTTTTTCTGTCATGAATAAGCTCTAGGATTCAAGATAATGTAAATATCAATAAGGAATAGCCGTTGATCTCCAAATGAAAATAAATGCTATCAAATCATTCTCCAGAGAAAGAGAGAGTGAACTACATGGAAACCATATGTTTAAATAAACCTGAATATGCAGGCCAGTTCTCTACTTCAGGTTTGCCTGAGAATTTGGTCCTTTTTAAACAAACCACCCATGGTGAGTTTGTGAACAAATTAAAAGCTTAATTGTACTAGCATATGTTCAGTTATAAGGAATATAGCAATTACTTAGTTACTAAGTACTATCTGTATCATTTTGGTAATATGTTCTCAGCCATCCACCTTGAGATTCTACATTAGAAAAGAGACCATATGATTTCTATTTAAAATGTCAACTAGATGGTACACAACATCCAGTGATGTTCCAACAGCTATGAAACTTCAGACAAATGCAAGGAATTCTTAGTTGTCGGGGTGGGAACCATGTGATATGTGCTATTCTATATTCTATGCTGAGGCAGACATCACAGTCCAATACAGTACTGCTTTCCCAGTGAGCCGTGTGACCTCAGTATCCTTTTCAACAGAAGATTCCAGGAAGCTACCACCATTAGATCAGAAGGAGAAAACTTTTTGTTATCTCTGCATCCCTGTATATGGCCTTTAGATTCTTCTCCTCATACTGCACTTCCTTTCATTTATTCAGTGATTTTCAAGAGGAAGAAGGGAGGAAGGGCATCTGTTAACTCTCTGAAACAATACAGATTCCCAGCTTGAGGATACAACATGGACCACAGGGTTTGAGAATCCAAACAGTGATAGAGCTCCTGCAGCTGGAGAACAAACTGATTTCTGAATATACATACACTCTTCTGGTGAGAGGCTACAATACTTGCCCTTATTTAAATAACCCTCCTAGCTACGTGAGTTGTGGGGGCCAAGCATGAAAACAAACACCTGTTTGTCTTGGCATAAAATGATTATGTCGTCCAGTATCACGTAGAATCATCCAGCTTATAAATAGAATCGATAGCAGAATGTATGGAGGCTGAGAGCCTATCCCACAGGAAGAGAGAAAATGTCGTTGGAGGAATGACTCTGAGATGAATATATCAGCTAGCCTCCCCTGACAGAATGCCAACTGCCTGAGAGAAAGTAGTGGGAAGAAAGCCTGGATTAAAGAAGAAAGACAAAGCGAAAACCCAAGCTTTGCTCCAAATCAGCACAAAGTCTTCATTCAGGAATCATTTAAAAGCTGCATTTCCGTATCTTAACTCTCTTTTCTATTATTTTTGCTAGGGACACTTTTCCTTTTTCAAGAAAGACAAGCCCCAAAAATAGCTTCTCTTTTGTCTTGGAAATGAGGAATTGCTTAAGAGCCCCAGAGAACATCTTTAGCATCGTGAGCTAAGAACCAATTATGCATTATTCCAGAATAACCGCAGCAGCTAAGAATTGAGGAAGTAACACCTCAACGGCTGGCAAATAAGCGGGGAGAATTGTGAACTTTTTAATGTGGAGTTTGTAGCTCGAGCTCGAGTTATAAATATCAGCAAATGTTCTACCGTGGTTTGTTGCATGCGTCTACTGCAATTTGTTTAGTGCTTCGAAATATGAGACAGCCATATATTTTACTCTCACTGCTAGTAGCCAATTTGGGAGAAAGCAAGTAATATAAAAATGGCTATTTACTCTGTTACAAGTGGTACAGTCCATTATCACTCTCCACTGATGTCATTACAAGGATAGCAAGTCAATAATCAGTTCTCATTCCCTAACTCGGTAAACTATCTACTTATATTATAAGTATAATATATAATATAATTATAAGTATAATATATAAGTATATATATTAATATATACTTATATACTTATATACTTATGTACTTATATATATAAGTATATACTTATGTACTTATATATATAAGTATATACTTATATACTTATATATATAAGTATAATTATAAGTATAATATAATATATTATATTATAATATATCTACTTATATTATAAACTATCTACTTATATTATAACTATTATAAACTGGGCTCAGTTTGAACACAACCTTTACTGCGATGCTTGAAGCGGATTCATTTGATAAGACCACAAACATCACCATGGGAAAATTATTCCTTAATTACCTTTCTCCGAAATTTAAATGGTTAAGTGCTAAGGAATTTCTTTGCAAATAGGAGAAACCAAAATTACAAGGCATTGTAAATGTATCAGCAAAGAGAAGGACTTTGACTATGTTGTCAAATTATGGAGTCCACCTTGCACAGCTTTTTCTGAATTAAGATCATTCAGGTAAACATTAGCTTTATGTGTGAAGCCTCAGTTAGACATTTTTTCACAGCCGATGGGATATTGCTTCCAGAGGAGCCATTGAGATCAAGTACATACAATCCTGAAAACGAAGATGGAAATTGTTGGATACATCACAGGTTAAAAGAAAAAATAATGGCCCCAAGCCCAAGAGTATAAAATAATTTCTTTGTTTTATGTAACTTAGTTTAATTTGTGATTCTTAGCCTCCATTCTGCCTGGTACAGAAAATGTCCAACCTACTAACTTCCAAGTAGATTCACTAGGACTCTATATGTTCTTAGTCAATTCACATTTTAAATTCTGTCCTTCCCTCCCCCAACCCCGACTTCCCTTTCCTCTTGCCAGCATTCATTTCTGAATTCTGAAGGTTGTAAATTACAAATGGAGAGGAGGGCATCCATTCTAACATTAGTGTTCTGTCTTACATTTTTAAGCATCTTTTAAGATGCTGCTTGCTATATCTTGTCTCAGGTGTGCTCCTTTTAGGCAGGTGGTGCACAAAGATGGAGAATCAGAGGCACAGAGATGAGCCAATCTTTGTGATTTCTTGTCAAGTTTCATTTATGTTTCAGGTTCTCCTTCTGGTGCTCTGGCTCTCTCCTACAGCTAACTTTCATCTCCTTTCCACAGGCAGGGGAAGAATCAATGACTGTTTTGTGTCACTTTTGGACTGTGTATGGATCCGGGGCAGAGCAAACATTCACACTGCCCCCACCGTCCATCTCTCTATTGTTTTCATATAGCATGACACAAGAGACATTGAGAAACCTTCCGACTGCCAGAGCTCCAGACAGGACCAGGGAGACACAGGTCTTCTTTGCACTGAGATTCAGAAGATATTGCTGGAATATAGAGATAAGCCAACAAGTAGCTAGCTCTCATTTCTTATCCAGTTGATTTTCTGCTTCAGGTCATGGAATTTCTCTATAGATGGTTATAGATAGGGAGCAGAAAAGGGGACAAAAACTAAGTCTTAATGATCATGTATAATTTTTAATATTTCCTGCTTTATAACTGCTTAGGGATTTTGATAGTGGAATTCAATAATTTGGAATATTTATTGTTTCACCTACACTAATAATCCTGATACAACAGGTGCCCTAGTTGCATGAAAGCTGCAAGCTTTTTAATACTTAGACTCCTGTCTCAAAGTTTTAATTGGTCATTTCTCTGTGACATCTTAGAAGAAAGAATAGCTCTATCTTTATAGCCTTTATTATACTCAACTAGGAAAATTGTTTTTTCAACTTTGTCCCTTATCAGATTGTAACTATTTCAGAGGCAAGGCTGCAACTTTTCCTTTATTTTTTTGGAGGGAGGAGATACAATTTTTATTTAAAATCAAACATGCACTGAAACAATCCTAACATATAAGTGAATAGTTTTGTTTTTTTTTTTTAAGATTTTACTTATTTGACAGAGAGAGATCATAAGTAAGCAGAGAGGCAGGCAGAGAGAGAGGGGGAAGCAGGCTCCCTGCTGAGCAGAGAGCCCGATGAGGGGCTCAATCCCAGGACCCTGAGATCATGACCTGAGCCAAAGGCAGAAGCTTTAACCCACTGAGCCACCCAGGCGCCCCAAAGTGGATAGTTTAATGAATGAATGAACATCTATAAAACCACACCAAAGTTAGAATGATGTAAGCCTACCAGAGACCCTGATGTCCCTGTGTTACCCTCCTGATTACAAACACCTTCCTTATTTTATGGGTATACTATCTTAATTTTAAAGACTATTTCATTTAATTAAATATGTATGTGTATATACACATAGGGTAATTTTAGTTTTGTGTATTTTGAACTTTATGTAGATGGAATCAGTCTGTAGGTCTCAATTTGTGTCCTCCTTTTTTAAATACACTGAAATTCCTGGGTCCTCATAGAATATACAGATCATTAATACTAGAAGATCATGCCAGCTTTTACAAAATTCTAAAAATCTAGCCTTCCAAATGTAGTATAAGACTGTTTCCATAACCCTAAACATCTCTTAGGATTTGTCAGATTTTTAAATTTTTGTCCATCTAAGTAGGGGTGTATTTTTCCTTGTGACTTTAATTTGCAATTTCTTGACTACAAATGAGACTGAGCTCCCTTTCACATGCTATTGGCCTTGATTTTAATCTGTGGATCATTCAGGTCTATTGCTATTTTTTCTTTTGGGTGTCTGTTGTTTTTTTCTTAATGGATCACAAAATGTTTTTATAAATTTGATTACAGATCCTTTTATTGATTATGCATGTTGCAAATATCTCCTCCCCTACTTGCCTTTTCATATTATTAAAGTGATTTATAATGAAGAAAAAAATTTAATTTTATTATGATCAAGTGTATTCATTTTTTTTCTGTACACTTAGTGCTTTTTAAAGCTTATCTCCCAAATTATGATGATCTTCTCATATACTCACATTTGGATCCTTGATCTGGAATTTGTTTTATGTATGATGTAAAGTAGTGAATCAACTTTTTTCATATGAATATATAATTCCTGAAAAAATAAAAAATTCAATTCCTTCAGCATTATTTATTAAAAGTCCATCTCTTCACTGCTCTGCAGTGCCACGTTTGTGAAAATTCGAATCCATATATGTTTAGGTCTATCTCTAAGCTTGTTATTCTCTTCTACTGATTTATTTGTCAATATCACAGTCTTAATTACGTTTGCTTTATAATAAATAACAACATATGATGGAACAAGTCTTTTACCTTATTATTTTCTTCAGGCATATCTTAATTATTGTTTGTCATTAAATATCTAAACAAATGTTAGAATTATCTTGCCAAAACATGTTAGGGTTTTGATTGGGATAATATTGGTTCCTTATACCAATTTAGGCAAAATGATAACTTTAAAATAATGACTTCATATCCTTTAACATATTACATCTTTCACTTTGTATTTATTTTTTCAGTAATATCTTATTATTCTCTCTCAGAGGAATTTCAAAACTTTTGTTAGACTCTACTAGATATTTCATAGATTTTTATGGTGCTGTAAATTGGATTTAGTTGTTAGTTGTTTCTTGTTTCACCTATTCATGGCTAGAATGTGATACTAAAATTTATTGTTCTATCTTGATTTCATAATAACTTTGCATAACTTTCTTGTTTAATAATTTAAATATGCTAATAATTTATAATAATTTATAAAAACGTATTTAATAATTTTCTTCTGCTTATTCATCTATAGATTCTTTTGGATTTCCCACGAATACAATATTAATTAAAATTATGGTAATATGGTAATAATTTACTATACATTCTAATTATTATATTTTATATTCTTGTATTTGTATCATTTTCTTCCTGGTTTAATGCTAAGACTTCAAATGTGAAGCTAAATAGAAATGGTCATGTGGACATCATTGTCATGTTCCTAGTCTGAAAGGGAGAATTTTTACTATTTCAGCATATAATATTATGTTCACAGTACTTCATTTGTAGATGTGCTTTGGCAGATCAATGAAATTCTCCTTTATTCTTAGTTTTGCACTTTCTTTTAATATGACTGGATCTTGGATATTATTAAACATTTTTCTTGCCTCTATTGAGATATTGACCTATGCTGCTTCTCCTTTAATCTGTAAATAAGATGAATTATACTAATTTATTTGCTATAGTTAAATGAGTTTTCATTCTTGAGATACTAGTCTTGGATGAGATATATCATCATTTCACGTATTTCAGGATTTAATTTTCTTATATTATGTTTAGGATCAGTTATGAGTGACTGTAAAAGGGAAACCTCAGTTTTTCCTCCTCTGAGACTTTCTCCTGGGAGTCTCCTTTGTTACTCTTACGGAACCCTTCACTTCTGACACTTCTGGTCACCAAGCATGTGAGGTTTTTCCCCACAGCAAGCAATTCTCCACAATACCAGCTGGTTGTCCTATAATGTAACTCAATTCTGACACTATCTTTCTGAAGGTAGTATCAATTCCCACAGGTTAAGGACTCAGTACCACAAGATCCTTTCTACCAACTTCAGATGTCAATAGCAGGTAATTGGTCCCTGGGTTATCCACAACCTCTGTCCAATTTGGTGACATATCGGGGGTTCCCTTGACCCCCTTCTCATTTTGATTAATTTGCTAGCACAGCTCAAAGAACTCAGGGGAACACTTATATTCACCAGTTTATTAGAGGATATGATAAAGGATACCGATAAATATTCAGGAGAATAGGGTGATGTCTGAGCACAGGGACTTCTGTCCCTATGGAGTTGGGGTAGATCATCCTCCCCATATGGATATGTTCACCAGCCTGGAAGGTTCTGAGCCCCATACTATTGGGATTTTATGGAAGCTTCCTTACATAGGCATGATCAATTATTAACTCCATTCCTAGCCCTTTCTGGAGGATGGGGGGTAGGATTGAAAATTCCAAGCTTCTAATCATGGCTTGGTCTTTCTGGGACCAGCCCCCATCCAGGAGCCCATCCAGAGCCTCATTAAAAGAAAAGATGCTTCTAGTGCTCTTATCACTGAGGAATTTACAGGGGTTTTAGGAGTCCTATTTCACTGTTGGTTCACAGTCTTGTGAGTTCCCTGGATAAAATCTGAAATTGGCCCTATACAAGGAGAGACCAAAAAGATTTGGGCCACTCCAGATTGATGGTGGCAGGCTTAGTAAGCATGGGAACATAACATTGGCAGCTTGACTTGGGCAGCTGCAAGATGAGTAGATGCCCACCTACCCACCAGAATCTTCAAAGTTTATGTAGAGGACTTAATGTGGTTCAGTCATGGGCACTGTCCAAGTGGCCTCAACAACACTTGACTCTCTCAAGGCTATATACTTGAAACAGCTCTTGGTGTGGGGATGGTGGATAGAGCACACATTCCTAGGAAAGGGGAGATGAGAAGCCTCCACTGGCCAGGGTCCAACTCACAGACCAACCAATGGTCACGTGCTCTCATGGCCCCCTCCGCTAGTCAGGGATGGGGTCAAAGACCACATATTAGAACAATAGATGCTCCTAGTACTTTTAATATTTAGTAAATAGCAAGGATTTCAGGAGCTCTGTGGCAGGAACTGGGGGCAGAGACCGATACATATTTCTTATTATCTCACAGTGACTTTGTCCTTTTATTTTTTATAGTATCCTTGTTGGGTTTTATTGTTAATATTATGCTAGTCTCACACATTTTCCATTTTTTGAATAGTTTATATATAATTAAATTTATTTCTTCTTGAATGCTTGGGAGAATTTCTTAATGAAACCAAGTAGGCCTAGAGTTAGTTTTTGAGAAGGACTTGAGCATGAATTTACATTTTTAAAAGGATATAAAGTATGTGGGTTATCTACTTTTGTCAGCTTTGATAAATACTATTTGTTAGTTTATAAGCGTTTGTAACATCATCTTTTTTTTTAGACTGCAGCATCTCTTGTGATGTCACTTACATATTTTTTAAGATTTTATTTATTTGTCAGAGAGAGAGAGAGAGAGAGAGGCAGGCAGAGGGAGAAGCAGGCTTCCCGTTGAGCAGGGAGCCTGAGGTGGGATTTAATTCCAGGACCCCAGGATCACGACCTGAGCTGAAGGCAGATGTTTAACCCAACTGGGCCACCTAGGTGTCCCTCACTTTTTTTCTGATGATAATTATATGTACTTTCTTTTCTTCTCCCTTCCACCTTGGTAGATCTCATCAGAGGTTTGGCAGTCTTACCAGCCTTTTAAAAAATTATTGGCTGTTGTTTTTAAATATTATCATTCCCTCCTAATTTTCAGTTTTACTTTGATATTTTCTTTTTAACTTCATAAGATGGGTTCCTTACTTTGTTAAATTTGATCTTTTTTCTTTAGAATGTATATATATATAAATATATATGTGGTTATAATGTCCCCTCTACTTAACTGCTATATGCCACGAATCTTAATATACAGAATTTCTAAGTTCAAAATAATTCTAATATGCATTATGATATCCATTTTGATAAACAGAATGTTATTTCAACTTCTCTGCTATTTAGAAATAGTTAATTTACACACAGTAATGTTTTTTAAATTGATTTTTAGCCTAGTTACATGGTGTTCAGATAATATATCATATAAATCCTATCTTTAAAAAAAATTATTGAGACTTAAATTATGAACCAACAACATATGGTCAATTTTTGTAAACACTTCATGTGTGCTTGAAAAGAAATCACGTTCTGAGGCTTTGGGATACAGTTCTATATAATTCTTTTAGGTCAATTTGCTTCTATCCCAAGCCTTTTATACTTGTTGCATCTGCTTTGAAGGCTCTTTTCCCATCTATTTGCATGGCTAACTACTTCATTCCATTCAGATCTATGCTTATAGATCTTCTCCTTAGAGAGATCTTCCCTCCCTAACCTGCGTTATTATCCTTAAGGCACTTATATCTTTGTAACATTATATGTCTGTTTGTTTGCTTATTATCAACCTCCCAAACTGTAATATAAACACCTTGAGGCAAGGACTTTTCCCCTCCTGTTTTTGTGCTATTCCCAACACTCAAAGTATCACAAATTAAATGCTCAGTAAATGTTTTGAATGATTAAGCAAATGAATTAAAAATAATACCCAACAAAGAACTCAGCATGTCTTTCTCTCTCTTTCCATATATATGTATATATATGTATATAGGATTTACCTCACTGTTTTCCTTCAATATATTTGGCAGTTCACACATAGGCAGCAGGTAGGTATAAAACTCAGGTAAGTGTGGGGCAGAAAATGGAGCTTAAGGAAATCCCTGTCATAGGACCTGCCTAAAACAGGTACTCAGAAAGTATTAGCTGTACGAATTAAATAAAATTGAGAATAAAGAAGAGTGAGAAGAGAGAGGAAAAGGAAGGAGGAGAGAACAAGTTGTAAACTGAACAAAGGAAGAAACTGACAGGCAATATATTACTTTATGTCTTCCTTTTTTGTGGAAGCGCCTGGCTCCTTTTGCCCATTTACCTGCTACCTCCCGAGAAGGAATTACTAATATGATTAGTCAGTTAAGGAAAGAAGCTGAGTGCCTGCAAGTCTCAGTCCATTCCTTCCTCGAATTTTGGAATTGATCTCCCTGTAGACAACGTACATCCTACCCTGCTTCTCCATGCATTAAATTTTACAGGGGCAAGCTCTGCACGTGTGGGAGATTTGCTATTGTCCAATGCTATGTGGATAAATCTATTTAATTCTGGGAATTAACTTTATGAAGCCACTAGTGCTATGTACCCAGGGTAGATTCTCCAAACAGTCCTATCTGTAATAGCCTAACATTTTTAAATCTGTATCTTTTTTTTTCTTTGCTATTGCTCAATTGCTTCTAAACTCAGGCAGAGAGCAGTTTTAATAAGTATCTAGTCTGTCTATAGTATATTTTCTCTGATATGCATTACCAGTACTACAGTATATTTTTCAAGCAGGACTTTCACAATGACTGAAAGTCTAGATTTCTGTGAAAACAAAACCAGACTGAGAAAGCTGAGGGAGAAAAGGAAAAATAGGTTCCTGTTTCAGAAATTCAGTCAATTTAGGATGCCTGGGTGGCTCAGTCAGTTAAACGTCTGACTTGTGATTTTGGCTCAGGTTATGATCTCAGGGTCATGGTCACGTTGGGCTCCAACACTCAGTATAGAGTCCGCTTGAGATTGTCTCCCCCTCCCTCTCCCCCTTCTCCCTCCACTTTCTCTCTCTCTCTCTCTCAGATAAACAAATCTTTAAAAAAAAGGAATTCAGCAAATTTGCTATGCAATTTTTTCCCCATTCCATATTCAACTATGTCAAATGTCCTCAAGCTGTTTACACAGGCAAAATGAAACGTAGAGATGTAGCAATTACTCATCTAGCAAGTTTAGACATAAAGAGAAAAAGATAACATACTAAGAACATAATAGGGATTTACTGGAACGAATTACTCCTTGCGTTCTAAGTTATCATTAGAAATAGTCTATATTCCTAAGTGTTGTATCCTTCATAGAGACTTCTGACCATGGATTGGGAAGGACTCTTGTGAACTCAGAGCCATTCAAGACATGTTCAACTATAGTAGTTTCGATGAACACAACTAGAAATGAAAGGCCCTGAAAGTAAAACAAGAAAGGATAGCATCAGATTGTAGCCCAGAGTAGTGCAATGCTAATAAGGAAGTTTGGTAGGAAGGCCACTTCACTGCAAACTTTTTGAATCAGAACGTTTAGTGACAGCAACAACACCAGGGACAATTGAACGTGTAAAGGTAGCTGGATAAGAAATTTAGGGGGAGACAAAGAGAGAGAATCTTTTACTAAATCTTATCTCAGACACCTTGTGGTCTCTTAAGTACCATAGAGACTGTTCAAGAAGGTAGCTAACTCCCTGTCAAAGGCGTCGGTATACTGTCAATCCTGCAAGAACAGGGGCCCGCTAACTCTCACTCAGGCACCATATTTCGCTTTTCACATATATGTCCATAGGAAACGTTGCATGAGTTGCCATTTTGTTTAACAGGACAAAATATAAATCAGTTCTGCCATGAGTAGTGATGCCCTTGGGAGCATCCTTCAGAAGTTGTGGGGGAAATACATAAAGAGATTAATAACACAAGATATCAAACTGTGGCACTGAAAGTGAGAACTAAATTCCTTAGGTCATAAATTCCAACAAAGATACCATTTTCTTCTCTCTTTCTAACTTATATCAGCACCAAAGATTACTGGCTGCCATCCAAGGGAAAGGCGACCCTGTTTCCTTCAAGAGCATACATATCTGTATGATGTGTCGCCAACCATAGCTTTGAAAATAAATGCTTGATTTTTAGTGTTTACGGGCAGGCAATATCTGTGGTTTGATTGAGAAAATAGGCTCCTGGAGCAAACTGGTCAATCAGGCCACTGGGGAACCAGCCATTTTGCTGATTTGTTCTCACATTCCTCTCCAGTCCTTTCCCTGTTGCATTACGCTTCCCAAACCTCCATTTCCCTCTGACTTACAGGTAGGCAGGATTAAAGGGAGGCATCAGAAGACGACAAGGTAGGAAGAGGCAAGAAGCCAGGTTTTCCTCTTGTCTCTCGGCCTTGAGCAACGTCCTCTGTAACTGCGGCTCTCACCAGACAGGCTTGCTCTTTGGGGTTTCTACTCCAACACGGCAGCCCCCACCTTGTTTCTAGCTTCTGCCCGTTGGCCCTGCTTCCGGTTCCTGCATTTTAGTTAATACCGTGTCCTCTTGTTATCCTTCCAAAAGCTTCCAGATGCTGCTAATCTCTGACTTGGCTCCCTCTGTTGAGCTTCAGAGCTCTTCCAACACATGTGTAACTAATCCCCTGTATTAAATTCCCTCTGCTTGAAATATCTAAAGTGGTCCCTGTTTTGTTTTGTTTTTCTCTCTCTCTGGGCCCTAACTGAAACCTTTAGTGATCAGAGGAAAAAGGGCAAAGTGAGGCCGGGTAACATAGTGGAAAAATTATCTAGGTGAACAGAAGAAACCAAATTGAAAAATTATTTTCTAGTGTAGGAGGAGGAAAAGCGTAACAAGCTCAGCTGGTCAGTTAAAATTTAACACCTCGAGTGGATTCATCCCAAATCTGCCTCTTGGGAACTCTGCAATCTTAAGGCAAATTATTTAGTATCCCTCTGCTTTGGTTTCCTTATTTGTAAAATGGGGTTAAAAATAGTACCGTTGCCATATGTTTATTGCAAACATGAAGGAAACTGCCAGCAATGCTAGTTCATAGCAAGTCATTAATAAATGCTAGTTAGAATAGGACCTTTTACCTTTTTAGTGCTTTGGTGACACTTAGGATCTCCTTGGTTATTTTTGGTTTATTTAAGCTACAAATAGATATGAAAGTTATCTTAAGAATAATATCTTCTTAAGTAAATAATACACGAATGGAAAATTACATGAAAGAATAAACGTATGCCTGAAACTGACATATTAAAGAGAAAATAAGGGCATGTATTCCATATCTTCAGAGACAATCCTAGGAGTACAATTTATTCTTGAAGTTCACTCTTTATCCTCAGAATGAAGACAGGAGAGGAGATGATCTGTGCCCTGATTACTCACACCTTCCTTGGTTATTTAACTTTTCACTCTACTGTTCTCTCATTCTTCCATTTAGTCAAAAACACACTTGCTTTTTCTTTTTTTTTTTTTTTTTTTTTAGAGAGAGAGAAGGGGGAGAAGGTAAAGGGCGAGAGAGAACCTTCAGCAGGCTCCATCCCCAGTGCAACCTGACCCGGGGCTCCATCTCATGACCCTGAGATCATGACCTGGGCCAAATGCAAGAGTCAGATGCTTAACTGACTTTGTCACCCAGGTGCCACACCCTCCCCACTTTTTTTAGAGGGAGAGAGGGGTGGGGCCAAAACACACCTTCTAACCTCACTAACAATATTCTACTAGAGCTTTAGAAACCCGAAGTAGCAAGGACATAAGGACAGAGGCCAAGGTAAGGAGAATGTATTGTAAAGGACTGTAACCCGAAAGGTTCTTGGTCAGTCCTTTTTTCTGGGATCATCTGTTCTCTGCTTTCCATAACGTTGCTTTTTCTCCTATGCTTTACTCTTCTTTACTCCTATTCTTTACTCTTCTTGGCTCCTTTATTTAAAAAAAACCTGAAACAATATTCTAGAGCGCTTAACACTTCTGTGGCAGGTGCTAAAGGTCCAGGAAGTTGTCACGGTCACCAGGACCTTACTTGAAAAGTCAACAAAGTATTTTTTACTTTTTTTCTTTAAAAAAAGAAAAAAAATTTTTTACTTTAAAATTGGATTATCAAATCATTTTCCCTGCTCATTGTCCAGCTGTTTCATATGTTCACATATAACCCTTCAAAACTTGGCCCCTGCTACTCTCTTCTAGTGTCCTTATTATCATTTTTCCCTATATTCCATTTCACGATTATGTCCCAGCAGTATGGAACCACCTATGGATGCCACCAAATCACTCCCTCATGTATTTTCTTATGTTGTTCTCATCTTCTGGAACATTATCTATTGAGGTATTTCCTTGGATATTTTAATCTCGACCCAGTCCTTTTGAGGACTTCCCTGACAACATTTTACCCCAAAAGAGGAGTTAGGTGTTCCTCCTTTCTACTCCCTTAGCATCTTATGGTGACCTCAATCACAACCGTTAGCACATTGCTTTTAAAGTCATAGTCTATAACCCCTTACATATTTAGAAACAAGGGCCAGTGTTCTTTCATTCTCTTCCTTCTCTGATCGACACACAGTTGGCACATAATAAATACTTTTAGCTGAAAACTAGGTCAAAATACACATTCCACACATTTTAGCCCTAGAATTTCCATCTACAATTTTTCCCCTCTAATGTAAATAATTTAAGTACTTATTTTTGTTGTCTCTTCCTTAAATCATCTAGATAATTGTATCAGGAAAAGATAATTGCAGCATCTTGTGCTGACTTTTTTAATGTTACATAAGTTACTTCCTTCCCCTAAAGACAATACAATACCTACACTTTATCTAATTCTAACCCTGGGAAAGAATAGTCATTTTTTGATTCTTTGCCTTATGACAATGAGTATTAAAATCTGGGAGGGAAAAGAAATGACTTACCTCTTTCAGCAGGTGGGACTCATTGGCACTTTTTAGCAAGGCTTCATTCGGAACTCCTGGGGATTTTTTGTTTTTGTTGCTTGTTTTTTAGTGAGAGAGAGCGTGCGAGTGAGCTCACAAGTGGGGAGAGGGGCAGAGGGAGAGAGAGAGAGAGAATCTTAAGCAGGCTCCACGCTCAGTCTCATGACTCTGGGATCATGACCTGAGAGGAAATCAAGAGTTGGAGGCATAACTAACTGAGCCCCCCAGGTGCCCCGTAGGTTTGGTTTTTAACAATCTCCGTGGAATACAGTTAAGTCGCGAGCACTCAGTGAATACTAGTGGATCCGGCTGGACCGGACAAACTGCAACAGAGACCACCCGACAGCCCTCCGAAACATGAAGGTATACATGGCAGAAACTGGACAATTTGTTGAAGCCACCTGAATAGGGAAAATTTGAATCAATCTACTCAAAATCTTCTCTGTGGTTCAGAAAGCTCTTTTCATCCTATGTAATTTGAAAAGTGCCACCAAGCATATTATTTCTTCAGAAATTACATTTCTTAACTGTGCAGAGGAATAGGGTCCTCTGCATGTAACTTTAAAGTAAAATGTTTCTTTCCTTGTAGATTTTCCTAGGGAAACAATACCCCAGCCTTTTCAGCTACGTAATATTTATCGGATCAAATGACTTCAAATTACCTGACTGCTCTTCACCATTAGATTTTGGTCCTTCGGCCAGTAGGTAATCATTTCCAATCATTACCTACTTGCTTGTAATCGCCTATCTCCAACACACCCCTTTATCATCGTTCCACTTCCCCACACAGGCTGACAGCAGAATTCAAGTGCTGATTTACCCGGCTTCTTAGCTGTTCGTCATCCTTTTAGGATTTTCTTCTCCCTCAAAGCACCTTCAGATGTTTAAGTTACTCATTCATATCCTTGGAGGGGAAAACACAAACTGGATAAGCTGTGTATTTTCTTGACATCTCATCAATATGGCTAAGACACTTTGAACTCTCCAGAAAAGCATAACCCAATTTCTGGCCAGCAATTTATGCAGTTGCCCAAGACAATGAGGCAAGAGAGGGCAGGGCATCGGGGAGCATCAGTAGGAGAAAAGCATCAAAGGAGATTCTCTAAATAATAACTCTTGTGCATGGGGCAACTAGGAAATTTATGAACTTCATAAAATCCCTCAAGGTGTGTGGTATCAATCGCCTTTTTTGATAAACAAGGATGCTGACTTTTAGAGAGGTTAATAACTTGTTCACAGTTGACAGGACTAAGGAGTGAAGAAACTGGGATTCAAACCCGGGTCTGTTTGGCTCCAAGACATGTGCTTTCTCCACTTTATCTTGTGTCTTCCGGGTACAGTTTTTTTTCATTCTTCTGCTTGCCATTTTGTTCCCCACTCTCTGTCGTGCAGGTGGTGTGATTCAAATGACTCACCTGGGCATCAAAATCACGTTCTGTGACCTCATCCCCATGCATCAACCTCTTACCTTAAAACTGTGCAACACACCTGGTCAAATGTCAGCAGAGTCGAACTTCAACTGACACCATTTGTTTTTTTCCTAATTTTCTGTTGTTGCAGACCCCCCACCCTCCTACACACCTGCTGACGGCTCTTCCTCCCCCCAACCCTGATTGTGCTACCAGATCTTCAAAAATGCTGTATTTGGCTAGTTCCAACTGTGACGTGAACCCAACAAGCAGTTACTGCTCATACCCTGCTTCTTAGAGCTCCTTAAAAATAGCTCATCTAGTCTTTGTCTTAAACTTTAGCAAAGTGAATTCCCAGCTTGAGGAGCTATTTTATCCCGCAATGTTTTCTTCAACAGTGTAATGCTGTATATTGTACCCTTTTGTCTGGAAGTGACTTCTTTTTCCCCTGAATGCCTGTACCTTGCTGTTTTCATTCCTGTTTTCCCAAATAATGTCCCAAAATAGTTCAATAAAATAACATTCAACCCTAGCATAAGTCCATAAATGACTGAAAAGAAAAGCATAAACCAGAGGCAGCTGGTTTCTTTACAATGAAGAGTTCTTTGAATCAAGATTATATGCATGAGCTCAGTGGGGGACATTCTCAAGACATCACAATTCCCGTTGTTTTTAGTTTGGGGGCTCCAAAGCTTGAGCCGAATACCCCGATTTATTAGCATTTCAGTCGCTTTGTGCTATTTCCCACTTTTGCTCTTGTGCATGGCATAAGCAGTTCTCAAAGGCCGGTTAAACCTTTTTCCTGGTCTGAGTTCCTCAGTTTTACTCTTCAGTTTTGAATTTTCACAATATATCATTTTTTTTCACGCTCCAAGAGTGGGCATTTTTACCAGTTTTGCCCATTGTGGAGTGAAAGTGATTTCTCATCTTTTCTTAGACTGCTATGTAAAGTGACTGGAAAGATAAATCTCCCCACCGAAAGGCAGTGTGATTGAACCATCTAGATCCAGACTAGAAGGGCAAATGATGAACAGTCTTCTGCCAGGGACTGGACAGCTGGATGCATTTCACAGCTCGCAAGGCAACACCACTCATGAGAACAAATGAAGAGTCACAGGTCTGCAGGAAAGTGGCAGTGGGACGGTTGCAGACAGCTGAATGTAATTACCCACCTCACCCAGAAAGTGGCAGTGAAAATTAACAGCTGTTGAATCATGGAGCCAGAGGGCCCCTCTAGCCACGCGTGTGCCAGGCATACACTATTTCAGCCAATGCAGCACAGCAAGGTCCTGCTGAGATTTACCGTCAAAATGGTGGCCCTGCTAGAGCCAGAACGGATCTCAGGTCCTGGGCAACCCAGCCCAATTCATTTGGCCTGTTCTAGTCTTCACTCGTGCTACTTACCCTCAGCGCCCATTCTCTTCCATCCTACTTCATTTCCTTGTTCTGATTCTGGGAAAGTCTTCCTGTTCCTAATCCTTCAAGTCTTCCTCTCTAAGTATTTCCCAGAGACTCCATATTGCTTTAGCTTCAGAAGCATAGAACCTCTACTCACAGCAAGACATATTCATGTAAAGCGTGGATCACTGTCCTCAGCTTTTAGGAGTAGTTTAAGTATGAAATAAGACAACATTTGTGTAATGCTTCGTCCCATCCTTGTCGGAGAATACATGAATTCTATGTTAGTTTTCTTCACTCAGCTCCAAAAACATAGAGCCTGGTAGGTTGCCCGTGAAACATTTGAAGATTAATTAAAATGGATGTGTGAGTCTACTTCCTGAGCACAAAATGTCCACATTTCTTCAATATGCCCAGAGCTGGATTCTTTCAAACTACCTTTGAATGAAATGAAGGGAAGAATATGTGATAAACTATGGTCAGTTAATAAACACCACTGCACAATCAAGAGATGAAATTGATATACTATAGTGCCGTCAGGTATACTAGGCAAATCTGTTATCTTGCTGGGCAAAGGGAGATATTTGCAACACATACTCACAAGGCTTCAAGACCATTAGTCTCGAGCTTTATCTGGAACACGGTCAAGTAGGAGAGAGAAACCTGAAATTGACTTTCACGGAATTCATGAAGCTTTTACGGTCTGCTTGAAATTCCAGATAAATATCTGATGGACTATTTATTTTTTTCATTGTATGGTCAGAAGTCTTTTCTCCTTCCCCCAAAAGTCCTTTTTAAAAAGAGAAATGAGCATGTGACTGAACTTTCTACTTCTAAATTTTTGCAATGTTGGTGATAGACTGTGAATGGACACCAAATACTATTCAAGCACCGTGGACCAAAGTCAAGCATCCGTGACCTCATGATTCCCTTAATTTTTATAGTTGTGTCCTCGATTCCATCCATGATTTTTTCTCTCTGAGGCCTTAAATTTAATTTTCTCTAGCAATTTCTGGAATGTGTTAAGTTCCAGTCTATTAGTCTTTTGTACACTGTAGTTGGAAGGGCATCTTTTCTAAATGGGAGTGAGAATTACACAGACATGGATCTATCCTAGTGCATAAGAAAGGAGGAAACCCAACTCTTCAATACATACAAGTGTTAAATCAAGAATTTTTTTGGGGGGAGCCTTCTTGATCAAAGTATACTAAACTCAATGGTGGCTCCCAAAAAGTCATGTCCACACCTTAATCCCCAGAATATGTGAATGTTACCTTCTTTGGAAAAAGGGTTTTGCAAATGTGATTCAGAGTCTCGAGATGAGAAGATCTCCTGTGTTATCAGGTGCACCCTAAATTCAATGACAAAAATTCATATAAGAGACACACAGAATAAGAGACACACAGAGAAGAGGAGGTGGCAGTGTGATCATGGTGGCAGAAGGTGGAGTATTGCAGCCACAAACCAAGACCGAGTAGAGCATCTGAATCTGGAAAAGGCAAAGAAGGATTCTCCCCTAGAGTCTCTGCTGACGCTTCCAGACTTTGGCCTTCAAAATTGTGAGAAAATAAATTCCTGTTATTTTAAGACACCAGGTTTGTCAAAATCTTGCCATCTGCAACAATGTGGATGGAACTAGAGGTTATTATGCTAAGCGAAATAAGTCAATCAGAGAAAGGCAATTATCATATGATCTCTCTGATATGAGGGATTTGAGAGGCAGAGCAGGTCATGAGGGGGAAGGGAGGGAAAAAAATGAAACAAGATGGGACCGGGGAGGGAGACAAACCATAAGAGACTCTTAATCTCAGGAAACAAACTGAGGGTTGCAGGGGGGTGGAGGGGAAGGGATAGGGTGGCTGGGTGATGGACACTGGGGAGGGTATGTGCTATGCTGAGTGCTGTGAATTGTGCAAGACTGATGATTCATAGACCTGTACCCCTGAAACAAATAATACATTATATGTTAATTAAAAAAAAAAAAGACACCAGGTTTGTGATGATTTGTTACAGCAGCCACAGGAGACTAATACCCAAGGCTAAGCTTAATTCTGATACTCTCCAATATGGGGTCCCTTTTCACTCTCTTCAATTACAAAGATTTTTAAGACTGCTTTATTTATATTTATTATCTGCATTTTTCTCAGCTGCTGAATAACAGAGAGGAATGAAAAACATTTCTGTCTCGGATGTACTGCAGCTGTCCAGATACTCTGCTATTGTTAAGGAGAAGGTATTCTGGGTTTCCCTTGATCTCTGCAGAGGACACTCCAAGACCCTGCCAGCAGGTCATATGCTTTCTGTTGTTTCAGCCTACCTGGGCTTCCCTGGTCTGCTGTGTTTTGTCTGGTTGTGAATCAGAGCGAAGTTGGACCAGGAAAGGACAGGGGTCAGCTGTCTTGTTCTTCCACCAAGCTGCCACGACACTTCATCATCGTCAGTACACCTGTGTGCATTAATCCGTATCTGCTGTCTGGGAAATGAACAGTTTTGACAAAAAGTAATACATTTCAAATTTAAGCCTTTCCAATGAGTACTTTCTACAAACACGTCATTGGTTTCAGAAACGGAAATACTGAAGATTCCTGATGATGCATTCTAGCAGGTAGAAGGCTGATATTCCACTCATTTGAGAAGTGTTCTTGTTCCAGCAGAATTGAACTAATCGCTAGAAATGTCAATATACACACTTTGCAGAAGCAGATACAGAACATACTGAGGAATTCTGGGGTTTAGATACCTTTAATAAACACCACGTGATTAAAGTGAATGCTAAGTCAGGTAGTGAGGTGAGTAGGAGAAAAGCAATTGTTTCATTGACCTGTAAACTTTGAGGGAGCATTAGTTAACTTGAGGGTTTCAGGTGGTTTTAAACCAGAGGTCTGTGTGAAGTTAGTTCCACAAGCCTCATCAGTCCATGCACATGTTTTGTATGGCCTGAATTCATGCTTTTAAACTTGGATTCAGAATTTAATACTCAGGGCACCTGGGTGGTTCAGTCTGTTGGGCATCTGCCTTCGGCTCAGGTCATGGGCCCGGAGTCCTGAGATTGAGCCTGCTTCTCCCTCTCCCTTGCCCTTTCTCCCACACTTGTGCTGTCTCTCTCTCTCTCCAATAAACAAAACCTTAAAAGAATGTAAGACTCATAACATCAGACATTAAAATCCAAATTTATGGCTTCTCTTGAAAAACTGAAAAGCTTGGGAATACTGGGCACATACTGTCCCCCGGCAACCATCGGCTCACAATCGACTGAGACCTATGAGATGCACTCTGTGTCACTGCAGTTTTTGTGACTCCCTCTGACTCTGGGTACTTCTTTACATAGTCCCCTGGAATAGCAAGTGTTTAAAAATCTGTTTACAACCTGTCACTGATTTCTAGTTTAGTGACTCATTCCTTTAATGTCATTTTCAAATTTTCTCTGTGACGTTATCTAAAAAAATTCTTCCCTGGTCCACAGTAGAATCGTTAAAGCTTTGTTCACGAACACGATCGAAAGCAATACTTCACCACTTCTAAACATCATGGAATATAGTACCCCAGATTTTTGTTTTATTTTCTTTAAAATGTCTTCATTTCCCAAGTTGCATAGTGTTTGATATTTTTGATCAAAAGAATATATTTTAATTTTGCATTCAAAAGAAGCATTCCCACTTCCCACCCTTAAATTCGTTTGGTTCTTTATTAAAACAATAGTGCTAAAATACTACAAATGTGTAAATGTTCCTTTTAAAGTTGATTTTTTTATCATGTGAGACCAGCATACCAACACCAATAACCAGGTAAATTTGCATTTCTATGTGTTTAAATACATCTATTTGGCTTCTCAGTTCCTAAGATATTGATTTCCCTTTGCGATAATATTTTTCAAAATTTGTAATAATTACAAGAATTGAAGAATTGCTTCAAATTAGGGAAACATTATTTTTCTGGTAACTTCAATCATTTCTCCCCAAAAGCTTGGTATTACATGGTGGGTTCCATCTTGGAGAGTTAACTACTACATTCTAGAGTGGTTATGATAGTGGTAGTGCTGGTTGTTATCTTCTCAGATTAATCAAGCAGATTCTCTTCTTCCTCCATGTCTATTACCCCTGTTTGAATCTGTAACACGATGACATCACAGTTATGAACCACAGAACTGATTATGATTCCAATATGCAAGAACCAAGAAATCAAAAGGGTAGAGGCATCAAACTGACTTAAAGATCTGATTATTTATAAATGTTCCTTGAATTTATTTCTGAACATACCATGCATGTCCTTCTTATTGCTTTGTGATAACCTCATCTAGATTGTAAACTTCTAATGGAAAAGACAATGTTGTCATACCTTTAGGTATACAACAGGAGTTTCATGCTTGTTGAACAGTAATTAAATATAGATGGATAGCTAAAAATATTTATTATATAAATATCTGAGTGGATAAAAAGGTGAACAAAATACTTAATTCTTTGATAATTTCCCATTGATCTCAGGATGAAAGCGTGACTCTGGCCTTCATGGGAGTGTGGCCTGTCCCATCTGGCAGCAGCCTACCTGTCCAACCTCATCTCATATCATTTTCCCCTTCGCTTCCTGGCCTCTGGCTCCACTCACAACCTTCAACACCCCAAGCCTCTTCCTACCTTGCAGTCCTTTGTGCCTGTATCTGGAGTTACTCCCCCAGCACTTTGCATGAATGGCTCCTTCTCATTCTCCAGATCTCAGCTTGCCTGTGACTCCGTTAGAGAGTTCTTCCTGGATTACCTCACTAAAGTGGGCTTCTGCAGTTGCCCTCCTTTTTCTTCTTCCTGGTTCTGGTATAGTCTGTAGTCCTACTGTTCACTTATACATTTTCTAGTTTATTGTCAGTCTTTTCTACATGAGGCCTCAAATGCCATGAAGATAGAGATCAATTTTGTCTCTTCACTTCTGTATTTGCAGACTGCCACAGTCACTGAATGAAAGAAAAAAATAAATGCATGAATGAATAATGATATCAGAAAACAGACTGTATCTAAGATTGCCTTTTGGTGCCAAATTTCATTGTATTCTGAGGAGTGTGTGTGTGTGTGTGTGTGTGTGTGTGTGTGTTTTAACCTTAAGACTAGGAGTAATTGTATTTTTAAATTTTCCTATAGAGCATGAGATTGGGTGATTGGGTAAATGGTTTGCTGCTATTGTGGGTTTAGATATGCTGTGAGGCTTTTAATCTGAGTATTTCTCAGTTCCTAGTATCAGAATTTCATAAAGAAATTATCACAATCAAGAGGGATATAGAACACAGAGATAATCACAGATATTGAAGCTCATCCAGGATTGTCTCTTAAAGGCATCCATTTAGAAAGAGTAAGAAAAGCTCACTTGAAATTGAAATGTAGGAAAACATTTGGGATCATTTAGCAGGATGGCACAGGGCAAACCAGTGCGGATTGAGTGGTAGTTCTAGGTCTGCAACTAATTATGAACTCTGGGCAAGTCACTTAACCTGAGTGTTGGTTGGTTTCATTTGTAGAAGTGGAGATGAGGGGTTAGGTCGATGACTCTGAAGCTGTGCTCTGTTGAAGTTTGTGAGCTACGGTGTGACGCATGGGAAGGGGGTTCTCAACCCGTTTCAAACAGAGAAACTGCTTTGATCAAATTTTTATATTGAAGCACTGAATACATTTGGATTTTCAAACAGATTTTACTGCCTCAGAACATTTGAACACGACTAGGGTGGACTGTTTCCACTATCAATGGTAATTTTTTGATACTCTAAAAGATTATGAATTCAATTTTTAAAATTAATTGAAGACATACTCTATGCAAGGCACTATGCTGGGTGCTAGAAGATGTAGATTGCACATAGCCTAGCCTATAGTCTATTGTAACCACATACGAGGTCTATTAAAATTCCACAACAGTGACATAAGCACAGAACTATAAAGCTCAGAAGAGGGGATGTTCTGGGGATATGTGTATGTATATGTGTATATGTGTGTACATATATGTGTATGTGTATATATGTGTGTATGTATATATTGCACGTGTATGTGTATGTATGTACATGTATAGACACATAGCATATGAATGTATATTAACATATACATTATAGGTTACACATGAATATATTATATATTGATCTACTTACATTTAAAATGTTGTATTTAATACATATGCACATATGTATTTCATACGCAACCTAGAAGGAAAGGAGGTAAAATTTGTGTTTAATAGATGTGTCTAATACATACATAGAACTTTCATCTCCCCTCATGTTCTACTTTCCTGAATCACAGTGTTTCGTACTACAGGTAGTTGGAGGGTAACTACATCATTGCTGATGTATTCCTCATTGTTTCTTACCAGATTGTGTGTTAGCTTCTTTACACTTGTGATGGTGCAGACAATGGTTATGGTCTGTAAGGAGACAGATTTGTCAAATACTGCTTTGTTTCATTAAATGGACATCCACTTTACACTGAAAATCATGGCATGAGACTTAAGTAAATTCCACCAAGAGATTTATCACATTTTTTTAAAAAGTAACTACTTTTTAAAATTTTTGGATCAAGAAGTTATTTCTGGCAGTTATTTCAACTGGAACCCCTAATGGATTCGAAGATTCTCAACACCTCTTAAAGGCTCACATAATGGTGATCTTTAAAGACAACATTATTCATCTTTATTTCCTCAGTAGAGCTTAGCAGAGGATCTTATGTATAAAACGTTTGATTTTTTAATAAGAAAATGTCATCAATTATTTTATAGAAAGCAAACCCCTTATTGATAGGAGCTGGCAGTAAATTGTGCTAAGTTATCAATAACATTTTATTATCAAATTAGCACAGATTACAATTTACCCACCAGATCTAAAATGAAAAGAAGAAAACAGTGATTTTTATGATTGTAGTTTAAAAAACCAATATTTTAGGATGAGCCATCAGTGCTAATGACTCTGCAATAAAGTATGGACATACAAAAATTCAGAGAAAATGGTTAAAGTTTGAAAATTCCTTGGAAAAAATGGAAACACATTCTAAAATACACATTAGTGTTCAGTCATCTTCCATACAAGAAGTTGGTGAACTTCTTCTGTAGAGGGCAAGACGGTAATATTTTTGGTTTTGCTGAGCCACCTGGTCTCTGTTGGAACTACTTAGTTCTGCCATTTTGCCTCTTCGGCAGTAGAGAATATATTAATGAATGGGCACCACTGTTTTCCAGCGAAGGCCAGATTTGGCCCAGGGATCATAGTTTGCCAATGCTGACCTGTATGGTTACAAATGATTCTTGTAAATGTCTTTGTTTTTCCAATGAAAATTTAAAGATATTTTTTGATCCTGGGTCATAAATATTTTCAATAGAATCATTTTCAAATTCTCCATTCCAAGATTACATTTAAGGAATTGAAATAAAGTGGAGATATGTTCTAATTTATCACACTTTAGCAGTAGCTGTCAAATGTAGTATTTAAACTACTATTGACATAATCCAGCAAATGAAATTAATTAAAAGTCCATCTTCACAATATTTGATGATATTGAGTATAATCCCTGGCAACTACCAATGAATAACGATAATCTGACCTTGTAATTTTTAATTAATAATATTATTAATTTGAGGGATTTAAAACATTATTTTTAGCATGACTGACTTAACATCTTTTTCAATGTTGGGAAAGTGAACAAAACTTCATGAACCAACTTGATTCAGAATAATGATGAATTCAAGAGCCGTAGGTATTACAAATCACTAAGATGTGACTTACCTGAAACTACAACCTAAGTTTGAATTCTCAGCTAAGATAAAATGTTATTTACACATTTTATTCATTTTGTATCACTCAATAACTGCGAACTCTTAGAAATATGGTGGCGGCTCAGATGAAAACTTGCGCTGTTCTAAAATAACAACTGAGCATACAACTAACTTTTCCTAAAAGTGTATCCTCTACCATCTGAAAGGTTGTGTGGTCTAGAGGAAAACAGCATCGGGCAGGCATTAGGAGACCTGGGTACCAGTCCCAACATGCTATAAATCAACTAGATCTGAACAAACTGATTGCCTAGAATACATTCATTTACTCTTCTGTAATGTAGAAATAATGCCATTCACCTGTGCTAGGATGAGAACTTGTATTAGTAGGTATGCAGGTCTCTTGTAAGTTATCAATTACCATATAAAACAAATGCAAAGATTCTTTCTCTTTCAATGCTTGGAAAAGTGGTAAGCATCCGCTACTTCTAAATTGTGACTTAAGCTTTTGTTTCATTTTGTCTGCAAGAGGGAGGAGAAGGTTCTTTTAAAAAGAATTATATAATTATCTTTGTGGTCTTCCCCCTCTTTAATATATCATTTCCTTCACCTTGTTGAAGCTGAATGAGTGAGCATCTAAGTGTGCTCAGCAGTTGGAAATGGAAGTATGATGCAGTGAGACTCTACAGACATATATTCATCAAAACATTTCACAGGGATCCCCACGCTAAGTATACAGTGGATGGGACAAAATCACAACAGGCAACTTTATTTGTAGATTTTGATCCAAAACTCAAGAAAAAAAATAAATTAAAAGAGCTGAGTCTCTATTATGTTTGTACACAAAATAAACCAAAAAATACATCAACGTTTACCATGAGATCATTTAAATGTATTTGCAAATGATTTGGTAAGGGAAACATGTGATTTACAACACGGGAAACTTCTTTTAACAACCAGAGACTTAAAAGCACTGCACTGTAGGTCACCTAGACTAGGTTAGCAAGAATGAACAAAGTGGTAGATCCAAAAGGCAACCGCTAAACACCTTCCTCAGTTGGAGACTTTGGTAATTGTCCGTGGTAAAAAAACCCAAAAAACAAAAAGCAAAAAAGAAAACAACCAACACCGACTCCTGTTCTTCACCATGCTGGATGGTCATTTCGTCCATTCTTCTCCCACAATGATGAGTCCATTTGAAATACTTCAGTTATTATGAAGACACTCCAAATCCACAGAGCAGCAGACACTTCCATTCTGTGCATGAAGACACAAGTGTTAGCCAATGAGACAGAGGCTATCTATCAATAAGCAGTGTGCATTTTCATATTCAAAATGACCATAGCTATGTTTTGACACAAACTCCATGAATGCTACTGAAACATTAAGAAAAATGCTAGAGAAGGCATGGAAAGGAAGGAAGGACACATGAGACCCTCTTGAGTCCCTCCTGCTAGCTCCTGCTGATAGTATAATTTTATACCTCTGTCTGAGCTCAAACCAGGTTTGGGACTCCTCCCCTTTATTTCCAGGTTGTTTATACCACTTATTCCCTGGACTTATTCTAGATAAAATGGTTTTCAAAAATAAACCCCTCAATGATCATTGGCCATTAACAAAGCTAGTCTAAAGTACCACAAGGATCTGAAGGCAACTCCAAAATGGGTTCCAGAAAGGTTTGTAAATTAGGAATAGAGTCTCTCGTGGTGACTATGAAAGGAACAGTACATGTTTAGATAGATCAATTATTCGAAATTCATTAAAAATCAAGTACATGCATTAATGTAAATATATCTTTATAATCCCCTTAAATGAATCTTAAACCTGACCTCAAAGAAATACTAAATAACAGTTTCCACATCCCCCTGTCATACACACACACACACACACACACACACACACACACACACGTGCACACACACACACACAGGACCATGGTTCTTTTGCTATGTGAAGTTTGACACTGGCCTTTTTCTATTGGGGCTGAATCTTAAGATGGAACTTTCTAATCTGCCTTTATAACAGCCATAAAAAGATGAGTTGAGAACCTTCCATTGATGTCTGGAACTGAGCCAGGATTTGATAGAACCAAACAGACTAATATTTTAAACGTGCTTAATCATCGGAATATTAAACAGATATTTTGGCAGAGATCTGACACTGCCTAACCCCTGCTTCAAGTTAGCTGTAGTCATAGCTCTTCGCAAGCATTGTAGGGAGGAAGGGGTCAGTTTTTAATTTCAAAGACATACGAGGATCCCTCATGGGAACTCCTCTATAAAAAGACAGAAAATAATCACAATTAATTAAATCCTGCAGCAAGAGCTTCAGGTTCCCGCATTAGGCACTGTGATAATTAAACAAAGCAAACAACTTCATAGAAGATTTTTTTCTAACACTGACAGTTTCATGAAAGAGCTTATGAAATTTTCCACGAAGAAGAGATCTTTTTTCCTTTCTTTCTTTTTAATATGCAGGTCAAAACAGCTTAAATCAGCCATAATTGGTCCTAGTGTCAACTGTTAAAATTCCATAGTTGAAAGGCAAGAGAGAGGACTATTTTATTCCATGTTCATTTGGAGTTTGCCTTTCTATGCTGTGCAGCTATGATCCATTCAGACATATTAACCTCCCGCGAGAAGTAAATGCCTGCCTGTATTTTCACCAGGCCCCTCAGAATCTGTGCATTCGGAAACATCAGGAATGGACCTCCTGCAGGTACTCTCTGACAACTGTTCAAGGCCTGATTGTCCTCAGGACATCCAATTACCTTGCATTTGCAGGTTGTGCAGGGAGATCCAGCCATTGTCCACACTGAGCCGCTAAGCCTTGAAATGCCATAGCTGTCCAGGCAAGTTTTTCTGATGTCGTAGGCGATGTTATCAGCCAGGCAGGGGTCACTGACACAGCGGGGACAGCACTCTCCTTCCAAGATGGCTGTGTACTCACAGCTTAAATTGGGGCAAGTGAGTGGCCAGCAGTCTACCTCTCCTTCCTGTAGAGAGAAAGCCAAAAATGACTCATCCATGTTCTTATGCACAATTCTGTCCCCAAAGTCCCAGAAGGGAGATGGGGGGGGGGCAGTCCTTACTGAATGTTTTTACTTCCACCTTTATGGTAGAATATGCTTCCACCTTGAAGAGCTGCCACAGAAATCACCTCCTCCAGGGTGCTTTTGCTGACTGTCTAGGACAGCCCAAAAAAGCGGGGGGTCCTGTCCCTGTGCGCCAATTGCAGCCCATAATTTTTTTTGATTGTCATACTTAGGATCCTTATCATCACTCTCAGTACAATTCCACATTAAGGTTTGAGCCTGTAGGCTTTGGGCTTGTTTCTTTATCTCCCTGGTACTTAGCAGAGTTTTGGTCAAAAAATGCTCATCAAGCGAGCAATAAGTGAATAGGTGATAAGGGGTTGGCTGGTGTTTAAAGCGAAATTAATTACTCTTCAGGTCAAAGGGAAACTTGAAGCATGATAGTATTTCACTCACATCATAAACTGAGTTCCTAGCATCAGATTTAAAATTGAGATGGCCAATATCCAGAGAACTATTTCAGAATGGTTTTGAACGTGACATGTAGCTAGTAACATCACTAACGTGTAGCAAGGTGTTACAGTTTAGATGGAGCCTCTGTGTGTTTCAGAATCTGCCAACTGTGGCTCCATTGAGTGGCCTATAACTATTTCTCTACGCAGCCTCTTCTTCTGTGATCGTGACAAGTCATTATAGTTTGTGCAAACTCACATCTAATTATTTGGTCAGCTTCACAAGACAATGGCCTTTGGTGATAGATCACACCTATCATGCTCATCATTATATCATCCAGAGTCTAGCACATACAAAGTCTTGATAAATATTTATTAAATATGGCCCACATTATACTCAAGTAATTATTAAGCTACATGTTCAACATCTTCAGTTTTCTCAGGAAATATTAACCTTAGAGGCCGGGGATGGAAGTGGAGACATTTCTGAAATGCTCTGAAAATTTCATGCCTGAAATTAATCCCGATTCTTCTAAGTGCCTGATGACTGGCTTCTTGAAGAAGAAATATAATTTTCCAGACTGATATGGAAGCTAATTTTATAGTTGTATGGGGTTTATTTGCCCTTGGATAGGAGCTTGAGAAAAAATGGCTTTGATTTGAATATATCTGAGTTATACTCCTCAGTATTAGGAGTGAGTTGGAAGAATGCACTCTATTAAGATGATCTGCACATTCACCGGGAGACTTTAGAAAATCCGATAGCAATTTACAATATAATTTCTCTAAATGCTTGTCTTCATACAGTATCCATAGACTAAATCACTAATTTCAGCAAATGTTAAACTATGGAATGCAGCTAATAGCTTCCATTATACGTTGACTTGGTTGTGACTTGGTTCCAAAAGTTATGACTTCCTCACAGATGGAACATCATATTCACTATGATTATGTTTCCCAACAGTCTTTGCATCCTTTGAAAGCTTTGTGCGTGGTGTGATTCGAAACAGAACCAGGTCCAGCAATTAAGTTTTTTTCTCTGGACATTCTCAAATCTGAGGATACCAATAGTATTTTTATATTAAAATCCAAAATTACCTACAAGTTTTTTTTCTATATGAAGGTTTAGCATCTGAAACAGTTTTCAATCTAGGAAATATTATCAATAGTAATTATTGTGCACTAAGTACCTTCTACGTGCCAAATGCTATATTTGTGCTTCGCATATATTCTTTTATCTTAAGAGCAGAACTACAAAATATGTAGTTCCCCTTGTGTACAGTGAAGGAAAGAATGATCAGTGCAATGCGAGGACTTGCCCAAATTAATAGCACAGAGCTAGCATGTTGGAGAAGTAAAATTGAATTCTTGGTCTCTCTGACTCAATCCCTGATATTTTTATGTTCTGCTATCTCTCATCTTGGAACTTTTAATGGTCAGGTCCCAAGAAATCAAAGATTGGGCTGTATAAGAACTACAGGTCCCAGTCAAGGCTTTGAAGACTTTCTATTGTGGGGGGATTTTTCTTGATCTGGATTTGCCAAAACTTGGCAGTTGGAAGCTAATGCAAGTTGGGCCAAATCTGATCCATAAACACATACTTTTTGTCTTGTATATTGTTTTTTGTTTTGTGTTTTTAAAAGCTTTAATTCCAGTATAGTTAACATGCACTGTCATATTCATTTCAGGTGTACATACAGGGATTCGGCTCTTCCATCCCTCACCTAGAGCTCATCATGGTGCACTCCTTAATCCCCATCACCTATATCACCCATCCCCCCAGCCTGTCTCTGTATATTGCTTTAAAAAGTAGAATCTGAATGTCTTCAGGCAGAGCATTTACACCTTAGTAGCCACAAGACTCAAGCTCCCTGAATAGCATCGCAGAGAGCAGGAAACTCAAGCCCATAGGCAACTAAGTTAGTAACCTTTTCAGGGTAAAGGGATAACAGCCCGTCAGGGAAGCTGACATACCAGACACCGGCACTGCTGGCAGCTATGAGTCCAATTGTCTCCACTCCGATAGAGCTTGTGTCCATTTTGATCTAAACATTGACTTGTGACCCTGGTGTCACACTCTGGGCAACAGAAAAGGTCAACACTTGGATTCCGGCAATCACAAGCTGTCCGTCGGCAGAATATCTTTCCGTCCTGTTTAGAAATGAGGTGAAGGAGGTTACCTCATTAGGGAAACAGAGTAGCAGCACTATGAAAAGCAAACCTTATAAACACTTTACAGAGCACACAGGAAAGATTTCTTAGAGTCAAAGTACTCCCCTGGCCACCTTTCCTTTTGCTCAAAAGAGATGCACCTGTGTGCATGTGCACACACGTGTGCGCACATACATACACACACACACACTCACACACACCCTTTCCCTGACCTTGCCTGCAGAGCAGCCCATGTAGAAATGGAGATATTTCTAAGTTTAAAAAAGTCAGTATGTTCTTTGAAACTCTTTTTTTCTAAATGTTTCCAAAAAATCACATTTCTAAGTAGAATTACAATTAAACTAAGTAGTTAAAAATGCACATATGCTCAAGAACTTGTTTGAGTAGAAAATCATGCTACTGTATTTTTCCCAGTTCACAATGATACCACGAAATGCATTCGAAGGCATTTGTCGAATTGTACCCCTTCTCAACTCCGGGAGGGGAGTCTGACTATACCCTTTTCACAGAAGAATTAACTGAGGCCCAGAGATGCTAAATGACTTATCGAGTGTTAACAATGTCAAAGGAAACTGTCAGGGCTTCTGGTTTCACAACAATTTTTCTTCTCCAAGACAGGCTTTAGGTTGCTTATTACAAGGGGCTCTGGTCAGGTGCCACCTTCCACCTTGAGGCATTTGCCTGAATAATAGGCACAGTACAATTTCTGGAGTAATGGCCCTGAACACTCATACTCATAAAGACATGAAGTCCAACAGTGTTCAAACATTAAGACTGCACATTTGCAGCCTGTCCCCGTTATACGTGTGTTGCTCACAGTAATTACTTACCTTGGACAATAAAGGTGTTGAAAATGTAAGGTAAGAGCTGTTGCCACCATTTATGGTGATAACTGCTTTGCTGAATATTTATAAAACCAAAGACTCTCAGAGCCAGTAGTACCTTCAAGGACACATAACCAAGCCTCCTGGACCTATACTGAACCCTCACTAGAACAATCATATTCAAAAGTCATCGAGCCTCTGCTTGAAGCTCTCCAGTCTCAAGGAAGCCACCACTATGGAAAGCGTTTGAAGACTATATCTCTGTTCATGTCTGAATGTTAAAAACTGGACTTCTTGTTGCCTCTATCCATTGAGACTTGTTCACACCGTTGCTAGTCACAGAACTCCCAATCCCTTCTGTCACATCTTCAACTCTTCTCTTCTTTGAAGACAGTGTTTATGTCTCCACTGAATTATCTCATCTCTGGATTAAACATCTCTAATTTTTTGACCAGTCCCACTAGTTGTGTGTCCTTTCACTGTTATAGTTGCCTCATCTTCAACAGTTTCAAGTATTTCCAATAGTAATAATATTCATCATCATCATCTACCATAATCTTAACACTTATTTTGGGCCATTCATACATTGTGCTAAGCCTTTTATATGCAGTAGCACATTTGGTCTTGATAATTCTATGTAGTATGACTGATACTCCATTTCTCAAATGAGGTAGTTGAGGAAAAGAACTAAATGTAATTCTTCAGTAACAGTCTAACACAGTGGATTGGGACTCATGGTCACCTTGTTTTAAGCACTGTACTTTCTTTAATGCAGGCTGATTTCAATATTTGCTTCCCTACTTACTGTGGTTATGTCATGGTGTTGATTTATATTGAGCTTAATGGAGACTAAAACCTCATTAAGCCCTATCCTCATCTTGTGCACTTAGTTATTTGGGGGCAGCAAGGGCAAAACCTGATGTTTATCCTTACTGTACTGCACCTTGTTAGATTCATTTCGTCTCTCCTGCTTGTCATACTGTTTTCTAAATACTGTTTCTGTCATCCCCATAGTTTGTCCTCCTTCCCAGCTTTGTGACATCTGCAAACTTGATGGACCTGCCCTCAGGGTCTTCATCTACTTCATCGATAACAATGTTGAATAGGACAGGGCTTGCCGAGACAAGTTTACTGTCAGTGAAAGTGGAAATCTTTAAGTGCTTTACATTTTTTATGGAAAATGGAAAGGAGACATGCTGGCTATGTATATAATAACAGGTTGAAAAATGCTTTTCCTCAAAGCATGTGCATTTTTTCTATTACTGTAGGAAATAATAGGAAATCATAAGTTTCCAAATATCAAGGGGTGAAAGATTATACAAATGCACACACCCACGCACATGCATGTGTGCACTCACACACACACACACACACTCCAGTTAAGCAGGTGAATTGAGTCAGAGATTATAATTAATCTGGACCAAGAACTGTCCAGAGTCTAGGCATCTTCCAACAATAGGCCTTTATTTTAACTCACTAACATATTTTGCTTGTATAATCATTGCCCAGAATGACTCCTTAGCGATTTATTTTAGCCAAGAAGTTAAGAAAAGTAATGGTAGCTATAATATAAAACCATTTGGTCAGCTCAGCCACTGAGGTCACAATATTACTTTCCCCAAGTAAAGAAGGACTGGGCCTCAGTAAACCATATAGCTATGTTCACAAACCATATCAAACAGGGACAGATTGTTTTAGAAGAGGCTACTGTACCACAGGCAATGAGGCCCAATCAGAATGTCAGGTTTCTCTCTGCATGTGGGGTTAAAAGAATGAATGAGAATAAGTGGATAGCCTCGAGGGTAAGTGCAAAATAAAGCAATTTCATATCTCATCAATTATGTGAAAATGCCAAATAGGCCCCTCTTATTTCCTAACATATTTTAGAACAATGGCTATGTTCATTTTGCCTTTTGAATTACAGAGTAACTGTCAAGAAAAGCATTTTTAATAATGAAAGTGTCACAGGTGGCTCCATTAATTCAGTGAGAATGCCATTACAAAACCTCGGCTCACAGAACACGACCACACTAGAATCCAAACTTGGCAAGGAAATGGAGCTCAGGGATGGTGAGTAATCCTTCTCATGGTACATCTCTGGGGTCATTCCCAGAGCTTGACCTCTATCCCAGCTGGGGTGGTCAGAACAAGCCCCATTTACATGCCAAAGATATATTTTCCCACCCTTCTGCCATAGAAGCTAAATGCTTTTCTGCAGTTTTATAATGAAAGCTCAGCTATAAACAATTAATAACCATTGTAATATTTAAATTGCTCCTGAATTTTGAGAAGCAGGGATATACACCTTCCTAGCGAATAAAATATGAATTTATTCTTGTAATGCCATGGAAGGTTATGGGTTTTGTACTATAAATTACACATTTTATTACAGAATAGTTTAATTTATTTACTCCGGATTGCAAAATATCACTTTTTTTTTCTGCCACAGTTTGGAAACTTTTAAATCAAGAAGGTGGACTTAGGTAAGATTATTGATGGAAACTGAATAATAACCTAACCTGGGGTTTGGCAAAGTGATACCTACAGTCCAAATTCTGCCAGTCGCCTGTTTCTGTAAACAAAGTTTTATTAATAAGAACACAGCTTCCCTTGTTCATTTACATATTGTCTGTGGCTGTTTTCACATTCTAATGGCAGAGTTCAGTATGTGAGGAGAGACTGTACATAAGCAAAGCCTGTCTGGCCCTTTACAGAAAACATGTTTTGATCTCTGATATAAAGGGTAAAATTAAGAGTGGTACTCTAGACCCACCCATCTGTTCTGTCTTCTCACATGCAAATTTATTGTGGTGTGCTGGCCAATCTTCTTTACAAAATATTAATTTTGCCTCCAGGTTACATCCCACAACTAGTCCATTAGCCCTCTCTAATTAGCACCTCTCTAATAAAAGCTTTAACAATCACTGAATCCAACCGTCTCATTTTAATGAAGAGGAAATCAGATCCAGGGAGGAGAAAGGACTTTTCCTCCTAGCAAATTAATGATAAAATAGGAACTAGACCGTAGTCTGGACTTTAATAGCAATAATTTTCCAATATGCTGCTTCCTTGTATCATGAGGAGGCTGAAGAGTAGGATAAAAGGACTTCACACAAACTGAAATCAGAAGGATTCTTAGGGCGACAGTTTTCCAAGTGTGGTCCTCTGACCAGCAGCATTAGAATCTCCTGGGAACTAGCTAGAAATGCAAATTGTTGGCCTCTAACCCAATCCACTGAACCAGAAAGTCTAGGGGTAGAGTCAGTGATCAACATTTCACAAGCCCTCCAGGGGATTCTGGTGCAAGGGAAAGTTTGAGAATGTCTGATGGAGAAATAAGGTAACCCCCGGTCTGCTGGGGGATTAGCATGGCATAACCCTTAGGTTCTGCAATAAAAGTCAGGGTTTGGAATGGCACAGTGGAAGTATGAAGTCAGAGGAATGGAAAAGAAGACCCTCTTCCTTGAGAGAACCCTTAGAGTTTTGAGGGGAACTAAACTTGCCACTTTGATCATCTTTCAAAGAAAAGGAAACACAATCTTGGGCTTGCACAGCCACCTCCTGCCATCAAGAACACTAGAGAGGGAGGTACTGACAATACTGCTGGTTAGTTTCTGACAGCAAAGCAGAACATTTTTCTGAGTAAACTGCAGGATTTCAGAAAGCTAACCTCTACCCCGGCCCCAGGCCCCTTCCCGTACACTTCTTTTTTTCCCCAATATTCTAAGCTCATCATTTACTTCATGTTTTCCTTATCAGAACACATATAATGTTTTTGCCTCTTCGTTCTTGTGCTTCCCTCTGTTTGGGATTCACTTTCCTGACATCTCTTGTTGGCTAAATTTCTCATCCTTGAGGGTCTCACTCAAACTTCACCTCCTCTGTGACATCTTCCTTATTTCTTTCTGTATCTTCCTAGGATAGGGTATAGTTCCCCTTTCTATGCTCCTATAACAAATTGTTCATGACTCTACCAGGGCATGACAGGTGATTGCTTGTATATCCATTTGCCTGTTCATCTCCATAATCAACAATATAAACATGACCACTACTTATAGTCATACTAAAATAACTGCAGTTTCCTAGACACTAATAAATCTGAGACCTCTCTCTCTTCCCATGTAGCACAGGTAGAAAATAAAGATGTCTTCCTAAAGCTCTTGACAAATTTATAAATGGAAAAGCCACAGATGGGTATCTGTGAAAAGAAATGAGGCTGTAAGTAAGATTTAGGGGTCAAGCCCAGAGAGAGAATCGTTTTTCACTCTGGCTATCTGTAGTCTGGATAATACTAGAAGAACATCGTTTCCAAGCAGTTTAGCTATCTTTTCCCTAATCAACTAAGTGGTCTAAAGGTGCATAAAATCACTGTCACTGTCAAGGAAGCATATGGCATCTAAACAAAAGCCCAAATCCATTTGTGTTGGCCTGGCTTTATTGTTGACCTCCATTAAGTTGTGGACATGTTTCAAGACCTCTTTCAATGGGCATGAAACACTAGTAGCTAACCTGATGTACTGACTCTCAAGGGGGGAAGTGGCCTTTAAAATAACTTTGACTCTTTTTTTGCTAAGTGACTACTCATGGAGAGACAGCTCTCTCTGCAAGGCTCTGAGCTGAGTACTTCAAATATATCTTTATCTTGGTTCACCCATAGATATTAACTCAGTCATACTGATAAAACCATGGCTCGGAGATATCAAATATCTTGCAGAATTCACAGAACCACACCCAGGCAGAGCAATAGGGCTGGGAACCAGTTTCTTCAAGTGGAAACCTGGTAATTTTGTCATGGATATCTCAGTTTCACTTCTACTATCACTATTTACTTGTGTGAAACTTGAGTTTCTGTTTCTTCTATAAAGGGATAATTATATTTACTTCATGAGGTTGTTGTCAAAGTATGAGGGGACATGTATAGTGCCAGACACATGAAGAATGTTAGCTCATTTCTACCTCCGCCCTTATGACAGGAGGAAGATCCTGGGATGGAGGAAGGAATTGCCCAAAAGAATCTATACAGAATTATCAGTGACATTATTGTTCCCCCTACCTTCTCTTCCACACCAGGTCTCTTCATTGCCATGTGTCCTTTATAAATCAAATTAAGACTTTTCTAAATCTTATCAGAACTTCAGATGATATGTGGCAAAGTTACAGGAGAAATCATGCTGAACTATACTATGTACTATCACTCAATAGTGCCTACTTAAATGCGCTTTTTCATGGATGTCCTATTTATTGCAGTTTCATCTGCTTCTTGTCATGGTAAGGTTGCCCTGAAATTACATATGGAACCAAAAACTAGGGAAAAACTTTGACAAGAATTTCACTCCACCTCTACCATTTTTTCCTACTATTTATAAACATTTTCTGTTAAATAATATATATATATATATATATATAGAGTTAAAATTTTCATGCTGCATCTCATATCTAAAAGGGATAAAATTACACAATTAGATGATAGAACACCTCAGCATACGTGTTCAACATTTTCATGTAAAACTTGTTTCAAGAAAACCTTAAGAAAAATTCCTACGGTTATGTACATAAAACAAATGGACTGAAAAGTTTAATGCTGGTGTATTTAGCCTTATAGTGATATTCAGACATCTTGATGCCTGACATTTTTAAGCAGGTGTTAGAAGGGCTGAAAACCTTGTGGAAAAATGCAATTTGTTGTGTAATCCAGGTTACATTTAAACCATTTACATATTTAAACCTTCAAATATGAAATTGACCCAAATTATTGCTCTTTGTATTATAGAGAATTCAAAACAGTAATTTGTATATGATGACAAACTAATCTTATTTCAATGTAAAATATGCAAAGAAATGTATACATAATACTATGAAGTAAATGTAGAAATACCAGCTGCTGGCAAGAAAGAAAAGGGAAAATCCTTGAAAAGTCTACATGAATAATGATGTTAAGCCCCAAACAAAAACATTTTGGAAAGGGTGAAAGAGGAATACTGAGGGCATAAATGTCACTAGCAGGTGTTTCCGGACTTACAGAATTTTAGAGCCAGAAAGAACTTTTGAAATCATGTAGCCAATCTTCTCATTGTTCAGCTGAAGAAAAAGGCTCTGATGCTAAGTCATCTACTCAAGGTCACAAAGGCACTTACTAGCAAAGCCAGGAATAGAATCCAGGTCTTCTCGTTCCTGGTAGAATGCCTGGAAGTTCAAAATTCCAAGGAGTTCAAGGGAAGATAACAGAAGCCAGGAATAAGAGTCTAAGGCAAGAAAGGTTGATTTCTGGCTTGCCAACTTTTAAATTCAACTTTCTTCTAAGTCTAAAGGAGGAAGATCATACTCCATCTTCCAAGTATAATACAGGACTCATATATATAGCAGAGTGTTTATTTTGAATACTATCTAAAGAGGCTTATTGTCCTTGGATAACATAAGCCCTGGCTCAAAATATGAAGATACAAGGATTTTAATTTAGTGGCTAAAAAAAAAACAAAAAAACAAAAAACCTAGGAATAAATGTACGAATTTCCTCTTTAGGATGCCAGTATATGTTTCATTTAGTCTCCATCTGAAGGATAATCTTGAAACATCACAAAGCAGTTATTAATCTCTTTATAACAACCCCGACTGTATAGGAGACTGAGTGGCTTCTGACTTCTTGCTTGTATAGTTTTTCTTTTTTTCTTCATAGTCATAAATTCTTGATTCTTCTTTTAATATGTATTCTACCAACTAAGGCATACGATGTAAGAAGTATTTGCGAGTTCCTAGCTCAAAGGCTTTCCCCCACTATAATTTGCAAATAATCGTTCCACTGTCTTTTGGCATCTTGAGCTTCGGAGGAAAGTCTGAAGCCAATCAGAAATCTCCCATGATATGCTGACATTATCTTGCCTTGGTGCTTATGGAACTAGTACTGATCCTGATGGCTTTATACTGATTGGTCTTGTTATAGTAATAGAATCCTTTCGGTGCACAAATCACGGTCATCTTTCTCACTTATCTGTAAAATTGGTTTGCTACATTTATTGTGTTCTCTTCAGGAAAACCCACTGTGTGCTAAATTATTACTGTCAGATTCTATATCCATCACGTAGTCATGTTTTCCCATCATCTCCATGACATCAGTACAGGTTTGATTCCAAGAAGCTTTTGAACAAGTCTTCATATTGCATAGCTTTTCCCCTCAACTCATTCTCCAAGAGCCACTCTCCTTCTCTTTCCGTAGTTTAATGATCTTGCCTTTTTGCCTATCTTGTTTGAGCTCTTGCTTTAATTTGAAGGTCTACAGAAGTTTTATCTAAATGTTTCTTCAATTGTGTGATCTAATTTTGTTCAAGTGGGTATTCTTTGTCTGTACTCTCTACCCCCATTTTTGTAATATTTATACCTCAATCCCACATTAGCTTCTTTTTCATCAAGTGAAGGTGATTCTATCTGAAACTGCCTGAGAATTTCATGATGCCATCACCCTGCCATCATCCATTTCTCCTGAAAACCTAAGCATTTTTAAAAATTTCTAATTGAAGTATAGTTGACATACAATATTAGTTTCACATGTCCAACATATTGATTCAACAATTCTGTACATTACTCAATATATAAAATACAACAATACCACTATACAGCAACACAATAAGTATAGTCACCATCTGTCACCATACAATAGTATTGACTGTATTCCCTATGTTGTCCTTTTCATTTCCATCTTATTTATTTTATAACTGGAAGTTTATACCTCTGAATCTCCTACATCTATTTCATCCACTTACCCAACCCCCTCTCCTTCAGCAACCATCAGTTTCTTTTTATTTATGAGTATGTTTCTTCTTTTGGTTTGTTCATTTGTTTTTTTAGATCCCACATGAGTTAAATCATAGGGTATTTATCTTACTCTGACTTAGCATAACACTCTCTAGGTCCATCCATGTTGTTGTAAATCTGCAAGATTTCATTCATTTTTTATGGCTGAGTAATATTCCATCATTCCATAAATGCATTTGTATACCACATCTTCTTTAACCATTCATCTACTGATGGACACTTGGGTTGCTTCTATATCTTAGCTATTGTAAATAATGTGGCAATAAACACAAAAGTGTGTGTATCTTTCTGAATTATTTTTTTCATTTTCTTTGGGTAAATACCCAGTAGTAGAATTACTGGATTATATGGCATTTCTATTTTTAACTTTTGAGGAACCTTCCCACTGATTTCTGCAGTGGTTGCACCAATTTACATTCCCACTATTAGTACATAAGGGTTCCTTTTCCTTCACATCCTTGCCAACATTTTTTATTTCTCATCTTTTGATATTGGGCATTCTGAGTAGTATGAGGTGTTATCTCATTGTGGTTTTTATTTGCATTACCCCTAATGACTAATGATGCTGAGCATCTTTTTATTTTTTTTTTTAAAGATTTTATTTATTTATTCAACAGAGAGATTACAAGTAGGCAGAGAGGCAGGCAGAGAGAGAGAGGGAAGCAGGCTCCCTGCTGAGCAGAGAGCCTGATGCAGGGCTCAATCCCAGGACCCTGAGATCATGACCTGAGCCAAAGGCAGAGGCTTAAATCCACTGAGCCACCCAGGTGCCCTGATGCTGAGCATCTTTTATGTTGGCCAACTATATGTCTTATTTGGAAACATGTCTATTCAGGTCTCTGGCCATTTTTAATCAGATTACCTTTGGTGTTTAGTCTCAGTTCTTTATATATTTTGGATATTAGCCCTTTATCAGATATATTATTTGCAAATATCTTCTTCCATTATATAGGTTGCCTTGTCATTTTATTGCTTGTTTCCTTTGCTATGCCAAAGAATTTTATTTTGTTACAGTACCAATGGTTTATTTTTACTTTTGTTTCCTTAGCCTTAGGAGACATGTCTAGAAAGATGTTATTAAGGCTGATGGCAAAGAAATTACTGCCTATGTTTTCTTTTAGGACTTTTATGGCTTCAGCCCTCATATTTAGTTCTTTAATCCATTTTGAATTTATTTTTGTGTATAAGAAAGTGATCCAGTTTTATTCTTTTGCATGTAGCTGTCCAATTTTCTCAACACCATTTATCAAAGAGACGGTCTTTTCACCATTATATATTCTTGTTTCTTTTGTTGTAGATTGACCACTTAAGTGTGGACTCATTTCTGGGCTCTCTATTCTGTTCCACTGATCTATGACCATACTGTTTTGGTCAATATAGCTTTAGGTATATCTGAAATCTGGGATTGTGATACATCCAGACTTGTTCCTTTTCAAGAACACACTGCGGTTCCATATAAATTTTAGGATTATTTATTCTAGTTTTATGAAAAATACTATTGGTATTTTGATAGGGATTGCATTGAATCTGTAGACTGCTTGACTCTGCTTCTTTTAACAGTAAGCCTTGACCCTTTGTTCGGTTGTGTAATTCTGTTATTATGTGATTTGGTTTTATTTGAATTTGAAACAAGAGTATGGTTAAAGAGCCAGGCTTTATGTCCCAACCTGGATTTTACTTCTTAGTCTCCAAGTTGATGCTATTATAGTCCATTTAGATGTTTAAGTACTGAAGCCATTTCTTATGAAATTGGAATAAGACACTTTCAGATGCAAATAATGGAAAGAAAAAAGCAGGGTCACAGATAAGTTCATCTTCTGGGAATGTCCTACAGAATTTGATTCAGGGTTTTTAATTTAGCTCCTAAATCCAGGGCCTACTCTCCCTCCACAAGCTCTTGAAGCTATGCTATTAATGAGTAATAAATGCAACTGCAAAACAAATTGGCAAAAGATTTATGTAAAGAAATCTTCCTGTACTTTATTCATTAAGGAGTGGGGTGGTGGTGGAGGTGAGTTATATTAACAGTATACGATTATAAGGACTGTTCATCTCTTGTGGCAATTTCAAATTCTCATGACTTTGGAAAGATTTTAGTCAAAGAAGAATATGTCAACTTACAACTGCTTAGATTATTAGCATGGTTAATTAATGAAACTTTGGAAAGTTTTAGTGATTGGTAAGTTCCCTGCCTTGGGCTTAAATAAAACAAAAACCGACAAAGAAATTTTGGTGTCATACATTAGTCAAGACTCAGCTAAAATCTATTGCTTATTCCTGGGACTAGAGACCTATAAAGCCTAAAAAGGATTTGGGGTCAGGTTGTGATCATCCTCGTAAGTTTGGGGAAAACAGTATTATTTTCTAGAGAAGAACTAATAAAGGAATTCATTCTTGTTTTGCTGGCTGAATGGAGACCTAATTGCCAATTTCTTCCACAAAACTTTCCAACTATTCTAAACCACAACAAGCTTTTCCTTCAGTAAAAACTTTGCCCTTTGAGTCAGTGCCCCACACGATCATTAATGTTGGGTGGATGGGGTTAGGGAACCCTAGAGGAGCAACCCCAAAATGGTGGCCAAGCCTCCATCTTGTCTTGCCCTGAAGCTTCCTCCTGGGACTTTCCACCTCGAGCGGATCCCCAGAGACGCGTCATCTCTGGGAGGACAGAATTTAGGAAGCGGAAACTGAACTGAGTTCAATTCCACACCTCGTATGCTCATGTACTACTTACAAGCAGAACCACCCCTCCCTCCCCCTATAAAACTCTGCCTGTATCAACCCCGGGCACGACTTCCCGGGTCTCATTCCTCAGAGGCCCTGGAACCTCGCCCGAGAGTACCCCCATTAAAGCTCGCTCTCGAACCATCTTGCCTGGCTCCTTTCTGTTCATCCACCACCGCCGACTCAAAACCTGACATTTGGTGCCGAAACCCGGGAGGACGTCGAGGCCCTACTCCTGTGGGACGCCTCCCTCCTCTCACCCCCAGGACCTTAACCGAACTCAACACCTTGAGACTGTGGGTAAGTTCCCCCGATTCCGAAGCCCCCTCCTCTGGGTGGTCCTGCCCGAAACCACGGCTGCGTCAGGGCTACACCACCAGAGTCACCTGGTTACTTCCTGTGGCTTCTGGAGATAGGGAAACGTCCTTATTTCCACGGTAGCCCCCTCCCAGTTCTGTCCGTAGCCTAGGGCCGAATACGGGGACGCCTGTCTTCCGCCCTTGAGCTACCCGGCAAGGATCATGGGAACTTCCCATTCCAAGTTCAGTCCACAGACACCTCTGGGGTGTCTCTTGGCAAATCTCAAGACCCTGGAGCTGTCCCAGGACTTGAGGAGGTGCCGCCTCGTCCATTACTGCACAGTGGCCTGGCCCCAATACCGATTAGATAATCAGTCTCAATGACCTCCCGACGGCACTTTTGATTACCAAATTCTGACAGACCTAGACAACTTCTTCAGGTGCCAAGGCAAATGGTCCAAGGTTCCCTATGTACAGGCCTTCTGGACCCTATGCTCTCATCCCTCTCTCTGTTCCTAATGTTCCACCTCCTAGGTCCTCCTGGCGTGCACACCCCCTCCCCCACTTTCACAGGCCCCACCTACCCCCAAATTCCTGAAACCTGTTCCCCTTCCCCCCTCTCCGAGCCCCCTGAGAGTCTGTCTTGTCCACCAATCCGAGGACCTCTGGTTCCCCCTCCTCCATATTCCGGACCTCCTACTACCTCCTCTCCACCTTCAGCTCCTCCATTACCTACTCCTGACCCCCTCCAACAACCCCTTCCACTGCTCCCTCTCCTTCCACCTCCCCCGCATCTCTACCTGCACACGGTCCTGAAGGACTTCCTCCTCCCCTAACCTAGTCTGCCCTCTGAGGGAGGTCGCTGGAGCCGAAGGGGTTGTTCGAGTTCATACACCCTTCTCGCTCCAGGACCTTTCCCAAATCGAGAAATGGCTAGGCTCCTATTCGGCTAACCCAGGAAATTACATCAAGGAATTCCAATATCTAGCCCAGGCATATGACCTAACCTGGCATGACTTACATGTCCAGACTACTACCCTCACCACTGAGGAAAGGGAACGCATCCAGGCCGATGCCCGAGAACACGCCGACCAGGTCCATTTAACCGATGCTACCATGCCAATTGGCGCCCAGGCTGTCCCTGCAGCAGATCCGGGGTGGGACTACCAGAATGGCCAAGATGGCCGCTGCCGTTGCGACCGCATGGTTCAATGTCTCATAGCCAGCATGCGGGCGGCATCAAACAAGGCGGTCAACTATGATAAACTGAGAGAAATCATCCAAGGGCCAGATGAAAACCCTGCCGTTTTCCTTAATAGACTAACTGAGGCCGTGGTTCAGTTTACCCGCCTCGATCCGGCCTCCCCGGCAGGGGCTACTGTCCTGGCCACCCATTTCATTTCCAATCTGCCCCTGATATCCATAAAAAACTTAAAAAGGCCGAGAAGGGCCCTCAAACTCCCATTCCCAACCTGGTGAAAATGGCCTTTAAAGTCTTTAACACCCGAGAGGAGGCAGCTGAACTCAAACGGCAAGCTCCACTCCAACAGAAGGTCCAGTTACAAACCCAGGCCTTGGTAGCAGCCCTACAGCCGGCTGGTTCCGGGAGCCAACAGAAAGGGGGAACCAACCGCACTCCTCCAGGAGCCTGTTTCAAATGCGGAGCCGAGGGACACTGGGCCCGTCACTGTCCTAATCCAAAAGCGCCAACCGGTCATGCCCTCAATGTCGAATGATGGGCCACTGGAAATCTGACTGCCCCGGCCTCGAAGGATCCCCAGCGCCTCCACGAGGAGGAAACCCCGAGCCAGTAAGTCCTGCCTTCCAACTCCTTGGATTGGACTACGAGTGATGGGGCCCAGACTCGGACACCCCCCTCACCCATGCCGAGCCCCGGGTCATGCTCCTGGTAGCGGGTAAGTCCATCTCCTTCTTGCTGAGGGCTACCTACTCTGTTCTGCCTTCTTACTCAGGTACCAGCTTCCCTTCTCCAGTTGCGGTCATGGGAATTGACGGTACTTCCTCCAACCCACGGGCCACCGCACCTCTCACATGCAGCCTGGATGGGTTTCCCTTCGCTCACTCCTTCCTAATAATTCCCTCCTGCCCCATCCTTCTCCTTGGTCGAGATATTCTCCACAAACTTCAAGCCACTATCCGCCTCTCCCCTTCACCTACAACCTCCACCCATCTCATCCTTCCCTTAACCTCCCCTGAACCCTCAATGCCACCCAGTTTTCCACACCCTAAAGACCCCTGAGTCTGGGATACCTCCAAAAGTGTGGTGGCTACTCACCACACCCCAATCAAAATATGACTTAAGGACCAAACCACCTTTCCTTCTCGACCACAGTTCCCCATTTCCGAGGCCAACAGGCGGGGCCTTAAGCCTATTATTGACTGTCTTCTACAACAAGGCCTCCTCATCCCCATTAACTCCCCCTATAACACCCCTATACTCCCAGTCCGTAAACCCTCTGGGGCCTACTGCCTAGTTCAAGATCTCAGACTCATCAATGACGCCGTAATTCCCCTCCATCTGGTGGTCCTAAACCCTTATACTCTCCTCTCCAATATACCCCCATCTACTACTCATTTCTCTGTCCTAGACCTCAAGGACGCTTTCCTCACTGTCCCCTTACACCCTGACTCCTATTTTCTCTTCGCCTTCACATGGGAAGACCCCGACTCTCACATTTCGGGCCAACTCACATGGAGGGTTCTACCCCAGGGTTTCAGAGACAGCCCTCACCTCTTCGATCAGGCCCTAGCTAGGGACCTTAACCAATGCACTCCCAAGACAGCACCCTTCTCCAATATGTAGATGACCTCCTCCTCTGTAGCCCCTCCTTATCTTCCTCCCAGGAGGACACCGCCACCCTCCTTAACTTTCTCGGCTCCAAGGGGTACCGAGTCACCCCGGCCCAGCTTTGCACTCCCACTGTCACCTACCTGGGCATCTCCCTAACTCCCACCTCCAAAGCACTCACAGAGGACCACATTCGTCTCCTCCGAGATCTTCAACTTCCCCAAAACGCTGAGGATATACTTTCCTTTTTGGGGCTTGTGGGCTTTTTCCGACACTGGATTCCCAACTTCGCCCTCCTGGCGCAGCCCTTATACAGAGCGGCAAAAGACACCCCACGGGGGCCTCCGACAGATCCTACTACTGTCAAGTGTCTATTCTCTAGGCTGTGGGACTGCCTCATTTCCGGACCTGCTCTGGCCCTTCCAGACTCCTCAAAACCTTTCCACCTATTCACAGACGAGCATTCCGGCTTAGCCACAGGCCTCCTAGCTCAGCCAGCAGGGCCCACGTATCGAGCAGTGGCATGTATCTCTAAACAATTGGACACCACCACTCAAGGTTAGCAGCCATGCCTCAGAGCATTAGCTGTGGCAGCCTCCTCACCAAAGAGGCCTTAAAACTCACTTTAGGCCAACCCCTCACTGTCTTTTCTTCTCACCGTCCGGGGGACCTGCTTAGCCACAAGTATCTCGCTCATTTAACCCCCTCTAGGGGTTTATCTACTTTTGATGTATCATCTACTTTTCATCAAAAATCCTCAAGTCTCTTATCCACTTCCCCGAGTCTGAACCCGGCTACTCTCCTACCTACTCCCACCACTAATCCCGAACCCTCCCACTCCTGCCCCCAGCTGCTGGAGGACCTAACCCCCTCACATCTGGGACTTTCTGATCAACCTCTATCCAACCCTGACCGGGTCATTTTTGTGGATGGTAGCTCTCTCGTTGCCCCAGACGGACAGAGACATGCAGCCTATGCCATGGTTACCTTAGATACTGTCTTAGAGGCAGTGTCCCTTCCCCTGGGGACAACCTCTCAAAAGGCGGGACTTGCCTGTTCCTGAATGAGGAATGCTGCTACTACATCAACGAGACTGGACTCGTGGAAACCAACACCCAGTCCTTAATGAGGATAAGGGAGCCCTTCAACACCCACATTCTCCAATAGATCCATCCACCCAGTGGTGGCAGTCCACCCTGGTAACCTGGCCTCTTCTCCTTGCAGGGCCCCTCTGTTCAATACTTATACTAATATCTTTTGCCCCCTGCGTTTCTGCTTCTTACAGGGGTGTCTCCAAGAAATAACCCGGGTATCTGTCAATCAACTCGTCCTCCACCCCTACACCCAGTTGCCCACGACCGAATCCCCCTATGACGCCCCTCATTCAGCAGGAAGCACCCAGATCTGAGTCGTCGTCCCGTTGCCTTATAACAACAAAAGGATCAGAATGTTGGGCGGATGGGGTTAGGGAACCCTAGAGGAACAATCCCAAAATCATGGCCAAGCCTCCATCTTGTCTCACCCTGAAGCTTCCCCCTGGGACTTTCCACCTCGAGTGGACCCCCAGAGACACGTCATCTCCAGGAGGGCAGAACTTACTCAGGAAGTGGAAACTGAACTGAGTTCAATTCCACACCTTATATGGTCATGTACTACTTACAAGCGGAACCACCCTTCCCTCCCCCTATAAAACTCTGCCTGTATCAACCCCGGGCGCGACTTCCCCGGTCTCATTCCTCAGAGGCCCTGGAACCTCGCCCGAGAGCACCCCCATTAAAGCTCACTCTCGAACCATCTTGCCTGGCTCCTTTCTGTTCATCCACCACCGCCAATTCAAAACCTGATAACTAACACAATACAAAGTTTAGAGTTTGAGCTCAGGCAAGTTGGAGTGACTGATTAACTGGTTTTAAATATATCAACATGTATCCATCTGTACAGTTTTATAGGATATTGGCTAGATAAGAAAACTTATGAAATTTGGGGCAAGCCAGTAGAATTCAACTCCCTGCTTAGATATTTATATCTTGTGATATTTAGAGCACATTATTTGCCCTAAAACTTAAAACTTTATCTTTTGAAGTTGCATTATAAGAATTAAGTGTGATGCTGTTTTAAAATTACAGAGTGCTTGGAACATAGAAGCTACTCAGTAAATGGGGTCACTGGACTTATGTTTGGATGCGTGGAACTAGATGAATGTATAAGATAAAAAATGAGCTTCACGGGGTGATGATCTAAACACTTGGTTTAGCTTTCTTAAATAGAGGCCCCCAGGTCTTTTGGAGGTGTGGCAAGCTTGAAGACAGGTGAATGAATTGAATAATGTTTCAACTCTGTTTCCAGAGAGAACTCTGAATTTATCAGGACACTAGCTCCCTAAGAGGCTACTAAACAAGTCACTTCTCATGGTTCCCACACCCATAAAGCCCAAGATTAAAAAGTCCCATCCCAACAGACATAAAAAAATATAATGCAAGAGCTACAGTAAAGTAATATCAAAGGAAAATGAATAGGCAAGATCAACAAAAGAAGAAATAAAGCACAAGGAAATCAAACATTTTAATAGGCCCATTTTGCAAAGCATAAAGCAAAACTGGGTGATGACAGAATTTTATTTTCATAAGCATTAAACTCACTTTTCCAAATAACTTAATGTAAGCAATAGCCAGCCCAGCAACATGAACAAAAAGAAGACATCATTTACCAGAAGGCCTCATACTATCATTACCATTTGTTCAGAATAGAGGTCCACCTGTCTCTGACCACTGGAAGCAAGCCTGTGAGCCTTGTTTTTCTGGATGATGTCACCACAAAAATGAGCGAGTTCATGCAGGTGATCATATCAGGCAAAGAGTCATTTTAATCAGCAAATTTGTGTAAGTGTGGGATGAGGGCTCCTTGAAGCTCTCACCCAACCAGCCTGAAAGGCACTGCAGGCTCTCGGTGGGAGGACTAACAATGGCTTCTCTGCCCTACTCCCTCTGTGCTCTGCTGTCTCTTCTCAACTACACACCTCCCTTCTCACTAACAGCGTAATCAATTCAAAACAGATTTGCCTGCCACTCAGCATCATCATTAGCTGTAGCATGGATTAGAACAGAAGTCTTTTCAGAAACTACAGGAGACCCACAAGTCAACACCTGGGGAAAAGAGGTGGGGTGGAAGAGAAGAGAGTGAAGGAAGGAAAAGAACAGTTACAATTCCTGCTGCACTCTATTAGCCTTACCTTGCAGGAACAGACAGAACATCTGTCTTCTTTCAAGGTCCACACCTGTCCATTGCGCTTCAGTCCCCCTTCATGGGGGCAGTCACCAGAGCAGGAGGGCCCAGAGGGACAGAGGCAGTCGAAGCCTCCTGCCAGGTTGACACATGCAGAATCATTCCAGCAGGTATGAGTTCTTAAGGCACATTCATCAATGTCTGCAATAAAGAAGGCACAGAGCTTTAGAATCTAGCCACGATTGTTATTAGAAAATAGTAATCCTTTACAATAGCATCGATTAACATTGCTGAGCATTTACCCTGTGCCAGGTACTGTGCCAAGCTGTTCACATGCATTATCTCATTTACTCTGCAAAGCAGCTCTGTGTGGGAACATCTTTTCTCATCTCTATTTTGCAAATAATAAGGCTGAGGCTCACAGAAGTGAAATAACATGCCTACTGTCATATCGCTAATTGGTGGCAGGTCTGACACTCGAACCTGCAGCTGTTGGACTCCAATTACTAAATTATCCAGTAGCAGCTCTATACTAGTTTTAGGATATTCTCAAGAACTATACCATCCAGAGGCCATAAATAGTGCTAATTCATTAACACTGTGGATACACCCTATGGAGAACTGGGTCTTTTAGTAAAGGTGTGAATAGATTAGCCACTGAGTAGGAACAAGTGGGCAATTAGGACAACCCTGAACCAATTAGACTGCCCCCAGATCCTGGGGCCAAGGGGGAAAGAAGAGGGAATAATTCTTGGTAAGTGCCTTGCCTAATCGAATCCTTTCCATCCTAAGGGCTAAAAGCATTTCTGTTCCCACAAAAAAAAAAAAAAAAAAAAAAAAAACCCATCTGAGAGCTATTGTAGGCATGGCATGGGTGCTGATGGAAGACACACATATATTTTGCTGTTTTTGAATGACAGCTAAATATGGAAGGAAAGCATAAATCCAATCAGCCTTCTCTGACATTCAAAGCTTGAGTGACCTTAACAACATCCCAAACACAGAGCTGTCCAGTCCTGGTTTGAGCCTTTTCCCTGTAGGCCATCTATTACCTCAAACGGCAGCCATTCCATCACTGAATAACTCTTTTAGAAATGTCTTCCTTAAATAGAAATGAATATATTTTCCAGTTATTTCTACTTATCGGTCCTAGCTCTGAGACCACTCAAGAAAAGCCTACTTGATTTTTCTTATTTATGACAGTCTTTACACTATTTAAAGATACTGGTCATTTGTCTGTCAGAGTCTTCTACTCCACTGATTAATCTGCTGCCATGTCCTTCAAATATCCTTCAGATGATGATAACACTAATTCCAGTACATTTTTACCAAATCTTCTACACACAAGGTCTTTTTGCACACTGGGTGTTATAAATGTTGGTGATGACATGTAAGACACTGTCCTCACAATGGTGATAACGAGGAACATGGAAATACACAGAGATAACTATTGGTAGGCTTCTGGTTGGGATTTTTTTTTTTTTTTTAAAGATTTATTTATTTATTTGAGGCAGGGAACGGGCAGAGGGAAAGGAGGAAAGAGTCCTAAGCAGACTCCACATGGAGCGTGGAGCCTGACGTAGGGCTCGATCCCATGACCGCAAGATCATGACCCCAGCTGAAACCAAGAGTCAGTGGCTCAACCAACTGCACCACCCAGGCGCCCCTGATCGGGAGGTTTAACCCATATAGTAAGTTAGATTAAGATCAGTATAAATTAACTTATTCTACATCCTAAATTTGGAGTTAAATATGTACATGGTTATAGGCATTTGGTTAAGGGTTATGGCTAAATTAAAGAGAAAATAACTGAAAGTGGTATTTTCTCTTAAAGTACTCAGAGCAATAAAGTGCTTAAAAAGGCATAATATCAATTTTACCGGTAGTACGCTGTACTTATATATTGTTTCAAAGTTTTTCAAGGCTTTTCTGTGAGTTATGCCATATGACTGCAAGATGGGAATAGTTATTCTCATTTACAAAAGAGAAAACTGAGGCACAGATGAATAAGTGGTCACACATCTAGTACCATTTTAGAGCAAGGGATGTATCCTGGGCCTTCTAATACATGCAGGAGAGTTCTTTTCTGTGCCAACTCAAGGTCTAAAGTCATCTTTCAGAATACTGGAATGTTGGGTGGTTTTATCTGCTTTCAACTATTTACCATCTAGATACTGCAACTCATTTTCAAGGACATGGATCCTCTTTAGTTGAAATTCTGAGAATATAATGACTCAAAATTGGTAGAATTTTGAAACTTAAAATTCAAATTTTAATGACTTAAAAATAATAAGAAAGAAATGACCTATCTTTCCTTGTTGACTGTATGCACTGTTACTGGTATAAAATTTGGCTTCGTAGCAGAGGTACAAAGTAGAAAGCGTTACGGAGTTCATACAATATTTTTAGAAGCTTATTCCAAGATTTATTTTTTTTGTCTTTGTCCCAACGAATGTAGCCTCAGTAAAGACATTTAACTAATGAAAAATGATTTCTCCTTTGAAAACGGGAAAGTTGGAAATGAACCCAACTTACAATGCCTAGACCACGAGTCAACTATAATCTGACCGCAGTTACATCGTCACTCTTCCTCATCGAGCCCATGCTGTTCTCAACACATTTGACCATCAGGTGCTCTGACCTAGAAACCTTTCTCATCTCCCCAGTCTTCTTCCTCTAACTCTTCCCAATTAAAAGAAGCATTGGATATGGGAATCAAGTGACCCCTGTTTAAAACCATGCTCTTCCACTCAATTGAGTGCTTACTATGTACAAGGCATTTTACACATGACTATGTCTTTGGTCACATTATTTAGCCTCTCTGACACTTATCATCTGTTTAAAACCATACCCAACTGGTGTACGGTCAGTCAGTTATTTATTTTATTTATTTATTTGCTTGTTTATTTGTTTATTTAGGGAGAGGGTGGGAGATCATACATGTGAGCGGGGAGGGAGTTAGGAGCAGAAGGAGAGGTACAGGGAGAGTCTTAAGCATGCTCCACGCACACAGCATGGAGCCCAGAGCCCCGCTCAATCTCACAACCCTGACTTCATGACCTGAGCCAAAATCAAGAGTCGGAGGCTTAACCGCCTGAGTCACCCAGGCTCTCCAATTTATGGTCTTTTCAAAATCAAACTTCAGATAACATAAGAACTCAAATATTTGTTTCTTGACTTAAAGAACATGAATATTTAAGACAAAGTTCAAGCCCTACCTTCTCAATTAAGCATCTCTTAATATTATGCCAATTCGTAGTAATCATTCACCTCCTTGAACTCCCACTGCAGTGACGATGTTGGTGGTATGCCCTATCTTGGAACAATACTAAAGTGATATGTTTGCATTTTTCTCACTCCTCGGTTTTTGCTGAAAGTGATAATTAAAATATTCAGTCTTACACTTGTCTCATCACATTTACCATCTAGTTTGGATGTTCAGAAGATACAGATAGAGAGTAAATTGATAGCTAAACTGATGGCTCATCAAACATGTAATCATAAAAAACAAAATTCAGAGTTCCCTGAATTCTCTGAATTCTATCTTAGCTCAGCTCTTTACACATGTCCCTGACGTGATGTCCAGGCATCTGGCTCTGTTCAGCCAGATGAGAATCACTGCTCTAAATACCTTTCACAGGGCGGTGGCGTTCTAAAAAGCAAATCTGTCCACATCACTCCTCTGCTTACCACCTCTCAGTGGTTCTCTGTCTATAATAGAAGATTTAAACTCCTGGAATATCATATATGCCTTGATCTAACACTTCAATTGTTAGCTTTTGTCTCATCCCCTTTTTGTCCAAAAGGAATGGGTTATCCACAAACGGTCCGTGTTGTTTCTTCTGCCTGTGCCTTGGTTATGCCTTTTCTTATTATGGGAGTGTTCTCCCCATTCCTGCTCTACTTTTTCTTAGCCTGTATGGAATGAGTTGACATACAAACTAATTAATTGATAAGGTAAGCATTTCCCTTCCTATGCTATCTTCATTCCTGTGCAGTCTTCCAAATCAGGATCATATATCAGCATTCCTCGTTCTGCAAAAACAGTCTCTACTGACTCTACTTTATCCACAATGCTATCCTTGCATTTATCTCTTAGGAATTACATATTTAATATACCCATCTCCATAGATAGATAGTGAGCTTATTGAGGGGAAAGACTAAATCTTTTTTTCTTTTTCTCTTCTCAGTGCCAAGTACACCAGAATGCACTGTAGTTGTACAATGTATTTATTTAACTTAAGTCTAGAAAGTTTATAAACCATTAATATTATAAAGCCTATTTTACAAAAGTTGGGTCTCATGGGTGTTCAGTAAGCATAAGACATAAATGCAACCTTTCCCTTCAGGGAATACATTTTATTGTTGAGTTTTCATCTGGGAAAGCCCATAATTCTGGTTCAAAGTACAATAAATACAGCAAAATAGTAACCACACTGAAACAGGAAGGCAACCTTCCTTCTTTCCTCCCCACTCCAGTTTCCTGTAAAATGCTTGACGACAAGGACAGAGGAAGGCCCATTAACAAAGCACTTCAGAAATTACCTGGAAGAGTAATTTCAAGATTCCAACCAGTAGCTACAAAAGGATCTTTAGCTTACGGTCTTCTCTAAAATCATCTCCAAAATGGCAATTAATGGCTAACTATAATCTGATTTTTTAATATTTGGTTATTTTTACATTTACAAAGTTGCAATCATATTGGTAGTGTTTTCCTCTCATAAATTAAGAAACCTGAGCATAAAGATGAACACACCTAGTGTGTGCAATAAAAGCACGGGACTAAACCTGGATTTGCTTTTGCTGCTCCAAAATGAAAGGATTTCACAGTTGAATATAGGACCATATTGCCTACAGAGTTCCATGTAATTGCTTTACTTATGACACAGAAATCTAATTCTGCTTCCATGCAATTTAACAGATTTATGGAAAGCCAGATGTTAGCAATTATGGAAACCGACATCATTCATATTCTTGGTAATACAGACCTGTTTGCTCTGCACAAAGCCAACTTAATCTATTATACATATCCCAAGGCATCCAAAAGGAAGAGGCACCCTATTTACATATTGCAACTGTTGTTCTCTGCTGAGCAAACACAAAGACATTCACCCATGATACTTACCCAAATCATCTGGCAGGCCTCCAATGACAAAGAGGCAATGAAACAAATATTAGGCAAAATATTCCACACTGAAATCTATAATCATTAAAGTGTACTTGTTTTTTCTTATTGTAAGTAATGGCTTTCTGTGATTTCCTTGTGTTTCTCCTTGTAAATTCATTATTTAAATGCTCCATGCTCAGATGAAAATTTCCTCAATAAAATTCTATGGCTAAGCTGACATTAGAACTAATTTTCTTGCATTGACATTTTCACAATTTCTGAAAGCTGTTATTATTGTACTCAGTTTTGCTTTTAATAAAAAAGTCTGGTTTGCCTAGTCAATCTGCTTTGTTCTTTAATTTGAGGTTCTTGGGTTATTTGGGCATGTAAGAAAACACAATTTAGAAATGTTTATATCAGCAGCAATCAAACCAATCCCAACCTAGCCCCAAACAATTTTCCTACCCTTTGAGAAAAATGGCTCTGCAGAAATTTTAATAGCTTAACAACAGTAATGGTACCTGCCTTAGGAGATGAAAGTTCTGCAGGTTGATTTCAGAGATCAAGGGAAACATTTTTGTCAGGGGTTTGGTAGCGGTTAGGTCAAAGGAGTGAATTTTTTCATTATCCCATATTCCACTTTCTTGGATAACTTTCATAACACATCGAATCTTACTTCCAAACTCAAAACAGGTGATGTGTCGGAAAACAAAATTTAACCGAGGGTTTGAATATCCAGCCGTGTGTGTTCTGACTTGGAAATCATTACCAGACATTAGTAGCTTGGAAATGAGAACAGAGCTTGGGGGTTTATTAATGATAGACAAGATAGGGTGCAGATGCCTCTCCCTTAGCTAAAGCAATGCTTCTTTTACGGTGGCAGAGAGAAAACTACAGGGAAAAATATACACGCTGCATATCAGCAAAATAAGTGAAAGAAACAAGAAGAGAAATCCGAGGTCTGAAGTGGCTTGCAAAACACACGGCTAATGAAACTGTAACGTGCACAGAAAGTTTCAGGTCCAGAGCAAGAGAAGTGATAGCAATGTTCTATTGTGTCCTATTCATACCGTATGTGGGTATCATGTTCCCTGTAGAACACAGACTATTAAAGATGGAGTTGACACACACAGGACTCATCACAAGAGATCCATCAGCATAATGAGGGACTTAAACTCATCTCAGTTTAACGAAACATAAAGTGTTCCGACCGAAAGGAAAAGACGAAAAGTGAGCTGCAGCTTGGTCTATTTGAGATGCCATTACGTATCTCTTAGGAAGAAGTTCTAATGTCCTTCCTGGGTCAACTCCTCTTTGTTCCAGCCTCCACCCCTTCTTGAGTCAGGAAGAAACCATTTCCTATGGTGTTTCTCTTATTGCTCAGTGTGTAATTTTGTTACTCTCCAATGAGTCTTTCCCTTTTCCTTTAGTTGAGCAGCCTCTCTAAGCCAAGGAAAAAGAAAAACAAAGCAGCGTGTTTGGGTTCATCCTTTCCTTACCTATTCCCTAGAGCCAGTTCTTGCTTCCCAATGCCTACCACAAGCAGGCACCCCCCGTTTATGTATTTTCATCCTCTCCTAAGTGTTTGTAAGCTTCCAAGCGACCCTCTCTTCAAAGTCTAAGTCCTGAAGTTTCTCATGACCAGTAGTTGACGAAACCATCACCCTTTAATCAATAATAATATTTGTTACAATATTTGTCATTTCAGTCTAAGTGTTCTCTTCTTGACTCTTGTGGGATATGATATTGCCCTCTTCATCCTCTTACCTCTTCGTTCATCCAATCACTAATCGTCAATCATCAATTTACTAACTACACATGTATTTATTGAGCATCTATGCTGTCCTAGACATAGTGCTAGGAACTGGGGATAAAATAGGCAAAGAATACAGACATGGTCCTACAAGTAAGGACCTTGTAGACTTCTCCAATTTTTTAAGTTAACATTTCCCAAGGTTCCATCGCTGATCATTGGCTCTCTTTCTCCTCAGTGGAAGAGGCATAACATCCCAACTAAAAGCCTAACCTTTGGAATCTAGCAGTTCTGGGTACCAGTTAATGTGGCCAGTTGTCCCAGTTTGCCTAGGACTGAAGGAGTCCCCGAGATAGCTGGCCTTCAGTGCTACAACTAGGAAACTTCTAGGCAAATGAGGACAAATGCATCACCTGCACCCCAGTCCCATCCCTATACCTATTGTTTGTAGGACTCTAGTAAATTTACTTAACGTCGCTGAACCTTGGTCCTACATTTGAAAAATGTGGATAAATAATAACTCCTGGGATAATCTGGTAATTTCAGTAAGCATGTAATATAACGCTTATCATATAACAATTTCTCAAAAATGATTAGCTGTTAATAGTTGTTCTTTTTTTTTTAAAGATTTTATTTATTTATTTGATAGAGAGAGAGAGAGAGAGAGAGAGAGATCTCAAGTAAACAGAGAGGCAGGCAGAGAGAGAGGGGGAAGCAGGCTCCCTGCTGAGCAGAGAGCCCGATGCGGGGCTCGATCCTAGGACCCTGAGATTATAACCTGAGCCGAAGGCAGAGGCTTTAACCCACTGAGCCACTCAGGTGCCCCAATAGTTGTTCTTGATCATACTGTTTCTATATTTTTTTTCTCCCACAGTGTCCATCTCATCTCATGAATTCCCTTGTCCCATCGTTTCAGGATATACTCAAATGCACACCACCAGTCCTGAGCTCTTTCTAAGCTGACACCTTCATCTGTTCACTGAGGATTTCCACTTGAATTCTAAATTTTCGGACAGATTCTCACGGATTTGATCAGTACATTGGTCAGCCAAACCCAGAAATGCTAACACTCTAAGCTCTCTCTGAGCCCTAATCAGTAAATCTGGTGTTAATATTAAGTGACTAATATTAAAAGAATATAGTTTCTTCACCCTCTATGGACTTGCCCTCATCACAGACCACCTTTATAGGCTGTACAAATTTAGGTGTTCTACTGCAAATGGAGAAAATAATTCCTTCTAAGTAAGAAAATAGGAGTAGAATAAAAGCAGAATAGCTTTCTAAATCAACCAAGGTGGTTTACTTTCTGCCATGAATAACTCATGCTTCTTTAACTAGTGATTAAATCTGTTTAAAGTGAATATAATTCTGACCAGTGGAGAAAATAAAAAAATCTATAAATATTGAAATACTTTCTATCCAAAGAGAATTTTACTGCAGAGAGGCTACAGTATTGATGCCAACAACCCTAGATTCATGTTTTTATATATCTGCTCATAGGTGAGAGGGTGGGTTATGCCAGAGCTGCGTCTGTGTCCCTGAGTAGAGCAGTTACGTTTTCACAAGTTGCTAAATGCCTAACACTGAGCCCGACATGTTCTGTTGTCATATTCATTTTATTGTATTATGAAGTTTTACCCTCAACTGAAAAGAATTTCCCTCTTGCACTTGAATTTTATATCTCCGTTAGGTGACGTCATATGCAGAGCTGTGAACATACTTTTCTAACTTCCTTATTCATTCAGAGGGAATAGTTTGGTCTTATTTATCTTTGTGTGTCCCATAGCGCCTTTATAGTGTTTTTTACCTGCTATGAATTGCATGCACATGTGTTAAATTGGAATCTGGTTGATCTGGGATTTAAAAAAGAACCCTTGCCCTCTGGGGACCTCCATTTTTCTTTTTGTTAAAGTATAGGAATTGTATATTTTCTAAGATCTTGTCCATTTCAAGTTGGTATGATTACTTTTTACCTTTGTAGGACTGAGTTTGTAATTCCAGTGTTAGATTTTGCGTGGTAATAGATGGAGAACAGGATAAAGGAGAATGGAAGAACCCAGCTTCAGGATGACAAAGACTTTTTAGAATTAAACAGTTTTTCTGGACAGTCAATATTTATTGAAACATCTCATCTCTCCTAATGAGTGTTTATAAGTAGGTGCCAATGAGAGAAAGTAATGAAGAGAGAAACATGGTTTTTCTATCTGCATTGAAGACTTGGAAAATATACATGGAGAATCCAAGTGGGGTGAAAACCGAAACTAACTTTCTATTTTGACAAATCATTCTTTCAAACAAGTTGTCAGATGAGAAATAATTTCTTCACAGAGAGGTTACAAAGTAATTTCATTTACTACCGGAAACATCCTACAACTTACATAGAAATCAAAGGTCAAAAAACATTGTCACAACACATTGTCACAACACATAATTCTAAAACCAGGTCTCAATCTAAACAAAAAGATGGTCCAATCATAGCCCCTAAGAATTCAGAGAACTTCCATGCCTATCATTTATTGTCTCCTTCAACCACTCTGTTTATTTTGGTCCCTAACTTCTAGGAATTTGTCAAAGCTCTTCCCAAAACTCTTTCTCAGTAGAAGGAGAGTTAAGACATTGGTGAAGGATAACAATTTGGACAATTGTGCCAAGTTCTCAATAGAGAGAACTAACAAGCTATAAAAAAATCTTTACGTCATCTCCTGGTGTCTTTTCTTGGACAATCTCTTCTCTTGGATCTTCTTCCTCACTTTATATTTCTTCTCCTAGTAACTGAATTAGTAAAAATAGATTTGGGGCTATTTTCTATTTTGAAGTGATATTCTCTAGAAAGATCTAGAAGGCATTTGTGCAGTCAAGGGAAAATGACTGCATTTAGCCCACTCTGCTCTAGATTTTAGGAGACAAGTTCTGTTTATCTTGAAATTTTTTTTCTTTCTGTTTTTTACCTTAGGGAGGGGAGGTAAAACTATAAAGACCAAAACTAAGTTGGTTTCTAAGGAAAAGCAAAGGAGGCCACTGGCAAAGATTCTCCCTTTGAGCAAACTCCATTCAGGCTCCTTTGAACCCTCCTCTTGACGAGGCCTCAACCTTGGCCTATAAACACTGCAGACTCTCAGCACAAATGATTTTGTGAATCCCACCCCACCTCACCACATTGAAACATTTGAACAAACACTAGCATAGCATCTACATGCAAGAGCGTATCGCTAACGGCTCAAGCCCCCATAAGTTCCTGCTTGGGAAGGCTCAAGGCTGCCAAAAAAAGCTTCCTGTTTGGTTTAGCCAACCCCTGTATATAGGGCTCCTGTATCACAGTGTCTGCAAAAGGGTAGGAGCCTAACTCCAATAAGGGCTGGCTAACCATCTACCGGTAATGTAGCTTACATACACCTCTCCGTTTCTACTGCTTGGACCATTATAAAAGCATCTTACTGTTTTCTCTGCCTACATCTTTTCAAAGAGAAGCCAGATGGACAATCTGATCATACCAGTCTCTCATCTCAAGGATTTTTTTAGCAGGAAAATGATGCAGTTGGAGTTGCTACAAGGTCATTGATGTAGGAATTTGCACAAAATTAAACTTTTGTGCAATGAAATCCATATTTTACGTATATGTGTCCCCAAACTAACTGCTGTAATAAGTCATTTCACAACTTCTTAGCTGAGGAACAGACCTCTCTGTTCTTCATTTTCTCCTTCTGCAAAATGCAGAATCACACCCAATTGGAAGGGTTGTTGTGAGAACTACAGAACAAGATGTTAGCACATAGTCGCTGTAGGATAAGGGTCATGATCAATCGCCAGCTAATTCTGATGGCCTCACTTTTCTCAGAAGAGACACTCTAAGGGAAAGGAAGAGAAGGAAAATGGCACAGGTGTGGAAAATCACAATGACATATGTATGAGAGAGGGTTTAAAAGTGTGAGAAATATTATTGTATTAAGAGCTAAATAATATATTTACATAGCAATTTATACAGATAAATATTTTAACAACATCGAGACACTGATATTATGAAGTAAGATTCATGACTTTTAGCTCCTTAGCTTAGAACACAAGACCCTTTATAATTTGGTTTCCACCTCTATTTGCAGGGCTCCTTTCGTATTGCTTCTCACCTACAACACTCTCATAGGATAGCAAGTACTTTATCCGGCCTGTAAATGTCACCATCCCTTGGACACAGCTCTTTTTCATGACTCTGCTCCAATAAGATTGTTATTCCTGCCTGGAATAATTACTTTAAGATCTTTTTTTCCCCAGAAACAAATTTCTTATCCTACAGACCCGACGAAAAAAATCATATTTTCTGTGAAAGACTCCTATGTACATTGCCATCCCCACCTGCCCCAACCCGAGAAGGAATTAGCAATTTTTTCCTTAGAGTCTGATTTTTATTTACTTATATATTTAATCACAGTTCAACCTCCCCCAAAGCCTATCCCTGCCTCTTTCCCCATTCCAGACTGGAAGGATATTCCTCCTTGTGTGTCTAAGACTTAGCACAGACCAGACCCTCTTAACAAATGCTCACTGAACAAGTGAATGGTGATTTTTTGTTGTTGTTGTTGATAGTGCTTTGTTTGGTTTGAGTACAATCATTTAAATTCCCTGCTCATAAACCCAGAGGTAAATATTTCACAGCAGCATGAGGAACTGCAGACTAAAACAAACAATTCAATATTTATTTCAAAGATGTTGTAGATGCCGATTTCTGAGTTGCTGCATAGACATGATCTTGGGCTCTAAGACATTCAAGCCAGAAGTTTCTGTAATAAAACAATTGCTTCCACTGAGCTTCAAGGGGTAGGAAGCTGGCACCTACATGCAATTCAATACCAAAAAGTGCTCAGGAACTAAGAATATCCCCTGAGATCAAATTGTGGATCCCCAGGTGAAAAACTTCAAGAAGTTAAATCAGGGTGATGACTGGCAACACTAAGGCTGGATCCTTGTATTTCAATGGTGGCATTTACATTGTTGGGGTCAGATCTGAGACCCCAGAGAAAACTGTGGTTCCACTTCCTCCAAAAGATGCATGTAACACACATATAAACAAACCTGCATTCAGTGTCGGGGCATTCACATAGCCCTCTGAAGGCTTTCAACCAAACCTCCAAGGCACTGTGATTCTTAAACATGAGTGGGCATCAGAATCACCTAAATAGGGCTCGTTAAAAAATAAACCACCAGCCCAATCCCCAGACTTGCTGACTCGGTAGGTCTGGGGTGGGGTGGAGTGTTTTCATTTCCTGCGACATCCCAGGTGATGCTGATGCTGGCTGATCTTACTTCTAGAACTACTGCCCTAAGCTACATGGAATTGAGTTCACGGACAGTAACATTCAGAAACTCTTTTTTAGGAATACCACACTCATTTTGTTGTCACCCAGTTGGAACTGTCAACTGTTTAGGAAGGAAGTGACAACAACAAACCAAACCATTTCAAACTTCATAAAGAAGATTTTACACGTTACTAGCTTCAAGATCCTGTGCAGGAGGAAATCAAAGTGACTCTATTGTTAACTTAATCTTTCCAAAAAAGGCCAAGTTCACAATGACAGGGAGGACTTAAAGGAAACCATAACTGCACTGCAGAGCACCTTTTAGGGAAACATATCAGGCTTTTTCCCAACCGCTACTCCTCCTGTACCAGCCCAGGTGCGGCTCGACCTTCCCCATCCAGGCCATCCTCACAGCTCCCGTCCCTGCTCATTTCCTTTCACAGAACTCCCACTGGGCCTGTTCACGCAATGCAAAATTGTCCTCCAGGGCCTCCGGAACCCTGCATCTTTCCTCTTTACACCCCCAGAGTCTAAGTAAGCACCTGGCATCTAAGTACTGCTTTTGAGTTGCTGTGGCCTGAGATATCGCATTACCAAGTCTTCATTTACCACGCTGCAAAAGAAAGCAATCTTCTACATTAGTACTAAAAAACTAGAGGTTAGGTGAGCAATATGAAATGGAGACAAAAATATCCATTCCAAAGAGAAATATGTTTATCAGAAGTATAAAGACTGGAACCATTTAGCTTAGGGACAAACCAGCAATACTCCAATAAGCCTTAAGGAGAGCAGTCGATTAGAGGACAGGAGAGTCGAATCATTTGCATCATTAACAACCACAGTAGAAAAGAAAGTCATAGACAAAAAGTCACATTCTTCACAACAAAATTCAATAATACTCTAAAAATTACAGGTACTTAAAGGACAAGCAGTGTGCTCAATAACCTTTTGCTGTAGAACTTGAAAAATGTCCCCTTTTGAGCAGCTCATTATTCAACGATACTGAATAAATGAGATTTTCTAGAAATTCCTAGAGTAGGCTATTTTCATCTTTGAGTTTTCAAGTAGTATATTCTACAGAGTGCCAAATACACAAGGTTTTTAGGTTTAAAAAAAAAGGTTTTAAGGCCAAATAAATTCAGAACACTAACAATGTATAGCAAAGGCTCTGACAAGTCCTGCAGTTAATAAAACCAGGTTAATTATATTTCATTTAGTATTTCCCAAATATATTTACTAATAAAATGCTTCTTTGAAAAATATGCCAGCATTAATGTCTAGATCTAGACTTTGCTAAATGTTCTGCTTGAAGTCTTGCCCCAGGTTGGGTTTTAACCACTGACACCAACTGTATGGGGGAGAAAAGCTTCATTTAGTCAAAATCACTTTGTTATTTCTCAGTAAAACCCAGACCCGCATAAAAAATATAGGGCCTACAAAGCACAGTCATGCTTCCTTGGTTCAATGTAGCTGGGGACAGGATATAACAAACCACTCAGGTCTCACTGCTGAACAGAGTCTGAGCCAGCTTGTTCGTGCGCGCTCCTACACCTTTTCGGGTATGTCGGCCATTTTGACTCTGGAGCTTCTGATCCCCAACTACAACTTGACATCGCGTAGCAGTATTAGACATTCCCAGAGCCCTGGGGCCACCTCTCAGCAGAGGAGCGTGTTGATGTGCTCAGGGATGTGCTCAGGCTGACTTCTCAGACGGCCACCACCTAGATCCTTCTCTTTTGTTGAGACATGTGATGATCCCTAGACTACACTGGCAAAGAGTTAAATCTTAGTTTCTTCTGTACACACATGTAAAATAAACTATATTTAAACATCAGAGACTTGGATGTTTCTCTGAGCATACAATGAAGTAGAAAATGATGTGATTATCTGAATAATGATCACTTGATGTAATCCTTTCGTAAGCTATCTTCAATTAATACACAACTGACTGAGGCAATCGGGAGAGTAGAAAGGACAGAGGCCATTTCACATGTGGCCGTGCTACTTGATGTGTTTCCCCTCATTTGCTACTTATTTCAAAAAGGTTTTGAAGGTCAAGTGGCACATGGTTGGCATAAAAATATTTGATTAAAAAAATAAAAATATGGCTCTTATATTACTGTTCCCGCAGCAAGACTTTAGCGGGCCACAAAGCAGTATTTTGTTGCCTAACAGAAATATTAATAAATGTAACAATTCTTAAAAAAGATGTTAATGCTTTCTGGAAAAAGAACTCTACCAATAAACAGCTGTGTGACCATGAATAATTTATTGAACATCTGCATGCCTCAGTTTGTCTAATAGGCGGAGATTATAACCGTATTTACCTGACGGAGTTGTTTTGAGGATGAAATGAGTTAGGAAACATAAAACTCTTAGAAAATTGCCTAGAACAATGAAGTAATCAAGTTAGCTACTAATAATATACCCAAACCCTCTCACCCTTCAAGTGTAATCATCCCCATGTGGTTGGGAGGACTGTTCCTTGACTCTCTCTGATCACTCTCTTCCCTAATTACCCATTTTATAGCGTTGACCACATAATTTTGTGGTTAATTATAACCTGTTTCAGAATGTTATTGGTTGTTTCATGTATGTTGATTTTTATCTTCAACTTGGTGTTTTAAAGTCCCTGTGGGATGCAGAAAGAATAGTCCCTAAGACAAGGAGAAGTCTCTGCGTCCTCTACAGTGCTAAGACCACTGCAGGCTAATTTTGATAGGCAGAGGGTGACTAATGAGCCTCAGGTTCATACCTGAGTTTGGTGCAATGAATTCTTTTCTGATGTCATTTTGTGAAGTATTTATCATCCAGACTGAGGAGGTGCTTTTGCCTTCCCTGAGAAGTCCCCAGAATATATTCAATTTACCTTATGTGCCCATCAGCCCCAGTCTTATGTACGTATGTGTGGCTGGACTTGAAAGGGCAGCAGGAAGCTTCCTGAGGGTCTGATGGGACTGACTTCTCACCTGATTTAACACCTCCACTGTGCGTTACTGTCCACTGTAAGGCCATTCTCAGGGACCCAGAAGATCCCATCTGTGAGGCTGGCAAATGTTCTTCACCTCTCCATTCTGTGTCCTGCCCCTACCGATCCTTTGGCGTATCCATTCCACACCCAGGTGCTGTCTGTGACTGGTCTGTCCATCGAGCCCTATTAGTGACATGCGTCAGTTGCGTGCCATGCAGCTGAGGTCCTCTGAGTCCCCAAACCACACTCCAATATACTTCATCCTGTTTCTAGTTAAAAGCATAAAGCAATTTAAACAGCTCCATGGCCAGGTGGCATCTGCCTTTGGGAAGACTCATCAATAATAGAGAATCTATTTCTTGGCTGAAAACCAAATCTAAAGTTTCTGAAGTTCTTCAGCAACAAATACCAATTTTGCAGTCAGTGAGGCCTCCTTGACTAGCGCTGTTTAACTGAAAATCCTTTCTGTGCAGGGGTGTATGCCTCTGTCTTAAACACCAGGACACAGATCGTGAGTCCACTGGACAAAATAATTCGCCAGCGCTCTTGATTCAGACGGAATGTAACAATCTTGGTCTCACTCATTCTCTCTTTGCCATGTCTCCTTGACTTCCAGCGGCCCTGCTTAAAACACCTCCGTCAACCACGGGCTCCCAGCTGGCCTCCTCCTCTCTGGAAAGCACTGCAGTGCTAACATAATTAAAAGCAGCAGCTTTGGGATCAAACAGACCCGCATTACGGGCTCTGCATGCCATTTCTCAGCTGTGGAATCTGGGACAAGCTATCTTCATCCTGGGACCTTATTTTCCTCGTTTTTACCATAGTCACAGGGAGAGGCCTTCCCTCCCGGGCAGTTGAACTGGGTCATGCCTGTAACTCCCCGGGCCAGGGTGTGGCACACGGCGTGGGTGTCGGGGTCACAATAACGGCTAACAGCTACCGAGCACTTTAAACACAAGTGCTGAACACTGTGTCCCCATGTTAGCTTATTTAATCCTCACAATTACTCCACGGCGATTTATGAGGATGGCACTTCCGTAAATTGCTTAGAGCGGTGTCTGGCACCAAGTAAGCTCTCAATAAATGTTAGCTCTTATTAGTATTACTGTTGCTGTCTTCATTTGACAGGTGAGGGATTTGAGGGGAAGTGAGGTTAAATGTTGACTATTATCATCTACTACTTGCCAGGATATTTGCATATGAGAACACTTACATTACAAAGAATTCCACCAGCAGGCATTATTTTAATCATTGGATGCTAAGAGAACTGAGGCTTAGAGAGGTGAAATATCTGGCCAAAGGCAACTCAAGGTAGAAAGTAGCCGAGTTGGGATCCGATACCAGGCCTACATACACCTCAAATCTGCCTTCCTCTTCCCAACCCCCCCGCACCGTATCATGCTGTCACCCGCTAAGCCTTCATAACTCTTACCCCTCTAGGAGTATCTCCAGGTCCCAGTCCTTTTCATCTCCACCCCTAGGAGAACCAGGCACTGGGCAGTGATAGCAGAACCCACACCATTCTTAGACCATTTCAATCGGTCCTGACCTATCAACCGGTTAAAAGTGAAATCTTCCCAGGAGATTCCAACTGAACCTTTTTTGACCGTTTGAGGTGGCTTTGCAAGTTGAGGACAGTTGCAGCAGCTGTTGGGACAAGTAAATCCTTGTTGGGTTGTTTCCAGTGGGGTCTGGGGACCCACCTCACACAACCAGGTCCTGTGGAGGCGACAGCAACGGAGGCCGAGGGGCCACGTTCTGTAAGCGTGGCTGTACGTCAGCCACTAGGGTGCCTTCATCGACAAAGTGAGTTTTACCGGGATTTGAAAATTTGTGCAATGACAACAAGTGTTTGACCAATACAACTTAATTCAACACAAATCTAAAAAGGAAATCAAAACACCTTGACTGGACTGCAGGCTATAAAGGACTAATGAAGAAGACAAGCCTGATTTAACAAGTTCCATAGAGATATGTTAATACATGGCTACGGGGATGCATAAAAGGGAGGTTTTTATTATTATTATTATTATATTTATTGGAGAAAATCTATGACAGTGTTTTTCTACGATAATTCAATATACTTTCTAATTATTTGGAGACCTTTCTTTTTAAACAATGACCTCTAGTCCCACAAGAGGTCAAATGAGTCAGAATCTCCAGGGTGTGCTGGCCCATCATAAGGATTTTCAAAAAGCTACTTAGGTGAATCTACTGCGAAACAGGTTTCACAGTCGATGATTTAGGGGCACCTGAGCGGCTCAGTCAGTTAAGTGTCCGCCTTTGACAGTGGGACAGGTCATGATCTCTGGGTCAGGTTCCCTGCTCAGTGGAAAGTCTGTTTCTCCCTCTGCCTCTCCAGCTCACTTGTGCTCTTGGTCTCTCCCTCTAATAAATAAATAAAATCCTAAAAAAAAAAGAATCACTGGTTTAGGAAGCAGGACTTCATCAGGATTTTGACATCTGGAAACGAGGACAGAGGGATGGTCAGGGGAAAGCATACAAGTAAAGAAGTAGAGGAAAGAGAGTCCAGGGTTTGAAAAGAGTGGAAGAACGATTTGAGCAGGCTTGTGGATTCATGCATAGTACGAAAGGGAGCAGAGCAAAATAAAGTCTCATTTGCAGGATCAAGAAAACGGAGAAAGAGGAGGTTGAGGGAGTCTGAATCTCCTTTTCAAAATATGTAAACTCCTGCTCTTGACATATGTCATTGTTAATTATACATTAGTTCTCATTTCTAGGTGACCCAGATAACTATGTCTAGGCAAAAAAGTGACTGCCCAAAACTTCGATGTTACAACTAAGAATCATTGACTCAAACTATGGCATCCAAACCCAGAGTGCCCTGCACCCAACGGTAACAACTGTAGGTAACCACTGTCATCCTGTCTGCAAATACCAGTTGGCAAATTTCTGTGTGCACATCTCCTCTGGAATTATAAAGATACACAAGCATATGAGAAAGAAGCAGACAGAGTCTGTTCCACTTCTTAGTGATGCTGATTCTGTCTCTACCTAATACTAGTCTTTTTCAATGATATGATCTTCTTTAGGAGCAAGAGGCTAATCTTAAACATTTTTCTCATGAAATTGTAAATCTTGCATGTGTGCGGTCTTTTAAGGACATCAACAACATTCGACGCTTACAGTAATTGATGACGTCAACAGAGCAGGTGTTACCATTCCCATCTAACAGAAACTGGCATAGAGTGGCGTGCAACTGTCCTCAACTGCCACATTTTGGATTCTGACATATGCCATTCCCACTACTATTCTGGGAAAAAGCATAGCTGAGTACATGTTGCTAAAATACCTTTTAAAACTGAAGATTCTTTTAGATGCTATTTCTTTCTTTGTAAGCATTTGTAGATGATGTTACTTAGGGCTCTTTCTGATGTGATGGTTTTCAGTGCCACGAAAGTGCATTTTTATGATTCAGAATATTTCAGGTCACAAATCCCTCAAGCACAGAGATCTTATCTGATTCATACCCATATGCCCAGAAAACAACACAATGCTGGTGTGATGACTGTTCTTAATATATTTTTCCCCCTGAAATACTCATGTGATTTTGTGATATTTAACACCTTATGTTATAATCATCAGGCACACAACTAGTTATGTCAAACCAAACAGAAAATAAATCTGACCTGATATGGTTTTGATTATCTAGTCCTTCAAACATCTGACATATATGCATTAAATGCCCCACTTGTGCCCACGTTGCTCGAGGGGCTGGAGGTACCATGGCAAAATATAAACAAGATCTCTGTCCTCAACCTGTACCCTTGTGGCTGGAGACAATTACACACATGGATACAACCAGTCAACTGAAAATTTTAAAATGCTACAAAAGTTATAAAAGAGAGTGATATAATGAAGTTACCAGAAATGATTACTTCAGATAAAATGGTCAGAGAGTGGCATTTGAGTTGAGAATGATATAAAGAAGACAGCCATTATAATAAGACAGGCATTGGGTGTCCCAGACAGAACAGCAAAGGCAAAAGCTCTGAAAAAGGGTGAGTTCATTGTCATGTTCGAGACATGAAAAAATTAAAAAGGTTAACCTCTACAGGAGTGAAGTCCAAGAAGTAGGTAGAGGCAGTATCACCTAAAGCCTTGAAGGCCACATGAAGAAGTTAGGATTTTATCTTACATTCAGTGGGAAGGCATTAGAAAGTTGTAGTATGAAAATGACATGATTTGACATATGTATCTGTTGCACCATGAAATAGTCTGAACTAAGAGTGCTCTCGACTACCAAAGAAAAACTGAAGAATGGCCAAAATTCTATTCTTATTAACACCCATTCACAAAGATATTTCCCAAAGTGTGGAAATGAAGGGGCATTTAGGTTAACAATTACCCTAATTAAAAACGCCACTAATAAAAACAACTCTATTGTCTTGCCAAGGAATCCACTTTACTGTAGTTTCCTGCGCCGATCGGGCATCGGTTTGCAGAAGAAGAAAGTGCTTCCTTAGGGAGGGCAGACCACCTCAGCATGGCAGAGAAAAATCTGTGGGTGAGGTGACCATGACATCTGTCTTCCCAACGGGGACATTTATGAGAGTGACAGGGTGCTATGGATAATTATATCAGAACACCAGGCCTAAACTGGAACTGCACCCGGTATCTGGGATGTAGAGTTACCCTTGACTGAGGCTTGAGTCTCGACTTGTATCAAACCAACTAGGTGGTGGGAACAAGGTGTCACCCTTTCTGAGACTGAATTTCTTTATCAGGCACATGAAGTGGCTGCATTTTTCTCATTGACTGAACACCAACTACCAAAGCGTCTTACTGGAGAGACAGGAGAATAAACTCCAGTTCACACTCACAGCCTATTTGGAGAGCAAATAAACTGTACAGTGGTAGAAGTTTCTATGGTATAAACCAGAGAAACATACATCAGGAGAAAACTAGAGTTAGCAGAGGACAGGAGTGATGACTCCAACGAAAACACCCAAAAATGACTCATGGAAGCCCGGCGGAACACGAGCTGAAATTAAGGAAAAAGAACAGAAATTCCCATGTGAATCAAGACGATCAAGGAAAAGATAGGGTCATCTTTGATTCAGAGTTCTGTTCCATTCCAGCTAGAGAGGACAGCACGGGCAAAGGCATCTAAGGGTGCCAAGACCGTGGCAGGTCCAGGCAGTTATAAAACTGGTTTAGCTAGGTAATCTCTAAGGTCCTTTATGCAATAAAAAGCTAAGAGTCACCCATTTAATGAGGTCAAATACAGTGTTTAAAAATGAGATTTTTATTTTTAGTGCTAAAATGTAATACCACATAAGGCCAATAATCTTTCTATCTCCATTCCTCAATCACCACCGCCATTCTATCTATTCCTAGTCACATAACATCTATTAACACTGAGTTGCACACATACAGAAGTTCTTGGCCAGATGTAAAGAAATATCTGAAGTATCTGAAGACCCATACAGATAACTGTAAACCTGTCCCTAAGGTTACAAATCATTATTTTAAGGGTAAAAGAGGGGAACCTGGGTGGCTCAGTCAGTTGAGCATCTGACTCTTGGTTTCAGCTCAGGTCATGAGATCTAGCCCCAAGTCGGGCTCTAAGCTCAATCTGCTTGAGATTCTCTCCCTCTGCACTGTCCCACCCCACCCATCCCCCACAGCCCCAGTTCACGAACTTTCTCTCTCTAAACACTGTGGAGGATATGTGTTATGGTGAGCGCTGTGTATTGTGTAAGACTGATGAATCACAGACCCATACCCCTGAAACAAATAATACATTATATGTTAATAATAATACAAAATAAATCAATAAATAATAAATAAATAAGATAAATTAAACAAACAAAAAAGAATAAAAGAAACATAGAGCCTGGTGCAGAGTGCTGAATATGCAGGAACACTGAAGATAATAACTAACATTTACTGAACATTTAACAGCTGTTAAATTCATGTCAATTCAATTAATTCTCACAACGCTCATATGACCTAAATAGCCACATTTCCATTTTACAGATGAGATAACCGAGGTATGGACCAGATAAGATCTTGCCACCGGGAACCTATTTAGAAATAAAAGAGCTGGAATTTGACAGCATGCTTTTATTTATTTTTTTTTAATTTATTTATTTTTTTTGACAGCATGCTTTTAACAACTATACTGCCTGCCTCTCAACAGGAGTGTCAAATTGTGGTGGACAGTTCATGCTGTGTGCCCAGTGTTCCCTAATTCATCTTTACTTTAAAACAACTTCAGAGAAGAAGTTGGAAAAACACTAGGTGGATCTCAGTAGCAACTTTCAAAAAAAAAAAAAAAAGTGTATATGCAATGAGCAGAGACAATGAATTTTCAAAATCACATTCCCATTTTCTAATTCAGCAGTCTGAACCCAAGGTCAGAAGGCTTGCCCTGTAGGTCTGTCGAAATCCACATGAAGAATTTAGTTGAGTTCACAGGACATGATGTATGTGGATTGGCCAAGGTTCTCATGGAAACAATGACAGGTTTGATCAGCTGTTTGGATATCATGAAAGTTGTAGGGTCTTGAAGGTAAGAAATTCCCATCTGCTAGCTTCCTCTGTTCAGCATTTAACAGAACCTCAAGCAGAACTGTGATTAAAGGAGACTTTGTAAGGATGATGGTGGTAATAACAATAATAAGGTTAATACAGCTGTATTATGTTTGCACAACAATGGAAAGCTTACAATCTTTAAATGTGGGGCATCCCATTTAATCTTAGCAACACATATATATTATTATTTCATTTTTACCCTTTCACCGACAAAGACTCAGAGAAGTGCAATGCCTTTTTCAGTACGAGATCTGGGATTTAACCTCAACTTTCTCAGTCCACCAGTATTTCTTCTCCCACTTCTGTTTCTCAAACTGTTAAAAATTTCAGCCAGCCACCATGGTTTTGCTTCAAAAGAACCAAAAGCTATAGCACACAGACCCAGGCTTTAATACTCTGACTGCCCCAGTTTCCATATAGAAATCCTAAAACCCCATATTGCATAATCCCTGACCTAATCCCTGAATTGTTGAGGGAGGAAATTTGAAAACTGATGAGTTTAGCCAGTGAGGGTCATATCTTAACACTGGGAGCTGAAGAGAGTACCAAAGCAGACTGCCCCTCCTGCAAGGGGCCAGAAGGATGGAGGGCATGGCTACAAGCTGCTTACCAACACAGGACTCCCCGGACAGTGAATAGGTCCCATCGTCATGGAAACCGCTTCTGCACTCACAGTGGTACCACCCTGGCAGGTTAACGCAGCGGGAGTGGTTGTGGCACTCAATGATTCCCTCTGTGCATTCATCAATATCTGCCTCAGAGAAAAACACAAGCCCACCAGGACATTAATTTCTTTTGACACTAACCTTTCAGTAAACACCTAAAACATGCTCATGTCAACAGATCAGTTAAAAGTGGTTAGTCACCTAAAATGAAAGTTAGAGGAAGAACCAAATCCCATTTTTTTCCAGAATCCAAACCAATGGAAAGCTAGGGATGGGTTCTCATATACTGAATAATAAGTGAGAGCTGATGGTCATGAAGACATCCTACCTACAAATGTTGTGTTGGCTTCTGCATAACTGAAAAGTAAACTGAAGCTGTTTGACACACTTCTGGTATTGAGTTTATATGGCTTTTCTCAGATTCGCTGTTTCCAAAAGAGTAATTCCAGACATTATGTGCTGTTCTTTGAAAACATCTATGAACGAATAAGCTCAGGGAACTCTGGGTTAAATAATGTTGAACTGATTTTTTTATACTGCCCTATCAAAGAGACTTATCATATTCATACCCCCTGCAAAACTGAGGGAGGAGAATAATAATATGCACTGTTTCCCAAATTTATTTGGCTGAGGGATGGATTAGTCCTGTGAGACTGTTTTGGGGAGCATAAGTGGGGAAATACTGTTCTAATTCCTTTAAAGCTTAAGGACTTGATTTATGACTTCATTATGATTATGAATCAGAGATTCTCATTCTTCAGTCCTTCTTGTTGTTTTTTTTTATTATTACGTTCAGTTAGCCAACATACAGTACCTCATTAGTTTTTGATGCAGTGTTCAATGATTCATTACTCGTGTATAACACCCAGTGCTCATCACAACACGTGCCCTCCTTAATACCCTCTTCAGTCGTTCCTGATGAAAGGACATATACTGGGCTTTGTTTGCTCTAGGATCTGACTTTTTAACATAAGCAAATGCCTAGATCATGCAGATTATCTAGCCCAAAGGCTTGCCTCTGAGCTGAAGGAGTCGACACCGCTGCAGAAAAGACAAACTGTCAATTGTTATGCCAGGGTCAGCTCATTCTTATAGAATCTCTCCATGTAATTGTTTCTTGGAATATAGCCATTGTTGGCTAGAAATCTTTTACTAGGTCTCTTGGAAATAGTTGAACTGTGCCAGTCTTCTACAAATAGAAATCTAATTAATATTGGGATATAACACATAATGAATAAAACACATTTTGGAGTCTTTCGGCAGTGCCCTGCTGTAGGCATTGGCTCAGAGGCAATCGGCTACCAGCTGTTTTATTACCTTGACAGGTCCTAAGGTGTGCACAGGGCTGTGAATGTAGTTTGCAACCTGTATTGTCTTGTGGTATTCCAGCCAAGTAAGGAGAGAAAAAGTATAGCTCTTTATATTGGGCAAATCCAGCTTTTGTTTTCTTTTCCTTTTTCCTTTTTCTTTCTTTTTCTTCTCTGCCAACTGCCACCTTCTTCCTTTAATTTTTTTTATCATGTTCAATTAGCCAACATGTAGTACATCATTAGTTCTTGATGTAGTGTTCAACAATTCAATAGTTGCATATAACACCCAGGGCTCATCACATCACGTGCCCTCCTTAATACCCATCACCTGGTTACCCCTTCCCTCTTCCTTTCTCCCTTCTGTAACCCTCAGTTTGTTTCCCAGAGTCCAGAGTCTCTCATGGTTTGTCTCCCTCTCTGATTTCTTCCCATTCAGATTTCCCTCCCTTCCCCATGGTCCTCTGTGCTATTGCTTATGTTCCACATGTGAGTAAAAATATATGATAATTGTCCTTCTCTCCTTGACTTACTTCACTCAGCATAATCCCCTCCAGTTCCACCTATGTCGATGCAAATAGTGGGTATTCATCCTTTTTGATGGCTGAATAATATTCCATTGTATATATGGACCACATCTTCTTTATCCATTTGTCTGCTGAAGGGCATCTCGGCTCCTTCCACAGCTTGGCTGTTGTGGACATTGCTGCTATGAACATTGGGGTGCATGTGCCCCTTCTTTTCACTACATCTGTATCTTTGGGGTAAATACCCAGTAGTGCAATTGCTGGATCATAGGGTAGCTCTATTTTTAATGTCTCAAGGAACCTCCATACTGTTTTCCAGAATGACTTTACCAGGTTGCATTCCCACCAACGGTGTAAGAGGGATCCCCTTTCTCCACCTCCTCACCAACATTTGTTATTCCCTGTCTTGTTAATTTTAGACTTCTAACTGGTGTAAGGTGGTATCTCATTGTGGTTTCTTCCTTTATGACCTATTATCATCAGCCCACATAATTCTTTGACACATAGCATCCCTTAGGTTTTTTTTTATTGTTTTTATTTTTAAAAAATTTTTTAATTTTAATTCCAGTATAGTTAACATACAACATTATATTAGTTTCATGTGTACAAGAGAGTGATTCAACAATTCTATACGTGACTTGGTGCTCATCAGGATAAGTATACTATTTAATCCCTATGACCTATTTAACCCATCCCCCTCCACATCCTTTCTAATAACCATCAGTTTATTTTCTATACTTAAGAGTCTGTTTCTTGGTTTGTCTATTTTTTTGCTTGCCCATTTATGTTTCTTAAATTTCACATATGAGTGAGATCATATGGTATTTGTCTTTCTCTGACTTATTTTGCTTAGCATTATATTCTCTAGCTCTATCCATGTCATTGCATATGTTAATATTTCATTCTTTTATGGCTGAATAATATTTCATTGTATATATACCACATCTTCTTTGTTCACTCATCCATCAATGTACACTTAGGCTATTTCCAACATTTGATTATGGTAAATAATGCTGCAATAAACATAGGGGTGTATGTATCCCTTCAAATTAATGCTTTTGTATTTTGGGGGTAAATACACAGTAGAGTGATTACAGGATCAGAGGGTAGTTCTATTTTTAACTTTTTGAGGAATCTCCCTGGTGTTTTCCATAGTGGCTGCACCAATTTGCATTCCCACAACACCACATTAGGGTTCCTTTGTCTCCTCACCAACACTTGTTTCTTGTGCTGTCGATTTTAGCTACTCTTGACAGGTGTGAGGTGATATTTCATGGTGGTTTTGATTTGTGTTTCCCTGATGATGAGTGATGTGAGCATCTGAGCATGAGTCTGTCTTTCATTTGTCATTTGTGTATCTTCTTTGGAGAAATGTCTGTTCACGTCTCCTGCCTATTTTTTTCCCCCAAATACTTTTATTTTATTTTTTCAGTGTTACAAGATTGTTTATGTACCACACCTAGTGCTCCATGCAATACGTGCCCTCCGCAATACCCACCACCAGGCTCGCCCATCCCCCCACCCCCTCCCCTCCAAAACCCTCAGTCCATTGCTCTGGGTTCACAGTCTCTCATGGTTCTTTGCCCCTCTGATGTCCTGCCTATTTTTTAATTAGATTATTTGGGGTTTTTTTTGATTTTTTTTAAAGATTTTATTTCTTTATTTAACAGAGGAGAGAGATCGCAGGTAGGCAGAGATGCAGGGAGAGAGAGAAGAGAGGGGGAAGCAGGCTCCCTGCTGAGCAGAGAGCCCAATGCGGGACTCAATCCCAGGACCCTGAGATCATGACCTGAGCTGAAGGCAGAGACTTTAACCCACTGAGCCACCCAGGAGCCCGGATTATTTGGTTTTTGGGTGTTGAGTTGTATCAGGGTTTTTTTTTTTTTTAAGATTTTATTTATTTATTTGACAGAGAGTGAGAGAAAACACAAGCAGGGGGAGCAGCAGAGGGAGAGGGAGAAGGCGACTCCCCACTGAGCAGGGAGCCCGATGCGGGGCTCGATTCCATGACCTGGGGATCATGACCTGAGCTGAAGGCAGACGCTTAACCAACTGAGCCACCCAGGCGCCCCTGTATCATTTCTTTATATGTATTAGATACTCTTTATTGGACATGTCATTTGCAAATATCTTCTCCCATTCCATAGGTTGCCTTTTAGTTTTGTTGTTTACTTCACTGTGCAGAAACTTTTAGTTTGAAGTAGTCACAATACTTTATTTTTGCTTTTAATTCCCTTGTCTCAGGAGACATTATCTAAAAAAATGTTGCTATGGCCAATGTCAGAGACATTACTGCCTCTGCTCATTTCTAGGATTTTTATAGCTTCAAGTTTCACATTTTAGGTCCTTAATCCATTTTGAGTTTATTTTTGTGTATGGTGTGAGAAAGTTGTCTGGGTTCATTCTTTTCCATGTAGCTGTCCAGTTTTCCCAGCAACATTTGTTGAAGAGATTTTCCCATTGTATATTCTTTCCTCCTTTGTCAAAAATTAGTTGACCATATAATTGTGGGTTTATTTCTGGATTTTCTATTCTGTTCCATTGATCTACGTGTCTGTTTTTATGCCAGTACCATACTGTTTTGAGTACTTCAGTTTTGTAATATAACTCAAGGCCTAGAATTGTGATAGCTCCAGTTTTGACTTTCTTTTTTTTTTTAAGACATTCGTTTTAGAGAGAGTGCATGGAGAGGAGAAGCAGAGGGAGAGGGAGAGACAAACTCAAGCAGATTCTGCACTGAGTGTGGAGCCCAGCATGGGGCTCGATCTCACGACCCTGAGATCATGACCTGAGCTGAAATCAAGAATCATATGCTTAACCGACTGTGCCACCCAAGTACTGGTTTTTCTTTTTAAACATTGCTTTGGCTATTTGTGGTCTTTTGTGGTTCCATACAAATGTTAGGGTTGTTTGTTCCAGTTCTGTGAAAAATGCTTTTGATATTTTGGCAGGGATTGCGTTAAATCTATAGATTACTTTGGGTAGTATAGACATTTTTAACAATATTTGTTCTTCCAATCCATGAGCATAAACACTTTTCCATTTGTCTGTGTCATCTTCACTTTCTTTCATCAGTGTTTTATAGTTTTCAGAGTAGAGTCTGGACAAGTTTATTCCTAGATAATTTATTATTTTTGGTGCGACTGTAAATGCGATTGCTTCCTCATTTCACTTTCTGCTGTTTCATTATTAGTATATAGGAATGCAACAGACTTGCATACACTTATTTTGTACCCTGCAACTTTAGTGAATTCATCTATCAGTTCTCGGAGTTTTGTCATGAAGTCTTTCAGATTTTCCACATATAGGATCATGTCATTAGCAATAAATTTTACTTCTTCCTTACCAATGTGGAGGCCTTTTATTTCTTTTTGTTGTCTAATTGCTGTCACTGGGATTTCCAGTGCTATATTGAATAAAAGTGGTGATAGTGGACATCCTTTTCTCGATCCTCACCTTAGAGGAAAGGCTCTCAATATGTCCCACTGAGTATGATGTTTGGTGTGGGTTTTTCATATAAGCCTTTATTATGTTGAGGTATGTTCCCTCTAAACCTACTTTGTTGAGAGTTTTTATCATGCATGTTGTACTTTCTCAAATGCTTTTTTTTTACAGCTATTGAAATGATGTGGTTATCCTCTTATTGATGTGATATATCACATTGATTGATTTGCAAATGGTGAACCACCCTTGTATCCCAGGAATAAATCTCACTTGATCACGGTGAATGATTTCTTTTTAATGGATTGTTGCATTTGGTTTGCTAGTATTTTGTTGAGATTTTTTGCATCTCTGTTCATCAGTGATATTGGCCCATAGTTCTCTTATTTTGTTATGACTTTATCTGGTTTTCATATCTGGGTGATATTGGCCTCACAGAATGAATTTGGCAGCTTTCCTTCCTCTTCTATTTTTGGAATCATTTGAGAAAAATAGGTATCAACTTATCTTTAAATGTTTGGTAGAATTCACCTGTTTAGCCATCTGGTCCTAGACTTTTGTTTGTTGGCAGTTTTTTAAATTACTGATTGAGTTTCATTGCTGGTATTTGGTCTGTTCAGATTTTCTATTTCTTCCTGCTTTTGTTTTGTTACATTATATATTTCTAGGATTTTATACATTTTTTCTAGGTTGTCCAATTTGTTGGAATATAATTTTTCATAATATTCTCTTACAATTGTTTATATATCCATGGGGTGGGTTGGTATTTCTCCTTTTTCATGTGATTTTATTTATCCAGGTCCTCTCCCTTTCTTTCTCTGGATGAGTCTGGCTAGAGGTTTATCAATTTTGTTGAACCTTTCAAAGAACCGGCTCCTGGTTTTATTGATTGGTTTTATTGTTTTTTTAGGTTTTTTTTTTCATTTATTTCTGCTCTAATCTTTATTTCCTTTCTTCTAATAGTTTCAGGTTTTGTTTGTTCCTTTTTTCTAGCTCCTTTATGTACAAAGTTGGATTTTTTTATTTGTGATTTTGCTTGCTTCTTGAGGTATTGCTATAAACTTCCCTCTCAGAACTCCTTTTGCTGCATCTCAAAGATTCTGGACCATTGTGTTTTCATTTTCATTTGTTTCCATGTATTTGTTAATTCTTTTATTTTCTCGTTGACCTATTCACTGTTCAGTAGTATGTTGTTTAATCTCAGTTTGTGCTTTTTCCAGATTTTTTCTTATGCTTGAATTCTAGTTTCATAACAGTGTGGTCAGAAAAAATGCATGGTATGACTTCGATCTTGAATTTGTTGAGACTTGTTTTGTGGCCTTATATGTGACCTATTCTGGAAAATATTCCATGTGCACTTTAAAAGAATGTGCATTCTGTTGTTTCAGGATGGAATATTCTGAATATATCTGTTAAATCCATCTGTTCCAGTGTGTCATTCAAAGCTACTGGTTCCTTGTTGGTTTTCTGTTTGGATGATCTGTCCATCAATGTCGGTGGGGTGTTGAAGTCTACTACTATTACTGTGTTACTGTTGATTACTTCCTTCATGTTTGTTATTAGCTGCTTCATGTATTTGGGTGCTCCCATGTTGGGTGTTTAAATATTTGCAGTTGTTTATCTTGTTGGATTGCCCCTTTTATTATTATACAATGTCCTTTGTCACTTGTTATAGTCTTTGTTTTGAAGTTTACTTTGTCTAAACTAAAGTTTACTTAGTACCGCTACCCCTGCTTTCTTTTGCCATCCATTTGTATGATGAATGTTTCTCCATCTCCTAACTTTCAATCTGCAGGTGTCTTCTTTAGTTTTTTGTCTGTCTCAGAAACTCTTTCCCTCTCCTTCTATTCTGATTGATAGCCTTGCTGGACAGAGTACTCTTGGTGGCAGATTTTTCCCTTTTAGTACTTTGAATATATTATGCCACTCCCTTTTGGCCTGCAAAGTTTCTCTGAAAAATCAGCTAAAAGCCTTATGGGATTTCCCTTATATAGAACTCTTTTCTTTTCTCTTGCTGCTTTTAAATTTTTTTCCTTATCACTACTTTTTGCCATTTTAATTGCTATGTCTTGCTGGGGACCTTTTTGGGCTGATTTTTTTGGGGGGATCTCTGTACCTCCTGAATATGGATATCTGTTTCCTTCCCCAGATTTGGTTAAGTTTTCAGCTATTATTTCTTCAAGTAAATTTTCAGCCCCCCTTTCTCTCTCTTCTTCTTCTGGGATCCCTATAGTACAAAAGTTATTTCACTTAATGGAGTCACTGTTCCCTAAGGCTATTCTCAGTTTGCATAATTTTTCCCTCTCATTTGCTCAGCTTGATTACTTTCCATTACTCTGTCTTCCAGATCATTAATTCATTCTTCTGATTCCATTAGCCTATTTATTCCATCAAGTGTACTATCAATTTTCATTTACTGTGTTCTTCATCTCTGATTGGTTCTTTTTTTTTTTAATCTCTTTGTTAAATGTATCACTGACATCCTCCACTCTTTTTTCAAATCCAAGAGTATATTTATGATCATTACTTTAAATTCCCTAGCAGGCATATTACTTATTACTTACCTCTGTTTCACTTAGGTCTCTTGCTGTGGTTTGGTCCTATTATTTTATTTGGGATATATTCCTCTGTCTTCTCATTTTGTCTAACTCTCTGTATCTGTTTCTCTGTGTTAGGAAAGCCAGCTACATCTTGTCTTGAAAGTAATGGACTTATGAAGAAGAGGTCCTTTGGTGCCCTGAGTGCAGTGTACCTTGCTCCTCAGGATCTGGTGCTTCATGGGTGTCTCCTATGTGTGTTGTGTGTGCCTTACTGTAGTCCGGGCCTCTTTTTCCTTTAGTCCAGTGGCCCTGGAGGCTCTTTTTTCCTGTCATGGGCAGTGTTTGGTCCCTGGCTTATGGGGCACGTCTTAATAAGGTATGCACTGGTCTGCTCGGGAAATGCAACCTGCCACCATTGCCAACAGAAGTGAAGCCCTGCAAAAGATGCTGGTCAGGAGATGGGGTACTGGTGAGGTTTGCACTGGTCTTCTGGGTGCTGCAGTGCTGGGACCGAGGAAAGCTTTAGTGGAAAGGGCAGATCCGCCCAACTGCTGGGGGCAGGTCTTGGGGTAAGCATGTTGGATGGTGAGTGTTGGTGCCATCCTGGTTCCTGCACATGGTCCTATGTTTATGCTGAAGGGCAAGGGACAGAAATAGTATGTGCCAGCTCCTTTTTTCTGGAGGGGACTCTCTGTGATCCTTACCTCTTTGGGACAGGCTCTGAGATGAGTAAATCATTCTCCCTCCAGTGTGTCCCTATTGCTACTTCTATGCTGTGTGTCTGCTGGCTGTTTGTTGTGCTGTCTTTTTAAGGACGGGGACTTAGCTTGCTAAAGCCTTCTGGGCTATCCGGAAGTGGAGCCTGCTGATTTTTAAAATTCCAGGCTTTAAGTCTCGCTTGTTGTAAGAACTCACGAAATTCAGCCCCTCTCACTGTCAAAGCCAAATGTCTTCTCCATATGGGTTCTCTGGTGTGACAGTCTGTTTCTCATTCTTCTCAAAGACCCAGGCTCCCTCTCGACCACAGACAGCTAAGGTCCATTTTGCTCTCAAACTGTATCTCCATGCTTTCACCTTCTTCTATGTGGCCTATTTTCTACCTTTGGTTGTTATGTTTGTTCTGCCAGTCCTGGATCATTTTGGGGGTTATTTATGCTGATGTGAGTGTTATTTAGCTGTATCTATGGGACAAGGCGAGCTTAGGGTCCTCTTACTCAGCTATCTCCCCAGACTCTAACCATATCTCTTAGGTTTCTGAATGTAATAAACCCACAGGAGCCAGGGGCACCCTCAGCCATTGCAGTTAGGTTGTTTGTACATTATTATAAATCCCCAGAAAGTGGATTTTAAACAGCTATATTATAATTTTTGAAATTCTACAGACGTGTGATTTTGTGGGATACACCTTGGATCACTTAAAATTTCAAAAATTGAAATAGAGAGGTAACTTGAGGCTATGTCTCACAGACCGAAAGAGCTGGCCCTAGCTTACAGAGTCAGGTCAGTATTTTTAAATACAGGTCACCAAGAGAAATGAATGTAATGAGAAGACTGATTTTCAAAGATAAATTCTCCATATAAGGCTGAATGACAACCCTCTGCAATGGAGCACCAATAAATTCTATCTAAGATACTGATTTCCAAAGCCCCCAAAAAGGTGGTCACAAACCCCACACATCCTGTGATATCTAGACTTCTGACAGTATTCAGGTTAACAACCATCCAACCACAGTATTTTGAGAAATCAGGAAATACACAAGCAAAACCTTCTCAGATAACCAAAATAATCACAAGTCCTATGTTTACACCTGCTGCCCATTTCCTCCTCAAAACCATACCAGTTTGGAGGATAAATTCTCTGAACATCTTTCAAATACTTCCTCCAGCCCTCAATTCAATGTTCAATTTCTACGAGAAGAAGGAGTGGTGAATCATGTACAAGTATTTTTTCAATTCACATATATTTTTATTCCCAAAATGGGGATAATAATAAGAGAGACCATTAAAGGCTTCTGTGATTCAGCAGGACAGAAGTTATCTGTGTAGCATGGGGAACTGTGAGAGCAAAGACAATCAGATAGTTATATGTCTACAACTGGCCCCAGAGACACCAGGGAATCCCTCTCTGGCTTGCAATGAAAATGAGAAAAGTAGTGGAGATGTCCTTTGCCTGGGAGATGCACTGTGCAGAGTGGATTCTGGCAACTCACTGGGAATAACCAGGACTCCTCACATACCAGCACCTGGTAACAAGGCTGCACATTTGTTCTATAAGGTCTACAACCAAAGCCAAAATTTTCATTTTATATGCAACCAGATTACACGTGAGAGGTGCTCACATTTTCATTGTGTTCATAAAACTGGCCCTTTCTTCTATGTAGTCACAGTAGTATTAAAAGAAACCACAAACCCAAATACAGAAAACACTTAAAGGCCTTACATTTTGGGGACTTTAAAAATTATAAGTAGTTAGTGTTGCCTTTGTCCTCAGAGATTTGTTTCTCGCAGTCGGCACATGCCACAGGCAAACGAACAAGACAGATGCCTTGGTAACAGGGTCTCTGCAAGTTCACTATGGAATCCAACACTTTCTCAATGAATTCTCATGAGTTACAGTGAACCTGTGTCGGGGAAGGTCATTGAGAGGACATTACTGCTGGTTGACCAGAGAGCTGGACCCAGGAAATCAGAGGCTCCTCAGTCCCTCCTGTATCCTTGGAATATACATTCTGCCCACTGTTCCCATAGGGGGAGCTGTTTTCAAGGACACAGCCTTGAGAAAGAAATGTGTTGTTGAGACCATCTGGACAGTATACATGATTGAACCTAGCGAAGGCCTCTATATAAACTTTTAAGATTCTGAGAGATGGGTGAAGAGATCTACTCATCTTGCAGCTGCTCAAGACAAGCCTTGTATGTTAAATTTCCTTGTGTATTATACTTGCCACCTACTAATCCGCAGTGGTTTGCCTCCTTCTTCTGCCTCTCCCTGCCCTGCATGTACAGAGGCCACTTTGCAAACCAAAAGCTTGGCTGCAGCACAAAATGGGTTACTCATTTCAAAAGAAATGAGCAAAAACTATGTATCATTTTTCCTTCCTATAACAAGTCCTAGAATTTTGTTTAAATCTCAGTTTAATCCAGCACAGAGCTGAATATGTCGCAGAGGAAACACAGATGATGGGGGATTCTTAGAGAGAGAGCGAGACCAACCTGGGTGGATGGGGCAGAGGGAGAGGGAGAGGGAGAGACAATCCTCAAGCAGACTCCACACTCAGCATGGAGCCCGACATGGGACTCGATCTCACAACGCTGAGTTCATGACCTGAGTTGAAATCAAGAGTCAGATACTTAACCAACTGAGTCACTCAGGCCCCTTTTTTTGTTTGTTTGTTTTTTTTTAAAGATTTTATTTATCTATTTGTCAGACAGAGAGGACAAGCAAGGACAGCAGCAGGCAGAGGGAGAAGCAGACCCCCGACTGAGCAAGGAGCCCAATATGGGACTCAATCCCAAGACCCTGGGATCATGACCTGAGCTGAAGGCCAATGTTTAACTGACTGAGCCACCCAGGCATCCCTATGATGAAGGACTCTTAAAAGCAGAACCTACAGTATTTATTTCTGTGTCCTCAGTGCCACGTGTCTGCTACTAATAGCTCACCTTATAGCGTAGGTCACATAGGTAACAAAATGGCAAAACCAAGTTCAGAACTAGCTAGAACTTGTATGTCACTACTCCATCAAATCATCTTGTTGACAAATGAGGAACGATTTACACAAATATATAGCATTTATTCAATTCTCTAAAATTTACTGAGCTGAAAACATGATGTGCTAACGAGGATATTTGTGCTGTAGCAGATGCAGAAGCAAAGACATGATTCCTGAAATACAAATGTCATGACCAAGGGGAGGAGGAGGGGAGGAGGTGTATACAAAAGTGTCAGTATCACTTTCTCCAACTCTTCCAGACCCACAGGTCCTCCCTCCCATAGTGGCTCAGTGTATATGCACACATCTATTTAAGCACATGTCTTTCTCTATCACAGTAATTCCCCTTTTATGTCCATCACTCAAATGCAAATTTCCCCAAGAACAGAGACATCATCTTAGATTTATATTTCTAGTGATAGTATCAAGTAATACGAAGGTATCCAATAAAAGTGTGTGAAATGAATGTAAAAATAACTGACGATGGACTGAATGAAAAAGTGCTGTAATATAGATTCAAAGTAACACAAGATTTTCTGCTGTTTGCAAATCACAAAGATCCAATATCGATTCACAAAACTAAACAAAATGGGGTTAGTTTAACCTTTATATGTTATTTACCTTGAAAAGACAACATGTAGTTTCTATTTAATACTTTGTTTCCAGGTCTCATTTTCAGAGATTTTTGAGACGGAATAGGCAGCAAAAAGACACATAGCTCTACCTACTTCAATGAACAATCTTACCTGTACCTTGAGATTTTTTGTCACAATGAAAACCAGGTGACTACCATAGGGTTTTCCATAGGATGTGTCCTAAGGAACACACTTAATCCTATTTGGAATGTACAATGAATTTACTCTTAAAAGCCATTTGCAAACAAATCCTCAGATTCTTGCAAAATTCTTGTTTCTTGAGTTAGATGAATCTCTTCCTTTACCTGATCTCTTCTGTCTCAGATATGCTATTTAGAAATTTATTAAATTAATAGGTTATCTCAAAGCTTATTTTCAAGGGTATAGTATTGCATATCATATTAATGGATTAAAATTCACAGTGAAGTAGAGACTCAAGAAGCAGCTGGATTTTACGTTTTTTGTTTTGTTTGGTTTAGAGAGACAGAGAGATAGGTTGCACGAGCAGCGGGGAGAGAGAGAGGAATCTCAAGCAGGCTCCACATCCAATGCAGAGCCTGACATGGGTCTCGATCTCACAACCTGAGATCATGACCTAAGCTGAAATCAAGAGTCAGACTCTTAACCAACTGAGCTGCCCAGGTGCCCCACATTTTATCTTTTCTAAGGATTTCTAGAGTGAAGAGGTTGAGTCATGGGAAAAACTTTGATACTTTCATTCACTTGACAAAAGTTTGTTGAGCACACATATAGGAAATGCTGTATCACACCGTGTGATAAAGAGATGAAAAGAAAATGTCCCTGCGCTCCAGGCGCTTATAGTCCATCAGGGCAAACTGGAATATAAAAAAGTAACCATGGTTAACAGAACACGGACTTTAGAGACAAACATGACTTCAAAAATTCCTGCTCACCAACACACTAATATATTGTACAGATTTTTCTAAATCTTTGTTTTCTCATCAGTAGATGTTGGGAAAATAAAATCAAACTTTATAGGATTAATGAACAAAAGACTCATAAACAAAATCTGTTATATTTCCTCTGTTGTACAGAATATTAACTTTTAACTCTATATACTGCTAAAAAAATAGAAAACAGTGGATGGAGTTAGAGTGTATTATGCTAAGCAAAATATGCCAAAGAAAGAGAAATACCATATGATTTCATTCATATGTGGAATTTAAGAAACAAAACAGATGAGCATATGGGAAGGAAAAAAGAAAGAGAGAGAGAGAAAGCAAACCATAAAAGACTCTTAATGAGAGAGAACAAACTGAGGGTTGATGGAGGGAGGAGGGTGGGGGATGGGCTAAATGGATTATGGGTATTAAGGGGGGGGCGCTTGTTACGATGAGCATTGGGTGTTATATGTAAGTGATGAAATACTAAATTCTGCTCCTGAAACCAATATTACACTATGTGTTAATTATAATTTAAATAAAAATTGGAAAAGAATTAAAAGTTTAAAAAATTAAAAACAAAACAAAAAATTAATATTAACTTGTAATCAAGAAGCTGGTTAGGAAACAGAGGTGATTTCTGGATCTTTAAAAATATTCATGTGGATTTTGAGATAATTGTCACATTATAAAAACTGAGGAATAGAATCTATGAGTCTATAATATACCCACATAATAACATGGGTTCTCTCCCCTAAAAGTCACATGAATTTAAGTGGAATCAGTAACATAAAGTACCAAAAATATAGTAAACACAAAGCTGATTATTATTTAATATTTGCTGAATTCCAGGATTGCACTGATCATACAACGTGCATCAGAATGTTTAAGGGAAAATTAAGAGAAAAACTAGTGAAACAGAGAGACTGTGTGATAGAAACAGTCTAACTCTTTCAACTCCCCTTCTCCTTGGGCACCCAAGGGTAAGTCCTGGGCACACCTCCTTGGCAGATGAGTGAGCCCATGTGACTGAGTTCTAGCTCTAGAGCTAGAAAGAATGTAATTTCAGTATAAGCCCACAGAAATGTCTCATGTGAACCTCCATGCTATTTCCACCTTCCCATTGGAGGCTACTGTACAGGGAAACCTTGAAAGCCACATCTTAAAAATGGTAGAGCCTGCTTGACTATGTAGTCGAGTCCTTCCACAGACCTGAAACTGTCATGGACTGTTTATATGAGCAGAAGTATGTTTCTGTCTTATTGAGCAACCACACCATTGTACGCTTCTTTACTGCTGCAGCCCAAATTTCCTTATTGTTTTGATAGACCCCTTTCCATATTAAAGGGAAATACTGCAGAGGTCAGAAGTCATGAAGACACAATCTCTAAAAATAAAAACAAGCACACAAGAAAAACACCTTAGCACCAATCACAGATTAGAGACAGCTAAAGAGGTGGGAGAACTTTAGTGTTGGAATGAGACCATGCTTTGTGGTCAGATACATTTGTTTGAATCTTGGCTCTATTAATACCAGTTGTGGGACTCTGAGAAAATCATTTATCTTTTTTCAGCTTTAGTCTCCTTGGTTCTTAAATGAAGACAATTTTACCTAGCTCATAATGTTGCTTTAAGGATTGAACGAGATCAATGTAAAGCTACTCTACAGAGCTAGGCAGGCACTCATTAGGCCTGCAATAATTAACGTTCTCTAATTCCTAATCCCCATTTGGTCACAGAGAAGTTATGTGTCCATGCCAAGACAGTCCGAGTCTCCAGACCTCAATTCTCATATATAAAATGAAAGGATTGTGTTATAGCACACTTCAGTGCTCTTCTAGGTTTAACACCCCAGAGGATGGGAGAACTGGGCTTTGGGCTTAGGCCTTCATCTGCTACTAACCAACTGAATGCTTGCTGTAAGTTTTAAGAAACTTCAGTTTCTTCATTAGTCAAATTAAAAAATGCATGTTTTGCTTGTGTCACAAACAAAGCGCCAACAGATATGAAGAAACTCTGGAAGTCAATTAACTGCTACACAAAATATATGGGGACATCATTCTTATTGTTTCTTCTTTGTAAATTCTGATTACCAACTAGTTTTAGTCCATTAAACTTAAAGGTGCCGGCTATTAATAATGGTGTCAGTGGCATTGGTGATAATGGTTCTCTGCCTTTTGTAAATCTTCTTTACTGACTTGGCACAAGAGAATCAGTCTCTTCCTGGTTGAACACTTCCCATTTTATCTCTGAAGTCCTTCTTTTTTGGCTAAACAAGTCATTCCCAAATTATTCCATAAAGAGCCAATCTATTTGCACTTGAACTTTTCTCTCTAGTCCTGAGGCTCTCTGGTCTCCATCTCTAAACCGGCCTCTAACACAAGTTCATATACACATTTACTATTACCGGCAGATTAGCTAACATCAGAGGTGTCTCTTCAAACTCACTCTGCCCAAAGCATTTCACAGCATGTGTCTTTCTATATTTCAAACTCATTTTCCTCCCCAGCACAACTTCCTAGCTCTCATTCCTCATCATCAATGAATGAAAGGTCAAAGTTCTCATCATGGCTTACAAAGTTACATGATCTGCCTGCTCTTATCTCTCTGAATTCATCAAACACTGTTCCTTTCGCTTACCCAGGACAGATACTCTGACTTCCTGGCAATTCCTCAGGCAGACCAGGCATGCTTTTGCCTTCGCATGTTGTTCATATATGCTGTGCCTTCTGCCTACGATGTTCTCTCAGATAGTGCCACTTCTTAATCTCTTAACCTTCAAGTCCTCACTCAAATATCCATCTTCTCAGCAAGCCCCTCCCTGGCCACTCTAAAATGACAACTATGCTTACTCACCCCAGCTCAAATAGTCCCTATCTTTTCTCTTGCTAGCTTTTCTCCTTTGCACTTATTGCCACCTAACTACTTTGACTTTTTTTTTTTTTAAGATTTTATTTATTTATTTGACAAAGAGAGAGAGATCACAAGTAGGCAGAGAGGCAGGCAGAGAGAGGAGGAAGCAGGCTCCCTGCTAAGCAGAAAGCCCGATGCGGGGCTCGATCTCAGGACCCAGAGATCATGACCTGAGCCGAAGGCAGAGGCTTTAACCCACTGAGCCACCCAAGCGCCCCACTATTTTGACTTTTACATGGATATCTTACTTGTTTCCTGCCCCCTCCCCCTCCCACAAATGTAAGCCCCATTGGGTAATATGAAGACAGAACTGGACCTGGAACTTAATGTGTGCAAAAATGAATACTTATTGGATGTGGGAAAGACAGAGGAAAGGAAGGAAGCCGCACTGGAAATTCTTTCTTTGATATGATTTGAAAAATCTGCTTTGCATCCACTCTCTAGATCTGTTGCCAACTCCATGCTCCAGTTTCTTATTTTTTCAGACCTGAATGACTACAGTGTCTCCTAGAGGGTCTTTCAGTCCCTATCCTCTCTAATGTCTATAGAAATATTAGGCTAATGTTCCCAAAATTAATGACTCAGTAAAACTTAATTAAAATAACACTAGCTATTCTGGCATTCAATAGCTACTTGACCTTAGGTAAGTCACTTTTCAACTCAATACATTAATTCTTTTATTTTTATGATACGCAAAGGTTAAACTGGTCAAAGTTTTTCAAGCAGAACTATAGACAGCACTAGGTCTCCATGATGGTTCTCTTAAGTAGAATAGTTGAATGTCTAGATAGACTCACCTTGAGGGAATCACTGAGCAACTATATATTTCTGTAGCATATATCTATTAAAGTTTCACTGCTTATGAACACTGATGGTTTAAAAAAAAAACACTGAACAAGATCATTTGCATTTCCAGTATGAAATTTCTATGATTCTGTGATTTTATTATATCCCATTGCTCTAGTGATTACAAATGATCATTACTGTAAAAACCTCCCACTAGGCATTCAGAGCATAAATAATCTGACCTCTACCTACCAATTGGCTTTTATTTCTCAGAGTTCTTCAGTAATAAACATTTGCACACTCTGGCCTGGTAGCCTTAGAATTTACATATTCTACATGCAATTTCACCTTATGCTTCCCACCTTGAAAGTGATTTTTTTTTTACATTAAAATCCAAGCACAAACATTAATTAGACAAAGAAGTCCACTTTATTTTCTTTGAATTCGTAAGTGTTTAAAAGTTCTACCTCCCTATTTAACTCTTACATCTATTCTATTTTAGAATATTCTGTTTCTTGCTATAGTTTCTCCCCTACCAAACAGAATGGTTAAACTTCTGCCTGTTAATAATTTTCTGTCTTAGGCACTCTGACAAATGCTTTATATTCACTACTTCATTTGATCCTCTGAATAGCTCTGACAGAATTTGAACAACCTTTATTTTATAGAAAATGGAGGCTTAGATGTTTAAATAATATGCTCATAGTAAGGCATCTGGAAAGCAGCAGAGTGGGAATTTAAACCGATGTCTGTTTGACACAAAAATACGTATTATTGGCCATTATAGCGGATAGCATCTGCATATTTTAAAGGAAGAAGCAGCCCCTCTTTCTCCTTTTCTCTCTCTCGCTCTCTCTCTGGCTTATCAACAACAGAAATTTATTTCTTGTTCTGAGATCAGGCTACCAGTATGGTTGAGTTCTGGTGAGAACCCTCTTCTGGATTGCATTTTGTCAACTTCTCATGGTATTCTCACACAATGCTTCTCTTTTATCGTCACCCACAGCTAAGCACGATTTCAGGCCTACAGCTGACTTAACTCATCGTTATGAAAAGATTTCCTGGTGTAATAGTTGAGTGGAGATTTCAGCCAATGATATCACAGAGGAGGCAAAATTTGGAGTCTGAGTCTAACCAATTCAACTGCCTTCTATAATGAAAATAAACACTCTTCAGAGAAAAACTAGACCTCTACTAAGAAGGAATAGAATACCCAATACACAGGAAAAAATTATTTTACAACTAAAGAAATAAGAAAATGTGACCCATGCCAAAGAGAAAAAGCAGATAATAGAAACCAACTCCAATCTTACCCAGATGTTGGATTTAGTATACAGAACTTAAAAAAAAAAAAAAAAATGTGTCCAAGGACTGAAATAAAAACATACAGTGTTGAAAAGTGAACAGACTTTTACTTTAACAAAGATGGGGTTCTACAGGGTATCATATCCAAGTATTTAGTAGAGTACTGATCAGAAAATAAGAGTGATGAAAATATCCAAAGCTGGAGAAAGACAACCAGAAGGGATAAGAGAAATAGTACCTGGTGCTCACACAAGGAGAGAAGAGTGCATGCTTCCACAAGCTGGACTGGAAATTCTAATTCACTGGATAATACCAGATAGAGTATATTAAAGGATGTTGTTTTGGTAGTGCAGAATAATTAGTCTTCTGTTAAACATTGCTCTGGCCCCAACAATAAATCTTAAAAGGAAGCTCCCAAAGGTTCTAATTGTATATAAGTATCTTAACTGTGTCTAAGAAAAAAAGGTTAGGAATATTTATAGAAATATGAAAATATCCAGCATTCAACAAGGTCAAATAAATATTGACTGGCATCCAACCAAAAATTATTGGCATGAGTGGAAACAGGAAAATCTAACTCAAAATGAAGAGGAAAATAAATCATTTGATGCTAACACAAATCTCAAACAGAGGTTAGAATTAAAAGACAGAACAGGTATTTATATGTTTAAAAAACTAACAGGAGAGACAAAGAGTATGTGTGTTTGTGTATTTATATGCACACACATGCTCTATAATATAAATTATATATATATATATGTATATATATACATATATATACATACACACACACACATACACACACACATGCAACTCCAAATCAAACTATTAGAGTTAATAGTTACAATGCATGAGGTAAAAAATAAACTGGATGGGGCTTTTGGCAGATGAGATGTTATAGAAGAAAAAATCAGTGAGCTTCAAGACATAGAAATAGAAACTACTCAAAATGAATACAAAGGAAAAATAAAATAAAAGCGACTCTGTGCTACATGGGGAAATAAGTGGCCTAATGTATGTGTAACTGGAATCCTTGAATAAGGAGCAGGAAAACAGGGAAAAATATCCCTAATGTATTCAAAACTATAAGGAAACAGATCCAAGAAGCTCAGTGAGCCCCAAGTGCAAGAAACGTGGAGAAAAAAACATGAAGGCCATAATAAAACTTCCCCCAAACAGTGATAAAGTAAAAACAAACAAACAAACAAAAACCCAAAAAATCCTAAAAGCAACAGAGGAAAAAAAGACATGTTACATGAACAGGAACAAAGATAAGCATGTCAGCAGAATTCTTTGGTAAAATAACGCGAGGGAAAAAACCGAAGTAACAGTGTTAAGGCAATAAAAGAAGAAGAAAAAAAAAAGCCTGTCAACTTAGGATTCCATACGTGGCAAAAATAAATTTCAAAAATGAGGTAAAATAAACCTTTCAGATTGATAAAAGCTGAAAGAAATCATCACCTGCCTTTTTGCACTACATAAAATGTTAAAGGGAATTCTTCAGGCAGAAGGAAAATAGTAACAGATAAAAATATGAACATACATAAAAGAATGAAGGATACTAGAAACAAAGAAAATTATTTTCTCCTTTATTATTTTTACTTAAAATTTTATTTTTATTTAAGATGTTTAATTTTAACTTATTTTCTTATGATTTAAACCTCTTTAAAGAATTTTGGCTATTTATGCAAAAACAATATATTCTGGGCTTTAAAACGTGAAATAAAATGTATGACAACAATAACAAGAAGGCTAACAGGGAAAAAAATGGAAGTATACTACTGTAAGTTTCTTATATTATACAGGTGGTAGTATAATATCACTTGAAGGTAGACATTTATAGTAATTTGAAGATGTATACTATAAACACAAAAGCTACCAGTAAATAACGAAAGATTTATAAGTAATAAGGAAACAATAGAGACAAATGGAATCCTAAAAATTATTCATCGGAAAAAAAAAATACATTAAAAAGTAGAAAGGGAACAAAGAACAGATGGGACAAATGGAATACAAATAGCAAGATGGGAGACTTTACCCATATCAGTAATCACACTAAGTGTAAATGGTTATACATCCAAAGTTCTATATGCAGTAAAACAACTTCTTTAAAATAAGTAACAAGAAGATATTTTCAAATAAACTAGAATAGTGAATCACAGCAGGCTGACCAGCACTATAAGAAATACTGAAGGAAGTTCTTAAGGCTGAAGGAGAAAGAAACCAGATGATGTCGCAGATCCAGTGGAATAATGGAACACATTAAATGATAAATTGACATGAAATTATAAAAAAATATGGATTTTCCTTTTTTCTGCTCTCTAAAATACAAATGACAAATACAAATAAAAGGTTATAACATTGTTATAGAATCCATAATGTATATAAATGTAACAAATGACAATAGCAAAAGTAACAGGTGATTGGTAAATAAAACTATACCGAAGTATTAAACCATTAATTCTAAGTAGTTTGTGAAAAATGGAACTATACTGATCTAGTACATTAGTAACTCAAAGTAGATGGATAAATTAAAGATGCTTAGAAGATTCCTAGATAACCACTAAAAATAATGAAAAAAGTAAGAAGAAAAAATCTAATAGAATAAAAGAATAAAATCACTTGATTTTATTCTATGCTCCAAAAAATCATAAATAAGAGAGAAATAAAAAGCAAAAGAGACAAAGAGAAAAGAAACTGCAAAATGGTAAACCCAAATCCAACCACAACAGTATTTACATTAATTGTATATAGGCTTCCAGGGAAGATGGCAGAGTATAAGTATGCTAAACTCACCTCATCCCAAAGATACAACTAGGTGACACCCGCATCAGTGTAAATAACCCAGAAAACAACCTGAGGACCGGCAGAACAGACTCTCCACAGCTAAAAGTAAAGTAGAAGCCACACCAAAGAGAGTAGGAAGGATGGAGACAGGTTCAGGAGCTAAACAGACTCACAGGACTGTCCATGGGAGGGAGGGACATGGAGAGTATGGAGAGAGGAAAGGAACACACCCTCAGCCATGGAGAAGATGAATCCCTATAACATTTGGCTTTGAAAACCAGAGGGGCCAAATTTCACAAGTTCTTACAATCAGCAGGGCTTGACACATGGAACTTTAAAAATCAGCTGTCTTTGCTCTAGGAGAGCAGAGAGGGCAAGAGAAAAGGAATCCCTGCCCTTCAAGAGACAGCACAACAAAAAGTCCCAC
>CM052884.1:64103156-64138594 GCA_028534135.1 Potos flavus | reverse complement strand
AGATGGGAAGATAACCACATACACCAGTCCAACTGCAACCCCAGCAAAACAATGAGCACACCAAGCAAGCTTCTAAGGAGAAAACACAGGGAATGTGCCCTGCAGTTCAGTGCTACTGCATCTCTGGCAAACGCCTGGTCTGAATCAACTCAAGCTCAAGGTGGCCCCAGACTGGCCCACTAACAACACTGAGACCAAGCACTGCTCATGAGAGGCAAAGAGAGACATTGCAGATGCCTGGACCGAAGGCAAATGTGGCTCAGCCACAACAGGAGGGTGCATACAACACTCCAAGAGACAGCCCTGAAGTGCCAGATTCTGGTGACCATGGAACACCGCACTGCAGGGGACTACAGGGCCTCTTCTTCATAAGGCCATTACCTTCATAACAAGAGATGTCGCTGACTTTTCTAAGGCATAGAAATGGACACAGAGAATGAGACAAAAAAGAGATGGAGTAATATGTCCCAAATGAAAGAACAGGGCAAAACCACAGCAAGAAACCTAAATGAAATGGAGATGAGTAATATGCCTGATAGGGAATTTAAAGGAGTGGTCACGAAGGTATTTACTGGACCTGAAAAAGAGTGGAAGGCCTCAGTGAGACCCTCAACAAAGAGACAGAAAACATAAAAAAGAACCAAAGATGAAGAACTCAACTGAAATTAAAAATACACTAGATAGAATAAGTAGACTAGAGGAAGCAGAAGAATGAATCAGCAACCCGGAGGACAGGCTAATGGAAAACAGTCAAGCTAAACAGGAGAAAGAGAAAAAAAAAAAATGAATAAAAACAGACTAAGGGAACTGAGCAACACCATCCAGTGTAATACCACTTGCATTCTAGGGATCCCAGAAGGAGAAGGGGGGGTGCAGAAAATTCATTTGAAGAAATAATAGATGAAAATGTTCTGATTCTGGGGAAGGAAACAGAAATCCAGATCCAGGAGACACAGAGAGCCCCCAATAAATCAACCAAAGGAGGGCCACACCAAGACACATAGTCATTAAAGGGGCAAAAAGTAAAGATAAAGAGAATTTTAAAAGCAGCAAAAGCAAACAAAAGAGTAGGTACAAAGGAAACCCTGTAAGGCTATAAACAAAATTTTTAGCGGAAACTTTACAGGCTAGAAGACAGTGGCATGATATATTCAAAGTGCTGAAAGGAAAACAAACAAACAAACAAAAAAACCTGCAACCCAGCATATTCTATCCAATAAGGCTATTATTCAGAATATAAGGAAAGATAAAGAGTTTCACAGACGGACAAAAGTTAAAGGAATTCATGGCCACTAAACCAGGCCTGTAAGAAATGTTAAAGGGGAATTCTTTGTGTGGAAAGGAAAGATCATAAGTAAGAGTAAGAAAAGTAGAAATAAAAAATGAAGTAAAATTAAGTATATCTATAAAAATCAGTCAAAGGATTCACAAAATAAAAAGATGTAAAGTATGATACCATGTACCTAAAACATGGGAGAGGGGAAGGCATAAAGAATGGGTTTAAACTTAAGTTTAAAAACCATCAACATAATACAGACTGCTGTATACATAAGATGTTGTATATAAACCTAATGGTAATAAATCAAAAACCAGTAATAGATATGCAAAAAATGAAGAGAAAGGAATCTAAGTATACCATTAAAGAAAGCCAGGAAATCAAGAGAGAAGAGACAAATAGAAGAAAGGAATGGGGAAGAACTATAAAAACAACCATAAAAAAGTAACAAAATGGCAATAAGTACGTACCTATCAATAATTACATTGAATGTAAATGGACTAAATTCTCCAATCAAAAGACATATGGTGACAGAATGTTAAAAAAGACCCATCGACATGCTGCCTACAAGAGATTCATTTCAGACCTAAAGATATACAGATCGAAAGTGAAAAGATGGAAAATTATTTACCATGCAAACAGAAGAGAAAAGAAAGCCAAGGTAGCAACACATATATAGAACAAAATAGACTTTAAAACAAAGACTGTAACAAGCAATAAAGAAGGACACTATATAATATATAATAAGAAAGGGGACAATCCAACACAAAGATATAACAATTGTAAATATTTATGCACTTCAGAACAAACAAACAAACACCTACAGCCAAATACCCTTGAGGAATATAGGTATAAAACATCCTCAACAAAACATTAGCAAACCAAATCCAAAAATGCATTTAAAAAAATCATTCACCGTGATTAAGTGGGAGTTATTCCTGGGATGCAAGGGTGGTTGAATATTTGCAAATCAATCAACATGATAAATCACATCAAAGAGAAATGATAAAAACCAAACCACTGCAATAGATGCAGAAAAAGCATTTGATGAAGTACAACATCCATTCATGATAAAAACCTTCAGCAAAGTAGGCTAGGAGGGAACATGCCTCAACATAATAAAGGCCATATATGAAAAACCCACAGTGGATATCATACTCAATGAGGAAAAACTGAGAGCTTTCCCCTTGAGACCAGGAATAAGACAACGATGTCCACTCTTATCACTTTTATACAACACAGTACTGGAAGTACTAGGCACAGCAATTAGATAATCAGAAGAAAAAAAATGCATCTAAATTGGTAAAAAAGAAATAAAACTTTCACTATTTACAGATGACATGATACTATATAGAGAAAACCTGAAAGACTCCACCACAAGATTACTACAACTGACAAATGAATCCAGTAAGGTCACAGGATACAAAATCAGAAAGACAGAAATCCTTTGCATTTCTACACACTCATAATAAAGGAGCAGAAAGAGAAATTAAGAAAATATAGATTAAGGACCTAAGTATGAGATCTAAAACCATAAAAATCCTAGAGGAGAGCACAGGCAGTCATTTCTCTGACATTGGCCATAACGACATTTTTCTAGATAGGTCTCCTGAGGGAAGGGAAACAAAAGCAAAAATAAACTATTGGTGGGTGCCTGGGTAGTGCAGTCTGTTAAGTGTTCAACTCTTGGTTTTGGCTCAGGCTGTGATCTCAGGGTTGTGAGATTAAGTTCCACATCAGGCTCTGCACTTAGCATGGAATCTGCCTGAGATTCTCTCTCCCTCTCCCTCTGCCCACTCCTGCCCGGCTCATGCTCTCCCTCTCTCTAAAAATAAATAAATAAATCTTTAAAAAAAAAACAACCCACAAAACTATTGGGATTACATCAAAATAAAAAGCTTCCACACAGTGAAGGAGAAAACAAAAAGACAACCTACTGAATGCAAGAAGATATTTGCAAATGACATATCTGATAAAGGGTTAGTATCCAAAAATAAAAAGAACTGATACAACTGAGCACTAAAAAACTAAATAATCTAATTATAAAATGGGCAGAAGACATAAATAGACATTTCTCCAAAGAACATACCCAGATAGCAAACAGACTCATGAAATGATGCTCAATATTGCTTATAATCAGCAAAATTCAAATCAAAACCACAATGAGATATCACCTCACGCCTGTCAGAATGGCTAAAATCAACAATATAAGTACACGATACAACAAGTATTGGTCAGGATGTGGAGGAAAAGGAACCCTCTTGTACTACTGGTGGAATGTAAACTGGTGCAGCCACTGTGAAAAACAGTTTGGAGGTTCCTCAAAAAATTAAAAATAGAATTACCATATAAACCAGTAATCACACCACTGGGTATTTATCAAAAGAATATGAAAACACTAATTTGAAAAGATATATGCACCCCTCTGTTTATTGCATTATTATTATTAAGTAGGCTCCCCAATGTGAGGCCTGAACTCATGACCCTGAGATCAAGACCTAAGCTGAGGTCAAGAGTTGGACGCTTAACCACGGAGCTGCCCAGGTGCCCTGAAGCATTATTTACAACAGCTGCATTACCCAAGCAGCCCAAGTGTCCATCAATAGATGAATGGATAAAGAAGATGTGGTGTGTATACACACACACACACACACACACACACACACACACACACACACACACGGAAGATTTCTCAGCCATAAAAAAGAATGAAATCTTGCCATTTGCAGCATGGATGTAACTAGAAAGTTTAATGGTAAGCAAAATAAGAGAGAAAGACAAACACCATATGATTTCACTCATATGTGGAATTTAAGAAACCACAGAAAGAAAAAAAAGACAACTAAGAAACAGACTCTTAATATAGAGAATAAGCTGATGGTTACCAGAGAGAAGGTGGGTGGGGGGAATGAGTGAAATAGGTGAATGGGATTAAAAGTACACTTATCTTGATGTGCGCTGAGTAATATATAGAATTGCTGAAACATATATTGTACACCTGAAACTAATATAACACTTAACTACAACAGAATTTTAAAAAGCATATATATTAAACGCTCAGCTCAAGGCAAAGGTTATCAGGCTAGATTAAAAAAAAAAAGACCCAATTATATACTGTCTTCAAGCAATGCACTATAAATAAAAAAGAACAAACAATTTAAAATAGAAGTATAGAAAAAGATAAACCATGCAGACATCAATGATAGAAAGCTGGAATAGCTATATTTTTTCATCTTTATTGAGTTACAACTGACAAAATGGTAATATATTTGAAGTGTGTAACATGATTTGATTTTATATCAACTGTGTGAAAGGATGGATTAGCTGTATTTATATTAGAAAAAAGTCTTCAAGGTAAGGAAAATTAGCAAAGATAAAAAAGATATTTCATAAGAGTCAATTCATCACATAGATATGCCAATCTTAAATATTAAAAGTTCTTAATAGCAAAACCTCAAAATAATGAAATAAAACTAAAGATCTTAAGGGAAAAATGCACAAATCCAGAGATTTTAACATCCCTATTTCAGTAATTGATAGAATAACCAGACAGAAAAAAATCAGAAAGCATACAGACCTAAACAACACTCACTGACATTATTGAACATAGATCCAATGACTAGAGCATAGATATTTTTTGCAAGTGCACATGAATGTTGACCAAGATATAACACAAACGTTGTTTAATAAAACAATCTCAAAAATTTCAAAAGCCTGAAATTCTAGTGTCCTCTGATCAATGATATCAAATTAGAAATCAAATAACAATGAAATATCCATAAAAGGTGAAAAAATTTAGAGATTAAACCACTTCTACTAAAAGCCCATAGATTAAAAAAGACATCACAAGGAAAGTATGAAATATTGTGAATTTTGTGAAATTCACAAGTATGTGAAAGTATGAAATATTGTGAATTCAATAAACATTGAATTTAAAAAATACAACATGTTAAAATTGGTGGGAATCAATTAAACAATGCCTAGAAACAAATATATGGCTGTGACGCTTCTATTAGAAGAAAGAAAACTTTAAACTCAATGATGTAACTTTCCACTGTAGAAAACTAGTAAAAGACTGGCAAATCAGTTTTTACACTATATTGGTTCTGCCCACAGGGCTGGAGTATGTGAGGTAGGGTTAGCGACAACATAAGAATATCTCACAGACTATTAAACTAGAAGGGATATTTCTTAACAGAACCTGAGGCAGAAAAGCCAAACGCAAATTTTTGATACTAAGAACTGGAGAAAACACAAAAATATGGTTCTGAGCATCCCAACAAGGACTGGAGAGGTAACTGTGAAATAGAGATCTAGGAGAACAGAGAGCAAGTCAGCATGGGGTGTGAGGAGCAGGCACAGGGAAAGAGGCACAGGAATGAGTACTTGAACACTAAGTAGTGCTGAAACACTTTGACTTTGGACCATTAGTTGCAAATTATACTTTAACTTTGCTTAACACCTCCTCCCCTGAAACAAACACACTGACTCACATAATGGGAAAGTCTAGCGTCTCTAGGATCTATGGAATCTAGATATAATCAAGCAAATATCATCAGGATTTAAAACCCCCTCTCCTCTCACTGTTCTGCTCTTCATCGTATTAGCTTCATTTGCAGCCAGAGCCTCTCCATGTAGTGATTCCAGCTGTTCTAGACTAACATCATTCTAAATCTATGGAAAAGAGATTCTTAAAAAGTACTGTCAAAAATCTAGGATTTGAACTTCATTGGTCTCAATTTGGTCACTTGCTGAGTCCTGAAGTAATTACTGTGGCCATGTCTGCATTACCAGCCCATTCCTGGAGCAAGATGTAAAATCAGCTCCACTTGAGGTATTTTGAACTGAGAACGGAATTTAATTGAGTATTTATGTTACAATTGCAGCACACCATAAGATGGATATACTGGCTCATGCAACCATGCTACTCAGGACAATCTTCAAGCTTCCCTCTGGAATGCTTCTCAGGATAAAAGCACACTTTCAATTTTCTATTCTCCTCTAGGTATCAGGTCAAAGTTTTTGATACTCGCGTCCACTGTTACCAAGTAAATAAAGCATTCAATGTCATTCTCTGTACTGTATAAAAGAAACCTCTTTGAGGACTCTAGGAAGGTGGCAGAGTACATTTCATACCCTTAGAGGTCACATAATGCCTTCTGGCAATTCTCTGGTTATCACTTCATTCCATCATCACCATTCACTGAAACCTTGTTGTGTAACTAGTATGGTGTTAACTACTCTCAATATTTTAAAATTCTTCTATCAACGTTATATACAGCAAGCATTTGTGGCTGACCATGAGTCATCCTCCCAACCCCTGTGCCCGTCATTCATCTGTTTCTATTATTTTGGTCTCTGCTTTTCCTCTGTTGACTCCTCAGAGCTGTATTTCTCAGACTCTTTTGCTAACTGGCTTTTGGTTAGGTGTGGCTGACTGGAGGCACTGGTGACTTGGATGGGAAGGATGGAGGGTGGGAAGGAATGAAAAAAGGAGGAAGGGAGGGAGGAAGGAAGGAGGAGAGAAGCAGGACATTTCTTCCATATGCTCTACTTTGGTGGCATCTCTGACAACAGATACATCACTTCAGCCCAAGCCGCGGTAGTGGTTGCCAGAGATGCTCATTTCTAGGTTACTGCTACTCCCCCCCAGTTGCTCATTAAGCTCTTCTAACACTTTCGCAAATATTTCATTCTATTAAATTATCTCCACAGAATCATCTACATCTAGACTGTGACTGATACACCACCCTCCATTTCCTTCCCATGTTAGAACTTTGATTTGTTTAAAGAGTAGTGACTGATTCCTTAATCTCAGAAAAAAAGTAGGCCCATATCTCTGCCCCAGGGGTTGAATCACTCTTGAACTAAGTAAGTGGTTCAAAGAGTGATCCTTGGCCTAGCAGCATGAACATTAGCAAGGAACATAGTGGAAATGAAAATGATCAGGCCCAACCCCACCATAATGAATCAAATGTCCTGGGGGTAGAGCCCAGCAATTTATGTTTTAACAAGCTGGCCAGAATCATCCTAAGGACCATACTTTGAGAATGACGGGTCTACAATAATAATGCTATCCTTCTCCCTTTCCAAGTGACCTGTCTAGATCTGGGCACGTGACCAATTTCTGGCCAATGAGAAATTAAGTCTGCTGGGGATGAAAATGAAAATGGGGTTGCCTTTCATGGAAAAATAACAGAATTTCTAACATATTCATTTTATTTAGCAAGCTGGATGGAAGACTTGGTAAGTGGAGGTACAGCCATCTTGGTACCATGGGAGAAAATCCAATAAAATCATGGGCATACCAAACTAGCCTTCTGATAACACTGAACTACTAAGCCAGTCACAGAGCTACATATTGCCAGATTGCTTGTCATGAGATTTAACTAAAAATTTTCTTATTAAGTCACAATTACTTGAGTTTTCTATTACTAGCAGCCAAAAGAAATTCTACTAACAGAACATTCTATTTTACAGATAAGAAAGCCAAGCCCAGAAGGGAGAGAATAAAGCAATAGATCTAGTACATATTATGGTAAGATTCAAACTTTTTTTTTTTTTCGGATTCCAAAACTTCAATAGGCTACTCTACTTTTCAATAGGCCACACTGTCATTTTCACCAAACTGCATGCCTGATGTGACCCAGGAAAAAAAATAGCTCTGTTTTACTTTTCGCTCTCCTGCCATTATATCTAGTTCTGAGTATCTTTGTGGACTTAAGAATCCTTGGTTAAGACAGTGAGGTCACCTTGAACAATTCTGTTTTCCTGCTATTAAGCAGGAGGAACACAAGTTGGTATTTAATTTATTCTTCTAAGATGTTAAACCTATATCTTTAAGGACAGGTCCATGCTTTTTACTTTGAATATTCCAATAGCCTACATTATTCATAGTGGGGGTATTTATGCAGACATGAAAAATAAGATAATTTACTTCCAAGTAAAACAGAGAGGCTTTAGCCTCCCACTGAAAAGTGAAGAACTTAAATCGGTCCTCTAGAAAGTTTCACTGTATTTCTGTCACCATCTGATTATACCCAGAGAAAATTCTTTTGTGTTGTATAATGGCAGACAAGCAACCATCACAATGAGAAAGTTATTTGGGGGAAAAAAAGCTTTTGTCAAATCAAATTCAGTTTTATAATTTGTGTTTCTGAAAGGGAGAAAAGTATCTTTTTCTCTCTTCTGTGAGTTGGAGGAGAAATTCAGAAGAGAACATTCAGGCCCACTCAGAAACAGATAGAAGGATCTGGGGTTAAGACACTCCAAAAGCACTTTGTCTGCTTTGGCTGGTCATAGCTCCACAGCATCCTGGATACATTTGGTTTGAAAAAGTCTTTGCAGGACTGATACTGCTGCCAAAGGGTCCAGAGCCAGAGCTGGCCCCCACTGAGTCAACCTGATTGATAATCTCTAACTCGGGAAGCTCAGAGCCAGGATCAAGTAACGACAAGTAGAAACAAAGAAAATGAATCATTTCTCTTTGAATAAACAATCACTCAACATGAGAAACTGTTTAGGTATTCAGAGAAGACAGACTACTGAGAGAGTAGATTACGTGGGATGAGGGTCACTCAGAAATGAGTTAGAAGATAGCGGCATTGCCCATGGTTGCTATACACCCCTTTCCAGTGCTTATAGAGAAACGACAGCTCCTTTCAAGTCTGTGGGTTAGCCATTGTAATATTGGTGATAATTAAGAATTTCTAAACTCCGTGTGCTTGGAAATTATTGAATCACAGAGAAACAAAGGAATGGAGCTTTTATATGCTACCATCTTCAAGGCCATACACTCCAAAAATTAGAAGATCCAAGCAGGTAATCTAAGCAAATGATGTAGCCCAGGCATTAGTAAACTGGCCAGTCCAATGGGACTGGTTATTACTTAGCTCTAGGAAATGTCACCATGTTCTTCCATGATGGAATCCCAGCAAAGACTGCTCTTTTATCCTTCATCACTGGTTAAGTCCGGCTGGAAGTTTGGTTTTATTCTTATTTTTTTAAAACACCAGTTGGGCCAACATTGGACAGAATAAACAAAATATGTTTTCATCAAACTTCAGCTTTCAGTTTGCAAACTCTGAGTCCAATGACCATCCTTTTACATGTAGGAAAACTGGGTACCAAGGAGAGAGATGTATAAGTTCTCTTGGCTCATTAGACAAATCCCTAACAGCATGAATCAGTTCAATGCTTGCCTAAAGAGTAGCAATGCCAAATTGCTAGATATATTTTATGCACACACACAGACACACATTTATCACCTGACATGTGTCCAGAGACTTTGCGATATACCAAATATAAAAAAGGGAGAAAATGAATATGTCTTCAAAGTCTATTCAGAGCCCAGGTACCATGTTTTAGTCTCCATGGCAGCCCTGAAAAGCACAATTTACTCTCTCTTCTCCCCATTTCACAGATACAAAAATCCAGGAATGTAGTCACTTACCCAAGGCCACAGGATAGTACATGATAGAGCTAGGACACAAGCGAAAATCTAGCTAATGTTTATATTGAGGGCCCTGTGAAGGGGAGTCCTGTAAAAGTGACACAAATGTCCAGAAAAGAATTATTATTAAATGATTTCAGTTTCCATTAAGATTGTTCAGGAAGAGGGGCGCCTGGGTGGCTCAGTGGGTTAAAGCCTCTGCCTTCGGCTCAGGTCATGATCTCAGGGTCCTGGGATCGAGCCCCGCATCGGGCTCTCTGCTCTGCAGGGAGCCTGCTTCCCCTTCTCTCTCTGCCTGCCTCTCTGCCTACTTGTGATCTCTCTATGTGTCAAATAAATTAATAAAATTAAAAAAAAAAAAAAAGATTGTTCAGGAAGAGTCAAATCATCCTTCAGAGCATTTTACCATGTTTTTGTGGCTTTACCTTCAGTCCTAGCAACCTTCAAGCTACAGGAAACCTTTTCTCAAGAAGGATTATATCATCCATGGCAGTCATCACCATCCCTAGTACCACCTCCATCACTTAACTCCTTGCTTCTCAATAATGATGTTGGCAAAGGAAGAAACACATTGAAAACCAGTCCTCAACAAAATCAACACTGCTTCCCAATTGCTAAGGCAGGGCTCTCCTGTCACATACAAAACTGCCTGACCCCCTGTGGCAGATCTACTCCTGTGGCCTCACAACAGATGACCCGAAGAGTCAGCCCCGGGACAGGAAATAGCCCCCACACATTGTATGGTTTTGCCAGAGAGTTGTATTTTACAACTGAACCCCACTGCCAATATTAAGAGCCTGCAGTTTTCACATAAAATTTTGGATTCCTGGCATCTTTAAAAAGAATTAATCTGTTAAACCTGGATCCACATTCCACATGGCAACAACTGGCAAAAGATGAGCACTGGCTGCCACCTTTAAATGGTTCATGGACTCTTTGTTGCAGACCAGTCCATTTCTGGCTCAACTGACTCATCTCTGATAGGTGTAGACATCTAAATTTGAGACACCTGTCAGAAGAGGCGGCCCTCATGCTGGCAAGGGCAACTAAATCTCTAAACTTTTGGCTGATGCACCTCTGACATTATGACTATTTTTAGCGTGCAATCCTCATATAAGCATTTTTCAATACCAAACATACACAAAGGTTAAAAATTAAAAATCCTAAGGCAAAACATTTTAATTAACAATTTAAATTAGCAATGTTAATTACACTGTTACTGATTTCAAAAAATGGTTGCTGTAATGTATTATTTTTAATATTTGCAAAATGATGGAATATGTTTAGTTGATTCTGAAAATCTTTAATCTTTTTTTTAAGATTTCATTTATTTATTTATTCTTTAGAGAGAGAGAAAGAGTGCGAGTGAGGGGGAGAGGCAGAGGGAGAAGAAGAGAATGTCAAGCAGACTCTGTGGTGAGCGTGGAGCTAGATGCAGGGCTCGATCTCCCAACCCTGAGATCATGACCTGAGCCGAAACCAAGAGTTGGACACTTAACCAGCTGATCCATTCCAGGTGCCCCTTTCTTTTCATCTTGTTTCACTCTGTATACTAATCAAATGATGTTCCCAGGTCAATTGCTTGTAATTAAATAATTCACAATTAAAAATTAGTAAAGTTCTATTTTAGAAAATAAAAACGAATAGAAATAGAAATTCCAGTATTTTAGTCCTAGTGGGTTCGTGTGGCCAGTCCTGAGGTACATGCCTGGTGCTGCAGGGCAGAGGGGAAACGGCCATCACATTTCTTTCATACTTTCTAGGGACAACGGAATCAGGGGAGCTCAGACTCTAAAACACATATTATAGAGCCAGCCAGAACCAAGCTTGAACTCTGACTCTGCCTTATACTGGTTAAAAAATCAGGTACTATCTGTTTCCATCCAGGGGACTGACAGGGGAAAAATGATGACGGTATCACTGGGATATTTCAATAAGATACTGCAAATTGATTATTGAATTCCAAGCTGACGTTCAATATCAGCTTTTATTTTTTTAAGTCTTATTATTTCCATTCTATTTTTACTTAGTTAACAACACAATTATCTCTAACGGACTCAGTCTTGGGCATTTCTTTGTGAGAACTGGATACTTTTCTTTTACTTCCTCCTTTTCTGTTTAATATATATATATATATATATATATATATATATATATATATATATACATTTTAAATTAAAAAAGATGACTTTCTATCAATGGAATAATAAAGAATTGAGTGGTCATAATCTAGCAAAAGTTTTTTTTTTTCCCCAGATCTCTAGCCACCAGTGCTCCCTCCCCAACGCACACACATAGACACGCTCACCAAGAAATGACTTTGCAAAAGCAAAAGATCAACTTCAGACTATTTGGGGGAAAATGATAATGCCCTTACTAGTTAATAAATGTGAATAGTTTGCAGAGTAAAGCTTCTCCTCCCCTTATTCAAATACTATTTCACAGGCATTAATTTTTACTGTGGTATTGACTACAATTCATTGAGTAAAATGGTGAGGGAGGAAAGAGAATCACAAGTCAGGACCTAATTGAACAGCAGTGATTGAATGATTGGCATTGGCAAGTGCCTCTGCTGTGGCAGCATCAGTAGGCCTGCCTGGGGTCCCAGACCTCAGCTGCCTGTGGACTTAATGCTCGAGAATAAATTTGGTATCCAATCACCTTGAATGCTTTCTTTGTTTAGTCAGATAGGGGTCATTAACCCCACTTTCTTACCCTGAAATGACCAAGAAGGTTTTTGATGTATAAACCCATCAATCACCTCCTGGACATCAGCCACATACCAGCAACCTGCTTGGGTGTTCAAGGCAATGGATCTGGTGAGGTGGAATGCAAATGTGCTTTTTGGTTTGTATCTGTTAACAGAGATTTTTTTTTTCATGACATGTAAGCTTATATTTTGAGATGGTTTGGGATTGAATTCATAGAAATGTTCTTTCCTTGCAGTATGGTTTTGGATTCGTCCTCATCTTCCTCATCTTTAAAACAGACATAATAATTGTTGCTTTAAAGACTTTTTGTGAGTATTAAATGAGACTTGTACTACTATTTGTAGTCAGTGTATAAAAATGTTGGTTTCTTTTAACCCTTTGCTACCAGGCCACAAAGATGAGTAAGAATTCTTCCTGCTTTGCAGAAGTTCACATTCTTTGAAGGTTACCAGTACATATATAATTAAAATATTAGACAGTATTATAATATAGTTATAAATCAAATGTAGTAAGTTTTTTTTTAAAAAAGATTTTATTTACTTATTTGATAGAGGGAAAGAGATCACAAGTAGGCAGAGAGGCAGGCAGAGGGAGAGGGAGGAGGCTCCCTGCTGAGCAGAGAGCCCGATGCGGGGCTCGATCCCAGGACCCTGAGATCATGACCTGAGCCCAAGGCACAGGCTTTAACCCACTGAGCCACCCAGGCGCCCCTCAAATGTAGTAAGTACCGAACCAAAGTTCTAGTGTCATTCTATCAGTAAAATCTTGGGATGATATACTCCCTGATAACATGTTTTCAAATATAATGTGATTTCTGAGTGGTATTTGGTGCTCATTGTCTGACTCGCCTTTCTTTTCTTTTTTTTTTTTTTTTGAAGATTTTATTTATTTATTGAGAGAGTGTGCACATAAGCTGGGGGAGAGGCAGAGCAAGAGGCTGAGAATCTCAAGTAGACCATGCACTAAGCACAAGCCTGATGGGGGGCCTCAATCTAACAACCCTGAAATCATGACCTGAGCTGAAATCAACAGTTGGAGGCCAAACGAACTGAGCCATTCCTGACTAGCCTTTATTTTCAAAGAGAGGTGGAATAAAGTGCTTATCTTTTTGGGAGAAGGGAAAGAAAAGAGAGAGAATGCAAGGCCAGCAGTAAATAAAATGTGGCCCTGCTTTGGGAGTGAGAATGGGTCCCATGTACCCAATATTCTCCTAGCTCCATCTTCTGGGGTCATCAGCTATCATCAATGAGCACCAGTTCACTAGGACATTTATGGAACAGCTGCCATGTTCCAGCCAAGACAAGGAACCAGATGCGTAGTCAATGTGACCTTGAGGCCTGAGGACAATCACCACCAGATGGCACCAGATAGCAGCAAGGTCTGGATGAATTTAAATCCTGGAGCTGGCTCCCTGGGCAGGCTCGTATTTTAAGCCCACTTTCTCCAATGCATGGGTTTTATTGTATTTAGATTTTGATAGAAGCTTTGAACTGTATTACAATTCCCTGTAAAACCTGGACCTTCCTTACCCTTTTTCTCATCCCGAACTCCTCTCTCCCCTTAGCCCACTGCACTGTGGACACCCTAGTCTTCTCCAGTCCAACATCTAACGTGGCGATTTTGTACTAGTGGTCTCCTCTTCCTAGAACACTGCTAATAAACACAACCAGCTCCTTCTATTATTTAAGTCTCAGCTCAAATGCCACCATCTCAAAGAATCCTTCCTTGACCACCATTTATAAAGTAGCTTTCTCTCTTCAGTCTCTCCCTATTTCATGACCACACTTTCTTTTCTTCATAGCATTAGTCGGTATCTGATGATCCGGTGTATACATTTGTGTATTGTCTTTCTGCACTAGAATATAAGCTCATGAAGCAGGGACTCCTCTGCCTTGTTTACCACCATGCCCCCACAGCCTTCTGATGATTGTCAGTAAGGATGGCAAGTTCAATGGAAGGCTGCTTTGGGACCTGCTGGGGCATGCAGAGTAAGCCCAGTAGTAACTCCAGAGGGAAAATTTAAATGAGAGAGTTGTAGGAGCTAGGGTGTGTTGGAGGACCTAAGCAAGAGAGTATTCCAGTACACACATTTGCTTGAGTATACTGGGGATAACATTTTTTTTTTTAAGATTTTATTTATTTATTTGACAGATCACAAGCAGGGGAAGCAGCAGGCAGAGGGATAGAGAGAAGCAGGCTCCTCGCTGAGCAGAGTCCCATGTGGGGCTCGATCCCAGGACCCTGGGATCATGACCTAAGCCAAAGGCAGCCAGTTAAGTGACTGAGCCACCCAGGCACCAGGGGATAACATCTTAATAATGATAGTGATAACAGCAACAACAACTAGCTCTCATTACGTGCTTACTCTGCCAAACACTTCACAAGTATTAGCTTACCTAACCTTCTGGACAACCTGATGATATAAGTACTATGATTATCCCTATTTTATAGATGAGAAATTATGGGACCTGCTCAAGACTACCCACCTAAGAAATGAAGTAAATGAGATATAAACCATGAGAGTATGTTTCCATTCTCTTAACTATTGTTTCAAATCAAATCATGGAAATAGCAAACACATATAAAAAAAATTACTCTTGGGGTGCCTGGTTGGCTCAGTGGGTTAGGGCCTCTGCCTTTGTCTCAAGTCATGATCTCAGGGTCCTGGGATCCAGCCCCTCATCGGGCTTTCTGCTCAGCAGGGAGCCTGCTTCCCCCTCTCTCTCTGCCTGCCTCTCTGCCTACTTGTGATCTCTCTCTCTCTCTCTCTCTCTGTCAAATAAATAAATAAAAAAATAAAATCTTTTAAAAAAATTACTCTTAAAGAGAATAGCTAAGGAGGTCTTAGCTAGAAGAGATGGGTACAGCTTGACAAGTCGAGAAGATGCAAGGCAGGTCACCTACTAGAAAGGGAGATCACATGCATGGTGGTTAAAAGAATAATAAGTAATCAAACAAGAGGGTTTGAGGTGAATAGAGAACTCTTGAGGGTTCAAAATATATATATATAAAAGTGCTCACACAAGTGTATCTCTTTGTGCTCCAAGAATTTATACCACACTTTAAACCTGTTCTGCCAGGCGGCAATATGGCATTTTGGCAGATTTGGGCAAAAATGAATGAACTTCAATTTGTCTCCTGAAACTGTATTAAGGTTTAGCTCTCAACAAACGTTTGTATGTTAGCTGAACCAGAGAATTGTGAGAAGGGCAAGACTGACACCAAGAAAAAAGATTAGATTGAGCTTTTCTATATGCTTCTACATAATTCAAGTAGAGGGAAGAAATGGGAATTTTCCCAGGTGTGCTTAAGAAAATGCTTTACAAATTCCATAGAGAATATCTAAACTGCATTTGGATTCTGCGCTCCCCTCCAGCATGGTTATTTATGGTGTTTATTGAATACAGCCACTATTCTCTGCCTCTCTGCACATTTATAAATACAATTTCTAAAAGGCATCCATTATGGCTTATGATCTATAATTGGAAACAAGATGTGACCAGTCGTGCACTCACTGACATTACAGAATCATGTTATGTCATCCTGGCCCACTTCTAGAGGGCTGGAGAGGTCTTGTCACTCAACACAAGTGCCTGAGACGTTAATTAGGCCTCAGCCCCTGGACTTTTCAATGAGACTTTCAGTTCATGGGTTATCACTGTGTATATGCATTCACTACCTTTTCTAATAGATCAAACCCAAGGATTAATAACATACACTGTACTTTTATCACTGTGTATATGCATTCACTACCATTTCTAATAGATCAAACCCAAGGATTAATAACATACACTGTACTTGCAATCCACAGCAGTTTTGGAATTAATTTTAGTCGCCATGAAGGCAATGAGAAAACTAATAATCCTTTTTGCTCACTTATATAGATGTCTGTCATTTTTATGAAATGCTAAAGTAATCAAAAAATATAAAAGATACTACAATAAAAGCATCAATATCCCAGCACTCAGTTAAGGAAGTTACTAATACAGTTGAAGACTCCTCCATAAGGCTGCCTGATCATATCTTCCTAGAATTAACCAACACTGTGACTGCAGTTTTATTATTCCCATGTACTTCTTTATGTATGAACCCCTAAGCAACATATAGTGTTCTAAATGATGTAAATGGCATCAAGCTGCACACATATTTTTATAACTTCCTTTTATCACTTAACATTGTTTTGACATTTACTGATGTTGAAAGAAGTAAGCCTAATTTATTCAATTTCTGTGCTATTATTTCATCCTTTCTTCAATGGAAATTTTGGTCCCAGATTTTTGCAATCGTTATCAATGAAGTTATGGACATTCCTGTTTTGGGTTCTTGTGTACATGTCCAAGAGTTCTTCAAATATACCCCTATAAGTGGAACTGTTGGGTCAGGGAGTATGTGCACAGTCACCTTCACCAAAGTAAAGCACTGACTCCAAAGTGCTTAAAATTTATATAAACATATGCTCCAGCAAAAGTGTGCAATTTTTCCTGTTGCTTCATGTCTTTGGCAACGCTTGGCATTGTCAGAAGTTTTGTTACGACAGTGGGTGTGTAATAGTATTTCAGTGTGGTTTTATTTAGATTTCCCTGATTACTAGTGAAACTGAACATCTTTCCATAGGTTTATGGATTTTTGTTTCTGTAAGTTATGTTTATAATTTTTGTCCATTTTGTTTTCTTTTAAATAGAGCTGAACAAGTTTATATAAACTGTATATTACCTTTGTTGGTTTATATATTTTGCAAATATCTTCTCTTCATTTATGTAGTTTATAATTTCATCTTTTTAAAGATTTATTTATTCGAGAGAGCGCACGGTGGGGAGTGGGAGAGACAATCCAAAGCAGACTCCCCACCGAGTGTGGAACCCAAAACAGGGCTCGATTTCACGAACCTGAGGATCATGACCTGAGCTGAAATCAAGAGTCAGACATACAACCAGTTGAGCCACCCAGGTACCCCTATTTTCACTTTTTTGAGAGGATGGTTTCTTTGATGAGCAGAGGTAATTTATGCTAATGTAAAATGATTTTCAATCTTTTCCCTTTGTTGTGTTTTTAAAAGGGGTTGTTTCTATTGATTCACCATTAAATATGACAGTTGCTATAGGTTTTTAGATTCTGTATCTCAGTTGCTAAGTGTTTTTCTTTAACATAGTGAATGAATTTTATTGAAAGCGTTTTCTCTTTGAGGTGATTCTGCATATTCCTTTCCTTGTATCATGTAATTAATTACACTGATATATTTAAGTACTATTAAATTATCCTTGAATTTCTAGGATAAAGGCAACCTGTTTATGAGATTTAAAAAAAAATCATTTCAGGTTGTTTTACTTACATTTGTTCTGAAGAGAATTTTAAAATATAAGTGATACAAAACCATGATTTTCCTTTATTAAATTGATGCTACCTAGTTTGTAAAAACTTTATGCTATTCATAGTAAGTGAAATTGGGAAGTACTTCCCCTTTGTTATTCTCTGGAATATCTTGTAAAGATCAGCAGCATATGTTTCCTGGGTATTTAACTGGACTTGCTGGTATTTATCTGTACTTGGGTTTTAAGTATCTATGTGTATGGCTAGGTGAACATAGATTTTTAGTTAACTGAAAATTTTAGTTGTTATATATCTACTCACTTAATAAATGTCTTGAGTCATTTGGTAAATTATTAATTTGCCATTAATTTCATTAATATTATATAATTATATAATGAAATTATATAATAATTCCATTAATGCCATTACATTCCATTAATATATGTATTTCATGAAAGTTTTCAAATTATAATATAAAGGTTTTTTTTAAGATTTTATTTATTTATTTGACAGAGAGAGAGCGCAAGTAGGCAGAGACGCAGGCAAAGAGAGAGGAGGAAGTAGGCTTCCTGCTGAGCAGAGAGCCCGATGCGGGGCTCGATCCCAAGACCCTGAGACCATGACCTGAGCTGAAGGCAGAGGCTTTAACCCACTGAGCCACCCAGGCACCCCTAAAATTGTTATTTTTAAAGAAGTATTGGTGGTATCTGCATTAAGTCCCAGTTCTTACTTCTAATCATGATTTTTTTTTTAAAGATTTTATTTATTTATTTGACAGAGAGGCTTAAACCACTGAGCCACCCAGGCACCCCATCATGATTATTTTTGTACCTTGTCTTTTTCATCCTTGATTAGTGCCACTAGGATTTGGTTTATAAAAAAAATCTTTTCAAAAAAATAACTTTGTGCTGATGATTTAGATATTTTCATTTTATTTATTTTTGTTATCATCTTTATTTTCTTCTCCTTTGATTCACTCTGCTTTGTCCTGTGGTTATTTTTGTTACCTTCAGAAGTTGTATGCTTTCATCATTAATTTTAGCCTTACACTCACAAAAGATCTGAAGTAACTCGAAAACCACATCATTTGTATTCGACAAACTTAATTACCTATTATAATTCCTGAAATATCTGTTGGGACCTAAAACTATTTTTTGAAGCCCTTGTACATGTCATCTGTAGTTTATTTTTCTGACTCCCATTCATATTAGTTAGAAATTTTGAATGGCAGATTGTGCTCAATGGCGCTATATCTAGGAATCCGGTGGGACCAGAGGTGGTGCTGAGTTCCTCCAGAAAGAGCTTTTGTTTCCACCAGATACCCCAGGAGGATAAATCTCTAAAAAAACAAAACAAAACAAAACACCTTTAACCTAATGTTTAAACTTTGGTTTCTCCCAGATCAAGTGTAACATGAATCCAAACTTTTTTTTTTTTTCCTGGAATATGTTTTTTATATGAAGGGTAGATAGTCAATGAAGAAGGAAAAATTTTTAGAGAACTAAAGACGCATTTTGTTCAGGACGTCCCAGACACTTAACTTAATGGAGAGAACTCAGCAGTCCCGAGTCAATTCTGATTTTGCGTCTTCTAAAATGTGACCTTAAACTAGCGTGTGCCTGATTATTTGTGTTTTAAAGCATGGAGAACATATTACACTGACAAGAGCGAAGATTAAACATACAGTATGAATTCCCCTAACAGACTGCCTGGAAAATAATGTATGTTCAATATATGATGTGATAGCCCTGTCTTCTTCTTCTTCCATTTCTTTCTTGGGTAAGACAGAATGACAGTGCAGCCACTGAATGGACCCCTCGTCTACTATCTCTCTGGTCATGACCCTAAAAATAATGGCACTTATTCAACAAATACTTATTAACTATCTCCTCCCTACTAAGCACTGACAAACAGGTTACGCAGGAGGAAACGTTAGAGTGAATCTAATATCTTTCTCTAGGGTTAGAATTTAATGGACTTAGGTCAGTAAGTGTTTTGAGATAATAATGCTCACTATTCTGTATGCTTTGAATATATTATCTTCCTTCATTTCTCCATCAATTGCATGAAGTATTTGCCTGATTTTCCAGATGATGAAATGAAAGTCCCAAATCATACAGTGAGAACACCTCAAAGCTCGATTAAAGCACAGGCCATTTTACTTCAGATTCTGCTTCAAAAGTCTTAAAAGGTAAATTCTACTAAGAGCACAAAGTCATTATATGGTGTTATTCTCTTCAGTGCCCTAGGACCCATTAGGCCTGAAAATCACAAACACATTATCCCAACTATGCTTGAGCACCACGACTTAGGGCAAAGGTGGACCTGTGAATTGTTGGGTCAGACGGGGGTCATACCATGCTGAACCCCAGGCTGAATTGTGCAACTGCAGTCCTAGTTGCCATGATCAGGCCGCTTTAAGTTTTCTAAGAACGTCAAAATAAATTCGTAAGTTAGAATATGACAGCCAAATTGACAAAGTATTTTTTTTTTTCTTTTTCAAGTTTTGATTTAAATCCAGTTAGTTTCAGGTGAACTGAGTGACTCATCACTTATATATAACACCCGATACTCATCACAATAATTGCTCTCCTTAATGCCCATCACACATTTAACCCATCTCCCTGCCCACCTCTCCTCTAGCAACCCTGTTTGTTCTCTATAGTTTTGAGTCTTTTTTCTGGTTGGCCTTTTCCCCCGTACATTCATCTATTTCTTAAATTCCACATACGAGTGAAATCATACGGTATTTGTCTTTCTCTGACTGGTTTCGCTTAGCATAGTACACTCTAGCTCCATCCAAGTCCTTGCAAATACTAAGATTTCATTCTTTATGGTGGAGGACTATTCCATTGTGTGTGTTTATGGTGGAGGACTATTGGAGGACATTGTGTGTGTATGTGTCTGTATGTGTATTATGTATATGTATGTATGTGTGCATAGATACACACATATGTATGTATGTATATATATGTGTAAGTGTGTGTGTGTACATATACACACACACACCACATCTTTATCCATTCATCAGTAGTTTGGGCTCTTTCCATAATTAGGCTATTGTTGATAATGCTGCTATAAACATTGGGGTGCACATACCCCTTTGAGTCAGTGTTTTTGTATCCTTAGGGTAAATACTAGTAGCATAATTTCTGGTTCTTAGGGTAGTTCTATTTTTAACTTTCTGAGGAATCTCCATACATACTGTTTTCCAGAGTGGCTGTACCAGTTTGCATTCCCATCAACAGTGTAAGGTTCCCCATTCTACGCATCCTCACCAACATATGTGGTTTCCTGTGTTGTTAATTTTAGGATTTTGACAGGTGTGAAGTGACATCTCATTGTAGTTTTTGTATTTCTCTGATGATGAGTGATGTTAAGTATCCTTTCATGTGTCTATTAGCCGGTTGTATGTCTTCTTTGGAAAAATGTCTATTCATGTCTTCTGTCCATTTTTTAACTGGATTGTTTGCTTTTTGGGTGTTGAGTTTTATAAGATCTTTACAGGGGCACCTGGGCGGCTTAGTCAGGACCGTTAAGTGTCCTCCTCTTGGTTTTGGCTCAGGTCATGATCTCAGGGTGGTGAGATTGAGCCCTGCATCAGGCTCTGCACTGAGCATGAAGCCTGCTTAAGATTCTCTTTCTCTCCCTTCTCTGTCCCTCCACCCATGTTTGCACTCCTTCCCTCTAAAAAATAAAATCTAGTTTGTCTGAAAAGTATCGGTACCCCAGCTTTCTTGTGATGTCTGTTTGCATGGTAAATGTTTCTCCCCTACCCTACTATCAGTCTGCAGGTGTCTTTAGGTCTCAAATGAGGCTGGTGTGGTGGAGACCTAGGCTGGTCTTCTGAGGGAGGGTCTTGCGATGCTGGGATTGAGGCAGGTTTGATGCAGAAAGGCAGTCAAAAACAGAGCACAGGAGCATGGGGTTTGGAGCAAAGCATGCTAAAGGTCCAGTATCCAGGTAAAGCCCCCTCAGCAGATGTCTGCACCTATGCTGAGGGACAGGGGAGGGAAATGTTACCCACTGGCTCTTTAGTCCCCAGAGAGGCAAGGCCCCTGTTTCAGATGTGCTCCAAGAAGACGGAACTTTCTCCCAGTCTGTCTTCTGCTACCCTCAGATCGTGCCATCTGCCCCCGGGGTTACCTGCCCATCTTCTCTACAGGAGCACTGCAGGACCCTCAGGGCTCTATACCAGCCATGCCATTGACCTCTAAAACTCTAGTCTGTTGGTGACAAAAACTCTTGCAAATCAGCACCTCTTGTTTTCCTAGTCAATGGCTTTGGGGAAGTGTTTTCCTTGCACAATTCCCCATGTGCTCCAATCTCAATCTCTCTCACTTCTCTCCACAACCAGGGCGACCTTCACAGAACTTGCAATCCATTTCTCCCCTAAAACCATGCCACTGTACCTTCTGTCTTTCATGGTGTGGCCTCTTCTCTCCCTCTAGTTGTGCAGTTTGTTCTGCCAGTCCTCAGATTGATTTCTTGGGTCCTCAGAATGATTTGATATTTATGTAGCTGTGTTCGAAGAATGAAGCAAGCCTAGGGTCCTCCTATTATTCTGTCATCTTAGGTCCTTAACAATTCTTTAAAGTATCCTAATCCAACCTACTTTGAATGTTGATCTTTCTAAAAAATCACTAAGATAGTACACTTAATTTGCAAAAATGTATTTTTCACACATGCACCAGCATGATTTTTTTTAAATCAGTTTTCAGCCTGTCTTATCATATTAAGATATTTGTATTATGAGACTCTGGCATGCTGGTGGCTCTGCACTGACTAGATGGTTTTGGAGTTTTGGTGTATGCACCTGGGGAAAAATTTAGGATTCCAACCTCTAGTCGATTATTCATTTACTGAAAGGCTACTAGGATAAGAACAAGGCACAGAACACACACAGAGAAAAGCCATGGTTCCCAGACTTGAGATTTCATAGTCTGGCGGAGGAGAAATAGACAATTACATCAGTATTCTAGAAGTTAAAGTAGAGGGGATGATTCAAGTTATTTTAGAAGGGGAGCTACTGGAGGGTAGAGATGAGGATTAGAGAGATTGTACAGGTGAGAAATCTAAGCTGAGCCCTGAAGGCAAATAGAATTTTTTTTTTAAAGATTTTATTTATTTATTTGACAGAGAGAGAGAGATCACAAGTAGGCAGAGAGGCAGCAGAGAGAGAGGGGGAAGCAGGCTCCCTGCTGAGCAGAGAGCCCAATGCGGGGCTCGATCCCAGGACCCTGAGATCATGACCTGAGCCGAAGGCAGAGGCTTAACCCACAGAGCCACCCAGGCGCCCCAGGAAATAGAATTTTACCTGATGGACATAAAAGAGCATGAGAGGCCCAGGAAATACCGTGTATAAAAAAATCTAGATGCAGGAAAAAATGCAGAGTGTTCAGGAAACATTGTAGTATACAGGACTTAAGGAAGAGTAAAGTGAGGAAGAGAGAGAGAGTTGATAAGATAGGATGGGGTTCCTCTACAAAAGAACATGATTGAAGTTCCATGGGAGTTTAGTTACCATTAGTCACGTACACAGTGGAAATTCATCCAAAGACCTTGCAGCAGGAGCATGGCAATCACGTTCCTATTGTGAAAAGATCACTCTGGAGACATGGGTTAGAAAAGACTGGTTGGAAACATGAAAATAATTTAGGAGGCCTTAGAACAGAGGTAGACCTCATGTAAGGTGACATCCCAAACCCAGTATGACAACGAAGTTTTAGTCTATTTATCAAGACACTTATTGATAATTTTAGAAAACTCTTCAGTACAGAAAATTTTTCACTCTCAATCTTACCATATTGAAATAATCAGAGCAAGAGATACCAAGGTTGGTACCCATAGAGCGTGCAGAAAGGAGGGATTTAAGAGTGGAATCAATAGCATCTGGTGGCAGGCTGGGGAGAGACAAGAATGAGAAGCTGAACATGACTTTGGAATCTCTGCTTCAAGCTAGAGGGTGGATAAGTTTAAAATAACTAAAAACTCATTGAAATTAAAGTGGTATATATGCTCTCTGGAAGCCAGAGGAAAAGCAGAAAAATGACCAAATGCATATGACTCAGATAAAGATAGGAAGAGAGAGAATCAGCAATTTTGTAAACCAAGTTTCCCACAGCCTAGTATAGGTACATCATGATAAACATCAAGTTAATTAAGACAAGCATTACAAAGGCACCCTGCAAGTTTACTCAATTATGCACAAACACGGGAGTCAGATGGTAGAAGCTGCTGTAAGTAAAGTAAATAGGTCTGTGATCAAAAGACATGAAGTTCCAACTTCTGCCCCACTCACCTCTCTGAGCTTCTGCCTCTGCACCTGAGAACATGAAATAATCCCTGTATGGTGCTAATGTGAAGATCAAATATGATAATGGATGTGAATGCATGTGTCAACTACAAAGCCCTTGACAAATGCGAATTATTATTATGATGGTATTATCACACTAAAAGTTATATGCACTTTAGAAAAACCATCCTAGCTTCCAATTACCCAGTCGAAATATCTACTGGACACTGATATGCCAGTCAGCTGCTTTAAGCCCTGGAGGACAAACAAGGTCCCAGCTGTCACAGAGCTCTCATGGAGCCAACATTCTCACAGTGAGAAAGAAAAAAGCCACAAGTTATTTACTAGTTCAGTGTGACTTTGGCAAGAGAAAAATCCCTGCTGAAAATTCAGCTCAGTAGTTCCTGGATCCAGCACGAGGCAAGGGACATAAGACATGTCTCTCAGTAATGTCACAGTGTTCATTACAATACCAAAGTTGGAATTAAGGAAAAATATGGAGGTGAAGTGGGTTCAAGGATTAATAACTGGATTTCAAAAAACAGAAAAAAGAGCCAAGCGTCATGCCCATGACACAGAATCCAAAATTAACAACTAGATTGGGCAAGTGAAGTACCTTGCATATGGAGAGTCTGAGGAACTGAGGCACAGTCTGAATTAGGCATTATTTGCAGGGTCTCACTGACTGAGAATAGCTTTTAAATGACTGGATTTATACTCAATTACTCAAGTTGTGGGGTAATGTAAATGTTATCTATTACCTGAGAGCCCTTCAGTAAGGAATTGGACCGAGTAAGGGATCGACCCTAGCCTCGTAATAAGTACACAATGGGAACCTTTCCTCTAACTCTCCAGACTTATATAGAGCTGTCCTCTGGGCTGCAAATGTCAACCCTCATGTCGAGGCATCCTCCAGAGCCATCTAGAGCGGTGCTGTCCAACTGAAATATAATACGAGCTAGATGTGGAATTTCCCATTTTCTAGAAACTGCATTTAAAAAGTTAAGAGAAAGGAGTTAAATTAATTACTATATCTTTTATTTCATTTGATATATCTAACCTATTATCATTTCAACATGATATCAAGGTGAAACATTTATTCATGAGCCACTAGAAACATCATAAGCCAAGAATCATACTGTAACAATGACAATCATCTTAACATGATGCAATACAGTGAAAGGTAGTCTAAGCACAATAAAGTTGTGTTAAAGGGAAAATATTTTGGGGCTCCTGGGTGGCTCAGTGGGTTAAAGCCTCTGCCTTCGGCTCAGGTCATGATCTCAGGGTCCTGGGATCGAGCCCCGCATCGGGCTCTCTGCTCAGTGGGGAGCCTGATTCCCCCTCTCTCTCTGCCTGCCTCTCTGCCTACTTGTGATTTCTCTCTTCTCTGTCAAAGAAATAAATAAAATCTTAAAAAAAAAAAAGAAAATATTTTACAGTGCATCAGTTTTGAACTTTAAACAAATTAATTAAAATGAAAAATTAAATTGCTCAGTTGCACAAGCCATATTTCAAACGGTAGGCTAGTGGTCCTTATTTTGGACACCACAGGTCTAGAGGTTGGCAGGAATATTAGAACTTCAAGGAAACTTCAAGATCATCATATTTGGTCTCTCTAGTTTACATATGCTTACGATGAAGGAAAGAGACCGCATCAAGTATCGTGTCCTGTACTGACACAGGCTCTATCACTGTACCTTAAAATACCAAGGAAGATTCCCACAAATGAGGAAATTGAGGCTCATACATATACAAGGATTTGCTCAAGATGCACAGCAAAAGTATGATAGAACAAGACACAACCAGAATTACTTATTATTTCATTTACTGAAAAACACACTTCTTTATTTGATTATAACACCGATATATGCACATGTCTTATATCCTACGTCTTGACTGATATGGGGTTGATAGGGGAATCTTAATGTACTCTGAGAAGCTGGCAGAAACCTGAGCCTCTCTTCATACTCATTCCTATTTCCTTCAATTTCCTATTTATCATTCAAGATATGCTTTGTGTGTTCTTTCTTTGGGAACAAAGAACAGAAAAGGAATTACTCTATGAACATAAATAGCAGCCAGATTTCCAACGACCTGCTCAAGGAGAAAAACCGTGCACATTTGCTACCAGTTTTGTTACTTCCTTGCATAGTCATACTGTGGGTGTGTAGCCAGAAAGGGTCACTGTGAGGTATCTGCTTGCCAAAAGGATCTTAAACCTCAAGTTTCTTAGAGGCAGGAAGACCGTGAAGAACAAGGTACTAAAAGACAATAGAGGTATTTTTGGCAGAACTTCCTTCAAAATTAAATTGAAAAAGATTCTGATGAATCAGGCTGCAGAAACACCAGGAGTACTTAACTTCCCCAGGGCTATGGGGTAAATGATAACAGAGTTGCCTGAGCCTGGCGGAGAAAGTCCCAACATTCAGTGTGAGAATAAAGGCAGTAACCAGTCTTTAAAGCAAACTCCTGCTTCCTGAAGTTTTTTTTTTTTTTTAAAAGATTTATTTATTTGAGAGAGAATGAGAGAGAGAGAGAGCAGGGGAAGGGGCAGAGGGAAACGGGAAGGGAGAAAATCCTCAAGCAGACTCCCTGCTGGGCACAGAGCCCAATATGGGGCTTGATTCCAGGACCCCGAGATTATGATCTGAGCAGAAATCAAGAGTTGGCCGCTCAACCGAGCAAGCCATCCAGGCATCCCTCTGCAGTATTTTGCAATGGAAAGACTATGGGTTTTAAAAACAGAAGATCTTACTAGAACTCTGCCACTTCCTTGTCATGTGTCCTCTTTATTCCTCAGTTTTCCCATCTTACCCAGTGCCAGATAATTCATGGAAGTCCCTCAATCAAGACTAGTTACTTATCCACAGTAGCATCCTCCTATACGATACTGATAATTCTTATTCACCTCTCCATTCTTTGTGAATTTTGATCATACCACCTCCTACTTCCATAATTGATATTATTAATAATAAATCAATGGAGCGGAACCTGTAGGAAATCAGTCAGTGTAAATCAGAGGCCACCAGCATCTGCCTTCCCAGACTTCAGCAAGTTCTGATCCTGGGAGAGTTGGCAGGCAACACATATAACAAGAAGAGAGGATTTCAAAGCTATGGTCACTGTTTCCCAAAGACTGGAGGGCAAGAGGGTTAATGAGGTTTATCCAGGGCTGATGATGGAAAAGATTAAACTTTTGGGACTTGGAAGAAAAGTACAAAATATTGGCAAAGGGAGAGGTGCGGTAAGAGGAGCTATACCACATAAACATATTGGCTCCTAGACACTATTTGTATATGTCTTACTCCACTTACTCCATTTACCCCATCACAAACAGATCATTACTCAGGTGAATGGTGAACTAAGGCCACAAAGTGGAGATTCTGACCTACTTCGAAACATCATTGGCTGAAAAATAATAAGCTGTAACTTTTTTGTCATTCATGACAGATTTATAGAAATTATAGCAGATGGGATAAATTAATTTAAATCCCAACAATGCGCATATTATTGCCCATAGTCAATTACACATTCTTTTGTCCAGTTCATTGTTAATGACTCAAATAATGGGGTTTCCTGCTATTTTGCCTCACAGCATAATCAGATGAGATACGCAGATGAAATTAAATAGCTGTCACAATGCTCTTCATATTAATAAATACCAAGGAAAAACAAGCCCTACCATGTAACTTGCCAATGTGAGGTTCTATATACAGAATCCAAGGAATGTAAGCCAACCTTTATCTAATGCCTGATCACATGTGAGACGATCACTGCAACTGCATGCCAGTATGAAATCACACATCCTCAGTGGCTTTCTAGTTGACTAAGAATGAAAATGAAGGGGAGGGGCGCTTGGGTGGCTCACAGTTAAGCATCGGACTCTTGGTCTCAGTTCAGGTCTTGATCTCAGGGTTGTGAGTTCAAGCCCTGCATTCAACTCCATGCCTGGCTCCACTTAAAAAAAAAAAAAAATAAGAAGAAGAGTGAAAATGATAGGGAAATGGAACAAGTCATCATTAAGTTGCCAAACCCACAGAGACAAAAAATTTCTAACCATGGCAAAGTTTTGAGATATTATTATTAAAAGAAACTCACCAAAATACCCCTCCACACATACATACCACATTTGAAGACCTAAACACAAGGCATATTGGCAGAGTCACATTTAGTTTCAGGGACTTTAAAATATTACTTCATAATATTCATAGATGGTAAACAGTAAAAAATACATCCTCTAGTACCATCAGGACAATTACTGACAAAAATTAACCATCTATAATAGGTAAAATATTTTAACATTCTGTACATTAGAATTTGACACAGGGGAGAAAAACAGGACTAAAATAGAAGTCAGAAAATATGAGTTTGAGTCCTGTGTCATATTTAAGAATTGTAAATACAATGTTGGATCTCAGTTTCTCTCGTCTACTAGAGAAAATAAATGCTTTCTTTACAGAGTAAGAATTAAGTTCAAATGAGATGTCTGAAATAACTTGTAAACAACTTATAAAAAGTTTATAAGCATATTTCATCTAAACCTTCCAGCAATACCATAAGAGGATTAGTATTATATCATTGGTAATAAAGATATATTATAACAGAGGTAACATGGAAGAACCCCATATTAGGACTAGAGCAGTGGTTATGGGTACTAGAAATAAAAAAGAAGTATAATTAATTGACACTCAAACATATATACATTTCGGTGACAAGGCAAATTGTTGGAAATTGCAGTTCTGATTGATTATAAATATTGTGGGGAAAATAAAATACTAAAGCCATAAAGGGCAAATCATAAAAGTGGGGTTCCTAAAATAAAGCTTACATAAAGAGTAAACAAGTTAAAGTGATATAATAATTACATGCAATATACTGCTTTAGTACTTGGAGAGAATTGAGAAATGATCTAAGGCTATTTATAAAATTTATCATTACTGGAAGTATTTTTTGGGTCAAACAGTATACTTTAAAGTAGCATAAGTAAGAATTCTTATGAGAGGTGAAAACCCAAATTCTATAAGGTTTTGAAAGTACTATGTTCTTATTAAGTAGTCATAGTTAATCAGGCTAATTATCTAGGGAAGCAGATGCCACAAAAAAGAAGATAATCCTTTACTGATTAACTTTTTTTCAGATGAAAGTATCAAATTATCATTACATAAAATTTGGAAGAAAAGATTCTAGAAAGATAAAGGCCTAAAACATATCCTTTTGCCCTCCTCTCTTAAGTCCAATCCAACCATGTCTTCTCCTGAAGAATGCAGGGCTGGTTATGGCAACTAGTCAGGTCCTTGTAGATGTCAGCAAGCTATGCTAGGATCTAGAGTCCCAACTTAAATTGTGGACATATGTTTTCCCATCCCGCATTTGAAATGTAATTAGACTGGTGCTGGGTAGCCCTGGGACAAGGATGAAAACACAATGATTCCTGTGGTATTCAAAGATCCTTGGACCCATAGGAAGAAGGACTTTAATACACTTATGCCAATAATCCTGAAGCATCTGCCACTCCCTGTCCTTGAGAATCGTGAGAAGCTGAGTTGGAGGACTGAATCCTCTCATGCCAAAGCAAAGAGAAGCAGGGTTGACCAGCACAAAGAATTTTCCTCCCAGTGCTTCAATAGTTAACTTACAACCTGCCATAACTCACAATATCTGTGGCAATGGAAGCAGAGACAGCTAACCGTCCCAATAACTGGACTTGGATTCTAAAAAAAAACTAAGAAGATACTTTCAAAGTAAAATAAGGTGGGAGATGCATGCTACCAGATAACCTATAATTTTCCAAAATTACAGTGTTATTGTTGTATGAAGAGCAAATAGATCAATGAAGCAAAAAGACCAATGAATATGAGAAATCTGGAAACAGTAATATGTATTAATGTGATTATAATGAAGTGGTATCACATCATAGAGTATAGGTGCACTAGTCAAATACACGGGACAATTGGCTCTTCTTGTAGAGCAGCAACAATAAACAGATCTCTATTTCCACACCAAACATAAAAATAAACTCTAATGTATTAAAGACCTCAATAACAAATGCAAAATTATTTAACACTCAGGGAAAAAAATGAGATAATGCCTTCATGAACCATGTAAGAAAGGAATTCTCAAATATGATGTAAACACAAAACTTAAAAGAAAATAACAGAACAGCATTAACAATATAACAAGAGGGGCGCCTGGGTGGCTCACAGTGGGTTAAGGCCTCTGCCTTTGGCTCAGGTCATGATCTCAGGGTCCTGGGATCGAGCCCTCCATCGGGCTCTCTGTTCAGCAGGGAGCCTGCTTCCCCCTCTCTTCCTGCCTGCCTCTCTACCTACTTGTGATCTCTCTCTCTCTGTGTCAAATAAATAAATAAAATCTATTTTTTTTTAAGATTTTATTTATTTATTTGACAGAGAGAGAGAGAGAGAGAGAGCACAAGCAGGGGGAGAGGGAGAAGCAGGCTTCCTACAGAGCAGGGGAAGCCCGATATGGGACTTGATCCCAGGACTCTGGGATCATGACCTGAGCCGAAGGCAGTGGCTTAACCAACTGAGCCACCCAGGCGCCCCATAAATAAATAAAATCTTAAAAAAAACAACAACAATGTAACAAGATGTTTCATGGACTAAGAAATTTGCAAGGATGACATAAAACTAAGAATCCTATAAATCTACAGGAAAAATATTAATGACACAATAGAAATATGGACTGGAGATAAACAAAATGGCCAACAAATTGATGAAAAGATGTTCAATTTCTGTATCATTCAAGGAAATGCAAAAAACACAACAATAAGAAATCAATGTATGTGTTAGATTAGAAAAATATAAAATCTGTCCAGACTAAGTATTAGTGAAATATGTATAAGATCAACTCTCATACATTGGTATAAATTGGTAAAACCCTATGGAGAATAATTTGTCAATATCTAATAAAATTGGTGATAGTACTACCCTATGATGCAATAATTCCAGCTCTAGATACGTATCCTAAAGAAATTCCTGCAAAAGCTTATAAGGGGACTTCCACAAGGATATTAATTATGACACTGTTTATAATATTAACAAATACTCACTGGGCTTGAGAAAAGAAGACATCAGTGAGACCCTGACCACAGAGATAAAGCATTAAAAAAAAAGAATCGTTCAGAGATGAGGAATGCAATACATGACATTGGAAACAGGCCTGATACAATGAACAGCAGGCTGGGAGAAGAAACAGAAGAAGTTAGTGACCTAGAAGACAAAATAATGGAAAATAATGAAGCAGAACAAGAGAGAGAAAGAAGAATTTTGCAACACAAGAATAAATGCAAGGAACTCAGTGATTCCATCAAATGTAACAACATTTGTAGGAGAGGAGTCCCAAAAGAAGAAGAGAGAAAAAAATGTGCAGAAAATCTCAAGAAATAATAGCAAAAAACTTCCCTAGTCTGGGGAAGGAAACAAACATCCAGATCCAGGAGGCACAAAAACCCCAACAAAATCAACAAGAGCAGGCTAACACCAACTTATCCTGTAGTTAAATTTGCAAAATATGGTGAAAAAGAAAAATTTCTAAACAGCAGCAAGACAAAGAAGTCCTTAGCTTACAAAGGAAAACCATAAGGCTAAAAGGAGATTTTTCAAGAGAAAACTGGCAAGCCAGGAGAGTGGCACGATATATTCCAAGTTCTGAATGGGAAAAATCTGCAGCCAAGAATCCAGCAAGACTTACACTGAGAATAAAAAGAAAGATAAAGAGTTTCCTAAACAAACAGAAGTTAAAGGAATTCATCACCACTACCCCAGTGCTGCAAGAAGACAAACTCTCCAGAAACAATGACAGTATAATAAATAATAAAATGGCAGTAAATACATATCTATCAATAATTGCTTTGAATATAATGGACTAAATGCTCCAATCAAAAGATACAGGGTGTCAGAATGGATTAAAAAAAACAAACTAAAAACCAAAAATCAAAAACAAACAAACAAAAAACAAGACCGATCTAGATGTTGCCTATAAGAAACTCATTTGAGACCTAAAGATAACTGCAGATTGAAATTGAGGGGGTGCAGAAACATTTATCACACATAAGGATGTCAAAAGAGAGCTGGAATAGCAACACTTATATTGGACAAACTAGACTTTAAAACAAAGACTGTACCAAGAGACAACATAGGTATTATATAATCATAAAGGGGACAATTCAATAAGAAGATATAACAATCGTAAATATTTATGCACCCAACATGGGAGCACACAGATATGTAAAACAATAAAAACATAGAGAAACTAATTGATAATAACACAGTAATAGGAGACTTTAATAACCCACTTACATTAATGGACAGATCATCTAAGCAGAAAATCAACAAGGAAACAATAGCCTTGAACTGGACCACATAGACTTACTAGACATATTCAGAACATTCTATCCTAAAGTAGCAGAATACACATTCTTATCAAGTGAACATGGAAGATTCTCCAGAATAGATCACATATTAAGTCACAAAACAGGCCTCAACAAATACAAGAGACTGAAATTATACCATGCACCTGTTCTGACCACAATACTATGAAACTTGAAGTCAACCACAAGAAAAAATCCGGAAGGACTACAGATACATGCAGGTTAAACAACATGCTACTAAACAATAAATGTGTCAAAAGGAAATTAAAAAAGAAATAAAAAATACATGGAAACAAATGAAAGTGAAAACACAATAGTCCAAAACCTTCGGGATGGCAAAAGTCGTCCTAAGAGGGAAGTTTTTAGCAATAGCCTACCTCAAGAAGCAAGAAAAATCTCAAATAAACAACCTAATCTTACACCAGAGGAGATAAAAAAAAGAACAACAAATGAAGGCTTACAACAGCAGAAGAAAGGAAATAATAAAGATCAGAGCAGAAATAAATGCTACAGAAACTAAAAAACAAACAAAACAAAACGACGACAATAACAACAAAACAAAACAAACAGATCAATGAAACCAGGAGCTGGTTCTTTGAAAAAAATTAACAAAATTGATAAATCTCTAGCCAAACTTACCAAAAGAAAAGAGAAAGGACCCAAGTAAATAAAATCACAGAAATACAAACAATTATAAGAGAATATTATGAAAAACTATATGCCAACAAATTAGACAACCTGGAAGAAATACATAAATTCCTAGAAACATATAAACTACCCAATTTGAAACAGGAAGAAATAGAAAACTTGAACCAACTGATAACCAGCAAAGAAACTGAATCAGTAATTAAAAAAAATTCCAACAAACAAAAGTCCAGGGCCAGATGGCTCACAGGGGAATTCTACCAAACATTTAGAGAGGAGTTAATATCTATTCTTCTCAAACTGTTCCAATAAATAGAAAAGGAAGGAAAGTTTCCACATTCATTCTATAAGGCCAGCATTACCCTGATACCAAAATCAGATAAAGACACCACTAAAAAAGAGGACTACAGGCTAATATCCCCAGTGAACATGGATGCAGAAACTCTCAATAAAATACAAGCAAACTGAATCCAACAATACATTAAAAAAAATCACTCATGACCATCAAGTGGGATTTATTCCTGGGTCACAAGGATTGTTCAATATTTGCAAATCAATCAACATAATACATCACATTGATAAAATAAAGGATAAGAAGAACCATACGATCCTCTCAACAAACACAGAAAAAGCATTTGCAAAGTACAACATCCATTCTTGATAAAAATCCTCAAGAAAATAGGGATAGAGGGAACATACCTCATCATACTAAAGGCCATATATAAAAAAGCCCATAGCTAAAATCATCCTCCATGGGGAAAAATTGAGAGCTTTTCCTCTATAGTCAGGAACAAGACAGGGATGTACACTCTCACCACTGTTATTTAACATAGCACTGGAAGAATGAGCCTCAGCAATCAGACAATGAAAAGAAATAAAAAGGCATCCAAATCAGCAGGGAAAAAAATCAAACTATCACTATTTGCAGATAACATGATACTCTATATGGAAAACCCAAAAGACCCCACCAAAAAATTACTAGAACTGTTAAACGAATTCAGTAAATTCACAGGATACAAAATCAACATACCCAAATCTCTTGCATTTCTAGACTTCAATAATGACACAACAGAGAAATCAAGGAATTGATCCCATTTGCAAGTGTACTGAAAACTGTAACATGCATAGAAATTAAACCTAACCAAAGAAGTAAAAGATCTGTACTCTGAAAACTACAAAACACTGATGAAAGAAATTGAAGATGGCATAAAGAAATGGAAAGACATTCCATGCTCATGGAGTGGAAGAACAAATACTATTAAAATGTCTATACCACCCAAAGCAATACACATTTAATGTAATCCCTATCAAAATGCCACCAGCATTTTTCACAGAGCTAGAACAAATAATCCTAAAATGTGTATGGAACCACAAAAGACCCCAGATAGCCAAAGCAACCTTAAAAAAGAAAAGCAAAGCTGGAGGCATCACAATTCTGGGCTTCAATTTCTATTACAAAGCTGTACTAATCAAGACAGTACGGTACTGGCACAAAAACAGACACATAGATCAATGGAACAGAAGAGAAAACCCAGAAATGGATGCACAAGTATATGGTCAGTTAAAACTTCAGCAAAGCAGAAAAGAATATCCAGTGGAAAAAAGATGGCCTCTTCAACAAATGGGGTTGGGAAAACTGGGCAGCAATGTGTAAAAGAATGAAATTGGACCATTTTATTAAACCATACACAAAAATAACTGAAAGACCTAAGCATGCAACTTGAAACTATCAAAATCCTAGAGGAGAACACAGGCAATAACCTCTTTGATGTCAGCTGTAGCAACTTCTTTCCAGATATGCCTCCTTAGGCAAGGGAAACTAAAGCAAAAATGAACTATTGGGACTTCATCAAGATAAAAAGCTTCTGCACAGCAAAGAAAACAATCAACAAGAGTAAAAGGCAACCTTTGGAATGGGAGAAGATATTTACAAGTAACATATGTGATCAAGGGTTAGCATCGAAAATATATAAAGAACTTAAATTCAACATTCAAAAAACAAATAATCCAATTAAAAACAAGCAAAAGACGTGAATAGACATTTTTCCAAAGATGACATCCAGATGGCCAACAGACACATGAAAAGATGCCCAATGTCACTTATCATCAGGGAAATCCAAATCAAAACTATGATGAGATATAACCTCACACCTGTCAGAATGGTGAAATCAACAACACAAGAAACAACAGGTGTTGGCAAGGATGTGGAGAAAGGGGGACCCTTTTGTATTGTTGGTAGGAAAGCAAGTCGGTGCAATTACTCTGGAGAACAGTATGGAGGTTCCTCAAAAACTTAAAAATAGCACTACCCTACCCAATTGCAGTACTTAGGGTATTTACTCAAAGGCTACAAGAATATT
>CM052884.1:63990980-64102656 GCA_028534135.1 Potos flavus | reverse complement strand
ACCAGGCAATGCAAACAAAGTTGTAGTGGTAACACTGATATCAGATAAACTATAATTTAAGAATGAAACCTAAGATACAATAAAATAAAAAAATTAAGGCAAAACCTGATCAAGAATATATTTATTACAGGTATACACCTGGGTATAGCATAAAACAAAGCAACTAATTGTAAAGAGGAAATTCAAGTATTGAACACAAGTGAATGTAACATAAGATTATTGTTGAAAATGTTATAATACTCCCTTAATAACCAAAGAGATCTAATATATATGAGAAAAATATTGATTACAAAAAATTCAGTTTAAATGTGTATATACTATATATTTTGTATATACTTAATAGCTTATAAATCATTAAGATATTTTATCTGTGAGAGATATAATGTTGATTAGTTCTCTGGCATTGAATAAAATATTAAAATATTTTTAAAACAAACATTTTTTAGTTCATATTTTCTAATATAATAAATTGAGATAACAGATTTTAAAATAATTTAATACTGATTAACTACCTGAAACTTCAAAAGAATTTTCTCAACAAACTTTGGACTGAATGAAAAATCAAACCTGAAATTATAAGCTACCCAGAAAACAAAAAGTTGAAACCTTTAAAAACTTGTGGGATATGAGTAGAGAAAAAGGTCTACATTTAAATAAATTTTGGTCATCTTCTTAACAAATAAAAAAAAATCTTAAATGAAACAAGAAAATAAAGAATCAGTTTAACAGCTAAAATTTGTAAAATTGAAATAAGAACAAAAATGCATAAAAAACTAGATCTATTAAAAGAAAGAAACTCCCAGAAGCCTAATTATGAATAGAAAGAGCAAACATCAATACAACTAGGAATGGAAAAAGGGACATAATCATAGTTATTAAAATAATTACATGAGAAACTGTTGGTAACTGATTTGTAAATTCTTAGGAAATGGATAATTTTTCAAAAGTATTAATTACTATAATTGTCCATAAAATAAGTATTGAGAAGAACCCATCTTAGAAGACATTGGAAAAGTGAAAAAAATCTATCATTTTCAAAGGCTTTAAGATCATGTGACTGTATAGACAGATTTACTGACATTTTAAAAAGCAATGAATCTTAATATATGTTTCCATATTAAGAGTAAGAAATGACAGCTCTCAAATGTAGCTTATAAAGTATCAACACTAAATATAGATAAATAACAAAACCATTGAGTAGCTCATATATGAATGAAAATTCTAAATACTTACATGAAAATTCTTAATATATTAATATTACATGCAGAAATCTGGAGGATCTGACTAGACATTTCTCCAAAGAACATGTGCAAATACCCAAAAAGCCCACAAAAAGATTCTGGACTTTGTTAGCCATCTGGGAAATGCAAATCAAAACCACAATGTGACACCACTTCATACCCACAAGGACAGCTAGAATCAAAACAGATAACAAGTGTTGGTAAGGATGTGGAGAATTTGAAACAATTATACTTTGCTGGTAGGAATGTAAAATGGTATAGCCATCTGTGTAAAACAGTTAAACATAGAATTATCATATGACCTATCAGTTCGACTCATAGGTATAAACAAAAGAGAATTAAAAATATATATTTAAACGAAGACTTGGACAGAAATATTTATAGTGGCTTTATTCATAATAAATGTATGGAAGCAACCCAAAATCAATTAACTGATGAAGCGAGAAACGAATGTAACATCCACATGAGCATGTGACCACACACACACACACACACACACACACACACACACACACACACTGGAGTATTTGGCCATGGAAAGGAATGAGGTTTTGATACATACTAAAACATGGATATCAACCTTGAAAAACATGTTTACTGAGAGAAGCCAGACACAAGAGCCCACATATTGTAAGATTCTATTAAAATGGAATACCAGACTAGGCAAATCCAGAGAGCCAGAAAGTAGTGTAATGTTTGCCAGAGGCTAAGGTGAAGGGGCATGGAGGTGACTGCTTAATGGATTTGTGGTTTCTTTTGGGGGTGATAAAGATATTCTAAAATTAGAAATTGGTAATAGTCGCACAACTTTGTGACAATATGAAAAACCCACTGACTCATAAACATTATATAGGGAATTTCATGGTATTTGAATTATATCTCAATAAAGATGCTTTTAAAAGTTTTTAAAAAGAACAGAATTAATACACTATGAATAAGGTAGATTTATTTAGAGAATAAAAAAGATGATTCTTTTTTATTCAACATCACTAATAAAGAAAATAATCAACACAGTCCTCAACCTTAGTCCACTATGGGAAAGAAATCAGTAGATGTAGACTTTTATGACTTGCTTTTTTCCAATGAAAAGTATGTTTATAACATTCATCCATGTTATTGGAAATACTTTTATTTCTAATAATTACATTAGCATTAATTAATATTAATTTCTAATATTACATGGTGTGAATATACCATATTCATCTAGTCTTCCATTAATGAATATTTAGACTGCTTCCAGATTATTCCCATTATAAATAATATTGAGGATTATTACATATCTCCAGTACACATATTGGTAAGTGCCTCTTTAGGATAAACCAAAGAATAAGATTACTAGCTGGCAGGATGTGTGCCTAGTTTCCAAAATATATAGTATGATACCATTTTTCTGAAGCTCAAAAACCAGTAAAAACCAATAAAAAAATTTATTTGTGCATTTGTGTTGAAATTATATATTTTTAAATGCAAGGGAATAATAAATATGCAATTCTGAAAAGACTTTGCACGTAAGGATGAGGGACAAAAGGACAGAATAGTGAGCAATGAACAAGAATAAGATAACTTCAAATTATGGGTAATGTTGTTCTTTATATTTTAAGTTGGATGGTTTATTCACAAATGTTCACTTTATATGCCTCTCAACACATATATGAATTACAAATGCTGTTTTGTAAGAATATTCTAAAACAATAAATGCTTAAAAGACACTTGATAAAATTTGGTAACCATCCCAAATAAAAACTCTAGACAAAATAGAATGAGAAGACAATCTAGCTGTGCTAAAGTCTATCTACTAAAAAACAGCAGCAGCAATCTCAAAGGATAGAGAGATTTGTTAAAAAATTAAAAAGTCAGATAAGACTTCATTATTATTTAGTAGGATTTTTTTTTTTACATTTTAGCCAAAAGAGGACAAAATTAAAAGTTTTATAAATACCAGAGAAAATTATTTAAAATGTCTTTGTTAATAATATATGGAAATAGCTCTGGTAAACATCTCTATCACACAAAAAATATATTGCTTAGGTATAAAAAGCACTGCATATTCACAAAGTATGTATAATGATGACTATTGGACCACTGCTTTTACTGAGAACAAAGTGAACATTATCAATAAGGCAAAGATTGAGTAAACTGTGGTTTGTCCACACCACGAATGTCATTTAATACCTTTAAAATGAATGAATCTATCAACTTGAAGAATATATCATATAAAGCTGGCATTTCTCTAAGTCAAAAGCAGTTGAATACTGGAAATTCCATATTGCTATTCATACATTTGTAAATATAATATATACTTACGTAGGTTATATGGACATAGATATCACATGCTACATACATATATGCATATGTATGTCCATATTACAAACATAGGTATATAAACACAAACTTCTACCTACATAATCTTGAAGTATAGATTTGTAACTGTGTATATTAGGTGGTTACAAGGGAAGGAGGTACAACTACAGGAAGAAATGAAAAAAATTGGGGAAAAAAGAGTAATTAAAAAAATACTCAAAAAAAAGTCACCCAGTATAACCCAGCATTATAAATACCTTCAAAAACAAAACAAAACAAAAGTATACAGCACATGTCTATATGGGAAAAAAAATGAGGGTTGTTTCTGAAGGTGTAGGGAAATGAATTTTATTTTTTCTCCTCAGGTGCTTATGTTTGAATTTGTTGTATCAGCAAGTGTTTTCTTCCTAGTTGCTGTTTTAGGAAAAAAAAGTAAGAGGACCATTTATATCATGGAAGAAAAAGTGTAGAAAGTTTGGACATTTATATAACAAAAAATGTTAACGGGGGAAATCTCCCTTAAATTCCACTACCCAAGCCAACTACTATTAACATTTGTATGCATTCTTTTATAATGAGGGTATGTGCCATACATTCCATTTCATACTTTTGTTACTTAACATTATACAAAAATATGATAATCATACAATATTTCATTATTTGGGCATGCTAATTTACTTCATTATACCTAATGCTAAAAAACATCTGGTCACTTTTCATTTGTTCTCTTTTGATTAATGACTAGAAGCACCAGGCACATTTTCCCTATAAATACTAGTTTATACCATTTCCCTAGGAAATTCTCTTACAAATTGAATCCTGACTCTAAAGGTGTGAAGACTTTTTAAAAATCTTGATACTTAGTGCAGAATTGCCTTACCAGCCGTTTTACCTAGTAGCTAAAGCAGTTGGTAAATTACTGCCCAAATTAGCACCTCTGCTTCTGACAGTATTTAGATCATTGTACTTGGGAGATTCAGACCTACATTTCAGTGGATAACCACAAACAACCCCATGTAACAATTCATTAAAGTTAGGTTGTTGAAGGTGTCCATTGTAGGAAGCATATATTAGTATGTGCCTCAAATAAGAAATTGTTGCTACTTTTTTTTTTTTTGGAAGTATGCACAGAAAAAGGGTAATGCACAGAAAAAAAGGGTAAATGCACAGAAAACAAAAAAATGCACACAAAAAAGGGGTAATCCACAGAAAACATTGGCTTTACCTGGAACCAGTCCTTCTAACCACATTCATGCTGAAGTGATTTGGCCTCTAAGTAATTAAACAAGTGGAGTTCTTTCAGAGTAACAAAAGGTTAATTTGATCTTATTTTCAAAGGCACTTGAATCTGGCTTTCACTTGGGCCATCAATACAGAACAACTGTCCTACAGCTACTCATTAGAATTGCTGAACTGAGTGCTGGAAAGGCAGGTGCAGACATTCTTTTACTCTCCACACACATTCTAGAAGCCTAATAGGAAGCATGATGAAGCCAGCCACCATTCACCAAATGGAATCTATAAATCCAGGGGTATACTGAAGTAAATTTTCTGATATTTAAAAGTTGTGTGACAATTTCGTTTTGTCCTGCTTTCATTTAATGATAATCCTTTAAAAATTGTAGGTTCCTGAGGTAAAAAAAAAAAACACAAAAAAACAAAAAAAACCACCACACATTCTTACAGGGGTAAATTGCTCTTTTCATGGAAGAGGTATTAGATTCTCAAGTAACTGTTCTTCCAACTAGTAACTAATATTTGTGACAAGCATGATCATATTCCAAGGAAATCATGAGGACAAGAAGGAGTGAAAAGAAACCTCTCCATTTCCCTTCACTGCCAAACTTTTAGTAATAATTTTAAGACAGAACGAATACCAAAGCTGCATGCAGACTTCTTTTACCCTTCTTAAATATATACTAATTATTTTGAACATCCAACATGGGATATTTATCTGTTTGTTAAATGCTCATTTATCCTTTAAGATTCTCCAGATATTAACCATCCATGTCATTATAGTTTACAGACTTTTGTGGCCCTAGTAGACATTCAGATATCTCCCTGGCATATAAAATTAGATAATGTAACACCCTCAACATGAGTTGCCACTCCTGGATCCAGAACATATGAGATGCTTACATCTTTGTTGGAAATGTTTGGCATAAAAGTCAAGAAGTATATAAAACTCTGCAAAAGATGGGTATCAAAAGCCTTCCTTCCTTGTGCAGATTTGAAAGAAGCAGTTTTTTATCATCTATATGAGAGATGAGTTAAAATGTTAGGGTGTAGAAACCAAAAGTTAGAGACCACCTTGAACCTTCTGGTGTCCCTTCTCTAGGGAGAGTCAGTATTAAGAGGGTAAGAAAAAATTCCAATGTCCTCTAAATAAACTACACTTTTATTCTTTTCAGGATGGTTCTGGAATTTTCAAGAGTTCCCAACTGTTGAGATAAGGACTACAACACATGCTAGCTACCTGCCCACTACTCTCCTAGTTCTGTTTTTGCATTCAGCTAGAATAACAATTCACAAACCTGACTGTACCTTACAAAAAACAGCTGTGTCCATGCGCCATACCCAGAGATTTGGATTCCAATAGTCTGGTTTGAGTGTCTGGTTTCAGAGTTTATTTTAAAGCTCCCCAGGAAATTCTAAGGTACAACCATGATTTTTTTTTTAAGATTTTCATTTATTTATTTGACGGAGAGACAGCGCGAGAGAGGGAACACAAGCAGGGAAAAGCAGGCTTCCTGCTGAGCAGGGAGCCTGATGTGAGGCTTGATCCCAGGATCCAGGGATCATGACCTGAGCCAAAGGCAGCCGTTTAACCGACTGAGCCACCCAGGCACCCCAGGTATAACCATGATTGAGGGCCACTGAGCTCAAACACTGGAGAGTAAGCAACCTGCCCTCATGGAGTTCATAATTTGGTGAAAACAGAAGTTATCCAGTTCCTAACACACAATTTATCCTCCTACTAACACTGCTACAATAATTTGTATAAAGAAAGCTAGTATTTGCCATGTTAGCGTATGTCATGTACATTAACCGTAAGGGTGGCATAGTATCTCCATTTTTCAAAAGACAAGAAAAAAAGCTCTTTAGCAGACATTTGTCACACATTCACTGTGAGTCAGACACTTTTCTGGGCATTGGGGGCTTAGCCCAGATTAAGAGGCAAGATCAGTCTGTAGATAGATGTCATGAAATTTGTCTAAAGTCCACAAGGCAGAACGTTCTCAAAAATACCCAGCCACCAGCCATCCAGATCCTGCCCTGACAAGTACGAAGGCAAGGGAGTTTTCTCTTTGACTTCAATCTCAATACCTACTACTATAAGCAAGAGGAATCTATTTCATCTGCTTGTGCTCTTAGGAAATATCCAGCAGGTCTTGGGAGAGTGATAAGGATGTGTTTCCACTTTAATGCAACCCTTCCATTACTCTTTCAGTTACTAACCTCAATCATGCTTGAAGACCATTATTAAGTCATGCCGCAATCTTCGCCTGCCCAGATTAAAGAACCCATCTTCTCTAACCTTTTCCTCAGAGTAATGACCTTATGGACCTTTCATCATTTTCACTGTTCTTTTCTGAGTTCTCTCCCACAGTCATTGAGTCCTGTATGCATAGAAATGATGAATAATGCACATAAGCCCTTTATGAAGGGGTCTTCGTAGCTGGCCTTATAGGCCCTTTGAATCAAGATAGACTTCACCTGTAAGGCATTCACTTTAGAGGAACACGATTTAATATTTTGTACAGTCTGACTCTGATTTAAACACCATTTATTGAGCACTTACTATGTGCTAGGCAGTAACTTAGGGGTCTCTCACATGTCATCTCACTGAATATTTACAATGACCTCTGGAGGAAGGCATTGTAAATTCCCCTTTTATTGAGGAATAAACTAAGGCTGGAAGAAGTTAAGGGACAGGCAGATCTGTCCAAGACCATAGAGCCAGGAGCCAGAAAAGCAGCTATGAAGAAGTAAAAGGCAGCAAACCACAACAGTAGAAAATAAGTTTAATTTATTTCCCTAACTATTTATTCATATCACTCTAGTTGGCTTAGGAGGGAAATAGTAAGGAAAATACTAAAACAAAGCCATTTGAGGGGAACTGAATGCTGTAATGTTATAATTGGCTGAACTGCTTATTTCCCTCCTCTTCGGTGGTATTGATTAGGCACAGGTATAATACTAATGAGCAATTTGTGGAGGTGAAGAACAGACTCCTTCCCACTGCACACACAGGGGAGCTTTAATCAGGCATTTATTGCAGAGCAGTTCAGTTAAATTCCTCGTAGCCTGAGAGGTCTGAAGGCTATTTTAACTCAAGGAATTACTGCTCAGGATTTTTTGCTAGAGAAGTGTGACAATTTAGCATGTCTGTGGCTGACACTGTCAAGTCAAATGGAGAGTCTAATAGCTTTACTTACAAAAGAGTCTGCCAGGTGGCGTGACAGGTTCTTCCCTGACAGTGAAACTGTCCTACTTCCCTACTCTATTTGACTAGGTCCTGCTACCACAATCTCTTACTTGACTGATTTGCATTTTTTCTTGAATGGGAACAGGAAGGCAATTTGTAGGAAGAGCAGCCTTGATGCCATGTTGGTAATGGAATGGTTAAAATAAAACTACCGCTGGGCTTAGGACGGCTTAAAATTCTGCTGATCCCAAAGCTAATAGTAAAAGCTTCAGGAAAACTTATTTCAGAAAGGGAAGGATTTTTGCCATTGTACCAGAGAGAATCAATTAGTAGTCATTTGTTGTTTTCCAAAGTCTCCTATTACATCCCTAACTAAATTTGAAAGACAGAAAAAAAATAGTGAATTTTACACAAGAGGTTTCCAGATCAATTCAATTGTTCAAAAATGAGTTCTGCTTACTTCTGCACCAGAGTGAAGGAACCAACAAGAAGACAGCCTCTCAAGAGAGGGAGACTAGACTAGCAGAGAGTTATAGAAAGCATAGCACACAAGGAAAAGTTAAATGACCTGGAAAGGTTTTCACTGGAGAAAAAAAGACTTAGAAATGAAGGGAGAAGTGATGATATATAAGTAGAAGGGGAATTAGAATTTGATCATATTTTCATCAAAGTCAATCCCCATGATATTAATATATTATCATAAAAGAAGTTGTTGGAAAGGCTTCATGCATGATTACCTGTCCTTGAGAGAAGTGATGCTCCTTTTGTTTTATCCTTGTATTTTCTGGTGTGTCTTTCCGATGGCCCACAAAAAGGCACAGATAGAACAGCCCCAAATCACACAGTAAGTTATCCTTTACTTTCTTTTTCATCCTTCTGGTAACAAGGAGTAGGGATCAGTTTCTAATCCTTCCTAATAATTCTTGTTAACTGAGAAAAAGGCCCATAGCTATAGGAATTGATAGAGCATAGCTAGAACTAATAATTTCGTTTCATATCTATAGTATGTATTTTTACCTAATGATCTTTTGTTTAAGGCAAGTGAAAATGGGTTTACATTTCTGGTAGTGCTAACAATGTATCCTTGTTACATAAATTTATTCTAGTATAAAAATTAATTAAAAAGAAATTATTAGTAATTAATTATACAGGCACAACTCAGATGCTGTCACAGATGTAGCAACATTATCAAGGTATTATTTAGACACGCTGAGATTCGAAAATGCTTGAGTAGTTGGTAAGACAGCTTCTTGGGAGTGATGAATTTTAAGCAGTGGGTGGCTTGATGGCTGGTATGATACTCTGTGTAGTAACTCCCATACTGGATAGAGGCCAGAACTCACTGATGTCTGATGTATCTTCAACCTTAAGCTGTTGCAATTCTTTGCTGTACATTCTTGAGCCTCTATTACTCAGACTTGCTATGCTAACAAATGATTTCAACATTTCTGAATAGATCAAAATGACAACAATAAAACATTTGTTTCTTATACATATTACATGAAGGCTGCAAGTCAGTTCAAGCTTTGTTCCAGGTCTATGACGAATCTGCTCCACATGTCTTCCCATTCTGAAAATCAGGATGAGAGAGCAGCCCCTTTGTATAACATGCTTTTTCTAGCAGCAGGGAGCTTTTGCTTGGATACCACCCACATCCTATTCACTCACATACTAATGGCCAAAGCAAGTCACGAGGCCAGTATTGCCAATGGTGTCTACAGGAGGCACTGTAAGTGATATGACAAAGGCTGTAGATGTGTATTCCTCTTAGCGGTGGAAAGGAAACAGATAGCTATAAAAAACGTTACAATTTACCACAGAACCATTCAGGTTGGGGATATGCGGAACATAATTAAAATTTTCCCAGCAGGGAGCAACTTTAGAAATCAATACTTCCAATTAAAATGACACTAAAATACGGCTCTGTCACATCTTCACATAATTAAAAAACATTGATAAAATAAATAGAAGAGCTTTTAAGGAAGTTCGTTTATCGTTATGATAAATGTTAACATGAGGCAAAGGAAAAATTTAGGGCATTAAGACAGATTTTGCTTTTAGCTTTTTTTTCCCCTTTTGTTTTTCTCCCATGTAGGCTGTAAGGCATCTGGTCATATCAGAAAGACCACGCAGACCACTACAGAAAGACCACGCAGACCACGCAGACCACTACAGGGATATATGTGGCACTGCAAGAGTTCCTTCCCACTCTGGGTCTCTAAGATGCCTTCCAGCTCAGATATGCATTGAAGTGAGATAACAGATGTGAAAAAAAATAACTTTGTCAAATGGAGAATATTATTAGTATTAGCTAAAGTTAATACACTTGGTGTATTAATTAATGATTACTGTATGTAGTAAAATCTCCACACTTATTCTATAGAAGATGACAGCCACAAGCTAAGAGATGACCCCTCTAGGGAGAAGATAAAGAAAGTGCAAAAACCTCAAGGAAACAACGAAATTATTATAGTCAATGAAGAAAGTTGATGTGACTAAAGCAATTTAAGCCATGGAGATAGTGACAGGAGATGAGGAAGGACAAAGAGATAAACAGAGGCCAGATTGTGCAGGATCTCACAGACTCAGGTTGAGATTACATTTTAATGTGAGAGGGATGATAAGCCTCAAGGCAGTTTTGTAAAGGGGAAATATCCCACAAATAGTACATGGTACATGTCTTTTAAGAAATTTAAGGAATACTTCGGATTTTAAGAAACATCTATTTGCCTTCCTTATCCCCTCATGGTAAAATAAGGCATCCTTTTAGAATACCTGGACAGACACTTTGAGCTATGAGGCTCTTAGAACACAGATTTATGCAACTTTTAAGAGATAATTTGTTTTCTTAATACTTAGTAGAGATTTCTAAGCCTTGTGTGACTCAAACTACAGGTTATCGCATGTAAGCCTTATATTTCCACCCTCTGCCCCCAAACGTTTGTCTGCCAAATAATTGAACTCGTTACCCGCAAATTATCTTGCTCACAAAAGACAGATCCTGCTCTGGGTTTCTTGTGCCCAGTAACATTTGACAAAGGGAATGCCAGGTTAGCTTTGAGGATAGAGCTCTCTCTAATCTGAGGGAATGCTGAAAATATTCCTTCCTTCCCTAAAACAATAACAGGTACCTGATAATCTAAAACTATGTGTATAAAATTGAACTCACATCTCAGAAATTCCTTTCAAAATATGAATAAGTAAATGAATGATATAGAAAACCAGTGATATTTAGTACGGACAAATCAATAGATTAGGTAGTCAGTCACCTAGAAGGTCCTGAATATTCACCCAACACAGAATAAGTGACTTTGATCTGGGAAAATGAATGGAAAAGGGTCTGAAGAGGTTAGGGCTTAAGGAATGCAGGCCTAGAGGCCCAGAGGCATGGGGCAGAAAGGAGGGAACTGACGGAAACATGAAATTTCTCTCATTCCTCTGTGTTCCTCCATCTGGAATGTTGGCCCTATCCCAACACTCCTATCTTTTCTAGGACTCTAGTTCAAATGGTGCCACAGTCATGAAGATTCCCTGATTTCCCAGTAGGAAGAATTCTCATCTAAACTTCTATATGCATATCTGTGCCTCCCTACGACACTTCCACTTCCCACCTTGGATTGTAGTCACCTTTCTGCTCTGTATGTTTTGTCTCCCCTAGTATTAGAAAAACAATTTGAGGCTAAGACTAAGTTTGATTAATGTCTGTTTCTCTATTCTCTATATCTGGGAGCTTTGCACAGTGCTTTATCCATAGTAGACATCTAATAACTGGTAATAACATGGATGATTTAAATAGAAGAAAGAGAGGGAGTGAGGGATGGAGGAGGAAGAAAGAAGGAATTATTAGAAACATTTCCTATTTGACTCTTTCTTCTCGGATGCTTCTTTCCCCTCAGCAGATATCAACGACATAATAGATTTTTCAGATTGTTCAAGAATAGCAAAGGTTTGTCATTTTTTTCCCTAAGAAGTGATCCCTAATTTTTCATACCAATCCATCTGACTTGATTCAAATACTACACTGATCTTTCTCCTCCTCTCAGTATAATGAGATAACAAGACAAGTAAACAAGTAGAGGAAGGTTTTATTTTCCAAGAGGCATCTCAGAATATGCTCTCAATAGTTAACTGGAAACTTAGCAGTAGGTAAAGGCCAAGGAGTGATTTATGACTCAATAACAACTGAAAGAATAATGTGCTTAGTGGCATGAGTTAAAATAATGTTGTAATGCCCCAAATCTTTAAAGTTCAACAATGTAAATTAAGGGAAAGCAAGTTGTACCTGATAAGCATATAGGGTCTCAGGTATCTGGAAATACAATAGAACTAATGATGAACTGAGCTGAAGGGAGAAGGGGGTTTGCTAATCAGGGAAAAGAGTGAATTGGATTTTTCAGGAGACTACAAATATTACTGAACAGTGAGCCATAGCTGGGCAGAGAAGTTTTGGAATAAAAACAAAACAAAACAAACCAGACAGTGAGCCTTGTGTCTTGCTTCTGGGAGCTTAACAGCTCAAAGGCCATCAGGAAAAAAAAAAATCAGTCTTATTCCCCCACTGACTCTAGTGCTAAAGTCACTCTTGAAATTGAACTCAATTGAATGCCATAGTCTTTGGGAACAGGCTAAAATTAAGTGTTTTAAACCTTGTTTCTTTTGTATTTGTTGACTCGAGTCATCTTGGACTTTTCATATGAAAGAAAAAATTAAATTTTTGATATTTCCATTATAGCTTTAAATACTCAATTAGGAGCCTAAATCTATTGGCTTTTCACATATGCATGTGTATAGACATGTCTGTAAGTGTGTATTCAGTGAAGTAATGAAGACCATGAACTCGGGAATCACATAGAACTGGTTTAGTGTCTCAGGTTTGCCTCTTTTAGCCACTGACCTGGGACAAAGTCCTAAGCTCTCCAAGCCTCATTTCCTTATTTTTATAATGAGAATAATGATGGCACCTTCTTCATTCAACTGTTGTGATTATTAGATGTTACAAGAAATGCAAAGTGCTCACCATGGCCAGCAAACAATAAATGGCAGCTATCATATTATGACACCTTCATTTAATCTTTGAAGTTATTTTCAGTTCTTTAAAGTCTACCATTTAAGGGAAATATCTTGTTTCCAGCTCACCAGTTAGGAAACATGGATCTTTGGATCAAAAAGACCTGAGAATAAATTAGAAAGGAACATAGACCTAAATATTTTTATTAAAGTCTATTCTGGTGGTCAAAATTGAAAAAGTGGCAAGCCTGATAATTTTATCTTAGGCTCAATTTTATTCATTTTCCCCAGGTTAGTTTCTCTAAACCTTCTGAATTCATTTCCAAACCTGTAATCTTTTTCAAATATAGAGAAAAAGACCACTGAAAAGAGAGACGAGAGAAAAAAAAAGTGATACACAATGTGATTCATGTATAGAGCCATTTTTCCTTGCAGATTCCTGACTGCAAGGAATGACAAACACCAGCAAATGCAAAGTTGTAAATCTGGGAAGAATTTCTCTGCAAGTTTTTGTAGTTTTAAACAGATATGCTCTGTTTTAGAAGGTTTGGGTCTGATCCTTTCTAAATATAACGATGAGGACTATTTGACAATATTTAGAAGTGACTATTATGTACATCTGCTTTACTATGCCAGATGCTGGCAATGTCAGAATGAGTAAGGCACAAGGAGTTCACAGCCTCTACAGGGGAGAAACACTTAAACGAATGTCAGCGCAGCATGGTAAGTTCCGGTCATGAAATGCATAGACTACCAAATATAGGACAGGCACTACCACTGACCTGGAGCTAGTGGGGAAATGTACCAGAAGTGGTAACAGTGGAGCTAAATCTGCAAAGAGCAGAGCAGTAAGAAGTACATATCAGGCAATTTAAAATGATGAAGACAAAAATATGAAAAGAGGTTTAAGGAAGATCCATATGTATGGTTGAAATACATAGTTAAAGGCAAGATAAGGCAAAAGATGAGACTGGAGAAGTGGCCACACCTGAAAACCTAAGATATCACACTAAGGACAGAGGATTTTACCCTTTTGAGCGTAGGCAAAGGGAGCCATTGAGGCTTTAATCTGAAGTGACAGGATCATATCTGAATTTTAGATGGATTTTTTAAACACAGTAGGTAAGGTTACATTGTACCAGCTTTGGCCATGCTATGCACATTTCTTCACCTCAATTCTCTCCATCTCTAAGTGGGAATGAAAAAAGTCCTTACCTCATAGCATAGTGGTGAGAGTTAAATGAGTTCATATAGAAAACCACCTATGCAAGTACCTGGCATATCAGTAAATGTTAGTTGTTTGCCTTTTATAGATGAAGACTGAAAAATCATTAGCCAAATTCTACTCTTCATTAAACTCTTCAGATGAACTCAAAGAAGGGATGATACATGTCATCAGTGATGACACTTGCATTCAAAAAGATCCACTGTGTGTCCCAGTCTCATTCAAAAAGGGTTCGAGAAATCTAGCAATCCAAAGAACCATCTAATCTCTCCTTAAACAATGCAGTGGAATTTATACTTTCACAATGCCTTTGAATTCAAGATGCTGCAACCCAACACCCTCCAGTCCCTTAGGGCACCTTACTTACCTCAAATACAATGCTTACTCTACTGCATTATCATTAGGTTTCATTTGTCTATACCAAAAAAGCCCTGGACCTTGAGCAGCTTGAAATCAGGTTCGCTATCTTTGCATCCCCAAGCCTATAAAAATGTGTGGCATACAGAAAGTCTTCAATTCTCTTTAACAAGTAAAGATAATTCACATTTTAATTAAAATCCAAGTGAAGGGGAATGGGAAATGAAGTCCATTTTTCAAGGTTCTGCCCCAAACTACAAAGAGCTATGGCAAAGGTAACAGTGAGCAGAACAGGGTTAGTAGGAACCTAATTTCTTTTGAGATTATAGAATTTTCGAGCTGGATGAAAACCCAAGGGACGTTTTCCAACTGAGGCTGCATGGCTTTCTGATGAAGTGGAGGGAGGGTACTAGATACTTCTGTAAAACTTTTCTTTGCAAGTGGAGTTCATTCAACACAGTCATTTTCACTTCTAGGACTCATAAAATCTACTTTAAAAAATGTACTGTAATTACACAGGATTTGGTCTTCTGGTTGTAGGGAATCAAATTTTACCAGCCCAAGATATATTTCTTTGGCTTATTACTAGTTCTAAGCCGGTTATTTTTAAGAAACTGCAGACACAAGAGGAGCTAAAAAAAAAACCTGAGAAGTTACCCTTTTGTAAGAGATATTTCCACATATAAGGGAAATCTCCATTTGTGAGGGTGTCTTCCTCAATACAGGAGGAGGGAATGACTCTACCTCTCTAGCAACTGTTATCAAAAGGAAGGCATGTACTTAAATCTGAAGGTTGTTCCTTTATCCTGGTTTATGGTGCTTTTCCTAGTAACCTCCCATAACTGACTCCCCACCCCTAATGTCTGTAGCTGGAGATGGTATTTTAAGGTGATGACTTTGGTCACTTCAGTGAGTCATTCAGGTCACGCCCATGTGTGCGGAGGTATATGTGTTATTAAATTTTTGTTTCATTTTTTCCTGTTAATCTATCTCATATCAATTTGATTCTTAGACCAACTAGGAAAACTCTGAAGGTATTAAAAAGAAAAGGATAGGTCCAAAGTGGAATTACCTGCCCCCAGGATAGCAAACCAAAACTAACTGCAGTTTCAACCTCTCCACGAGAATTTTAAACCAATCAATTGGGAATTTTCTCCTCAGCGACAATGAGGTAATCTGTCACATGGGCTCTCTCCAGCCCCATCCCCCAAGGACGATGAGGTAATCTGCATATTAAGACTTCCCGCCTTTCCCCTAAGGGAAGGTGATCTTGTCTAAAACAATCCCTTTTTTTCTTTTGCTAATAACTCCTGGCCCATGCTCTTTCCTATAAAAAAAATATCCATTTTATACAACTCCTTGGAGCATCTACTTGCTAGATGGGATGTTTTACCATTCATTAATTGCTTAATAAATCCACTTTGATCTCAGATTTACTCAGTTGAATTCTGTTTTTTAACAAAGAGTACAGGAAGATATTTTCCTCCCCAACCTACTCGTCCTATGCTAAGTAGAATAAGCTAGATACAGAAAGACAAATACTACATGATCTTGATGAGGGAATAGAAGCCTAGCCTAAGAGAAAGCATAAGCTGATACCCTGCAACCCCTCTCCTCTCTCCTCCCCCACCATCCTGGGTGGGAAATGTATGACATTCTTCCAGGAATCTCCCGGTGGTCTTAATGCCTTGCTAGACGGATCAACAACCTTAACTTGACAATGGCAAGGCCTCCATTATCTTGTAGATCCTCTTTAGCATATAAAAGTACTGTTGAAACCTCCCTTTTCCTTACTTCCCCCAACTCCTGAGTATATAATCAGCCACCCCTCATAACCCCAGTGCAGCAGCTCTTTCTGCCCACGGGTCCTGCCCATGGGTCCTATCCTTGTACTTTAACAAAACCACCATTTTGTACCAAAGACATCTCAAGAATTCCTTCTTGGTTGTTGGCTCCAAACTTCACCTATATTCCAAAACCGCATCAATCTCACATATATGAGGAATCTAAAAACGTCAGACTTGTAGAACTCATAGAGAGAAGTTGGTTGCCAAGAGTTGGAGGGTAGGGGAAATAGGAAAAACACTGATCTAAATATACAAACTTTCACTTATAAGATAAATAGTTCTGGAGATCTATTAAATAAAAAAAAAAAGATGGTTCTGGATGTGTTTTGATGGGAAGTAAGCAGACCCCTAGAAATTCCATATAGTTCTATCTATAATTTGACTGACCTGTACTTCTATTTCTATTAGGATAGAGATTCTTGGCAGTCCTGATTGATAAGTTCTAGAAGTATCTGTTTTTCTTGCTCATGGATGAATGGAATCTAGGCAAAAAGCCCAGAATTCCCAACAGAAAACTTGTGTCTGAAAGCAAGGAAGTGCTAATTCAGATTTGACCTGTCTGTTCACTGTCTTTCCAGGCAGAATTCCTCAGGAGAACTTGGGTTCATCTGTCAGTTTAGCATGCTTGTTGTGTTTTGCAAGCACGCTTTCAGATAAAAAATAATCGCCTCCATTAACAGAACTGGTCTCTGGGTGGGCATCCAATCTCGCTACCTTTCCTACAGGGCATCGTGATTCCTGGTCTTCTCTGTATCAACCTCACCCCCAGGTATACCTTTCTGGTCTAGAAGGGTCTCTCTTAAATGTTATCAATCCTGGTCCTTTTAGGTAGGACTATAGATTCTATCCAATCCACTTCATCTTTTTTTCAGGTATTTATTTGTTATTGAGTTGACAAATATAAACTCACCACTCTTAGAAGCAAATTGAGATTTGGTATAGACAAATCATAGTTTAAGTAAAATGCAAGTACATAAAAATCTTGTTATTGGCAAATTATTGGTCACAAATAATACAAAAGAGCATCAATATGTGAGTTTAGGCAAAAAAAATCATAAGAAACAAAACTGATATTGATATAACTGATAATGACTTGTAGTTAAGAATCAAGAATAACAGTAATTACAAGCCATAACCAGCTTAAAACCCTTGTAATATTCAGTGAACAAAGCATTATTCTGAAATCAACATGTTAACAGATGCTTGACCATTCTACCCTAAGAAAACTCTGGTTAACCTGATTAATGGGCTGGTTTTGCAGAAGTTGACAGACCACTGATAAGACTAAAGCTGGAGCAAACCAGGAAGAATTCTTGCAGTTGCATTTAAAGGACCAAGAATAAAGCAAAGTAAAGACATAAGCTGAGATCTTCTGGTGCCGCCATCTTTTATACATACAAGTATGTACGCATACGTTACTGGATGCTGCCTGTGCAGAAACAGCAGTATTGTTCCTCTTACCTCACCTTCTCCCAACTTCCAATCACCTACATCCACCCTCAAAACCCCACCCCTCTCTAAAATCCCATAGATACTAAACTCCCCCATTCTTAGGGAGATAGATTTGAGAAATTTTCTCTTGTCTCCTTGTTTGGTGCCATGCAACAAAACACGTTTTCTCTTTGCAAAACCAGTGTCAGTGTTTGGCTTACTGTTAGCGGCAGGCAATGGACCCATACCTGGTAAGGGTTCCCTCAAATTCTGAGAATCTGAGAATGATGAGCTGTCTCTTAAATAAACTTGAGAAATGTCTAGTTTTACCATAAAGTAATCATTAGCAATCATTTATAATAATAAAAAAAATCTTTTTAGCTTTTAGCTTCTCTAATTGCTATGCCATTGAGAACAATTCCATTGCTGGTTCCTTCTTAGTCTACGAGGGAGCTTGCTAGTGAAACTTAAGACAGAGAGAGTGAGAGAGAGCAAGAGCAAGAGTGCACACACATCTCTGTCCTAAAGTTATTTTTGAATTATGTTTACTGAAGCCTTAAATGTTATATACAGTCTTAGGAAGAAACAAAGTGGGCTGGAGAAAACTCTTGTTATCAGCTTTATCCAGAACTCTGATTTCATTAGATATAAACCCCCAAGTTCCACATTCTTCTCATTCATCTGCCGCAGTGGTTCTCCATCTGATCATACCTGAAGTACCCTGTTCCTAACAAGCATTTTGTAATGCCTTCTTTACTACCCTGAAATGAAATTTCAAAATCATTTAAACTACCTATACACATATTCTGTTTAAAAAAAATCAACATAAACTCTAAATTTAAATACAAAAAGAAAGTAATTTATAATACATTATATGCAAAAGTCTGGGAATGGCTACCCTAGAAAACTTTAATTAAGCAGTTAGATGTTTACTCTTGCTAAGTTCATATTTAATTGAAATAAGACAACATTCAATTGATTTTCAACATTTTTTTCTTCCAGCTGATATTTTTAAGAAGGCATAAATATGTATATCCATATACATGTCACAGTCACCAAGAATGCTTGGGTAGGATTTTCTAAGATAAAGATAGACCACTTACTTTGTGCCAAGTACTGCTCTAAGCACATTACCTTATTGACTCAAATAATTCTCACAACATCAAGAGAGAAAGACACTTTTACTGTCTCCAAGTTACAGCTAAAGGAGATACAAACTGGTTAAGTACTTGGCTAAAGTCACACACAGCTAGTATGTATAGCATCTGGGATTCAAAGCCAGGCAGTCTGGCTCCAAAACTCTTGATTTTAAGTCTTCTGTTAGTCTCCTGGTAAGGAACCTCTGGTAAAGATCCTAAAAAAAACAAAAAAATACACTTTTCCCCCAGTTAGTGCAGTTATTGCATTTCTGGAAAATGCAATGTATATTTAAACTGTGTAATAAATACTGCCTGTCATATGTGAAATAGGGTTGGATTCTGGGCTCAGCTACTTACAAACTGGTTTTTCATCTACATGATTATCTGGGGAAATATTCACAGCGTAGGGGACGAATTTTGCCACCTCAAGATATACCTCTTTGGCTTATCGCTTTTTTTTTTTTTTAAGATTTTATTTATTTATTTGAGAGAGAGAGAGAGAGTGTGTGTGTAAGAGAGACAGCATGAGTGGGGTGAGGGGCAGAGGGAGAAGCAGACTCCCACTGAGCAGGGAGCTCTGACGTGGGGCTCCATCCGGGGACTCCAGGACCTTGACCAGAGCCGAAGGCACATGCCCAACCAACCAACTGAGCCACTCAGGCACCCCTGGAATACTGCTTATTTTAAACTGGTTATTTTTAAGAAACTGCAGACACAAAAGAAGTTCTAAAAACCAAGATGTTACCCATTTTAAAAAACATTTACATGTATAAGGGAAATCTCCATTTGTCAGGGTGTTTCCTTTAATAGCAGATAAGATGACTCTAAATGTCCAGAAACTGTTATCGGTAGAGAAGGCAAGGGTTTAACTCTGCATAATAACTTTACCCTTGTTTACTGTGCTTTTCCTGGCAACCTCCCATAACTGACTCCCCATGCCCAACATCATCTGTCTTTAGTTGGAGATGGTATTTAAGGTGTTAACTTTGGACACTTTGGTAAGTTACTCAGTTTTTCTGGGTCTCTCCCAAGTATGTAGTAGTTATATATGTGATTAAAGTTTTGCTTGACTTTCTGTTAATCTGTCTCATGTCAATTTGATTCTTAGAGCAGCTAGAAGACCTTTGAAAGAGAAAATTTTTTCCTCCTCAGCAACATCCATCATGTAGGATATTGGGATAAGTCTTCAGTGTCTAGAACCATCCTCCACATTGCAAGACATCTGACACTGACATCCCTGGCTCCTACCCACTATATAACAATAGTAGCCCCGTCTAGTCACTATGAAAACCAAAACTATGACCACAGATTTCTAAAACTGCTCCCTGTAGCAGGTTCTCCTTGATTATTAATTTCCAAACTCTGTTGCCTCCTAGAGCCTCAGAGGACAACTTATTCTCTCCCCAAATTCAACCAGAGCTGCTCTCTTTTTATTCATTTTAGGCACTGCAGTTCTAGGCAAGATTTTGCTGGAAAAATAAAATATTTTTGCTACTTAAAAAAAATAAAAGTTGGGCGCCTGGGTGGCTCAGTGGGTTAAAGCCTCTGCCTTCGGCTCAGGTCATGATCTCAGGGTTCTGGGATCGAGCACCGCATTGGGCTCTTTGCTCAGCAGGGAGCCTGCTTCCCCCTCTCTCTCTGCCTGCCTCTCTGCCTACTTGTGATCTCTCTCTCTGTCAAATAAATAAATAAAATCTTTAAAAAAAATAAAAAAATAAAAGTTTTAAAAAAACTCCTCCAGATTAGGACTCATTGCTCAGGTCTTTTCAGTGGGAATAACAGAAAGACCTGTCTGCAGTCTCTACTGTCTGTTTCTGTCTTCTCTAGATGACTATACTGCTAATGCCTCAAGCAATTGTCACAACAGAGTTGGGGTGACAAGCTGCAGGCACAGCTAGAGGACTCGGCCCCTGATGCTGCTGGCTGTGTTTTTGTCTTGACTGATACCCACCGGACTCATATGTGGCTCCGCACTTGTGTGTCCCTCAGGACTTCAGCTAGTTGGGTGCCACATCTGGTCCACTGGATCTCAGTGGTCCTACGTTATGATGGGAACCTGCTCTGCCACTAGAGTTTCATGTGGAGGGCACTGCAATGGCCTTGCATTGCAATAAAGATAAAATAAATAAACTTGCTATTGCTAATAGAGTCCTAGACCAGGGATCAAGAGACAGTTCTTTGCCACTAATTAGTTGTGTGGCCTTGAGCAAATTATCCCACCTCTCTGGGTTTCAGTCTCTTCGTGTGTAAAATAAAACTGGATTTCAAGGTTCCTAGAGCCCTTTTCATTTCTGATCCTCGCCACTTCTCTGATCCTCTTAGGCAACTGTGGATAGAAAGGTAGCATGCCCAGCTCCAAGGCAAGTTCAGTTGTACAGTTCACTGAAGATGAGCAAGAAATACTTTTCTTGGGTTAGGCTTGCATTTTTTTTTTACATGCAAGTAAGGTACTAGGATTATTTTGACCTCTTTAAAGCATCAGCAGGAGATGGTAGCTCAAGGGAACAGACGGAACGGTGTGAACAATAGCAGTGATAACAATGCTTCAGGGAAGATGTGTTTTAGAATGAGCTTTTGCCTGGATTTTATTGTCTACTTGTCCAATGCATCCTCCTTCCTCCTTTCCTCTTTATATCAGGAAATAACTTGTCTGTGAGGCTGTCTAAGGAATTAAAAAAATAAAGTGAATGAATGAGGCTCAGGGAAGAAGAAGAAAAAAACTGAGGCAGGAGGGAATTTTATAAGGTGATGATTGAAATGTCAAGTGTTGCTTCTCAGAGAGAAAATGAAAATGCTATAACAAATTCTGGACAGATGCCAAATGCTATTGTCAGGAGATGGATAGGAGAACTTCATAGCAAATTAGGGGTCAGATTTCCAGGGAATTATTAGCATATTGCATATTACAAACAGATCAAGGTTTGGAGTGGAAAGCTTCAATTTGAGAGCCAGCTTAGTGTCTTACTAACTGGGGGACTTTGGGCAAATTACAGATATATATAGATATAAATATGTATCTCTCTATATATCTATATATCTATCTCCATATTGACAAACATTACTGTCGATCATATTTTCCACTATTAACTGTTGATATTTTGTATCAGTAAAGCACCTCTCAAAGTTTACCTCTTTGTGAGAGTCTGAAATTCTGAAATAAATAGAAGGGGAGCTGCTCTAAGGCCCTTGCTACTTCCTGGCCTTTAACTCCTAAGGTGGCTTCTAGATTCCCTCGTCAAGAACCTTAGGAATGTTTGAAAACCAACAGATTATATCCCCCTAAGGCCTCTTCTAAATTATTCTTTTATATACTCAACAAACATTTATTGTGAGCCTCATCCACACCAGACAGGGGTAGACATTGAGTATACAACATAATCATTATGTCATACCTCCTCTTCCAGAATTTTGTCCAATTGGCCTCTAATTTGCTTTTTCATGCAGGGTGCCTACAGGGAAAGCCTGAAGCCAATGAATGAAAGTATCTCTAGGTAATTACAGTTCTCCATATAAATTATTAAATTGGTATGTGCTTATACATTAGTCTTCTGCAACTAGCTTCACATGATCTCATCACTAAGAGCATGTGCTAACAAATACTGAATTTTAGATTCTGTAAGTCTGTGAAGAAGAAAGAGCTCAGATTGTGGTGAATCCACTTAAGTAAGCAAGCACCCCTTTGCAATGTCCCCCAGCAGCCAGAGTCAATACCCATATTCAATAATTCTCAATTAGAATTGGCTTATTAGTTCTAACACTCTGTGGTGAATATTTTCAGAGACAGCAAAGCCCCCAACTAATTTGCAGACAGCTAAGATGCATCCTGAGAAGTCCAGTGATCAACATATACGGTAAAGCTAGGGAATGTCTTTTGACATCCAAAGAGAATGACTATAAGTTAATGACACTGGTGCTCTCCTGAGCCTCCCAAATTGGCCCTGAACTGTTATCCTGAGATTTATTTATTGAACCATGGAAATATCCCTAGAATATGTGTCTAGGACCAAAGTAGACTGCTAAACGATAATAGTTATCAAATGTGGCAATTTAAAAATATAGTCAAAAATTCTTTGATATGTTCTAGCAAGAGGTAGGAGGTGATTTTATGTACTCTTGATCTGGAAGGCTACAACTACTTCTAGTTTTGGAGTAAAAGTGAATTTATGTGGTGTCCAAATCTAGGTCATAAAAGCTACTCGGCTTCTACCTTGTTTACTAAAATCTTGAATTTGGATCCCTGAACCCCACAGAAAAAACCCAACTACCCTGAGGGCACCCTGCTGTGGGGAAGCCCGAGTCCCATGAAGATGCCATGGATAGTTGCAGTGGGCAAGAGCCTCAGCTAAGCCCAGCCTTAAAGTCATTCTAGCCCAGGCTCCAGACATGTGAGAAATGAAACCTTCCGACTGTTCCAGACTCAGCCATTCAAGTCACATCCAGTCTTTAGAATTTTTCTAGCTGCAGCCCCAGACATCATGGAATAGAGACAAGGCACCCCTGCTTGCTCTCATCTGAATTTTTGATCCAAGGAGTCAGGAGAAGAATTAAAATGCCACTGTTATATGCTAGTAAGTGGTGGCGTGATTTGTTAGGCAGCAATAGATGACCAAAATAACAGATGAAGCTCAGTGACAGGTATAGTTCTTGTCCCTTAGCTTAGGTTAGGAATGCAGAAAAGAAATCATTCCTGAGTAGACTCCATCGAACTAAAGAGAGAGAACACATCTGATGTGGAGATAAGGAACCTTTGCGAGATTCCCCATGACTTAGATACTCAGTCCCTGAGGATTAGAAAGCATAACTGTAGACCAAAAAAAAAAAGAGTCCTGAACTGTAAAAAGAGAAAGTCCCATACTTATCCATACTGCTCTGTAACACTCATTAATGAGGCAGGCTGATATGGATGGGGGTCTAGTTCAATATAGCTGAAAATTAATTTGCTACAAATCAATTTATTAAAAATCAAGCTACCAAATAACCAATTCTCCCAAAACCATCAATACCTTATACTAGGTCTTATATAGCTCACTGCTCTCATTTTGCTACAAAGCAGGAAATAGAACCAACGATCACTCAAACGACAGAGTAAGTTTTCCTCTTTTGGCACACTGTTCATCCATTTTTCCTTCGGGACAGATATCAAGCACCATGCTTTGGAAGGGCAGGCCGAAAAGAGGTTCCTGGGTTCCTAGAGCTAGACTCTGTAGTGCAATTAAGGTAATTTTGGACAGGTTCTAGAGAATTACTAAGCAAATTTATCCTTGGTGACTATTTCAAAGAGCCCATTTGAATTTACGATGCATTCCAGGCACACATTTTCTGCAGTGGTTTCTTGCTTTATTCAGTCCAGCTTAAAATGGTATTCAAACTGTTCTTCCACTCACGGACAGGGACTCTGCTGCGACAAGAGTGTTCACCTTTGGCAACTTCAGAGAGTTCTTCTATAGGGGTATAAAGGAAAATAATCACCTAACTCTCAAAACTATGTCAAGTTTGGGTCTCAGGGAATGTGCACGCTAGCCTATGTTAGCAGACGCAGAGAGCTTCTTGGGAACATGTGACCAAATGAGGCCTCCTGCACTCTGAGAAGTCACCACTGTTGACTAAGAATCCAGCTTCCGATAGTATGCCCATGATGGACAAGGGATCAAGAAGAGACCTATACAAAAAAAGGTAAACCACGCACGCCTGGAGTAATATGGAGTGAAGATTCCACAGCAGCTCTTTCTCATGTCCAGATCTCTTGCTCCAAACCGTATGACTGCTCCCTATATGGTGAGTCAAATCTATTTCTTAGACCATCATATAGTTCCCATATCCCAGTAAAGGAACCTCCTTAACACAAGAGAGAATGCCAGGTCTTAGAGGGAATAAAACCTATTCATTTTAATCATTCTTCCTTAAATTCACAATACTACCCAGCTAAAATAGGACATTCCGCTTAATAGCTGTTTGGGTTAAGCCAAGGAGCAAGCACTGGTTTACCGGTATCCACCATGATATAGTAAGTAGATTCTTTCACATGAAAGAATTTTAAACATCCAAATGAAATGTAGCAATGCCTGCTGCCTTCCTACTTGTATTTGTTTGAGTCAGTATGATTTTCTTTTATTTAATTCTAATTGTATGAGTCTACACATTGAATAGAGTTCCATGGCCTCATTTAATAAAATTTTCCCATTTGAACCAGGATGTCCATCCTATTACTGCTCTTTTAAACTCAGCAGGCTAACCCACACACAAGACCATGAGTGACAGATAAAAGCAAGCCACTTACGGCATCCAGCAGCCTAGGAAAAAATGCCCTACATTTCTCCCAGTTTATTCTCAGCTCACTGCTTTTGCTTCTGGCTCTGCTTCTGTGGTTGCCTAACTTTTCCCTGGCTTCCACACTTCCTCAGGCCTTTGGGAGTATACCACTCCATGGGGCTCCCTTTTTAGTTTCTTGGTGTTCACTTTCCACCCGCTGAACCACACTAGCTGATTAAATCCCAAATTACCATTGTGATTACAGAAGCTGGCAGTTTTCAAATCAACTTCCATTGCTTCTCAGTTTTAAATTTTTTTCATTGCTTCTAAGTTTTATTGTTATCTTAGGCAAGATGATAAAACTCTCCATGCTTCTGTCTTCTCAACTTCATAATAGTGTGGATAATAATACTGACCTCTGAAGGATGTTGTAAGAATTAAGACTTTATAGTTAAAAGTTCAAAGATGGAACCCAGCTCATAGGAACCTAATAAACATTAATCTGCTAGGGCACCTCAGTAGCTCAGTTGGTTAAACATTTGACTCTTGATCTCAACTCAGGTTTTGATCTCAGGGTTGTGAGTTCAAATCCTGAGTTGGGCTCCGTGCTGGACATGGAGCCTACTTAAACAAACAAACAAACAAACATGTCAATCTGCCCTAACTCCAACCCACCAATGAGAGGGGGACTGAAACCTTTTTTCAGTGTTTCCTAAATCATTCTAAGAAATATCAATTCCTTAAGACATTAATAGTTTTTGTGGGGAGAAAGGTCTAGCATTAAGCATGTTGGGAAATACTACATTAAGTAAAGTTAAACTGACTTAAGTTCAGGACTATCCAGACCTTTATTAAAATATACGTTGTCCTTGATCCTCAAGGTAGAAATTTATAAAAATTAAAAAAAAAAAAAAAAAAGAGTTGAATTGTCACATCGGGTGGGGGGAATAACTGTATGGATATTGACAACCTCTAGGGCTATTTCATATTCATGTTTCATATGTTAACTTCAAATGAATTTTGAGAACTTGCCTGGTACCAGGAATTGTGCATTGTTTATCCAAATATATTTTCTCATTTATTTTTCATATCAACCCTGTGAAAATAAGAATTATTCTCACTTTATAGAGGAGGAGACTAAAGCTTAAGGAAGACAGATGTGTCCATGTTAGTAAGTGGTCATGCCCGAATTCAAACCTGAGACATCTGCCTCTAACCCAGTCTTCACTCACTGAAAGTCTTGACTTCCCATGTCACTGAGTGCTTCTCTTAATAATTCAGAGTGTTTATCCTCTGAAATAATTAGTGAGCTATGAATTGTTTCTGTTTCAGAAGTGACTGTTATCAATTATGGAATTATTAACAATGCTTCCCATCTGCCTCTAGTTTCCAGCTAAGAATGTTAATTAAAATACAAATCCATCCAAGAATTTGGGAAATTTATGACTGAAGATGTTTATCAATGATTCTGGTAAAAATGCCCAGCATGTGTTCACTAAATAACACAGATATTGATTTCACATTTCACTAGATGTCGATAATTCTTCTTTTAAAAAATTGTATTACCTCAATGACAATGTGAGGGAGCTGTGGGTGTTTCCCTCCCCAAGCAATTCATCTAGTTCACCTGTATGTGTCTCAGGAATAATATATATTGTCATATTTTTATATGCATCCTACTGATACGTAAGCCACAGAAGACAGGTTATAGCACCTCAAAGTCTCTCACCAAATTGTTGGAGCAGAAAAATAGAATCGGGCTCATGATTTAGGCTTTTAGCAACCAGAAGTATGCCTCTACACCACTGAGGGCTACGACCCTGGAGAAAATACCCAAATTCATCCCCAGCCATGTAAAAAGAGTTCTACTTAAGGTAGATTCACCTAAGCTGCTCTATCACACCTAATTCCTGTCCGGAAAAAGCCCTGTAGCTACCTCAAACCAACAACCCTTCTGGGAATGGAGTTTAAAGTCTCGCTAATCATTCCCAATAACCAAGGCAGAATTAACTTTAAAAAAGACATCATAAAAGCATCTCCACATTTTGTCATTTGAGTACTGAGCAAAGACAGCAGACTTCTAATATTGTTGGCCTCTCAGAATACTTAGGCTTTAGTTGTTCTGGTCTCAGGTTCAGCAGAGTCAGTGGGAGCCACACCTGTCATGTCTGCCATCCTCAGTCACTGGACAGTACATGAGTCCTTCTAGCTAACAAATATGATTCACATCCATCTATCATTCTGTGCATTTCTCCATTATGTTCTTTCACCTATTTCTGGTCTTTACAAATACCTTCCATTATGCTCACTGGAAACCCTGTTCCAATGTCAACAGACCCCATCCCACTACATCCTCAGCTCTTCCCAATCCCTCTATCTCCTGGTGTGGACCCATTAATTTCATATTCATTCATCTATAGGGTGAGAATTAGTTGGCATTCAGCATTAATTGTGCATCAGGCAACATGCTAAGCATGGGACTATAACCTGCTTCTCCAGGGAAATTCCTCTCCCTATGTTTCCAAAGCTAATAAAGTCCAGGATCATTCTCCTAGTGTTCTTTACTGATCCTGTATCTTTGTTTCACTGGTCCTCATGCAAACCTCCTTCATCCACTGAAGTTCATGTCATTCCACTTGCCCACCTCTGCTCTACCTCTCATTTCTATCATCTAATCTTCTGGTGATCATTTCATCAACTGAACTCATCTACTAAACACTTTGAAACATACCTCAAAGTCTTTTATCTCCACTTCTGATTTCTACCATTATAAAGACGGCTTTTCATTTTTCACAGAATTTTAGATAGCTCATCTAACCATGTAATTTCAAAGCCTTCAACTTTCTTGTTGCCAAAAGATTGTATCAACATGCCATTTCAGCCCTTTTCACTATACTCCTGATCCCCCTCAAGTCCTGTAGTTTCTTCCTCTACCCTGTTTCCTCATTCCTTTGTAAAAATTCTTAAAATTCATATTAAGTTTAGATCCCATTTAGCTTCACTTATTGTCAACACCCTCAAAATTTTCAAATCCTCCTCTTTTTGTTGACTCTTCCTTACCAAGCCTTAACTTTCAATCAATCCGACCTTCTCTCCCTTCCTCTCCTACACCAAGTCATGCAATTGCATTTGGAGAAACTAACATAATTTTGTGAACTGGTGGCACTCCATATAAGTGATCTTAAGAAGACCTTTGGTACCATTCAGCCACTTCTTTTTCTTGTTGTCTTGGGTCAACTTGCATCAATTTCTCCAGTGACAATTATATATTTTAAGTCTCTCCTTATCAAGGTTGCCCACTCCTCTCTTCAGAAGGCTGGGGACTACACTGTAGTGACGAATAGAACTGGGCACGAATCTCAGCTCCACCAAGTCCTAGTATGTGCAACTTCTTACTTTCTTCATGGCTTGGTTTGCTTATATTTAATGATAGCTACTGTGAATATTAAAAACATGTAACATATGACACATTATATGTCACATATGACATAAAATTAGCCCTTAATATATATTATTGATACCAAGGGGTTGTGATGATGATATTGGAAAAGGATTTTCCTTTCATTTGATGAGAAAAAAATAAAGTCTTTTCATTTTCTTCTCCACATCCAGAAATATCCCTTTATTTCTCCCATTTAGGTAGAGGTACCTCTCTACCTATATTGGTCTTTTAGGTCACTGTTGTAGTCTAGTCTTCTTAAGTCTATGCCAAAGCACTGCTCAATTTTCTAGTTTTTTTTATTCATTTCTATATTTTCTCTTTCAAGTGTTATATTTCTATTTTCAACATTTGAATCATTCTCTATATTCAGCTTTTTTTTTTGTTTCTCATTTTTCACTCAACAGTGTATTGCAAGAGCATTTTGCCCAATAATTTGTAAGTTGTTCAAAATAGGATTTTCAATGGTTGTTTAATACTCTACGAATACACTATAATTTATATAACTATGCTTTCTTTGTTGGGCATAAGGATTGTTTCAATTTTTTGTTATTATAAATGATGCTGTGAATATTATCCTTGTAAATAAGTCTTTATCTGCATCTGATTTTACCCACAGGGTGGAATTCAATAAGGGGAATTTCAGGGTAAAAAACTGTATTTTTAAGGCTCTTTACACATATTACCAAATTGCCTTTCAAAAAGATTATACCAATTTATACACCCACCAGCTGTGTATGAAAAAGATGGTCTCGCCATACCCACATTGTCATTAATAATATTTCCTGCTAAATTTTCAAAATCTCCCTTTCTACTAGTTCTCATAACAGAAACTAAAAATATAGTTAAGTGTTTTACTTCCTAAAAATAATTTATTGCACAGTGTCTCTCATTGGGTATCATCTTCTTCCCTTTGCAGCCATGCTTCCTGGGGAGTATTAGTTTTCAGCCTCTGTCTCTATTACCTCATCATCCTATTGTCATCTTAATTGGGCTCTCATTTCTCCTTGTCTCAAATGTTACCACTGAGCTCCTAACTACCCAGTCCAGCAGACTCTTCTGTCATTTGTCACACATTAAATTTAAGCATGTTAAACTGTTAATTTTTATCACTTTCCTTTGCATCTGAAACACAAATTTCTTCTGTTTTTGCTCATTTCTTCCTATCTATTCTTTCCCTCTTTATAGGTAATCTGTTCTTCTGTACATTTTCTCTTGATTATTTAATCAATGCTAATGGATTTGGCAACAACCTGTAGCTGAAAAATCCTAAATAAAACTTTACATTAGGTCCAACTTCTCCTACAAATTATAGCAAGAACATTGTGTTCAAATATCTATTGGATTTCTTTAAGCTGATATCCCTGAGAACTTAAGGTCTAAAACTCTGAAATTAAATTTACCTTTCCCCTCCAAACTTATTATTTCTATATTGACTGTTTTAATGAAGGGCACCCTTGCCCATGCCTACATTTGGGAAAGTAATCTCAAAGTAATGAATTTACATCACTGTTCTTAGCCAATAACCAATAGAATTTTACTTTAACCCTACCATTCAATATTATCTTCGACTACATTCACCTCCATTACACTCTGGGCTCTTCACATTTTAAATTTTTCCATATTATGGAGCACGAGAATCTGATTCATGTATCTATTACTTTTCCATTTTTTCCCCATGATGTTCTACCCACACAATATGTAACACATCAACCTACCTACCAAAGAACTACTCAATTTTCAGAATCAGGACCACAAAAAATTCCTTAATCAAGACTTTCTGCTTGCTCGCCTAGAACTGGGCTATTCATCCCTTGTTCTTGAAATTCAACACTTACATATCTCTTGCTATTCAGTTTTAGAACACTTCCCTAAATTTATTTATTTACACATTATTTTTCCCTCTGCTACACTGCCAGCCCCTTCAGGGAAGCACCATTTGCTTGTCTTTGTAACCTCATTGAACGGATTTTTCAAGGGATTACAGAATTTATCCTGGCCTTCTGAAGTTAATATATCAGGTTAAAAGAAATTGTATCTTAAAAAAAAAAAAAAAAAAAAAACCTTAAAAAAAAAAACCAACACAAAACTTTGGTCTCACAATCTCACAGAAAACAGGGGTATATTTTCTTCTGTACTATATATATATATCTGTTAAAATTCTCACCATGCTTATTTTGTATCCTTGACTGCAGACTTTAAACATTTCTTCCACAAATCCTGACTTATTTTATAATATGTTTTGGTTTACATAGTTGCCTTGCTACTTGAGGACACACCTAGGTTCTTAATCATCTTTGTGTTTCTATAACATGTAGTTTAATAGATTTCCAGTGAATATTTGTTCATAAAGGGGACTGTCAAAAATGACAACACAAGATCAATATGAAGAAAATATTATCAAAATCTACTCAGAGAATAATCTTATTCTACCCCAAAAAGAAATGCACTCCCTGAATTAAACAACTAAAAAAATTTTTTATAAAATGACACACTACAGAGAGCAGGCAGTGCAGGGCAGTGATCCCTAAGAGGAAAAAAGAGAAAGTCATGTGATTTCTCCTAACATTCTGTCAGTCATCAGGCCATAGTGCAGAGAAAGAGAATACACCAAACAGAAGATTAGGCACTGTAGATGATAAATCAGTAGAACTGAAGACACAGCAATAAAATCTTCCCACAATGAAGCAAAGAAAGAGAAAAAAAAATGCAGAGTCTGAGTGGCCTGTAAGACGACATCAAGTGGTCTAACAGACAACTGAAGTTCAGGTAAAAAGAGGTGAAAGGGATTCAGAAAATAACTTATTGAAAGAAATAATGGCTTAATTATAGCCATAATGTTCCCAAAGTTGATGAAAACCATAACATCACATGTCTAAAAACTCAACAAATCTCAAACAGAAGGACATTAAAAACAATAATGAAATCCACCAAAGCACATATTAATCAAATGGATAAAAGCCAAGGGAAAAAAAAAAAATCTTAAAAAGCAACTAGATTAACACACACACAATTATATAAGACAGGAAAAATATAAGAATGATCACATATTTTTCTTCAAAACAACATTCAAACCAGAAAGACAAGATAATTTTTTAAAGTATTGAAAGGGAAAACTGGGGCGCCTGGGTGGCTCAGTGGGTTAAAGCCCCTGCCTTTGGCTCAGGTCATGATCTCAGGGTCCTGGGATCAAGCCCCCGCATTGGGCTCTCTGCTCAGCGGGGAGCCTGCTTCCCCCCCCTCCCTGCCTGCCTCTCTGCCTACTTGTGATCTCTCTCTCTGTCAAATAAATAAATAAAATCTTAAAAAAAAAAAAGAAAGGAAAAACTGTTAACCTATAATTCTACATTCAGTGAAAAATCTTTCAATAACGAAGATCTAAAAAGGTATTTTCAGGTAAACAAAAGCTGAGAGAATCCATCACCAACCAACTTACAGAACAATGAATGTTTAAGGAGATTCTTCACACAGAAAGAATATGAATCTAAAAGATAAAAGATTAAAAAGCTCTGGAAATGGTAAACATATGAATAAATATGAAAGACACTTTTTCTCATTTTTAACTTTGAAAAAAGATAAGTTGTCTTTAAAAACCTAATATTTATATATTTTGGAGTTTACAACATATGTAGAAATAAAATGTATGACAAAAATAGCACAGAGGAAAGAAAGGGGGAAAATGGAAGTTTATTATTGTATAAAATGTAAAAGAACCTGTGATAATTTCTTACACTATATGTGAAGCAAGTTAATATTATTTGAAGGTAGACTAGGATAAGTTAAAGATATTATTGTAAGCCCTGGAGAACCATCTAAAAAAATTTAAAGAGTTACAGCTAACAAGATAATAGTGAGGATAAATGGAATCATTAAAAACAAGCCTAAAGAAGGTAAGAAAAGTAGGGGGAAGGTTTTGAAGAACCAATGGTATAAATAAATACAAATAACAGTATGGATTAAATAGCAATAATCAATTAAACCCAACCATAAAAATAATTGCACTAGATGCAAATAGCCTAACTAGTCCGGTTAATGGCAGAGATTGTGAGACTGGATAAAAAAACAAGACCTGGGGTGCCTGGGTGGCACAGTTTGTTAAGGGTCTGCCTTCAGCTCAGGTCATGATCCTGGAGTCCTGGGATCAAGTACCACATGGGTCTCCCTGCCCAGTGGGGTCTGCTTCTCTCTCTTCCTCTACCCTTCCCTCTGCTCCTTCTCTGTCTCTGTCTCTTTTGCTCACTATTTCTCTTACCCTCAAACAAATAAAATATTAAAAAAAAAAAAAAAAAAAAAAAAGAAGACCTCATTATATGCTACCAAAGTCAGCCACTGAAATGTGAAGAAATAGATATGGAGAGATCTACCATGCATACGGTAATTAAAAAAAAAACTAGAGTAACGACAGTCTGCCAATAATGATGGAACAAGTAGACAATAAATTAGTAATGACACAGAAGACTTAACACTATTAACCAACCTGCCCTACTTGACATCTGTAAAATCCTCCACCCCAAATTCCTTTGAAGCACCCATGGAACATTTAGCAGGTCAGATTCTGGACTACTAAATAATTCTCAAAAAATTAAAAAAATATTTAAGTCATATAGATAATGTTCTAGGACATAATCAGAATTAAAATGGAAGTAGATAATAGAAATGTATTTGGATACATCCAAATATTTGGAAATACAACAACACACAAACACCCACCCATGGATCAAAGGGAAAGTGATAGGTTAAATTATAATATAGTCTGAATTAAATGAAAATTAGGAGCACTAGGGTGGCTCAGTTGACTGACCATCCAACTCCTGAGTTCGGGTCAGGTCATGATCTCAGTATCGTGGGACTGAGTCCCATTTTGGTCTCTGTGCTCAGCATGGAGTCATTTGTTCCTCTCGCCTTGCTCTTTTCTCCACTCATGTTCTCTCTCAAATAAATTAATAAAATCCTTTAAAAATAAATGAAAATTAAAACAAATTATGAAAATTTATGGAATTCTGTTAAAGCAATGAATTAAAAGGAAATTTAAAGCATTGAACGGCCGGCCATATATGAAAAGAAAGATGTCAAGTCAATGATCTAAGCTTCCACTGTAAGAAGCTTTAAAAAGAATTATACTCAGAGTAAGCATAAAGAAGGTAATAATAAAGAGTAGCAACCAGTAATAGAAGAAATGGATAACCAATAGAGAAAAATCACTAACTTCAAAATCTGAATCTTTGAAAAGGGCAATAAAGTCAATAAACTTCTAGGCAGAATTACCAAGAAAAAAGAAAGGAGAAATGACATCTACCAATTTAGAGAGGTCAAATCAATAATCAGATGATATTATGATATTATAAACAACTATAAATTGATATATCAATATAAATTGATTAAATATGATATTATAAACAACTATAAATTAAGTAATTTAGATCAAAAGAATAATTCCTTGAAAAACACCAACTACCAAGGTCATTCAGGGAAAAAAAAATAGATAGCTTTCACTTCAGGCTAAAATAGGGTAATAGGGTCTAGGTTTACCCACCTGCTACAACCAAAATAGCCAGGAAAAACGGGTGAAATAACTGTTTTTTAAACATTAGATATCACATACTGAATGACAATAAATATCTTCTGCATTGAGATTTTTCATCTTTCAAAATAAAGGGATTTTATTTTTACTGCAGATGTATTGTGAAGAACAAATGAGGATTTATATGTGAGTGTCTTTACTGTAACAGAAACATCAATAAATGTTACTTAACCTCCCCTCTTCTGTTTTTTCCTTGCTGGCAATAATTAACTTCTACATGTCAAAATAATTTAAAGAATATTATGTGTATTACTATGAAAGCTTTCACCAGAATACTTCAGGCACAAAACTAGTTCTGAATGAAATTAAGTACCACATTTAGACAATGTTGTCCTATCTCTTACACAAACGTACAGACACACATGTATGTGTTTAAGCATGTATACACACACACACGCACACACACACACAAAGGAAATAATTAAGAAACTTCTTAAAAGCATTTTATTTCTTAGGGGAGAAATAGCAGTCTCCCTAAAGTATTTGTTGGTCCAAACACTTTAGCACCTGTCAAGGTGAGTTAAAATACATGTCATTCTCTTTTAGCCCACCAAATATCACTTAACGTGAATTCCTGATCCTATTTTCCCAGAATCATTTAATTTCTTTGTGGGCACTGAACGTAAATGGAATTACCAAGATGGCAGTCGAATGCAGCCTCTAAAGAAGAGCCTCCTTATAATGTGGCCCACAGTTATTTTATAATAACATATTTGGATAATGGTCTTTAGGAAAAACATAGACTTTGGAATCATAATATCCTCAAACTAAATCCCACTTCTAATACTTACTAGTTTTAAGTTCCTGAAACAATCTCAGCCTTAATTTCATAATCAGTAAAATGACATACCAACCTTGCTAATGTTATTCAAAGAATTAAACCAGAAGATACAAATGAAGTGTTCAGCACATGCGTGGCAAAAAACATTCCTTCTATTCTTTTCCTACCATTTATTTCTAACAACATATATGTAGTTATTTAATAAAATATAGGCATTTTAGCTATCAATCTATTCCAAAAAAAAAAAAAAAAAGGCAGATCATTGTAATAAGAATGCTGAAAGAGGGACTACCCAAAATGTTTATTAGAAAGGGGAAAATCCGGGGCGCCTGGGTGGCTCAGTGGGTTAAGCCTCTGCCTTCAGCTCAGGTCATGATCTCAGGGTCCTGGGATCGAGCCCTGCATCGGGCTCTCTGCTCAGTGGGGAGCCTGCTTCCCCCTCTCTCTCTTCCTGCCTCTCTACTTGTGACCTCTTTGTCAAATAAATAAATAAAATCTTAAAAAAAAAAAAAAAGGGGGAAATCCAACAAGAAGAAATAACAATTATAAATATTCATGCATCCAACACGTGAGAACCCAAACACATAAAACAGTTAATAACAAAAATAAAGGAACAATCAATACTAATACAATAATGGCAGGGAACTTTAACACCTCACTTACATGGCTGGAAAGATCACCCAAATAAACAATGGCTTTGAATGACACACTGTACCAGATGGATTTAAGATATAGTCAGGACATTTCATCCTAAAACAGCAAAATATACATTCTTTTCAAGTGCACAAGGAACATTCTCTAGAATAGATAACTTAAACAAGTCTTAACAAATTCAAAAAAGATCAAAGTCATACAATGCATCCTTCCTGACCACAATGTTATGAAACTAGCACTCAAGCACAAGAAAAAATCTGGAAAACTATAAATACGTTGAGTTTCAATAACAGGCTACTAAATAATGAATAGCTCAACTATGAAATAAAAGAAGAAATCAAAAAGTACATGGAAACAAATGAAAATGAAAACACAATGACCCAAAACTTTTGTGATGCAGCCAAAGAGGTTCTAAGAGAGAAGTTTAGAGCAATACAGGCCTACCTTAAGAAGCAAGAAAAATCTCAAATAAACAACCTAAACTTATGCATAAAGGAGATAGAAAAAGAACAAACAAAACAGCAAATGAGCAGGAGGAAGGAAATAAGAAAGACTACAGCAGAAATAAATGATATAAAAACTAAAAAAAACCAATAGATCAATGAACCAAAATCTGGTTCTTTCAAAAAATCAACAAAATTGATAAACTCCTGCCAGAGTTTATCACAAATGAAAGAGGAGAAGTAACAGCCAACATCACAGAAATACAATTTTATGAAAAACTACATGCAAACCAATGAGACCACCTAGAAGAGATGGATAAACCTAGAAACATATAACCTACCAAAACTAACGTCCAGGACCAGATGGCTTCATGGGTGAATTCTGCCAAATTTTTTTTAAGATTTTCAAAGATTGTATTTATTTGTTTGTTTAGAGAGCATATCTGGGGAAGGGTGGAGGGAGAAGGAGAGACAGAATCTCAAGCAGACTCCCATTGAGCATGGAGCCCACCACTGGGCTTAATCTCACTACCTGGAAATCATAACCTGAGCCAAAATCAAGAGTCAGATGCTTAACCAACTGAGCCACCCAGGTGGCCTTGTACAAATATTAAAAGAAGAGTTAATACTTATTCTTTACAAACTATTTAAAAAATAAAAGGAAAAAACTTCCAAATTCATTCTATGAGGCCAGGATTATCCTTATACACAAATCAGATAAAGACATACACACACACACACACACACACACACTACAGGCCACCATCTCTGATGAACGTAGATACATAAATTCTCAACAAAATACTGGCAATACTTGCCAACAATACATTAAAAAAACCATTCCTCACGATCAAGTGAGATTTATTCCCAGTAGGCAAGGGTAGTTCAACATTTGTAAATCAATCAGCATGCTATATTTCATCAATAAGAGAAAGGGTAAACTCATATGACCATTTCAACAGATACAGAAAAAGCATTTGACAAAATACAACAGCCATTCATAAGCAGCCCTCCCTCATCAAAGTAGGTTTAGAGAGAACATACCTCAACATAAATACCATATACGAAAAACCCATAGCTAACATCATACCCAATGGGGAAAAACTGAGAGCTTCTCCCTAAAGTCAGAAACAAAACAAGGATGTCCACTCTCACGACTTTTATTCAAAATAGTGCTGTAAGTCCTAGCCACAGCAATTAGACAACAAAAAGAAATAAAAGACATCAAAATTAGCAATGAAGAAGTAAAACATTAACTATTTGCAGATGACCTGATACTATACACAGAAAACCCAAAGGACTCCACCAAAAAACTACCAGAACTAATGAATGAATTCAGTGAAGTCCCAGGATATAAATTCAATGGGCAGAAATCTGTTGCATTTTTATATACCAATAATGAAGCAGTAGAAAGAGAAATTAAGAAAACAATCCCATTTACAATTACACCAAAACCAGTAAGATACCTAGGCATAAACCTAACCAAAGAGATAAAAGATCTGTACTCTAAAAACTACAAAACATTGATAAAAGAAATTGAAGATGACACAAAGAAATGGAAGGATATTCTGTGCACATGGATTGGAAAACAAATATTGTTAAAATGTTCATACTATTCAAAGCAATCTACAGATTTAATGCAATCCCTCTCAAAATACCACCAGCATTTTTCACAAAACTATATCAAAGAATCTTAACATTTATATGAAACCACAAAGGACTTCAAATAAGGTAATTTTGAAAAAGAAAAGCATAGCAGGAAGTATCACAATTCCAGACTTCAAGTTATATGACAAAGCTGGAATAAGAAAGCTAGCATGGTACCAGCACCAAAATAGACAATAGAACAAAACAGGACAGTACTGGTACAAAAATAGATCAATGGAACAGAATAGAAAACCCAGAAGTAAACTCATGATTATTTGATCAATCAATCTTTGACAAGGCAGTAAATAATATCCAATGGGAAAAAAAGAGTGTCTTCAACAAATAGTGGTGGGAAAACTGGTCATCTACATGCAAAAGAATAAAACTGGACCACTTTCTAACACCATACACAAAAATAAGCTCAAAATCAACTCAAGACCTAAATTTGAGACCTGAAACCATAAAAATCCTAGAAGAGAGCACAAGTAGTAATTTCTCTGACATCGGCCACATGGGCATTTAGATATGTCTCCTTAGGCAAGGGAAACAAAAGCAAATATAAACTATTGGGATTATGTCAAAATAAAATGCTTCTGCAAGGTGAAGAAACAGACCAACAAATGAAAAAGGCAACCTACTGAATGGAAGAATACATTTGCAAATGACATACCTGATAAGGGGTTAGTATCCAAAATATATCAAGAACTCATAAAACTCAATACCTAAAAAACAAAGAATCCAACCAAAGAAAATGGGCAGGAGACATGAATAGACATTTCTCCAAAGAAGACATTCAGACTGCGAACAGACATATGAAAAGATGTTGAACATCACATCACTCATCAGGGAAATACAAATCAAAACTACAATGATATATCACCTCACAACGGTCAGAATAGCTAAAATTAACAACACAAGAAGCAGCTGGTGTTGGAGAGGATGTGGAAAAAAAAGAACCCTCATTCATTGTGGTAGGAACACAAACTGGTGCAACCACTCTGGAAAACAGTATGGAGTTTCCCCAGAACTAAAAATAGCACTATCCTATGACTCAGTAATCATACTATTGGGTTTTTACTCCCCAAATTCAAGAACAATAATTCAAAGGGATATATGCACCCATATGTTTACTGCAGCATTATTTACAATAGCCAAATTATGAAAGCAGCCTAAGTGTCCATCAACAGATGAATGGATAAAGAAGAAGTGGCATATATACATATATACATACATATACACAGATACACACAATGGAATATTATTCAGCCAAAGAAAGAATGAAAATCTTGCCATTGGCAAGGACATGGATGGAGCTAGAGAGTATAATGCTTAGAGAAACAAATGAATCTGAGAAAGACGAATACCATGTTTTTAATCATATTGGGATTTAAGAAATAAAACAAAGAGCAAAGGAAAAAAAGAGACAAAAAAGGGACAAACAAGAAACAGACTCTTAACTACAGAAAAAAGATGATTACCAGAGGAGACATGGGTGGGGAGATGGGTGAAATTGGTGATGGGGATTAAGGAGTGCACTTGTGATGAGCACTAGGTGATGTATGGAACCTCTGAATCACTATATTGTGTACCTGAAACTAGCGTAGCACTGTATGTTGATGATACTGGGATTAAAATATTTTATTAACAATAATAGATGTAAAGGGACCCACATTGTGTATAGCTCCACTCTTCTTTTCTGTGGTCCAAATTTTGCTTTCTTCCATGTAAGTGAGTCAATATACAGCCTTTCTTCCAAATTTATCATGTAATCTTAAAAGGACAGAATTTATATCTCTAGTGGCTTGGTGCAATAGTAATTTTTTCTATTTTTCAATTGTACTTTCAAAGCTGTTAGGATATCTAAGATATGACTCCACCAATTGTAATTTTCATCCAGATTGTAACTAGTATCATCAGGCAACATATCAATTACACCAGCTTATCCCTCAATAGCATAAATCATATTTCTTTCTACAGCTATAAATATCAACGTTCAAACTGTGCTGCATTATCAAAATATACTCTTAGTAGACTAGGTTTGGAAGTACTTTTGAATTAAAAATGTTTTTCGTTCTTTGTTTTCTTCTTAAGGATTTGCAGAAAATTCATTGGACATCTCCCATATTTATCACTCAACTGATTATAATAAAATACATTAAAATAAAAAAGGAAGGACACATATGGCTCACTTTTTGAGCTGTGCCATCAGATCAAGAGTGTCTTTATATTTTTGGATAGATAATTTATTTTTTAAAAATTAAATGAACAACAATAATAGATTTCTATTTTTTTCTGACCTCCCAGAAGCTACAGATGCATCATAACTATCCATTTTCATTAGTGTTAACAGGTCACCAACAAAGCAAGTGGGAAATGTGTTTTAAAGCTTTTTTTTTTTTTTAAAAGAAATAATTTTGAAAAAGAAGAAAAATATGGAGGGTTCACTCTACCTTATTCCAAGGCTTATTATTAAACTACATTGATACATTCATATGGTGCTGGTTTCAAGACAGAAAAATAGATCAATGAAAAAGAACAGAGTCCAGAAATAGATGCACTTATATGTGGCCAATCCACTTTTGACAAGGGTGCAAAGGCAATTCAGTGGAGGAAGTTAGCCTTTTCAACAAATGATGATGGAAGAATTAATATTCAAACACAAAAGAAAAACTCTGATCCATACCTTTTCTCATTTACAAAAAACTTAACTGAAAATGTTATCATATGATTAAATATAAAACCTAAAACATTAAAATTTCTAGGGGAAAATATTGGAGAATATCTTTGTGACAATGGGTTAATCAAACATTACTTACACCAAAAGCAAAATCTATAAAAGAATAAATTAGACTTGATCAAAATTATAAACTTCTCCTCTTCAAAGAAACTGAGAAGGCAGTTCACACATTGGAAAAAAATATTTATAAAGTATATTTTGGATAAAGGATTTTACCCATATGTACAAGGACTTCTCAAAACTCATACTTTTAAAAAGCCCAATTTAAAAAATGAATAGAAGAATTCCACAGAAACATCACATTACAAGATACACGAATAGCCAAAAAAAAAAAAAAAAAAAAAAGGCAGATACCACTAAACAGCACAAATAATTACTCTGAGTGAAATTCAACAGACAAAAAAAGAGTACATATTGTACAGTTTCATTGATATAAAAACTCTAGAAAACTCAAATTAGTATATAGTAAGAGAAAGATGAGTGGTTTTTGGTTGGAGGGGAGGCAGAGAAGAGTGGAATTGAAAATTACAGACAGATGAGGAAGGTTTAGGGATGATTTATACTTTTACCATCCTGATTGTGGTATGGTATTATAGGCACATAGCTATATAAAAACTTACCATATTGTACACCTGAAATAGCTGGGTTTTTTTCTATGTCAATTAGACCTGCATAAAGTATTAAAAATAATATATACGTGCGTATGTGTGTCTATTTGGTGAACTCTGTATATGTATTTGGTTGACAGTATGCAACACTTAAAGTAATAATTACAAATAGATTATAATAACATGATTTTACGAAGGATTAGCAGGTTAAAACAGAAAATATACACACGGTAAAATGTGAACAAAATGCAAAAAAAATGTAAGGAAATGTAATGAGCAGTAGCATGAATTCTAAGATCAATAAGATGGATTCTTTTATTAGAAATGTTTTTAATCTAATTTCAATCTAATATTTAAAAAGACTCAGAATAATGAAATTATCCAATGTTGGTAGGGTGTTGAAGTGAGTACTCTCTTATTCAGCTGGTGGGAGTATTAATAAGTATTACTAAGAACAGTTTGGCTATGTGTAATAAGATCCTTCAATTTGTGCATATTGGGGAATAATTTCCAGAAATTTTATCCAAGAATCAGGTCGAAAAATGAAAAAAGATGAAGTACATAAATGGCAATTCTTCTTAGGCTAGTAAACCATCAAATTTTTCCTTGCTGTTCACCAGTAAGGAACTGCTTAGGATGATGACAATGTAGGTCTATTGTCTAAAAATATATTCATTATATTCTATTAAGGGAGAAAAGTTTAAAACTCTTTATAGCATGATCTCATTTTTAATTTTAAAATGTGCTATTACTTTACATGTGTCAGGAGGTTGCTATTGAGACAAGTGTGTATGTGTACATATGGAGGGAAAATGTAATCAGATATATGAAATGTTAGCTTATCTCTGGTTGGAGGAACAAAGAGTGATGATTATTTCTCCTTTTAAGATTTGATATGATCCAAGTGTTCTACAATAAAACTGCAGCACATTTTATAATCAGAAAGAAAACTAGTTCCGTTTTAAATGAAATAAAAACAAACAAAAGTCCTCCATTTCAATTATGAAGAAAGTAAAAAAGATGAAACATCCTCAAATTTCACACCTATCATGTTTTGCTTCTCACCAGGTCTTTATGCGAACTACCGTACTCATTCAATAACACAAACACTGAAAATCAGTAAGCACCAGCCATCCTAGTAGTTTATAATTAATGCACAAAAAGGAAGGGTAGAACAAAAATAAAAAAGCAAAAGACAACAAACATTTCTTAACAGGGAATAGTAAAGCTAATTGTGGCCATTTTCTTTTTCAAGGTCTTAAATTATTCCTGTCTTCATCCATATTCACTGTTTACATTGCTGGTCTCATCTCTCACCTAGGTAAACTCTCCAGTGTGGTGCTGCGATGTCTTTGTCAAGTGGTGCCTCAGCTCCAATGCTGCTTTAGAGCCTTGAGTCTTTCCATCTTGTGCTAAGCATTGACCTGTACAAAAAATCTCTGAGGACGAGAGTAGCCTCTGTTGAACCTATCAGAGTTTCATGCACATAATATATGCTCAATTAATCTATGTGAACTAACTCAAGATGCTTAATATTTGAGGGAGTATATGTAAATGCCCCAAAGACTTAGAGTGCTTCATATAAGTGGACTACCTTAAATAAGTCAATTTCTTGTTTAATTAAAATTCATTTAGTCTAGCTTCCTTCCTATTGACTGATCGTTTACTATCTTTCAGTACTTGCTGAGTGCCCTTCCTCTGAGGGTTTATTTGGTGCCAAGTGTTAGAAAATGATCAGTGATAAAAATAAACAGGAACAATGCAATTACAAAGCTTATTCTCTATTGTTGGATACAGACAAACCAGGAAGTATTTGGTCAGGCTTAATAAAGAGCTGATTCATAGGATTCCAAAAGTCAGGTTCCGAATCATAACTGTAGGCAACTGGAATAGGCTTCTTATAATAGATTTATCTAAACTGACATCTGAAGAACGAATTGGCATTAACCAAGAACACAGGGTGATTGGGTGAATGCTGTAAGTCATTTTAAAAATCATCTCTTTTTTTTATTTTAGTAAATGAAATAAAAATAAGTATTTTCTGATGACTTAGGATCAGAGCAAAGAACTTCCTGACGAACTAATAGGGACCTATAGACATATAGTCCTATTTTTGTTAGTTATTTTAATTAAATCATTTCTTTTCATTTTTAAAGTATCTATTTATGATAAAAATAATGGCAAATTTTCCATAAAGTCCATGAAATTGGACCCTTCTTAATCAAGTATTCACTGTGTATCCAATGAAGAAATAAGGCCAGATTAATTTACTGCAGGACTACCTGTTTAGCCAAGGCATTAACAAAACATCTTGTTGAAGATGTACCACATACTGATGCCAAATTTATTAAATTAAATGAGAAGGAAAGAGAACTAACATTTATAAAGAAACACAAATGCAAAAAAAAAAAAAAAAAGAAACACAAATGCGAAATAATTAACATACCTAATTTCAATTTTCTTAGCTGCTGTGAGAAGCAGGTATCTCTATCCCTATTATTTTTTATTTTTATCTTATTTAAATTCAATTAATTAATATATAGTGTACCATTAGTTTCAGATATAGAGTTCGGTTATTCATCAATTGCATGTTGTAATTAAGTGCTCATCACATCACATAGCCATCACCCAGTTACCCCATCCCCCACCCTCCAACCCCATTTCAAAGCTGGAAAACCATAGTGTGGGAGTTAGGATTTAAATACATATTTAAATGTTTAAGGAGGACTTGGAAAGCTGGTAGAGTAGGAGGGCTCTGAGCTCACCTTATCCCATGTTTTCAACTAGATATCAGCCATATCCAAGTCAATAAACCAGAGAGTGATTTGAACACTGGCAGAACAAACTCCAAAACTAAATATATAGAAGAAGCTGCATTTGAAAAGCTGGTAAGGTCAGAAAAGCAGTGAAAGGCTGTCTACAGGAGGGAGGGAACTACATGGGTGGAGAAGGTAGAGAAGTGTGCCTTCACACTAGGAAGCAAACATGGGGAAGACTAAGCCCCATAACTTTTCACTTTAAAAACCAGAGGGCTGAATTCTATGAATTTATAAAACCACTAGGGCCTGGAGCCTAGAGCTTTAAAAATCAGCTAACTCAGCACTGCGAAAGCTGAGAGGGTGAGTGATAGCTGGGTCATTGCCCATAAAGAGACAACAGCCTGCACAGAGAGGCAACATAAAAATAGCAATTACATAACACCATGGGCAGAGAAGAGACAGAGCTGTTGATACTGATTTTGGAGTGTGTTGGGGGATTTCAAAAATGAGGGAGCTAGAAGGCACCACTTACCTCCCCCAACCCATTCACATAAACACAGAGCTACCTGCAGGAGGTGGGGCTGCACAGACACTTGCTACCTAAACCGCTAACAGTGCCCTATGCCCACAAGTTCTCCTGAAGACTCGCCCACTCCAAGGCTGCTAGTCTCAGCCTTAGGTGCAGGGAAATTTTATTAAAGCCATATATGTGCAATACCACCTGCTGAATAAACATCTGCCACCACACGCAGTGCACATCTGCCAAGTAGTGCCCAGCCATTCATCCCTAGCTGCTTCTGTGCCCCATGCACAACTGCTAACTGCACAGCCCCTGCTACATACTGCACCCAGCTGTCACACCAACCCCAGTCACTGTCATATGCTGAGTCCAGCTATGCCCAACCTTGAGTCCCTGGCTGCGCTGGCATGCAGGCCCTGGCCACTGCAGTGTTTTGGGGGATCTGGCATAGGACAAATGGCACAATGCAAATTTTGCTAACATCATCGCCCCACTCTCAAGTTCTTCAGTGGGCATGCCCCCTGAGAGCTGGCCTGCCTGAGTCCCACTAACACCACAGAGAATAAGCACAACCCACAACAGGAAAAGAATCAGCGTAGATGACTAAACTGAAAGGAAAAGTGATTCAGACACAACACAGGGTGAAAGTAACACACACAGGACACTCTCCTGAAATGCCAGGTTCTGGTGAACAGGGGACACTATGCTGCAGGGCACTCTAGGACTAATTCTTCATAAAGTCACTACTTTCAAGAGCAGAAGACACAGCAGACTATCTCAACACACAGAAACAGACACAGGGAGGCAGACAAAACAAGATAATAGAGATATTTATACTAAATGAAAGGACAGGACAAGACCACAGCCAGAGATTGAAGCAAAACAGATATAAATAACATGCCTGATAGAGAATCTAAACCAATGATCATGAGGATACTCACCGGATTTGAGTAAAGAGTGGGACACATGAGTAAGACCCTTAACACAGAGATAAGGAATAACATAATGGAGATAAAGCACACAATAAATGAAATGAGAAACATGCTTGACAGAATGAATAACAGGCTAGAAGAAGCAGAGGACTGATTTAGTGACCTAGAAGACAGAGTAATGTAAAGTAAGATAGTTGAAAAAAAAAGAGAGAGAGAGAAAAGAATTATGCAAAATAAGAACTGACTTAGGGAACTTAGTGACTCCATCAAACGTATTAACATTCATATTATAGGAGTCTCAGAAGATGAAGAGAGAGAAAAGGGGGCAGAGGTTTACTTGAAGACATAATAGCTAAAAATTTTCCTAACCTGGAGAAGTAGACATTCAGATTCAGGATGCAGAGAACCCCCAACAAAATCATTAAAAGTAGACCCACACCAAGACATATTGTAATTAAAGTGGCAAAATATAGTGATTAAGAAAAAAATTTAAAAGCAGCAAGATAAAAGAATTCAGTATCATATAGGGGAAAACCCATAAAGCTAGCAGAAGATTTTTCAGCAGAAACCTGGCAAGCCAGAAGAAAGTGGCATGATATATTCAAAGTGCTGAATGGGAAAAAAAAAAATCTGTAGCCAAAAATGCTCTATCCAGCAGGGCTATCGTTCAGAATAGAAGGAGAGATACAGAGTTTCCCAGACAACCAAAAACTAAAAGAGGTCATGATCACTAAACCAGCTCTGCCGGAAAAATTAAAGGGGTGTCTTTGAATGGAAAAGAGAGACCAGAAGTGACAGTATAGAGGTAGAAAATACAAAAGCAGTAAAAATGAGTATTTCTATAAAAAAATCAGTCAAGGAACTCACAAAAAAGATATAAAAATATAATAACATATACCTAGAACATGGGGAGGAGAGGTGAATGGGTTAAAACTTAAATGATTGTCAATATAATATAGACTGCTATATGTAGAAGAGGTTATAAAACAAACCTAATGGTAGCCATATTTCAAAACCCACTAATAAATATGCAAAGAATAAAGAGAAAGAAATCCAAATATATCACTAAAGAAAATCAGTAAACCATGGAAGAGAGAAAGACAAGAAAGATTCAAGGAAAATCTTCAGAAATAACCACAAAATAAGTAATAAAATGGTAATAAATATCTATCTTTAAATAATTACTTTGAATGCAATTGGACTAAATGTTCCAATGAAAAGACATAGGGCTACAAATGGATTAAAACAAAAATAAAAGCAAACAAACAAAAAACCAAACAAGACCCATTCATATGTTGCCTCTAAGAGACCCTTTTTAGACCTAAAGACACCTGTAGATTGAAAGTGAGAGCATGGAGAAATACCTAGGATGCAAATGGATATCAAAAGAGAGCCAGAGTAGTGATACTGATATTGGACAAACGGAACCTTAAAACAATGACTATAATAAGAAACAAAGAAGACTATCATATTAATAATAAAAGGGACAATCCAACAAGAAAATATAATGATTGTAAATATTCATGTACCCAACATAGGAGTACCCAAATACATAAACAGTTAATAACAAGTATAAAGGAACTAATCATTATAATATAATAGTAAGGAACTTTCACACTCTGCTTACATCAATGGATAGATCATCTAGACAGAAAATCAACAAGGAAACAATGACTTTGAATGACACATTGGAACAGATTTAACAGACATGTTCAGAATATTCTGTCCTAAGAAAAGAATACAGATTCTTTTCAAGTGCACATGGAACATTCTCCAGAGTAGATCACATATTACCCCATGGAACAAAACTCAACAAATTAAAGAAGACTGAAATTATACGATGTACATTTTATGACCACAATGCTATGAAACTAGAAATCAACCATAAGAAAAGATCTGGAAATACCACGAAGATAGTGAAGTTAAATAACATGTACTAAATAATGAATGGTTCAACCAGGAAATCAAAGAAGAAATAAAGTACATGGAAACAAATGAAAATGAAAACACTACAGTCCAAAACTTCTGGGATGCAGTAAAATGCTGTTTGAAGAGGTAAGTTTATAGCAATACAGGCTAACCTCAAGAAGCAAAAAAAACCCAAAACAAGACAAAAAACAAAAAACTCAAACAATGTAACCTTGCACCCAAAGGAGCTAGAAAAAGAACAACAAACAAAACCTAAAACCAGCAGTAGGAAGGAAATAATAAAAATTAGAGTGGAAATAAATGATATAGAAACTAAAAAAAAAAACAAAAAACAAAAAAACAACAACAACAAAAAACAGATCAAGGAAGCTAGGAGCTGGTTCTTTAAAAAAAATTGATGAAGTTGATAAAGCTCTAGCTAGACTTATGGAGAAAAAAGAGAAGAGACTCAAATAAATAAAATTACAAATGACACAAGAATAATAACAACCAACACCACAGAAATACAATCCTAAGAGAATATTATGAAAAACTATGTGCTAAGAATTAGGCAACTTAGAAGAAATGGATAAGTTCCTAGAAACATATAAACTACCGAAACTGAAACAGGAAGAAATAGAAAATTGGAACATACTGATAATCAAAAAAGAAACTGACTCAGTTATCAAAAAACTTCCAATAAATCAAAGTCCAGGACCAGATGGCTTTATAGGCAAATTCTACCAAATATTTAAAGAAGAAAGGAAGGAAAATTTCCAAATTCCACGTATAAGGCCAGCAATACCCTCATACCAAAACCAGATAAAGACACCACTAAAAAAGAGAACACAGGCCAATACCATGAGGAACACAGGTGCAGAAATTCTCAACAAAATACTAGACAACCAAATGTAACAATATATTCAAAGAAAACATTCACTAGCTACTACTTACAATAATGTCCAATATACCCTGTTGCAGTGAGTAATAAATCCAACTTTACTTGACTACAGGTGTATCCTGGTGTCCTTTAGCTGGTGGGCAGTGACAACTGTCAGGATTTGAGATGAGAGATGTAAGGTTTAAGGCTGAGAGTCAGAAAGCTAATACCCCTAAGAAGCAACAATGACAAATATTTTCACTCCAGGTTCCTCAGAGAAATGTTAGTATAATAAGAACTAATATCATCACTGTGTAAAACTCATTTTGTTTTATATTTTCTTACCTATTTTTAGGGACAACATGAGAGCATTTACCTTCACAGTTGTTAGAACCGACCAAAGAGGGCACTGAAAAGTCAAAGAATCATTCACTAGATAGGTGTAATGTTTGGTATTATGCTCAATAGGTCACATACAAAAAGGTAAGATGGCTGATGGTCCCTACACTCAAATTTATAGTACACTTAAGCCAAAACTACAATAGCTTTTATTTTATTCTTGAGAGTTTACTATATGCTAGCCACCCATTCTAACTACTTTACACAGGATCTTATTCATCCATAAGACAGCCCTACAAAGAAGATGCAAGGATTTTCCCAGTTTTATAGATGAGAACACTGAGGTACAGAGCAGTAAAGAAAAACAGCCCAGAGTCACACATCCAATGAGCAAAGGTAAGTTCAAGGCAAAAACCCAAGCAGCTCGAAATCAGAGCCCACATTCATAAACACTTAGCTCTACCTCTACTGAAAGACAGCTAGCAGCACAGGGCATAACATGGTTATGCATGAAAGTGTGTAGAAGTAGATTGAGCTAAATGACAAAGGGAGAAGGTAGAAGAGGCAGGACAGTGTCGATGGCCGCTCAGAGCGAAGGGTGCCCCATTGGTGCTAATACAGAAGGAAACCTCTCTCAACTATGGCAAAACTTCAGGAGATCACAGCTGGGATAAAAGGAGAATTTTCTGATAATAGACCCCTTACTACTCCAACCTTACTATGGTAAATCTGTATAAAATCTCTAAAACCTAACTTCTGCCTTTGAGACATATTACAGGCATAAGAACTGTTTTTAAGAATCTTGTATTCAGGGGCACCTGGGTGGTTCAATTGGTTGAGCATCTCGTGATCTCAGGGTCATGAGATTGAGCCCGCTCAGCAGAGAGTCTGCTTCCCCTTTCTCTCTCTCTCTGCCCCTCCCCCACTCAAGCACATTCTCTCTCTCAAATTAATAAATCTTAAAAAATAAAAAGAATCTTATATTCATATCTTTAACAAAGATATATTGAATTCCTACTATGTACTAGACATCAGGCAAGACACATGGACTGCATCAGTGAACAAATCATATCAACAGATCTGCCCTGATGGAATGTACTCCCTGGAGGACAGGGACAGTGAATGATAATTATAATCAATAATTATATAATGTAGAGTTTTGGAAAGTAAATGGATTTTGGAAAACGAAAATAGAGAATAGGTAGCAGGCAAGGGGAGTACAAAGAGTGAGGCAGGAGAACATGCTGCAATATTAAATAGGCAGTCAGGACAGGCCTCGCTGAAAAGGTAAGATAGAAGCATAAATTTGAAGCAAGTAGGGGAATTCAGCCAAGTAGATATTGGCAGGAAGCAAGCAGGTATCTCGAACATCCTTCTCAATCAATAGCACCATTAAATTAAAATGTAGTTTACTCCCTAAGTTGAAAGAATAAGATTGGATGTGTTTTCCATTCCAAAGTCACCCAAAGATTTTTTAAATATACATATAGTTTCTCCCTTATCATTTGCTTCTTGTTTCAAAATTCATTGAAGACCTACTATACTCCACAGTATAGCATATAGCATATCTAAAGGATATAGAAATGAATTGGAACTTGATAAGTACCTTCAAGTTGTTCAGTCTCATCGGGGAGGAATAACCACAAGAGCATCGTGTGACAAGCGACGAAACAAATATCAAAATGCCACAGGGGACTGAGGAATGGTGAGACAAGCACACTCCTCCTGAAGTCAGGCAGGATTCTTGTTGGCTTATGCTGTAGGTTGAGGGGTTTTCTATTTTGTCACTTATCATCTGAAGTTCATGAAGCCTGAATGGTGATCCTATTTCATCCCACGAATCAGTTTCTATGATCTAAAAAGCACTGCACCGTGTCTCAGAAGACCCAAGTTCTTTTAAAGGGGGTTGAATGCATATCTGAGAGGTAATGGAGTACTTGATCAAAAAAGGTTCCCCTAAGACCAGCTTTAATGTTCAAATACCCTTTAAAAGTTAAAGTAAAATAGGGGCGCCTGGGTGGCTCAGTGGGTTAAAGCCTCTGCCTTCAGCTCAGATCATGATCTCAGAGTCCTGGGATCGAGCCCCGCATCGGGCTCTCTGCTCAGCAGGGAGCCTGCTTCCCACCCACCCCCCGCCCGCCTACTTGTGATCGCTCTCTCTCTGTCAAATAAATAAATAAAATCTTAAAAAAAAAGTTAAAGTAAAATAACAAATTAAAGATTAGTTGTAGAAGATTTTAGATTAAATGACTAAAAGTCCTGTGTTCCAATGTGCATGGAGTAGAAAAAGATGCTCACAGAATTCAAAACATTCTCATTCATAAAATACTCCCAAATATATATATCATGTAGGAAGTGTCTTCAGCCAAAATAAGTACAACTTTAAAATGCACCCAAAATCTCAAAATATAGTGGAAAACCAAAGGGACACAAGAATGATCAAAAAGGTTGGATTTCAAGTAAGCTTGTCACTGGAAAGATAGTTCAAGTATAGTCAATAGATAATTTTAACAGGCAGTGAATCTAGGCAGGTGTTATGTTTAGTTGTGATACTAATTGCTTAATATCTTTTGTTTTCCAGGTACTTGCTTCATGGATTTATGGTATCTTGCCTAATGGCTTCCTTAGAGTAATGGATGGAAGATGTGAGCATGAAACGAGCATCTAAGACGTCCCAAGTACTGTATAGAAATCTTGCCTCTTTTATCTCATCATCACAACTCCCTAAGACAGACAGGTATTATTCTTATAATTTTACAGATCAACAAATCAAGGGAATAAGGCAGATAAGCCCTAGGATCCTCTCTTGCCTCTTAAGAGATGGTGCCCCTGAGGTTTTCAGGGTAACTAGCAAAGATGCTCTCTGGAATCTTGCAAAAGCACATCCCAAACCAACCAAGTTGGTGAATTTATCTTACAGACAGATAAGAGATGATCTTGCTCACTGCCTTTTCTAACCAGTAAACATGCACAGGTTTTGTCATTAATCCAGTCGACAAGGGAAAACGCATCATAATATATTTTCCCCTTCAAAAGCAACTTCCAAATGATGCAGCATTTGAATTTCTAAGCTGATGCAGCTCAGAAGGTGTAGGTTTGGAATAGTAAAGTTTCTTGGAATAGCAAGGCATACTTTTGCTGTGTGTTGCATTGAAGTCATGTTTACAGCCAAGACAGGATTGAAGCCTCTTTGCCAGATGTGGCTTCCGTGCCCATTGCAGATTAGCTTCCACATTCTTATGCTGGTTTTAAAGAAAAAAGTCAAAAATTTCCCCTTTATCAGTTGAAAAGCTAAAAAAGGAAACTCAGATTCAAGCCCTTTTTTGAAAACCAGCTAAGACATTTGAATCATCTTATTACATTCCTCCCAACTTGTCAATGTTACTTTAATATTTAAGCCCATGAGCTTTATGTAATTGTCTTAAAGATGTTTTAAAACATTTTTGACTTTTCAGTTTAATATTAAGTGTTTTAAAATCACTATTTCAGTGAACAAAGCAATCAAAGTATTAAACCAATTTCTTTCTCTTGCATGAGCAAATTAAAAACGCTTCCTGTGAATGTAAAAGTGGAACTCACATTCGCTTTAAAATTTCTGTTATGAGGAGTTAGTGGACCAGAGCATCAAAATGAACTGGTCTGGGATCCAAGGCCTCAAGTGTTGGCTATGAATCAGACACTGCAATATGGAGACTTATCATGGAAGTGACGATGAAACTATTATTCCCCTCACAAAAATTCTAGCAGCAGTGGTAACAGGTCTAGACACCTGATGACAACGTTCATAGGTCTTTCCTAGATTATCATAGACAACAAAGTCCTTTCATGGTGCTGCCTTTCACAGGTTCTAGAACTCCTAGATGACAAGGCATGTGCTTTAACTGGTACTGGCCCACACTTTATCATTTGTGAATTAGATGCATTTTCCTTCTCTTTCTTCCTCAGCACTTTCCCACAGAGACCACCACATCTCTCCTCAACAGTAGCAGGTCAGCTATGAAAGGTGGTCCTTAATGTTTCTTTAAGAAAGCGGAAGGTTTCAAAGTAAAAATCCTATAAAAATAGATGTCTTGTTGAGGTGTCTAAGTAAAGAAGGGTAATTATTGTTTTCCATCTGAAACAGTCCATCAGAGAAAACTAAGTGGGAAGGCTGGAGGGAAGTGAAAGAAAGAATTCTTGCAATGTTTATCAATCACTAACTGAATCCAAATCCTTTGCCCAGATTTAAAATAATGATTTCATCAGAAACTCTCCAAATGAATTTATGACTTCAAAGACTTAAATTGGCTCAGAATGACAGCAGAAAACCCTTTTGTATCACTCCTTTGCCAGAAGAGTGTTTGCACTAATGATTATTCTCCACGAAAGACCATAACCCTGGCTTTACTGGGGACTCTAGGAAAACGGAGGACAAAAGATGTTAGCTCTACATGTTCTCCCTCTACCATAGAATATAATACTAGCCCCCTGTTAACTCTCCCTTCCTTCTCTCTCAAGTAAGTTCTGTTCAAGTAAGACTGTTCACTGACAATCTGTATCATTTTATCTGGAAGACAACAATTTCTACCTTTGATTATAAGCACAAGTATTCCGGGCTTTTTCTACCTAGCTTCAGCACTAGCTACTTATCTGAGAGCCCAAACCAGGTCAAATTCATCCGTGTAACCTTCTCTCACTCATATTTGGCTTCTTCTGATTCCTCTTCACCTCTTTACCAGACCTTAATTGAACAGCTCTTCCACACTGGTATAAGATCAATGTACTATAATAAAACCCCTATTGCCATCATACTTATAATAGCTCAATTTTTTTCCTAACTGAACCCTGCGAATCGATATCTGGAACATATCTAAACCTAACCACTACCTGAAGTTAAGTCCAGCCAGTTTTTGCTGAACCCATCAGAGTCCTAGACAACCCAGCTGATCTGGGCGAGTCAGAAAAATAGATGTTTGCTGCTATAAACCCTTATGTTGAGGAATTGTTTATCACGTAGAATTACTGCAACGATAACTGACAAATACACTCACAGAAGTTAATGACGATTTATGAAGATGGAATTTGCATCCAGGTCTTCAAATCCAAGTCCAGGATGTCATTTATGCTATCTTGGCATCCATTGATTTAGTCAGCCTAATCACAGGAACATGGGAGAACTATAAATTCCTTTAAAAGTATTATATAATTGCTCTAGTAGACTGAAATAATTGGAATCATCAGAGACCGTTTATATCACTGTTGGCACATGTCAACTGCTGTGAGACATACATCACAATCATACAGGGAAATCTATTCGCAATAGTTGGCAGTATGGGACCGTGTTTATTGACTGACATCACCACAGTGATTCAGTTGCAGAATCAACCTATGGTACAAAGGGACCTTGTTAAAAGTGTGCTTAATTAAATAATGGAGTTTGAGACTCTGCAGGTGAAAACAGTATATGTGCCTATACAGAGATATGCAATTTGTGCTACCATTATCTACTCAAGAACATTTCAAACACCCACTTCCCATGAAAACCTCTAAAGTATCTTCTTTTCTCATAGTAATCTGTGATTTATGATGCTCATAAAATTGTAACAATGATTATGCATTCGTTCATTTTTTTCAGCCAGAATTTCATTTATTCAACCACTATATATTGTATGCCAGGGATTTTACTAGATTCTGGGATAAATGATGAATGAGACACAGAATTCAGCCTAAGCAGATCATATGGCAACTGCATGCCACTGTACTGGGACTGTGAACGCAGAGCTCAGGGATTAGAGGAGCCAATAGTCCCATACACGGGCATCTAACATGACAATGTAAGAAGTCCAGTGGAAAACCTAGTATCAAAAAGAGTAGGATTCTTGAAATAGGAGAAATGGAATTATTGAAAAAGGAAGAAAAAGAAGAATGTGACCAAAAGGTTTTCTCCTCTCCAATCTCATTCTATTTCTTTTTATGTATTTCTAGTCCTACATAATACATAAACAGTGTTTAAAATTGTCAACTCTTTCCTATTTCTGACTCTCAGTCCCCAAAGGCAAGCATATTCTTCTCTTTTAGCTATGTCTTCTGGTATTTAATTCAACAATTATGGAGAGCTTGTGTTTAATGCTCATTTCTAGATTTTCTAATTCTTAACATTGTTACTTGATGTCCCTGTTTGGAAGATGAAGACACCTTTTTGTTTTCTGCTACTTGCATGCCCTCACATAGCTTATTCACAGATTTGCCGGCCAAAATTTAGTGCTTATAACTATGTAAACATTTTTATGGTTGGCGCAAGTTGATTTTATAATTATTATATCTCATCCTTTAAAATCTCTCCTACATGCACACTTTTGCCAAATTCCATGTATTCCATGGTTTACACCCCCGTTTTGGAGAAGAACATCTCTAGTAGCTTCATAAGAAAGAAGACATGAGCTACTGTTGGGAACTGGCTTCAATATTGAGCACTGTCTTTATCTTTATCATTGATTGATATTCTCTCTTATGAGGACCTTCTGATTACTTAGATTCACACTGATGATTCAGGATAATCTCCCCATCTCAAGGTCCTTAACTTAATAACATCTGCAAAACCCCTTCTGGGGATTTAGGTTTGGGGAATTAGGACCTGGGTATCTTTGGGGGAACATTACTCTGTCTATAAAACTTTTCATTATCGAATGATATTTAGTTAGGTATACAATTGTGGACTCTAACTTCATTCAAGATTCTGAATACTTTCTCATATAGTCTTCATGTTTTTAGTACTAGGTGGGAAGTCAATGCCATTCAGATTCTGTATCCTTCATACGTGACCTGTTTTCTCTTCTAGAATCATTTAGAATTTTCTCTTTTTTCTGTTAAAACATTTAACAATGGTATGATTTTTTTTAATTGTACCTAGATATTTAGTGAGTTCTTCATGTATGCGAATTCATGTCCTTATTTTATTCATTATATCTTTGTTAATGTTCTTTTCCTAATATTTTGTGCCTTCTCCTTCTGTTACTTCCATTACCCAGAATTAACCTTCTGAATATGTCCTCTAATTTTCTTATTTTTGCTCCCCTATTTTCCTTTTTTTTTTTTTTTTTTGGCTTTTATTCTCTTTTCTGGAGATGTCTTCAAATTGATCTTCCAATTAGTCTAGTGAACTTTTGTATTTCTATCATTTTTCTAATTTCTAAAACTTCTTTCTTATTCTTTGAATGTTTCATTTTATAGAATGTTATTGTTTCATAAGTGCAATGTTTTTTCATCGTTCTGCATATATTATAGATTTTCCCTGGGCAGTTTTTTTCTGTTCACACTCATTCTCTGTGGATTTCTTTTATCCATTTTCATTGTCTTATTTCTGTGTTTCTTTTTTTTTTAGGCTTTTTTGTCTACTTTGTTAAAAGATATTCAAATTTTAAGTATACCTCAGGGCTTTTTATTTTGTTCTTAGAGAGCAATCATTCTCATCCCCTTGAGAAGTAAATGCCAGACTGCCAAGTAAGGGGAAGGAATTAGGGATGCTGCAATTTTAGAGGTTTCCTTACAGTTACTTTCTTTGATTTTCCTTATACACCCTCATCCTGCCTTTTGCTGTACCTTTTCTCCCATGTCTGTAGGTTTTCTGGTACAATTTCTCATACAAGCAAATGTTCAGGTTTCAAAGATGAAGCCTCCATTTGCAAAAGGGAGGGAAAGGGACCTGGGGCCTAATTGCTTCTTAAAAAAGTTTTCATCCAATCCTCTTCTGTTTATTCCCACACTTGACCTTCACCTTCAGCAGTAGCATATGGTGCCAATTCCTAAGTCTTTCCACATTTCTTTATAAGTAACTATGTAAATACTTAAGTTTCATTTTTCTGTGATCTGCTATCTGTTTATTTGTCCATATACCCCATATCCTCCATTCTCAGCCACTCCTATCCCCTTTCCTTTTTATACTAGTGTATTTCTACCTTTTTCTTATCCCTTTACTATCATTTATATAATTTTGTTCCTTTCCCAGGGATATGAGGAGGTCTGTATAAATGCATATGTTTAATCAACAATGTTTAACTTGAATTCTCTCACATTGAGTTTACTATTAAATGAGTAGGTCAATATTGCAGGCATACCTTCGTTTTACAGAAAAGAATGAGAGAGACTCAAAGACAGACTTCTTACTGAGATGTGATCTATGTAAGATAAAAGCTGAATTTCTCATAGACTGAAAGAATTAATCTCTTTAGCAATGTCCAAAACTATATATTTGCTATCCCCTACGTGTACTCCTACTCACGAATTTTCCTTTTCATTCACCAAATTGATAACCTAGGTATTTTTCCCCAAGGGATTGAATAAGATTATATTCTGTAGTCATATTATAAATATATGTATCAAACCAATAGCTTTGGTGAAAACTTCTTTTTCTTGACACCAGCAATACAGAATAGTCAGAGAAGAGTGCCAGGTTCCTTAGAGAATTGCGGTATATACCTTTGTTAGCAATGCTGCAAAAATTTATGAGAAAAGTTGAATTCACGACTGATTGGGACTCTATTTCTGTGACCCATCAAAAGCTCTTCGATTTGCAATTTACCAGTTTCTCTCTACTAATACCCAGGTTAACATTTAATTGTCTCAGTATTTTACAAAAAAAAAAAGTGATGGTTTCTATGACAACTGATGGAGAAATTTACTGATAGGATTTTTTCAGTTTTGTGTGGCAATTTTAGAACTCTCAAAATGGCCTCAGCAGGATTATAAAAACTCATTTTGGGCTTTGTTTTCATAGAGGCCCCTTTCTCTCATTACCTTTACCTTTACCAAGATTTGCTGCCTCTATTTTATGTGTTTGGGTAGTACAACCAATCCTCAAGTACAAGTGGACTGGGTCAAAGGCATCATATTATAGTACCCTGAAACCAAAGGAACATGGCATCCATCAGTATCCCCAAATCCTCTTATTCTTTCATCCAGACTTCCTGGAACAGGCAAATGTGAGTAGGGATCATTAAGGGGAAAAATGGGTGGAAATACCCTCTTCTCTGCTCTTGGGAAATATATCCGTTATCGTAGGGTAGGCATGCTGCAGTAATAAACAATCCTAGTATCTCTGTAGTGCTTTAATTCTTATTAACTTTACATGTTTGTGCAGGTTGGCTGCAGCTCTGCTCTAATCCTCTTCACTATGGAATCCAGACAGAACAAACAACGTATATTTTGGACATGCCATCCTCATGGTGGAGAGAAAAAAAGAGATGGCTGAACCACGCAATGGCTTTTAAAGCTTTATGACAGAGGTGAGACAAGTGGCTCCCACTTATAGTCCATTGGTCAAAGCAAGTCATATGGCTAATGATGTCATCAGAGTGGGAAGTATAATTCTATGATAAGGAGAAATCTAATAAGGAATGGTTTAGAAAAGCGTAGAAGGAAAGCACCCTCCCCCCAAAAAAGGAAGAAATTTTGAACTAACAGTATAATCTACTACAGAGAAGATTTTTTTTTCTACTTTGCAGCCATAGGTCCTCACTGATTTTCTGGCGTAAAAGAGCCCTTATCCTGATGCAAAGATACTGTCTTTCCTCAAATAAGACAAAGAGACTTGGGTCTCTGATCTCAACTACTAGACTTAATTAACAAAAAGTCTCCGAGCTGCCTAATTATAACTGGTGCTCTTGTCCCCCACTAAATTCCTTGGAAAAAACTGATGCTTCTTACTCATCCTTGTATCCATGGCATCAAACTCAGGACCTGATGCAAATAAATATTTATTGGAGAGAACTGAATGGCATTACCAAAGAAGACATAAATTCTAGCACATCTTCATTCATCTGTTCATTCACTCATTTATTTATTCATTCATTCTTATAAACTCATTTATTTAAAAGCCACTGAAAACCAACTATGCATAAATAAAAGACACAGTATTTGCTTTTATAGATCAAATAGGCCAGGGGAATCAACTTCTTTTATTTTCTTTAAAATGACTCAAAAAGATTTTATAGTTCTTGTGAAGAGATATACTGCTTACATTTATCATGGAAGGATAGCCTTAAGTGAGGGCTGGCAGAAAAGAAATATAAGAAATAGAGACTAAAAAGCCGACAGAAAAGATAAATGAAACTAAGAACTCATTCTTTGAAAAGATAAAATTGACAAAACTTTAACCAGATTCTCTAAGAAAAAGAGGGCTCAAATAAATAAAATCAGAAATGAAAGAGAATTTACAACTACTACCACACAAATACAAAGGATCATAAGAGAATACTATGAACAATTATATGCCAACAACTTGGACAATCTAGAAGAAATGGATACATTTCTGGAAACATATAATCTTCTAAGACTGAATCATGAAAAAATACAAAATCCTAGTAGACCAATGACTAGTTAGGAGATTGAATCAGTAATCAAAAGCCTCCCACCAAGCAAAAGTCTAGGACCAAATGGCCTCAGTGGTGAATTCTACTAAACAAGGAATATTTAACACCTATCCTTCTCAAACTCTTCCAAAAAATTGAAGAGGAGGAAATGTTTCCAACGTCATTTTTTTTATTAGAGATTTATTTTATTTATTTGAGAGAGTGAAAGAGAGAGCAGGGGGAGGGACAGAGGCAGAGGAGAGAAAGAATCTTAAGCAGATTCCCTGCTGAGCTTAGAACCTGACATGAGGCTTGATTCCATGACCCCAAGGATGATGACCTGAGCCAAAATCAGGAGCTGGACACTTAACTGAGTCACCCAGGTGGCCCCCAAATTCATTTTAAAAGGCCAGCACTACCGTGATACAAAAATCAGAGAAGGACAACACGAAAATAAGAAAATTACAGGTCAATGACCCTAATGAATACAGATACTAAAACCTTCAACAAAATATTAAGTAACCCAACTCAATAATACATTAAAAGGATCATATACTATGATCAAGTGGGATATATCCCAGGGATGCAAGAGTGGTTCAACATCGACTCTCTCTTGTTCTTCTTTAAATGCTGAATATATGAACCTCCTGTGACACAATCACTCTCACTCATAACAACTCTAATAGGTACATCACGGATGATTTGCTAGCAAAAGAAAATAACCCGCAGATTCATATTTGGGAGACAAGCAAATATAACTTTTTGGTTTGGGAAACTCCTTAAACAAGGATTCTGGGTTTTTATTTATTTTATTTTTTAATTTTTTAAGACATTTATTTATTTGAGAGAGAGAGCATGCACACAGAAGGAGGGGCAGAGGGAAAGGAAGAGGAATCTTAAGCAGACTCCACACTCAGTGCAGAGCCCAAGCCAGGCTCTATCTTACGACCCTGAGATCATGACTGAGCCAAACAAGAGTCAGATGCTCAACTGACTGAGCCACCCAGGCATCCCCTGAATTTTTAAAAATCAAGGTCTCTGATATAAATATCACCAAATATACGAGATACATATGAAACTACAAATAATGAAAAGGAACATCTCTTAGTAATTTGTGAGTAAATGTCACAAAAAAGGTTCTAAATACGGCAACTTATTAATGTGCATCTGTCATACCACATTGTTAAAATACTGTAATAATTATTATAAAGAGAAGGAGCAGAAGGGGGGTGGAAAAGGAAGGAAAAAAAGGAGGTAAAAGAGGGGGAGAAGGAAGAGGAAAAGAACAGGAACAGCAAGAACAAGAACAGCAGCAACAAGAATAAGCAGCAGCAGAAACAGTGAATACTCACACACCGCATAACACACACCACATTCTAGGCTCTAAGTTCTTTATACATATGAACATATTCAGTAGTAAGAGGTGGTGTGTCATACTGCTTAGGTGCCTGAACTTGGGAGCCATGCTTTCTGGCTTTGTGTCCCCATTCTGTCACTTACCAGCTATAGACCTTGGACAAATTACGTAATTCCATACTGCATTATTTTCCTCATCCATGAAAAGGGATAAGCTCATCATTTTTGTAAGGATAAGATGGGCTAAAGAAATCATCAACATGAAGCAGGGGACAGAATATAAATGAACTAAAATGCACTTCCCACAACTGTTGTCCTGACTCACGTAAATATCAAAGGGAAACAGGGGCTTGGATTTAGTCCACATGTATTACAAAAAGTGAAGATCCCTGTAGATGCCCACAAGTTGCCTCCAGGGCCATGCTGGTAGGATCACTTGTCACCAGCCCCACGGTTTATATGTAGGATTCTGAAGACCCAATTCCTATTACACGGTTTTTGGGTCTGAGCAGTCACGGGAGATTCTGTTTCTAAAAATCCCCACCTTGACATCTTCCAGTTTGGGTAAATGGGGAAGTGGGGAGATAGAAAATCCATTTATCTTTCCATTACCTGAATTTTCTTCAAAGAATTCTGGCCTTAGTACATGAAACCCGGAAAAGGTATTTGCAATCATAGGTCAATTTTATCTCCTTTTTTCCTCTTCATTTTCCTTTGCAAATGACTAATTAATGCAGGGAGTAAAGGAAGAGAGGCTGCATGACTTTTGAAGGGAAAATGAAAGTCCACACCAGGCCAACACTGATGAAGCCAGCTACCTCGCTAATTACTAGGGAGGTAGCCCTTCCCCAAGATTAGAAGCACTAAATTGTCCCCATCCAAGGCAATATTCCTTTTAGCCCATCACCTATGAGTACCAATTTTTTAAGCTCTCTTCACTTACCCCCAAGCCTGAACGAGGTAGGTCAACTACAGTCAAGGAGTGGGCAGAAAAAACAGACAGTAATCTTTATTCTTAGTAGAGAATCAGCATTTGGAGACACCTTACCTACAGTTTTATATTCTCTCTGAAGAAAGATCTTTGCCTCCTGGAATGCTGTAGCGCAGGACTCCAAGAGACCATAACATTGCATAGGTCAGTCTTTGCAAGAGGCATCATTTCTTTGGAAGCACACAGCACCAGAAGTTGGTTTACCAAGAGGCTGCCCTACATCCCCTGCCACCCCCTCCTGAAGACCGTGGAAACCCAGTGAATGGAATCTAAATAGTGACAACTAAAATGCCACTTGGCATGGGTCTCCAAGCCCCAAACGCATGGCTTCTACATCTGTCTTCAAGTGTTAGTGGCAGAGAATGGAAACACTCCAACCCTTGCCCTTTTGCTTCACCTTCTTTAAGTAAGGCAAATGAAAGGCAAACATTAGGCAAATACTTCTCTTGTGCAAAGTAAGGAATTAAAAATTCCAGCCTGGATGCTCAGCTGTCACTAAAAGGAAAGACATCAGAGAGACACAGTTACTACCTGAGACCATTCCTGTAAAAATAAAGAGACCAGGAGAAAAGGAAACGAATGAGAAAACACACGCGCACACAAGAAACAGAGCTCAATAAACCTAGCACCATCATGACATTTTTAATCTGGACACACACAGATTCAATAAGATGAGAAACTTATCGAACTTCTAAAAAAACCGAGGTAGCCTGGTGTTATCAAACTCATACTGAGAAATTAAATTCTTTTTAAGTCTGAGAAAGAGGCACTTACCCCACCTTACCTAAACCACTTGTTTCTCTCCAGGGCAACTCGCTTTGAGGTAGCCACAGGCTGTGCACCTCTGAACACAGCTGGCAGCAAAGGCACACTGAGCCATCTTCTCTGATGGCTCTGCTCTTCCTTTCCATAAAGCTGCTGAGAGCAAGGGCAAGGGAAGGTGGAGGCAATGAGGCTACACTTGTGCCTTCAAGGAGGAGTTTCTCAGACAAGTCAAGCTTCTTTAGTCAAAGCTCTCACTCTAGTTTCAGATAGTTAGAACAGCCCTGAAAGAGTGAATGGCATTTACTTGGCATGGTTAACTAATTCAGAAGGAACTTTGGGGATTATCTTGGTCCTCTGGTTTTCTTCACGTTCTGCTGATGTCTTTCTTTGGGAACACTGCCTCATCGTGAGCATGAACAAGGGGAAGGGGGAGATGGAAACTGCCCTAGTAAATGTGATCATCCCTTAGAAGGTCAGCGCGTGAGAGGAGGGAGTCCTGCATTGAGACAGTTGAAAGGATTCCAGAAGTATCTGCGAAGTCCTTTATTCAAAGTAGCCCATGTTAAGAGATTTGATTACAAAGGCCCATTTTTTTAATTAACATATAATGTATTATTTGCCTCAGGGGTACAGGTCTGTGAATCATCAGGCTTACACATTTCACAGCACTCACCATAGCACATACCCTCCCCAATGTCCATAGCCCAGCCACCCTATCCCTCCCCCCATACCCCCCCCAAGCAACCCTCAGTTTGTTTCCTGAGATTAAGAGTCTCTTAAGGTTTGTCTCCCTCCAGATCCCATCTTTAAAATAGCCCTCTTCCCACTCTGTGAAATGTCCTTTAAAATGCAAAGGAGGCAGTGAAAGGAAGCAAAGCAATAAAAAAAAAAAAAAAAAAGATTAACATATTTGTGAAAAATCTGGAGATTTCTTATTAAAAACAAAAAGAGTTTAGAAAAAGAGGCAGATTTATCAGGCATAATATAAACTAAATCATACCCAGTTTGTCTTTCCCTATATCAGTGATTCTTAGGCTGTGATCCATGGATGCCTATGGGATAGACTTAGCGGGTCATTAAAGCCCTTACTGATTCTCAAACATGTTCAGGGCATATATGCAAATATTTCTGGGGCGATTATTCATAGCTTCCATCAACTTCCCAAAGTGGGGTATGTGTGTGAGAGAGAGAGAAAATCAAAGAGGGTAAAAAAAAACCCAAATACCCTGCATGCTCTATTCCCACCAGTTTTTTCTTCTTTGACCCACCCTCTCCCCTACCCCTCTTTCATAAATATATTCAAATTAACTCGCTTTCCAGAGACCCTTTACCAGACCCAGCGGCACAGAATTCTCATGCATCTTCCACCTGCTTCAAGCTCATTAAACATATAATTAGTCTCTCTGGACGATAATCATGGTTGCTCAAGTTCATGAATTTCTTTCTCCCTAATCTCTAATTCCGGGTAGGTTTGTGTCCTAAGGCTTCAGAAAGACCAGTCTGTCATTAAATGGAGGGCTGTAAAGATTTTACTACCGTCGTGTGCAACAAAAGCCTTGATCACGCTATTATTGCTTCTATAGTGAGAATATAAACCAAAATGCCGTTTACATGCCCCCACTGAGGCCCCCTACTTCTTGACAGCTGATGAAGTATGTCCTGCATTTTATCTCTGGAAGGATTGATTCAAATTGTGACAGGTCATAGGAGGAAATAAATGTTGATATCTTGCCATAGCCTCAAAAAAATATTTTTCCACATCAGAGGAACTGCTTTGCCATTCCACACAGATGACAAACAACTAATATTTGAGGAGGAAAGGTGACAAGGCAGTTGAGATGCCTTGGAACAGGTACACAGACAAATATAGCCCCAAATAAGGACAGAACCTGAAGCCAGATGTCGGAAGATCTGGGTTCCCATTTTAGTCTCCTTATTAACCCAATGGGAGGGTGAGACTAAACACTTAACCTGAGATTTCATAAAAGTAAGATGGGGAAATACGGACTGGTTAAAGATTTATTTAAGTTCATCTTTCTAAAATCAAACTTTTTCTTCAAATATACATTGGGATGGGTGCTGAAAGCCCATTTACTCCATCCCGCCCCAGCAATCCCTGTCGCTTTTTTGTAATTTAATTTCAAGACCACTGTTATAGGTGGTCACCCAGATTTGACATCCTGGGTTATAGTTTATCTTGTATCCCATCTCTGAGAATTCTGGATGACTCAGGAGTCCTGAACAGCTGTCACATAGTGGTACTGATACTTAGAACAGTGACAGCAAGCCACTGCAAGGGACTGAGGTACCCTCTGAATTGGCAATTAGAATTTTATTAGATTAAATAAAGTTTCTCATGCATTTTGTTACCACACACTTGTTTTATTAGCCAAAGTACTGGATTACCTAGAATAGTACAGTCCAGGTACATGGGGGAGGTAAGAGAATGTACCCTGATCAGAGGTCAGGATCACGGCCCAGGATGTCTATAGAACTAGAGATTACAGATTTATTTGGTAACCTCTTAAATTTTTCACCTCACTTTCGTTTCAGGGCTGCTGTGGACCACACCATTTTTTAAATTAAGATTTTATTTATTTATCTGTGAGACAGAGAGCATGCGTGAGCAAGTGTATAAGTAGGGGGAGAGGCAAAAGGAGAGGGAGAGAGAGAATCTCAAGAAGACTCTGTGCTGAGTGTAGAGTGTAGGGGGCGGGAGGGTACTCGATCTCATGACCCTGAGATCATGACCTGAGCCAAAATCAAGAGTTGGTCACATAGGCACCGCCACAAATCATTTTTTTAACACACATCTCCACTAAAGTATTTTTATTCTTCCCCCACCCGAACTAGGGTTGATTGTTACTTATTGTTAGACACTTACTGATGGAGAAGCAAATACTCCTCAAGGTTGTGGTTTCAACAAAGGAATTCCTGAGAACTCTAAAACAAAGCAAAGCCCACAAACAGGTTTACGGAACCTGCACAAAACCACAGTGTCCTTTGCTCACTCACTTGTGGATGATGTCTCCCTCTCCCTGGCCCCCATACGTGGCAGGATACCAACACTTTCCTTTTCGTGAACGCCTAGTGTATGGCAGATACTATGTTAGGCACTTTACAGGAATCCCATTTAATTCTTTCACTTATAGATTAGATATTCTATTCACTTCCAGATAAGAAAAATGAGAAGCACGAAGTTATATACCTCCCTTGAGGTTATAATACTAATTTGCGAGGGAACCAGTGTCCGAATTTGGGTAATTTGACCCCCAAATTGGTACTATCTCTATCACATCTGTTATATTGAGAGAAACGAAATGGCCAGACTCTATTCTCTTCAGAAAATATCACCATATATGCCACCTGCTGGGGGAGGGGGAGAAGAAATTCTGGGTTTATATTAAGCTAATTCTCTCCACAACTAAATTGCTGTTTATCAGCCACCAGTGCATAGTGTCTCTAATTCCTCCGCCAGTCGGCACACACCGTATGCTCCAGCGCAGTGTGGGGAGCTCGCCAAGCACATTATACCACAGGGACTTCATGGTAAGCAAACTTGTATCAAATATTCTCTCTACTGAGATAAGGAAGACACAAATCATTTCTGTGATCAAACAGCATGAAGCTTTAAATAGGTAGAGATTACATATTACATCTTATTGCTCAGAATCTCAATAAAGATGCCATAAACAGAAATCTACACATATAACAAATCACACTTAACTGGGATGGATATCTGATTTATGTTAGGTTATAAATTATCGAATCATGTGAATATAGTGCTGGAATGGAGCCCAGACCAGCAAATGTTAAAAAAGAAATAAAATAAATAAAACAAAAAAGATGGAGAAAGAAAACTCTCCTTTCTTTTCCCTACCACACTCCCTCTCTCAGTTTTAAAGTAAAACCTGATGGAACCTGAAATTCACTCAGGTTGTATTCCCTCCATTGGCAATGCGCTTTCCCAAATAACTGAAGGCTTCTCCATTTACTGTATAATGGAAATGAAATGAATTGTACAAGTAATGAATACTCAATGCACCATAGACATTAATCATCATGTTCTCTTAAACAGGTTTGTTTTCTTAAATCTACAATGAAAAAGGAAAGGCAGTTGACATTTCCACTGTTTCAGAAGGAAAAAAAAGAGTCTCACATAAAAAAGATGGGGAAAAACAGTGTAATGCATAAAGTAGTTAAGAACAGTGATAAAGCAAACTCATTGCCTTTTTTTTTTAAACATTGATCTAAAATATATAATTATTATAAGTATTACTTTTAATATAAATGAAATCTTAACGGATAATTTTATGTCCTGAATTTTAAAATGTAAAATCCGTCTGAACGGTGTCTTTTCCTGATATCATTTGTTCTTTCTTGAATTCTTTCATTCATAGTATGTTTGTTGGCATGTGCGTAGGAGGGAGTGACATACAACGTGTGCCTCCAAATGTCAAGCTATGACCTGTAAAAAGGGGACAGATAACATCTAGGCCAGTGTCTACTCAACTAAGATAAAAATCTGACCAGCCGTATTGGGAATAAATGACTTGTCAATGTAACAACCTTCTCATCTGCAGATTGGAAATCGATGCTCACATTAAGACATGTGTTTGGGTTCTGGGGTTTCTAAATAGGTTAGTGGCCTTTTTCTAATGATCCAGCATCTGTATGTCTACAAGTAGGGCTAGTGGGAAAAGTTCAGCAAAAGCAGTCAAAGCCCTGGAACATTTAGCCTCCTTTCTTTCTCAGCCTAAAACAGTGCCCTGACCAAAGACAATAGAGAATCAGGATATGGGCAGTCCTCAGCAAAGGCTCTGGAATGCTCTCTACAGCTGTGCTGAGTCCAAAGCCAAGGACCAGGTATGAAGAGGAGCAGGAGCTATTACAATGAGGATACCAGTCCGGTTTCATTTTGCACGATGATTCCAGTTGGTCGGTAGTGTCTTCCTTGAGTATTATGTTAGAGGGATTCTAAGGTGGTACCCAGGATCCCAGTAAAGAGAACTTCAGTGATCTCATGCTGCCTGCCATGGGCACGGTAATCATATATAGGCCAAGTACGTGCCATCCCTATATGTGCAACTAACAACTCTGTACCACAAAGAAAGGAAGGGGAATTACATTAGAAGCATCTAAGAGACATTCTAAGGGTCCTGATGGAGAGAGTGAGTAATCACGCCCAACTGGATGAATCATTAAATCCTTCATGGAGGAGAGAGTATTTCAAATGGATCATAGAAAGTTACAGAAGAGGAAAAGTCTTTTGGGGTAGGGGAAACTGAGAAACAAAACATAGAAGTAAGCAATGTCCAAAGACTATTTGGAAAAATAATAAATAGTTTTGTTTAGAAGGGGGGCAAGGTAACATAAGAGGGATGAGAGAGGGGATAGGAAAGCTAATTTGGGGAGATCCCAGATAAGGCATTGACATAGTGTAAAAGTGCTTTTATCAGTCCTGACAGGTAATGGGGATCCACTGAAGAACTCCAAAGGGTGGAGTAATATAATTACAACCCATATATAAATATAAACTATATAAATATATAATTGGGCTTTGGAATGATGAATCTGGCAAACAATTCACAGAAGAGATTTGATGGAGATCTTTGTAGAAAAGGGACTGCCTACAGCAACACTGTAAACTAGGGGTATTAGAATGTTGATCAAAAGAGAATATTTCAAGTGAGAATCCAGAGAATTTATTGGATGTTAGGATGTAAAATCAGTACTTTCTATAAGGATTTAACTTTTGAGCCTGATAAAAAGTAGAATTAACAGAAATAAGGAGATGACTTTAGTGAGATGGTTAATTGCCTAATTCTGGGATCAGACATGGTTTTATATGACCTTGAACAAGATGCTGGATTTCTCTAAACCTCACTCCCTCATCTGTACAGAGCATACTCCTTATCACATAAGGGTGTTTTGAGATTGAGAAGTTAATTAAGGCACTAAGTAGTGCCATAACTGGAAGAGTAATCACTAAATGATCTGCTTCTTATGGTAATTATTAGAAAATTCAGGAAAAGGAATGCCTCAATTAGGAATAATTTGGTTGCAAGGGACAAAACCCTACTTAAATTCAAGGGAAAGTATGAATAAATAAAAACATGTAGAGAACCTTCAGAATCAAATGATATCAAGTATTGCTGATGTTCCCAGGAACCAAGCAATCAAAAAAGTTACTCTTCCAAAACTGTCTTCCCTCTTCTCCTGCTGAAGAATGGCTTCTACTACAAAGCTCTTATTTCTGCTTCTCTGTGAATTCTGTTTTCCTAACACCAACTCTGCTTCTATCTGCATATGAACTTAAAATTCACGTGGCTGGTGCAGCCTTACTGACTCATTCTCTACACCTGGTTTTGAAATTTCCCCAGAAGACAGAATTCAGTTGGCTTAAACCAGAATTCAGTGTCCATCTTGGCTCAATAAGCATCTTCCTGGGTCTCACGACCTAATTTGGTTACAGGTTCATCATTTTTGGCTGTGGCTAGGGGCAGGCATACAAAAATGAGGAGTTGGTGGGAAGAATAAAAGGGAACTTTAAGCAGAAAGAATTAATCCAGGACAAGGGAAGATGATATGTCCATTTTTGACCAGGTCAAGGGTCTTTCAACACACTGAGAAACCAATTTCAAAGCAGCATGTGGATCTCGAGTTTGGAAAGGATTAGGTCCAGGAATATAGATCGGTGAGTCAGTGCTTAGGAGGTGATAATTGATGCAGCAGAGGATCTAATGAAAATCCTAGAGGAAGAACCTGAAGAGGACAGTTTGTTTTGGCCAACTTTCTTATGGCCTGCAATTTAATTTCTTATATTATCTTCACTGGAAACAATTCCATTGACCTCGATTACCTCAGGCCACAGACCATTGTGTTTTGTTAGTACAGAACACAATGGCAGGTCTGAAATAATAAATACAACATGTGCACACACATACACACACATACAAATGAGAATCCTGTTTCTTTTTATAATAGTAAAAACAAAACTGTAAAACAGACTAAAACTAAGATATGCCTATATTCCTTGCAAAATTAGATGAGGCCATGCCTTTTGGTCATTGTTGGGAGGCTAAACAAGTGATCATTAAAATGCCTGATGGCAATGCCAAAAGCAAGCCAAGCAGCAGTAAGGCCTCGTGCAGCAATGTGGTTTGTCTGACCAAAGAGGAGCTTGGGGGGCCCAGAGGGTCTATGGGTAGAACCACACAGCCATCAGAAGCCAAACCGAAAGATCAGGAGATTCAAGGTCTTCACAGATTTTTACTGCAAAACCTTTTTTTTTTTCTTTCTTTTTTTTTTTTTTTTGCAAAACCTTTTTTTGAATTCAGGTTGCTTGCCATGCCCTAACCTAAGCGATGAAAGGTATGACTCCTCTGGCTGAAGTGGGAATGGAGGGCCTGGAGGAAGGTATTTGGCTCCCATCCCACCCCGGAGTGTTAGTAAGGAGACGCTGCTAAAACCCTGAAGTTTCACCAAGAGACGGAATTTGAAAGACAGTGACTGCAACTGATTCCCTCCAGTCCCCTGAGGAAAGTCTTCCAGCCTGAAATTCAGGAGACCCAGGTACAGATCCTAGCAGTAGTTCTGAGCTTCAGGTAGTGAATTTTGGATTTAAAAAAAAAAATCAAGTTTTAATCCCACTAGTGGGCCATATCGGCTACATGACGAATGTCTAATCTTCATAATTATTATTTCTAAACCTCGCATGATGATTTCTGTTTTACATGGGCTATTGTGATGACTCAGTAGTAAGAAGTGTCCTGCAGTGCCCGGCATTCCAGCAAGCCCTCAGGAAAACAGTTACAAATCTACTTGCTTCTTGAATAGTCACAATATCTTTGGTCTCGAATTTGCCTATAAAATGAGAAATTAGGACTAGGCAAACCCAAATCAGAATATCTACGGGTTTATGAAGCAGAACTGGACAAGGTAAGCCAGAAAAATCCTATCTTGCTATAATTGTTCCAGTAGGGGCCACATACACAAAAATTCTTGATGAAGCCTTTGAACTGTACTATTCTATCCTACACCTTAATTCTATATGAAAGTAACTAATTGAAGAACAGCAATAATAAGTCAGTCTGCTGGTCCATTCTGAGTGTATGGCCTACTGTGGATGGGGTAGAAGAAAATAGGAGTATAAATTAACAAACATGGAAGAAAAATGTGTTAAGATATTGTTTATAATCTCTTCCTTGTATTTCCCTCTACTCCTTCTAAGAGTAGCCAGGCTCTTTTGAGATTTCAGGCCTGAGAAAATAACTTGCAGATCACATGCCCTTTGTGAAAATTGAGGTTTAGCAATGAGATTAAACAATGCACCTGTAGGGGGAGAAGCCCCGAGCTTCTGATTGCAGAGACGGGAGCAGGAAGGAGAGATCTTTTCTACGATACTGATAAATGGATGGGAGAGGATGCTTTCCACAGGTGATGGAAACCTATATCCACTCATTCTCGGCACCCTACAAAAAGGAGAGAGCTAGAGTTGATGGAGATAGCTGAATGATGTGCCTGGGGTGACAGGACTCTAAATATGGGTCTCAGCTTTGAAAAGATTCCTATTTGCTGTGCCCAAATAGATATCGGTTGTTTTTTCATGTCCGACATCGATTCCCTGTTCTTCCGAGAACAGATTTGACTTTCCATTATGGACTTCCTAAGTCGGTGATTCATGAAGAATAATCTATCAGCAACACTTAACCTAAACATTTCAATGAAACCGAGTTAAGGACACAGTTGTCGGAAGAGCTCAAGAACTCTTTTATACTAGGATGACCAGCAAGTGAGGATGGGTGTGTGGGGTGGCATTATCCCTGCTGATAATGAAATTATCCTAGATGAAAACAGATAAGAGAGACGAATGATTCTTAACATTGTTTGAGCACCTTTATCATCATCCCAGCATTGCCCAGTGTAGAATATATGACATGCTCAAATGCTTTTGGGGTCCACGAGATCCCAAGGTCTTCACAGGACTCTGGGAAGGAATTCTCGTTAATAAAGACTGAATTCCCACCAGTCTAAGAAATGGGCACTCAGAAGAGGGTTATGATTTAAGATAATAAAAACAGGGTACGTAGCTTTTCTATATACCTGAATCTACGTAGAATAATCTAACACCCACTTCAGCAGCAAAGATTGTCCTCCACAGGAGGTCAGCTACCTCTTACTTGATTCTGTCTGTTGGTGACTTCCCGACAGATATTGATAACTGACCCAGTGCTCAATTTTTCAGGCATCAGCCAGCATCAGTAGGGCTAGCTAGCTCTTAGCTGCTCTCACCCTTTGATGATTATCCAATTAAAAGACAGTTGCAATGGTCAGCTCTATCTCAGGGTGACTGGAGAAGTGAATGGGAAGGGTTTAGAAAGTTCGATAGGCTTTACATGCTGCTGATGGAGGACCTTTCTTCAGATGCCTTCTTAAGTTAAAGAACTGTAGCTTGGCTACCCCTCATTTCAAGGCAGTTAAAGCCTATTTACTCTTTAGTAGAGTGATAGAGACCAATATACCAAGGACGTCTTCTAGATTAAAGGTGGATTTTAAAAAAAAGAATAGTTATTTCCATCAAGCATTAGAGTACTCTGTAGTTCCAGTTATCCTTCTTAATTCTGCTTTCTCTTTGGATGGCCACATTTGGCAACCTGATAACAAAGTGTGACTACATTACAGGAAAATCTAGGTGCCCAGGCCATAGGTGACACAGCATAAATTTGTGACATTGTCTCAGATTTCAGCATTAGAACACTGGCATTTCATTCCCAAACTGTAATCTCCTTGAGATGCAAATATTATGGGTGGATCTCTTGCCTAAAATCTCCAATACTTTCCTACAGATGATGGTACAAGGTTCTTTTCTTCCCCAAATAGGAAGAGAATGAGGAAAAAAGGGTGCTGAAAATATGGATAGAGACCATAAAAGAACTGTTCTAGAATGCAGTTGTCAAGCTCACCTGCATGGGATTTTCAGTATGGTTGACACCAAGAAAGCTAGATGAGAAATCACGCATGACAGTGCCTACTGCTTGACAAGTGGAAGGACTAGAGGCCAACGTGAATTACAAAAGCCTACATCTGTATAAATATTTAAAGCTGAGATCAGATTTACATATCTTTTGTAACATTTAAGTAGCAAACTCTTTCCCTGCTTAAAAATTAAATCAAAGAAGAGGGATGGAAACTGTATTTAAAAATTTGCTGTTTGGGGGGATGTCTGGATGGCTCAGATGGTTGAGCGGCCTACTCTTGATTTCCACTCAAATGGTGATCGCCTCTGGCTGTGTGCTCTGCCCACCCAACCTCTTACTGGTGTGTGCTCACACCTCAAAAAAATAAAATCTTTAAGAAAAATGCTATTTTGAAGGCATTCTACTTCACAACTTTGTAGTGAGGAATAAATACGGCAATGTAGAGAACTACATTGCCGTATTTATTCCTCACTACAAAGTTGTGAAGTAGAGGTTGTTATTCTATTTTATACTCTAAGTTCAGAGGAATCATATGAGTTTGCAAATATCACAGTTACTCCCAGGTGGAGACAGGATGTACACCCAGGATGCCTGGGTGTCTCTGTCCTTCTGCTCCAGCCTATGTCAAGGTCCAAAGTGCTTTGTGTCCTATGAATGGGTTAAATCAGAAATGCTGCGGAGTCTGCCTTGCTTTCTCTGACCAAACAGGCTACAACCCCTTTCCTAAGTTTTCGTGATGCACATTTCCACTTGCCAGCTACAGTCTAACAGATTCTTGGTACAGTCCTGAGGTTATGAACTACACCTGCCTCCAGAAGGAACTGAAAATATTAGGTCAGTTTTCACTTTCTGGGGAGTGTCCCCATAGGGAACACAGTATAACTTACCCAAATTGCTGATGTTAGAAGGACACAGGACCAATACCTAATGCATAAGTTTGACAGGCCTTTGCAGTCCTCACCTGGGCTCCTGTTTGCCAGGTAAGCATTTTGCAATTAAGAATTTGAGGGAAAAAAAAGATTGTTTTACATTTTTCAAAGTAATAAATAAAGTCTTCCCAATTGCCCCTTTTAATTATCTGGGTTTTTTTTTTTTTCTAATTATCCTGGATAGCTTTATGGTTTACAGGTGACTTACATTGGTTAAAATATATATTTTTCCTCTCGAGGAGCTCTGGCTACAGATTCTATATTGTCAAGTCAATAAAAATCTTTTACATTTTCACTGAAAACACACTTTGTATGTTCTATTAAGATTGCTTTATAGCAAGTGGTATTTCAGCTTTTAACAGTCAATGTTACAGAAAGGTTTGTATAATTTGAAGTAGAAAGAAAGGAATAGAGACTAAATGTGTTGCTTCTCTTTGCCATATTCATTCTACAGCTCTGTGACATTCAAAGACACACTGTGAAATTTGTCATTGCTGCCATCACTGGTGTCTGAAATGTGTTATTTTCTGTTTGACTGACATAGGCCCTTTCAAAGTCGGTATCTCTCTCCCTCTCCCTCTTCCCCCACCTCCTTCCTGCCCTCTCATCTCTCTTCTTAACATTCTCTGTCTTCCTCTGACTTCTATACCTAGTGCTTTAACCCGAAGTGATGTGGACAGGGACCATTAACCATGAAACGGGTGGACAGATGGAGAAAGAAGAGCTGAAATCGCCACAATCATATGGGAAGATACATGCTAAAGGGGGACATATTAATGAAACCTAAAGTCTCACTTTTTCCTTTATTTGTGGCCTAGACTAATCATAAGTACATGCTCAGCGAGCTTTCTAATGGGATCTGATTTGGGCAGAGCACAAATGAAAGTTTCCCTCAATTCAAGAAATGGAGACACACACAGGGGGCACTGCATGTTTATCAACTTGAAGAGAGAACAGGGAATTGGCAGGAGGGCTGTGAATACATAGGATGGCAGAATTATGACTCCTTAATTATTACTCCTTAATTATGACTCCCCTCCCCTCAATGAACTTGGCAGTCTCGAGCTATGCGTCACATCCAAAAGGGGAAGTTAAATGGGGAAAAAGTTTCAGATTAGTCACTCAGCTGCTGAGAAGCTGTTACATGCAAGGGATCAATAGCTGAATTATAAGGAGGCAGATTTCACCTGAAAATAGGAATGACTATGAAAATCTGATGAAATGTGCTGCTTCAGCGGCAGTGAGTCCCTTTCACACACAACAAACAAGCACCCCCCCCCCAACAGACGAGAAGGAATTCATAAGGAAACAAGCTTTGGGGGGCGAGTGGGGTATGGGGTAGGTATTGAATGAGAGAAGATCTGATGCTCATCTCCAATCTCAAGATTCTAGAAAGGATTCTATGACCCAAATTAGATTTTTACTAAAGTTGACTTTCTTGAAGAAGCGTGAAAATGAAGGGAAAACGGAAACACAGAAGTTATTTTCAAGTACCATCTAATCACGGAGTAGCCCATCAATAATGTGTATAGAAATAACCTTTCCTATTTGCACAGATATTCTATCTGTAAAATTCTAAACTAGGTGGCAATGCTACATTGAGGCAGTTATGAGAAAGAAACTGACTTGTCCACGGTAAGGAGGCCAGTCGTGTTCTTTCCTTAGCATCACCACCTCTGTGAACTTCCCTTACCAGCGTCACCACTCTCTTCCCGCAGCAGCATTTCCCCCCATCAGCAACAGAGCTCTCACGGATGACAGAGGTCGGCACAGTAACTGGCAGCAGAATGCAGGCCCCTGGAGCTCGCTGGCCTTAACTTGAACCCTGGATCTGCCACATTCCACCTTCACCTGGGGTTAAATTACTTATTATCTCTCTGTCTCCATTCCCTCATCCCTCAGCTCTCATCTGTAAAATGGGGGAAATTCTTGTCTGCATTTTGATGCTTCCATCAGCAAATCCATGGAAAAATCCTTCAGTATGCATCTGGTACAGAGTTAGTCCTCAACAAATGTTGTCTATGATTATTTTTACTTATCCTTCAAAAATTCATTTAGCCATTGTTATTCTAACTTGACAGGTGAGGAAACAAAAACCCAGAGAAGTTATGAGACTTGCCCAGTGACATATAATGGTAAGTGCTGAAATAAGAATCCAAAGTCATGTCTAGCCTTATCTGAAAACCCATGCTCTTCTTACCTACTTACCCCAAGTCCTACCCAATGACAATAACTGAATACCACCAAAATGAGACTGTCAGCAACAAACACAGCTTGACAAAATGCCTTGTTACTAATAATGAAACCAAGCACACAATTCATTGTTTCTTGGTAACTCTCCAATTATGAAGTATTTGTCCACTTGGAGACATATAGCTGAACTGAAATAAATAGGTTTCTTATTCCATTACCATCCCTAATGCTTTATTTTCCTTGGGCCTTTCCAGCTAATTTCAAGAGAAGCCTGTGGAAATACAGCTGATTACACCTGCTGAGGTCATCTAAGTTTGTTTTTTTCCCTTCAAAAGAGAGATGACTGTTATTCCTAGTGACATACAATCCAAAATATTGTAATGACCATTCTGAGTAGCATTTCTAACTACTACTGAATAACTGGATCACTTGAGAGTTTAGTTCCAATTAATGCTATAAAAATCACTCACTACATGCTGTCCAAAATGTAAGGAATCAGAAGGAAAGAGAAATGGAAAAATGAGCATACAAAGTAAGAATGGAACAGGAATAAACTTTTTAAGCAAGCAAATATGGGTAAAAACAAAAGTAGCTTTTAAACACCATACAGAGGAACTTAGAATTCAGTTCAGAGGCCCTTTCTTGAGCATCTATTGTGTACCAGACGCTGTAAGGGTCAATGGTAAAATAGGTTTATTCTCTGCTGTAATGAAACCTTGTGCTTCTTCCACCTGCCCTCCTCAAACTGGACCTCTCCGAGGCTATACAAAGGTCCCTGCCTTTGTCTGAGGCCAGTCTCCTTTATCTTCCTGCTGAGCTAATTCTCTCCAACAGCAGTTGGTGGTACCTCCTAGATCTCTGCCTTACCAAGACAATTATGTCTAGTCCTGTGGCTCCAGAAACTTTCCATAAAGCTGAACTCATGCACATTTATGAGTCATCCAACATCAGAACAGAGATAGGGAGTAAATCACACAAGGCTTTCAGATTGCTAGAAAAGGAGGAACCACACATGTTATATTTTTTAATGAACATTTCAAGAAACAGAAGGACTCAGGGGACATAGTCTGTAGCCATGTTCAGAGATTAGTGCTTGGAACTACAGTGTACGGTTATAAAGCCCATCCATGGACATTCCAATGGAAGACACAGTGAGTAAGCCGAGTCTATAATTATTACTATTATTATATTATTATTAACCTCTTCAGTAAAAAAGTAATAGTTTATGATTTATCGTTAATATAAAAATAAGATACAGTTTAACATCTATAGTATGGGCTAACATGTATATGTTTTGTATATATTGTATATTTTGTATATGTTGTATATACTTTCAAAGTTTATGTAGAATTTTAGATTCCTTATATAAATATATGTTACATAAATATAACATTAATGTTTAATATGCATAATTTTATTTTCATTTTTGAACTTTATTAGTAACCTCTATACCCAACATGGGGCTTGAATTCACAACCCCAAGATCCAGAGCTGCATGCTCTTCTGACTGAGCCAGCCAGATGCTCCTAATATGCATGATTTTAGGTAATTTAAAATCTGGTTTAGAGCACATGTGGCTATAAAATACTACTTGCATAGTTATATAAGACAGTGTAAATGGACATTTAGTTATATAATTTACATGTTTTATAGGACTTAAAATGATAAAATATGCATATTTTTTAAATTGAATTTTTTTTAAAAAGTGCACATAATTATGCAAAGTGAAAGGAAATAGAGTACCATGAGTATTTTTTCCCTTGGTGTTAAGATTTGAATAATTAAAAAAAAAAAGATTTGAATAATTTTAATTTTGTCCTTTGTAATTTTCCACATTTTCACATATTTCCAAATAAAATGTATTACTTTTTTAGCTCACAAAAATCAATGGAGAGACATGTGAAAAATGATGAAGCCATTCATGCCTAATACTATGAGCCAGCACTTCACTTCTTTTACACAGATATATTAATTTTTAAAGGAATAAATTATTTACATACTTTGCACAACAATATGAGCCCAATATTTACTGTGGTCTTTATAACCCTCATATATATGCATATATATACATACACATTTATTATACATATATTTAATTATGAGATTTGTATCTGTGTGTATATATACATACATACATACACACATACTTCTATATAATTATGTGAGGTCATGTGTGTATATGTATATATACATATACACACATATTTTTTCATGTCCTATGACTTGGGAATTGAAAATATCTTTCTATGCCAGAAGTAATATATCACAAACTCACTTCAAGCATTGTAATTAATGAAAAAAAACTTATGCCACAGTATTTTACGATGGGGAACAAAATGAGCATGTCCCATTTCTGCCACTATTTAACATCATTCTAACCTTAAAATCAACAAGGGAAAGACAGAAACCACAACAGAAAAGTGGGCGAAATACATGAATAGGTAATTTAAAGATGAGGTAATCTAGGGGCACCTGGGTGGCTCAGTGGGTTAAAACCTCTGCCTTCGGCTCAGGTCATGATCTCAGGGTCCTGGGATCGAGCCCCGCATCGGGCTCTCTGCTCAGCAGGGAGCCTGCTTCCCCCTCTCTCTCTGCCTGCCTCTCTGCCTACTTGTGATCTCTCTCCTCACTGTCAAATAAATAAATAAAATCTTTAAAAAAATAAAAAAATAAAAAAATAAAGATGAGGTAATCTAAAGGCTAAGAAGCATAAAAAGAGATACTCAAACTCATCTGTACTTGTAAAACTAAAACAATGACCAATCAGTTACATATATCAGATTGGCAAACAGAGACTGAGACGATGCTATCTCTACGCTGGCAGAATCCTGCACTGCCAAGAGAAGCGTGGTCTGATGCAGCTGTTCTGGAAACAGTCTATTAGTACTTCATCCAATACAGTTTATAAATGCATATTAACCCATCGGTCCCTTTTTTGGTCTATGTTGCAGGGAGCTTTTCACACAGGTCCACCAGAGGACAGTTAAGAGGCAGTTGATAGTAACACCGGTGGTGGGTGAAGGGGACTGTGGCCACCTGGGTTTTATTTTGGAGGGAAAGGGATGAGAACATAATAGAAGCCCGGGAAGAGTCCCACACGAGGAAGCACTGCCAGTCCAAGGGAACTTGAAGCAAACAGGGCAATCGATCTAAATTTTACATTTAAATGAAGGTGCTGAGTTTTTAAAAGGGAGAATCATGGTAAAATATATGGCATCATGCCACTTAAATAAACTGCAAATCAAAAGGCAAAGAACGGAAATTCATATTAAAGGAACACAGGTGAGTCAACAGACGGATCTGGTACATTAAATGGTTGTCTGTGTGGTGGAGTGATGAATGAGAACAGGGAGCAGTGAGAGAAGAGATTAAATAGATACACAAGAGAGAAAACTTGAAATAATAGCATGATGGTGTCCGAGACGATTAACTCATCCTCCTGCATCTGAGCTTAATACAAGTAAGCATGATCCCACCTACCTTTCAAACTAGATTGTTCAGCTTTCCCCAGATGTTCCTGTAATTTCACACTGCAACATTTTGTTCATGCCATTCTGCCTGGAATGCCACTTCTTTACTTTGAGCTGGATATGTCTGAATCATTCCTTAAGGTTCTATTCAAACGTCTGTCATTCCTGACAATGTTCTTGATCCTTCCTCCACTCTCCCTAAACAGAAGAAATACTCCTCCACTAAAGTCCTATCAGAGATCTTCATGGCTCTCATATAGAATTTATCCTTTTAAGATCAGGTGTTAATAATTATTTAGGTGCCTAACTTATTTCCCCCTGGTAGCTCGTGATCTGGATTTATTTTAAGCCATTTTTGTCCACAGCAAGTAGTTGGTAACCATTTATGGACTAAATGAACACACACGGATTCTGCAATTCACAAGTGGCCCTAACTGCCCGGTTTTTGTATGTCTTTAGTCCTTTCTTTAGAATCCTTTGGGTTACTGGGATGAAATCAGTCTTTATTTTACCTAGCATTCTGAAGCAAATTTTTACTTACTAAAAGAATCACAGCTTATTTTTTAATGTTTTAAATATGAACAAGTTAGGTGACTCTATAAAAGTTATTTTGGTTACTGGTATTAAAAACCGCCTTAGAAAACATTTGCGCCCCACACTCCCTTCCTACAAGTTTAGTTCTCTTTATACTTTTCTCCTTGGGGAAAAGGTTACACTGCAGGTGATGAGCAAGTTCAAAGGGTATGGCTTACTGAATTACTGATGCTTTGATGACAAGTATCAAGGCAAAAATTCATTTACATGATGAAGGAGGCTTCATCATCAGGTATGCACAAGTGAAAACTGCTTCTGCCCAAACTTGCAACTGCATGTCCCTGGAATTGATGAAGGTACTGAAAAGACATTTAGAGTGTATGAATTGACCTGGTCTCTCTAGATGAGAAGTCATCTCAGCTAGTGTTTTTTGTTTTTTTTTTTCCTCCTAATCAATAAATTCTCATACTTGGTTGGTTTTGAGGATTAATGTTTCTTTTTTATTATTTTTTCAGGTTCCTTTATCTTTGAGCCTTCGATTCTGGTGTTATTTTCGGAGAGGCCAATGTAATTTCTACTGGTGTCAAAAAGTAGAATTATGCTCTTAATATTTCATGCTTTTCAAGGTTCTACATTGTAACATGACCTGTGATGTTTCCCACAGAGTGCTAAATAATGGAGGAATTACTATTACTAGAGCAATAGAAGGGATTCCACTCTATCAATGAAAAATTTGGTCCACAATCACTGATGGCATTTTAGTGCAGGAAGCGAAGCCTAGAAATTGAATGAGTCATTTCAGTCAATGTTAGAAGGATTTCTTTGGTCTCTTGCCCCAGGGACCAAAACAAGATTTTCTTCCTATGTGTTTTATTTGGCCAAATATAGATTTCAAAAGTTAAAAAGGTCTTGTTATCAGCTTGCTAAAGCCATTTCATAATCTGCTTGATCTATCCCGGAAGATATACTTGACTTCCCTAAATGTGATTAAGTTTCAATTCAAACAATCTCACCTTTATTACAAACACAGAATTATTCTCACCTGGAGATTTTCTGCAGGATTGAGGAATTGATTCATTCTAAAGAGATGGCAGAAGAGGCTTGAGCAATCAGTCATCATAGACATCTCTTCTCAGTGTTAATCTGGATTTCCCCCTGATACCTTGTTCACTTTCCAGTAAAGCTGCCTATACTTTATCCCCCTACTTTTCCATGTCTTAGTGATTTTCACTATACTTTTCATGGGAGTTTTCCCAGTCTGACTGCTTCCAAATAAAACTATGGAGTGCATCTTAATTCTCTCCAATCCACTTAATTCCCCTTGTATTTCACTCCACCAAGTATCTTCATCATCAGCTCTAAACAAGCCCATACCATCTGGTCCTATTAAAATTGGTGGCCTATATGACAAAAACTAGTAATTCTTATTCCTTCCACATAGGGAAACTTGTAGCTGGAGGATAGAGAGAGACTTTCATTGTATTTCCTTAGATTTGTAGAATATCTGAATATTCTAATATATATAAGCATTACCTCCGGAAAACATTAATTAATATTTAAATTTTAAAGCATGGTGATTCTTTGAAGGAGTTTATTCTGGGTGACAATAGTTGGGGATGGCATTATCAAATTATATAATTTCTGCTACATGTTAATGAGTTTATGTATCTTCCCTCTCAAGACACATAATCAATTAACCCAGGTACAAAACACTCCTCCTTTAAGATGATTTTGTGTTGGAAATTGCACAGCAAATTCTGCTCACATACTTTATATACAGTAACAGTTCTGTCAATGAGAGTCACAGAAGAAAAATGTTTCTCTGCCTAGGACAAGAACCTAAAACTCTAAAGAACAGATAAAGACATATACACATGAATTCTGCATATATTATTTATGCTTATATCCTATGAGAGATGGTGTAGCACAGTTGAAAAAAAAAACAAAACATATACAGATCTCAGAAGCAGGCAGCCCTTGGTTTGAATTCCAGTTTCCCTGTGCTTATTAGCACTTACCCTTAGATGATATTCTTATATTTTCTAGGCTTCAGTTTTCATGATTGCAAATTAAGGATGAAAATAATGGCTAATCTCATAAGGAGTGTGAGAATTAAAGGGAAGTCTTTTACTAAGATATTTGGAACAATTCTGACATGGAGAAAGTACTCAATCAGTGGTTGACATCTGGCCCACAAATAGAGAACGTCCATTCTAATGGTTACCACTCTTAACTTCATCCAGGCTGCTCTACTGTCCCCAGGCCTTGGTTGAATTCTATTAACAGTTCCATTCAAATCCAACAAGCTTCTCCAACACCCGGACCTGAGAGGGCTCCCTACTGTGAATAGTACCACTAGGACAGGGTATAAAATTACCCACCAGTCTTCTCAAACTCCCACCACATCAATACAGTCTATCCTTAAGAGTTGAAGTCGACTGCTACATAGTGTCTTCTCAATAGTGCTTCCTGAATGGTACCATTCGTCCCCTCATTTCTCACCTGTAACCTCATTAATCCATTGCAGTGTATTTGTGAAATTCTCATCTACACACCTTACAAAAATATAAGTACGTTTGAGGGTTAGAGCAACTCTTGTGTTTGTAATGTCAACCTTCTGGTTACTAAATGTTTTGTGAATATTAGGCAGACAGCAAATATATTAAAAACTGCATTTTATTTTTAAAATGAATTTATTTCTAGAGTCAACAAAGCTCTGCTCTTCTCTAAATAATTTGCTCATCAGCCACAGAATTTTTTAGCTTTACTATTTTTTATTCAGCATTAATTGTTTGCAATTTAACCCCTATTTTTTCATCGAACAAAGTGTATTCAATTGTAATTATCCTCTCCAAATTTAATTTTGCTCTTCTGTGCCCAAAGCCATCAAAGCTTTTGACCCATAGGTCTTTCTTTATTATTTCTCAGTTCTCCCTGGTATTTGTAACTTCCACTAAGGACCATCTGTAGATTTAATTAACTTGTTGAATCTTTCTTCTTCCAGATCATTAATGAAGTTGTTAAATAAGTCTGAGCCCAGTGCTCATCTCTCTGGTATCTTGATGGTCCTTCAACCCCAGTTATGTACTACATTTCCCTTTACCATTTCCTCTTATTTACATTCCCTTGGTCATTTCCCAAGCCACTGAAAGGCTCACTTCCAAATCATTTGAAATTGTATTTCAAATGAAATTTCATGTGAAATAGCTCTTGATTTTTTTAAAACCTGACTTAACTATCCTTAGTGGAACAATAATTTATAGTCCCAAATTCCCAAAACATCCTGCCAATTTAAAGGAATAATTCAAAAATTTAACGTTTAAATAATGCTCTATCAGTCTTTGAAATTAAATAGATAGTCTACTTCCAAAGGAGAAATGTCTATCCTTTCAGGAAGCCTCTTCTGATTTTTTTTTTTTTTTAATAATTTTTTTTTTTTTTTTTTTTTAAGATTTTATTTATTTGACAGAGAGAGACACAGTGGCGAGAGAGGGAACACAAGTAGAGGGGAGTGGGAGAGGGAGAAGCAGGCCTCCCGCAGAGCAGGAAGCCCGATGCGGGGCTCAATCCCAGGACCCTGGGATCATGACCTGAGCCGAAGGCAGACGCTTAACGACTGAGCCACCCAGGCGCCCCTGATTTTTTTTTTTTTTTTGAGAGAGCAGCTGTCATGGGATACTTAAAAATTGTGTTTTTTCTCCCAATCTTGTTTCTTCTCAAAGAGAAATCTATTTTATAGCATCTAATTTCATAGTCTGTTATAATACTATTTTATTGTACATATATTTTCATATTGGCCAGGGTCCCTTATGACTTTTCATCTATGGGTAAGAAACAATTTTAGAACGGGGGGGGGGGGGTACCTTCCAGTTAAAGACACTGTTTTCAATACGCACATTTGCCTCTACTGTCTCCATCAAACACTAATAAAATAATATTAGAGACAAATTATGAAGGTCACAAACCTGCAAAGACCAAGCACCTTGGAGAAGAGACAAAGGAGACATAAATTTGGACGCTAGGAAAGAGATGAATGAGTTTAACTCACTCAGAAGAGATGGGGAAAACGACTGATAGCCTGCAGTGGAGGAAGCAAAGAAGCAACTTGACTTGCATCACCAAACTCAGAAATTGGCAGCATCAGCTATCTCTATAACTGCTATGAGGCAAAGGGGAAAATTAATTGGAAATTACATAGATTCCTCAGGGCCAGTCCCCTATCCAGACTGCTGTCCTCCTGCCCCATCAAAAACTACAGTTTTATTTCCAGCATAGGGTACCACAAAAACTAGAAGACAGCTCAGAGCAAAGATACCATAGGGCCAAGGGCAGGCTGCCCCAATATGGGCCACTTTAGCATAAAAATTATTTTACGTTAAAAAGCAATCAAAATCCAGAAGATTCAAGAAAAGTTCTTTACCTCCTCTTCAACTGCCTAAAATGAGTTTAGGTAGAGGACCAGCTCTCGGAAGAGTGCTATCACCATAGATAACTATATTATGATATGAACTACGCATGGTAGAGAGGGAGGAACCTAGCAAGGCGTGTTTGATCACAGTCCTCTTTGTTCCTAAGTGGCCCAGCAAATATTTGTTTACCAAACACTTAAACTTTTTCACCTTCCCATGAATCGCATTCCTTTCCTCTGAAGTCCCAAATTTCTACTCCCTCCCTCTCCTAGTTCAGAATGACATATATACCTTATGGTGCCTCAATGTCTTTGAATCTCATGTCTGTTGGATTTCCTGTACGTATTAAATTAAATTTGATTTTCTCCTATTAATCAGTCATGTCAATTTGATTTTTAGTCCAGCTAGAAGGACCTTAAGGGAATTCTTCTTTCCTGACAATACCACACTAAGAAGAGGATTAAGTGAAAATTTACACAATGAGTTTTGAAAAGCGTTTGCTTTACCCTCCCCACCTGGCTCTCAGGATGCTAGCAATGGAGTATAATTTCTCCAGAAATTTAATTCCTTCCATTAGATTGGGAGAATCTTCTCTATAAGATTGGAACTGCTCAAAAAGAATGAGTCTAAAATCATTTACATCAGTATCCTGCATAGGTAAATTGAGGTTTCCACCAATGTTTTAAGGTCTCACTCATAAAAGTGAGCAGATAGCTAAGGCTACTAGATGTGTGAGAAAAGGGAGAGACAAGAACTACCAGGAAAGAAAAAAAAAACATGTTGGAGAAAACAGACAATATTAACAAAAAAACTTCAAAAATTGTTGCTTTCTGCTAAAAAATATCAAATAAGATTACTATCTCCAAGAATTGGAAACAATATAAAAAGAAGATTCAGGAAACAGTAGTAAAACGGGATAGCAGAAATGAATAACAATAACTTTGGAAGATAGAGTTGATGAAATGATGAAATATCTCTGCCTCCCCAACATAGAAAAGTGAAATAAAAGGAGAGACAGATGAAAAATGAGGCAGAAGTAATCAAACAATCAGTCCAATTTGAAGGTCTAACACCCAAATAATAAAGGAGTTCCAGAAATAAAGAACAATGACAATTCAGGGAAGTAAATTATCAAAGAACTTTTTTTAATCCCAGAAACAAAACCGGGAATTTTCAAATTGAAAGGGTCTTCAAAGTTCTAAGTATATTGGTTTCATAATAGGCACTCACAAAGGCACATCATCAAATTTAATAACACTGAGAATAAAGTCTAGAATTTTCCAGAAAAAGAGAAGTCAGATGTCATTCAAATAGTCATGAATAGAATGACGCTGCACTTCTTAAAAGTTATTCTGAAAAATAAGACAACAGAGTTACTCCTACAATGTTCTGAAGAAAATTGCTTTTTAATCTAAAATTCTAAACCCATCCAAACTATCAACTAAGTACAAAGGTAGAGTAAAAACATTTTTCAGATATGCAGTATTTGAAACGTTTGAATGATTTATCTTCCACGCACTCTTTCTCAGGAAGCCAATTAAATATTTGTCCTATAAAAATGAGGTTGTAATCCAAAGGAGTGAAATAGACAGGATTCAGGAAACAGGAGATCCAACAAGAAAGAGATGATGTCGAAAGGAGGTCCAAAGAAAAGTGCTCTGGTAGAAACCTAAAGGGCTAACAGTATAGAATGGAGGAGATCTGAAGGCTTTGGAAAAAACTTCCTTCGAGTTAAAGTTATAAAATATAAAATGCATTTCATTGTGTTAGGAGGATATTATTATTCAAAGAAAATTTCGGATTGAATCAATGCTGAGTGAATGCAAGATTGGGTGAATAAACAGTCACAAAATAAGATAATTAATCCAGATAAAGAAAGCATTTGTGTACAACAGAACTAACGACAGCTAACTGTGTGGCTTCCATATGTCACTTATATACACATAAGAAGGTAAACACTGAATACCGGTCTCATCACAACTGAAGAAGAGAGAAATGGGACGTGTCTGTGTGTCTGTCTGTGTGTGTACTGTGGGTGGAAGTTGAGAAAGAGACGAATCTTTTATCTTCCATGGTGGTCAACAGATAATGTCTAAAACTGAGAAACCAAGAAATGGTGATATAAATGTATGATTATTAGAGATATGGGGAAGAAAATGAAGTACTCTGGAGAGGAGGAATGGAGTAGGACCAGAGCAAAGAGTTACTGTTTTTCATAAGGAGCCATATGTAGAACCATTCAACTTTTAAAACTATGTGCATCAGGAAAGGATAGATAAAAGACTAAAAGACTTGACTAGGTACTTCATAAAGCAGTAAAATCAAATGTACAATAAGCATGCAATACATGTTCAACTCTATTAGTCATCAGACAAGTGCAAGATAAAACCATAACATAGTACTGCAACAGCAGGATGGCTGAAATGAAAAAGACAGTACCTAAGCACTGATAAAGTTATGGTGTGATCAGAATTTCCACTTATTACTACTGGGAATATAAATAGGTACAAACACTTTGGGAAACAGTTTGGTAGTATCTATTTTTTTTTCTTAAACATTTTATTTATTTATTTGTCAAAGAGAGAGAGAGCACAAGCAGGCAGAGTGGCAGGCAGAGGCAGAGGGAGAAGCAGGCTCCCTGCCGAGCAAGGAGCCCGATGTGGGACTCGATCCCAGGACCCTGGGATCATGACCCGAGACGAAGGCAGCCGCTTAACCAACTGAACCACCAGGCGTCCCAGTTTGGTAGTATCTATTAAAACTGAACCTAAGCATACCCAGCAATTCTGTTCCTAGATATATACATATATGAAAATATTTGTATATAGTCAGTCAAAGACATGTAGAAGAATATTTATTGTAGCAAAATAACCAAAACTGTCAAGAGTTTAAATGTTCAAGAATAGAATGGATGCATACATTTTGGCATATCCACAAAATAGAATACTATTCCAGAAGAATTTAAAAACTGTAGCTATAAGGGTAAATCTTACAAATCGAATGTCCAACAAAAGAAGTCAAACAAAGAGGCCATATAGTTTGGTTCCATTTGTATGATGTTCAAAACCAGGCAAAACTAGTCTACGGTGTTAGAGGTTAAGGCAATGTCTCCTCTTGGTGGGGTTTTGGAAGAGGGCAGGAGACATGGTGTCTGGGATACAGATAATCTTCTCATCTTTTTAATCTTGGTTTGGGTTTCAAAGATGTTTTTAGCTTACAAAAATTCATTGAGTTGTATATATTTATGCTTTGAGTGCTTTTCTATCTACATATCATATTTAAATAACAGCTTATTATCTTTCTGTGTGTTTTCCAGACTTTCTGCTTTTCCCTCCTCCGACATTTCTAGGATTATTTCAGGGCCTTAAGATCACCCTTAAATAAGAGAGGATGAAATGTGACATTCACCAATCAAAGATTTTACTACATGATAACTCTGCTAAGTATTACAAAAACTGGGGGCACCTGGGTGGCTCAATTTGTTGAGCACCTTCGACTCTTGGTTTCAGCCCAGGCCATGATCTCAGGGTCATGAGACTGAGCCCCGTGTAGGGCTCCGTGCTCAGCAGGGACTCTGCCTAAGATTCTTTCTCTCCTTCTTCTTTGCCCCTCCCCCTGCTCGCCTTCTCTCTCTCTCTCTCTCTCTCTCTCTCTCATGAAGTCTTTAAAAAAAAAAAACTAGAGAAACTGAACAGAGAAAGGGAAAGTGACAGAGAAATGATTCTTCAGAAATTCCTTCAACAATGCAGAGAGCTAGGAACTTATGAGAACAGAAACTACCTATCGTGCTGTAGAAGCAAATTCCAATCTCAAGCCTAATAGCTGTTTGAGCTTCCTTTTCCTCGCCTGTAAAATGAGGATAATAGTAGTATCTATCTTATAATCCATTTAAGTAATTGCCATAGTGGGTGGCACATAGTCACTTCAAAAATATTGGCAACAGGTAGGTTCATGGACTAAGGAATAGGGAAAAGGTTTCTCTCAGACGCCCAGTTAAGCTAATAACTATCAAAACATAAGAAAGTTCACATCGTGAAAATGTATTTACTTGGTATTAAAATAAGTTTTCCCTGAAGAGAAAAATGAGGGTTGTTAAATCATAAAAAGATCTGCAGGCATACATGAGACAGACTTCAGATCTCATACAATCCTTATTACAAACATCTGTTCAGAGGTCTTGTTTCCTTCTGATTTTTAAAATTTCACTTCTCTGAGTATGTGTCATGCCATACTATACCATGTGAGAGGTGTTTTATTTTAGATAATATTCAATTCAATCCCTGTTGAAGTGGACTTACTGAGAGGCTCACTTTGCTTTTATTTCACTTCAGGTTCAAAGGTTGGATGGGGGAACTGAAAGCTCCCTATTGGAATACCAGCTCAATGTTTCTAACTCTCTGAAATCAGGAAACTCATCTGAACCTACCTGAACATGTTCCTTTGTGAGTTGGAAATGATGCTTATTTCACCATGGTTTCTTGAGGTGCTCTAAAAAGAAAATGGCTTTGAGAGATTCACTGACTTTGAAGAGTTCTAAGTATTAGCTATAATTGATAACATTGCTCTCAAATACAGAGGCTATAGATGACAGTTTGTACCCTGCTGATTCTTTACCACCTACTAATTTATTATTATCTGCTGTTTACTAAGTAGACTTTCTCTAGTTCTTAGAACACTGAGAGATTCTCGCAGCTCAGGAAGTTATATAACTTGGGTCAATGACACATCATAGAGAGTAGGTGAGGTTATTCAGCTTGAAAGGTTGTACTGTGCCCCATTGTCCTGGTTTAAGAATGCTTTATGGGTAAAAGAGTATTATAGTGGCATCCTTCTGGCACTTTTAGGATTAAACCTCCATGTTAATGAGTTGGGGGAAGAGAAATGAGCACTCCTATAAGGGAGGGACAAGGGGTGGCATGCAGAATAAAGAAAATTTAAAAAGCATGGACTTTTAAACCATTAGAGAATTCAAGTCTCAGATGTCCTCATTACCTTTACAAACGTTAGCAATTTCTTTAATCTCATAACTTCTGTTCCATCATCTGTAAAACCAGGATGATAATACATCCTTTGTGCAGTTGTCATGAGATTAAAAGAGAGATGACATGGGTCCTGGAAGCATGCCTTGGAGACTGTAAAGACCCATCCTACACAAAATATTTCTATTATGCCAGTCCCATTCAAAAGAACTGAGTATTAACTAAAGTACTACAAGGAAAGTTAATCTCTCAAACCATCAATGTGGTATAGATAGTATACAGAGGAATCACAGTGGCACACTCAGAATTCACAGTTGATGCAGTACGAAGAAGGGTCACATGTACCCCAATGTTCATAGCAGCAATGGCCACAGTTGAACGAAGAAAAACAAGACACAAGAGATGCACTCTGGCAAATTGTCAGAGCCTTTTTAATCAGCTTTGCCTTTTTGAAAAGGACTGAAAAAGATGGTGTTTAAAAGCCTGGGCTTTGAGGCAAAAAGAACTGCTCAAATCACAGCTCTGACACTGGTTAGCCCTATAATCTTGGGCATATTACTTGGCGGTTCTTAACCTCATTTACTCAATAAATGAGGATAATCATTCATTTATTCACTAAGTATTTTTTGAGTGTATGCTAATTGTCAGTCAGTTCTGAGAGCTGGAGCTACAGTGGCAAACACTGACAAATTTGCTGCCATCAGGGTAGCCAGCCTTCCAGTTGGGGGGGGGCCACAATACACAAGACAGATAAGTGATATATTCAATGGTGACAAGTATGGTGGGGGGGGGCAGAAAATGGATATATGATTGCTTGGGGCAAAGTCTGGCACTGCAATGTTAGTTGGTTAAAGTTTTTATTTATTTATTTAAATAATCTTTACCCCTTTACGTGGGGCTTGAACTCATGACCTCAAGATTAAGATTTGCACACTCTTCTGACTGAGCCACCCAACGGGGCTGCAATTTTAACAGACTGGTAGGCAAGGGCACCCTGACAAGTAATATTTGAGTAGAGACCTGAAGGAGGTAACGAAATGAGTCATGTATATAAAGAACATTCCAGCAAGAGGGAACACCAGGTGCAAGGTTCCTGAGGTGTGCTTATGGGCTTGAAAAATGGCAAGTAGCAACAGTATAGAGTTATCTGATGAAATTAGGTAAGTGATATGGGGTTGGAAGATGCTGATCAATGACTGGCTTCTGAGTTGAAGCCAGTTATATTAGATAACATAATATATGTCAAACACTCAGCACAAGATCTAGCCTGATCATTAAATAATAAGTATACAGTTAAATACTCCTTCACCATTCTGACTCCAATCTTCAGAGACTGAAGAAATACTGCAAAAGACACAGAAAAATTATGCAGACAAAAACATAAATGTCTTCAAAATGCTAATGCATGGAGTTTACGGGGAATGTGCCATTGATTGTGGTATTTCCACGTATCTGAAAATTAAAGCTTGCCATTGTTGCCTGACATCGTTTTTACTGAAAGAGAGTGATAATTTGCCGATAGTAAATCAAAAAGTGCTTCAAAGTGCAATTCACAGTTCTTTGACTATTCCATTCAAGTGGTCCAATCCAGAAGGACTGCTTGGCAGTTTGAGAACCTGGGAATCACCGTATCTGGCTGCACTTAGTAGGGTCAGGGATGTGCTCTGACAGGCCAAGAAGGAAGGAGGAACTTACTTATCCTAAAATGAACCACCTAGTTTATGTATCAAAGTTTTTTTCATAGATGCTAGTGCTTCTGTCATTCAGAAACATGTTATATAAATATGATCTTATTTATATTTCTTATCATTAACACCTTGGTGTGAGAAGAATAGGACCAGCAGGACAGGAATGAAGGAAAAGTGATTAGGACACATACCATTTTGGTTTGGAGATACTGTGGGATAATAATTACTCTACCAAGTTAATACTTTGTAGATTTTGGGGGGAGCAGGGGAGAGAAGTTAAACTCTGTCAGCTATGCTGCAGGGATGGGTGGTAGGAAGAGAAGGGAGAGAAAACAAGTCAACAGACACTCATCCACGATACATTTTAGGAAAGGGAAACCCAGGTCGATATGGAGCATGCTAGAAGGGGACTGACCTTGACTAACAAGTCAGAAAACATCTCTGAACGATAGCTTAAGCTAAGATCTGTGTGAGAGAACAAGGGAAGCTGGGTACTGGATATGGTGGGGTAAGAAGGAAAGTGGAGAAAGTAAGCAAAGAGTTCCACAAAGAGCAAATGCCATAAGCAGAGGCCTGAGGTAGAAAGATTATTGCTTTGAGAAAATCTGAAAAATGTTCAGGGTGGGAAGGGATTGATTATAATATTGAATGGGGACATTGCTCAGAGAGAGTCAGTGATACTACTGAAAGGAGGCCAAGGCTTATGCCAAAGGTACTGGAGACAACTTAAGGTTTTCAACACGGAAGTAATTTGATTATATACGTATTTTACAGGGTTGATACTGGCTGCAATGCAGGAAGAACATTTTTTCTCTGAAGGAGGAACTAGACTTGGGGTATATAGACTTCTCTTCTAGTCATTCCACGTAAAAACCATTCCAATGATTTAGACAAGGCAGTAGAGTGGAGAAAAAAAAAAAATAGACTGCAGTGATTGATTGAATGGGAAAGTGAGAGTAAAGGAGAAATCAAGGATAACTCTGACTACATATGACCTAAAAATATCAGGGATAAAGGTGTGTGATTGACAATAGTAATTTTCTTATTCTTCCCAAGATATACCATGATGACAGTGTTGTGTCTTTGGAGACTACCACAGAAACTAAGAGATCCTTACTATCTATTGATTTAAAAAATGTTTTGGCCAACTGCTATGTGCCAGGCACTGTTCTGAGTACGTAAGGCACAGTGGCAGTAAGACCAAAAGCCCTTCCCTCATGGAGCTGAAATACTGACTAGGCTGTCAGACCATACAAAAAAAAGCATGATCATGTCAGAGAGTGATAAAGGCTTTGCAGATAATAAAAGAGTGACCAGGAGGAGGACATGAATTATTTTATTTGAATATTTTATTTATCTGGGAGAGCGAGAGGTGGGGAGGGGGAGGGGCAGAGGGACAAGCAGACTCCCCACTGAGCACAGAGCCTGACCTGGGGCTGCATCCCAGAACCCTGGGATCATGACCTGAGCCAAAGTCAGACACTTAACCGACTGAGCCACCCAGGCTCCCCAGGACATGTATTATTTTAGTTAGGGATGAGGGTCTCTCTAAGGAAATAACTCTTGACCAAATACATAACATGAGGGAGCTGAAAATTCTAAGCAAACCAGAGTAAAGGAAACAGGACTACTGTGTTCTCAGAAAATCAAGGAGACCATTATGACTGGAAAAGATGGCATACAAATGAGGGGAGCACACTGAATCAAAGGTGGTAGATAGGTAACAGCGGGGGAGGCAGGGTGTGTAATCTCACAGGCAATTGTAATGACTTTGTGTGAAAATAGGGAGCCATAGAGAATTTGGGACAGAGGAATGACTAGATCTAAATTATTTAACAATGTCCCCTTGATTACTTTGTTGAAAGGAGACTATAATTGCATCACAGTGGAAGAAAAGTAAGTCAGGTTTTTACATTCGTCTGGATTAGAAATGATGATGTCATGTCCAAGAGTGATAGTGGTAGAGATGCGTAGTTTGGATTCTAGATATATGTTGGAGGCCAAGCAAAGATTTAGATACGCACTGAAAAACAAAAGTCAAGGATGATTTCAAGATCTTGATCCAGGGGATGTGAAAGGATAGATCCTGCCATCAACTGGAAGACCAACGAGGAAGACCACACGTGAGAGGGAGAAAGATCAGAGGTATTTTAGATTATTATAGACCCTCAATAACCACTCTCTTCTATTGTTTTAAATTAATATCATATATTTGTGATCAACATCTAAGTCTGTGTTGTCAGCAGAGTGAACATTACAAACAAAAGCTCAGGGATTGGTAAAATCAAATAAATAAAAGGTGCATTTCAGTGGCCAGAAGTAGTTTCAAACAGGCAGGAATGCAGATTCTGTGAAGGAGAAGGAGGAGATAACGCTAGAGAGGTAGGCAGAGACCAGTCACGGAGGTCTTTATATATCACGCCACAGAATTTGCCTTTATCTCATAAGCACTGAGAATGTAATGAAAGGTTTTCTTAGCAAGGTATTCCTTAACGAAATAAACTCATGGTAAGAAAACCTTGCAGCACCTCCTCAGTGCTTATAAGATAAAGGGTCCCCTCATGGACTCAATCTACTTTAGCTGAAACTGGCCCCCCGCAGATAACTTTAAGGTCTCTGTTAAACCAGAGAATGCTGTAAAATCACGTTAGCCCACCAGGCCAGAAACTGCTTCTCTCTTCAACCATTACCAGAATGAACGCATACATTTTGATGTTTGATTAATCATATTTTGGACCTGAGTGAACATTTTCAGGCAACTACCTTTTCTAATCAGTGGATTTTATTAGGAGAGAGTGATGCAAATCGCAAGAGTTATATTCCCTCTCAGTCAGTCTATTGGCTTCAATTAGTCTTTTTCCACATGATCTATAGCGCCGTATGTATTCTGGGATACAAAGAATTCTCAGATACTAGTTACTAGGGAAAGTTTGTCATTTCTGGGTTCCAGTCAGCCATATTTTCACAGACACTTGGACTTCCCTTCTGGTTAGCCACTGTGCTTCCAGTTATGGTGGTGTTTGTATTCCCCAGGGTATAGGATTAAAATGAGTATATGAACCAACCTCCTTACTTTCACAGTTCAATAGTGTGAGCTTTCCTGGTGGGGAGCAAGAACTGCTTGTCATATAAACAGTCAGGAATTATTTTCTGCTTTACTAACTAGACAAGGTAATACCTAATAGTCTTCATTTAGTTGATGGGGAAGACCAATCTATTAAAAAGATTGGCTCCCTTCACTTTGCTTTCTGGAAAGGCATGCTGACAAAGCTACTGAAAATACACCAAATTTTTATACTAACGGCATTTCTGTCCTCCACCCCCAACATGATATGCTTTGACTTGGGTGTTTTTTTAAATTAGATTTCAAATGGAGTTATTACAATTTGCGATTTACAAAATGAAAAGGCTGGACCATGTGAAATTTAAGGTCCTTCCCTGTACTCATTCATTTATTCATTTATCAAGTATTTACTGAACTCAAATGTAATAGGATAAACTGGACTTCTCCCATGGCAGAGATTTGGCAGATGATAATGTATTAAGGATTCCTGCCTTCCAAAGCTGACTGCTAGATTATTTTACACCACTTTCAAAAATCAGTTGTGCCTATATTAACCATTAACCACCTTCCAGCTTTGTAAACAAAGGCCTAGAAATTCAGCAAGGTAGGTGGACAAGGCCAAAAGTAAGGATTTTATTAAAGAAAGCTGTTTGGCATGCTGACTGTTCTAGGTGACTTTTGGGGGTGGGGAGGCGATGAGGAGGAGAGAGAGGGAAGATCTTTCCCTGAAAACTCGTCTAAGGGTGACAGACTTCAAGCACACCCACTCCAGACAGTGAAGGACACAGCAACTGATATTTGATTCATACCTCAGAAATCTAAAGGTTGACACCTAGATCTGTGGCTGCCGCAGCCACATGGCAGAGCAAAACTAAACAAAAAACCGTGTTAAGAGAAGGCTGCAGTTGGGCTGATGGCGGGGAAAAGTATCTGCTTTGCAGGGATCCTACAAAAGCGCCATCAGAGCCTCCATCTAATCATCTGTGAATCTTACAGGGCCAAAACAGAGGAGGGGACCTTCACAAGCTGAGAGCCACAGATGGATGAAAGGATTGTCCATGTCAATGGAACTTCATCCCTAGTGACTGAAGACGTTCACCAAAGCACCTCATGAAGCAAGAACCAGCCACTGCACATCTCCTATCCGGAAGACCTCAATGCTAGAAGACCACCATACTGGTTCTATGAGGCCTTATCGTCTTTCCCATAAATCTCCCACCCTGGGTAAGATTCAGGACACCTATGAATTTTAAAACAGGGTATTGAAAGAAATAAAAAGGGAAACTGTCCACAGCTGCCTCTCACTTTGAGAAGATTGAGGCGGGCTGATGAGTAGGGACAGTAAAAAGCTTTTAATTAGCGTTAATACAATATTGACTTAGTTGCTTAACTGAGACTTTTTTTTGGTCCTGAAAGCTCCCAAATAACACAAGGACCTGATAAGCCATAGTGAGATCGACATCATCTTGGCACAGTTTTTTCTGTGTATAGTGCACGTGTGTCTGTGCATGAAACTAGACTCATGCTGAACATGCCATTTTTACTTCGTAATGTGTAGTGCATAGAGAGTGCTCCCCAGATCCAGGAAATTTTAAAAATACTCTCCAGTGGGGCCGTACTCTTTTTATTCTCATTTTTTAAATCAGGAAACTGAGGCACAAAAGATTGAAGTAACTTCAATCTGAAGTTACTTGAAGAGCAAGGCTATAGAATTGGACAGTATGCTTACAGAGTTTATATTCTTAACTGTGCACTGTATCTCCCATCTCATGAAATAGTCTTCCTCCATAGGTTTTAAAAGTTCCATACAATCATCTGTAATTTATTTCACTAATTCTCTATTGTTCTAAGTCTAGGTTGCTTTCAATGTATTATTATTTAAAATGCCATCATTTCAAGGTTTAAAGTGTATCCTCAAATCCCATTCATGTATCTATCTCTGATTATTCTCTCAGTGGAAATTCCTAGGCAAGTTTGATGAATGAGTTTGGATCACCTTAAGGTTTTTCTAAGATGATTACTTCCCTGTTATACAGAAAAGTGGACACTGCCCTCATCACATAACTAGTCAAGAGTGGAATGCGGGAAGAGCATCCAGGTTTCCTGGTGGCAAACTGAAAATCAGAATGTTGTTTTTCCATGTGAATTTGGGGAATCAAGAAATGGGTAAGGAAATATTTGTAGAAGGAACAGTGGGTAGCCTTTTCAATGAGGTCTCATGTCGCCTAAGTACAAAGCCACCTATGATATCAATAATACAGTTAGAACTTGGTGTTAAGTCTTCAATCTCAACTCCAACAAATGGGAAATAAACAACAGCAAGAAAACATCATTCCCAAGAACCATATCTAGGTTACACATGCCATTATTTCAGGTGAATTAACTCACTCTTTCCCCAGAGCAAAACTCTGGTGCATAAATTAATATGTGTTCGCTTGATACAAAATTATATAAAATGTTTATGGGACCAGAGAGAATATGAATTGGCAAAGATGAAATGAATAAAAACACTTTACATTTGAATGGTACAGTACAAGGCCGTAAGAGCTGGAAGAAAGATAGAGCCTTGGTAGTAGCAAATGAACGTAAGGCATGGCTCCACCATTTACCTGCTGTGTGTCCTTAGGGAAGTAGCCTATGATTTCTGAGCCTCAACTTTATCACCTGGTAAATTGAGAACAGAATTAATGATAGATATCATTTCCAGATATCTCTTGTATGCCAGGCACTCTACCAAGTGATTTAAATAGATGATTTCATTTAATCTCACCATAATATTATAAAAGGGCTATCAAGCTTAGAAACATTACATATATCTGATCCCAAAGCACAGGTTCTGAAACTCCACCTTAAAATGAGCTAGCGTGGCTTCAGAGATTGTATTCTTAACCCCTGTTTTGTTTAGTCTCTTCCTGCAGTAGGCACAATGAAGATGTTGAAAGGAATACGTAAAAACAATGCGCATAATGAAGTAGGAAAGTACGGCTCATTCGTCATGGGAGAACATAATGTATTTGTTCTTCTATAGAATCTGTTTGATTTAAGTGCCCTTGGACACAGATAATGCAATCAAGAGGCAACAGATTATTGGAAGGTGTATGAACTTTGGATTCAGCCATACATGGATTAGAATCCCGACTCCACTAGTGACAGGCTGAATAACATGCATACATGTCTTCATATGTGTTCAAAAGGGTGAAACTAGCTGCCTGACAAGAAATAACAAATGCAAACTTTGGGGGACTTATAACAGGTGGGTGGTAGGTTCATGCAAATTTCACTTCACAGAGGCTAAATAATTCACGAGGCACATCTAGTATCAGAACTCAAACCTCTGCCCCTTAGTCCAGTCCTCTTCCCCACCCCTGGCTGCCTCCCTAATGTATAGTCCAAGTCCCTGTTTGTGAACAAAAGGTATGACTCCCTACAGTTATACTGAAATGAGTTGAAAACATGCTCTGTCTCAAGGAGATGAGAATGAAAAATGGCTGGAGGTATTTTTCCCTATTCCAGAAATCTGGCAAAATGGTGATCCTGGCAGGTCAAGGACAGGGTTTTGAAATAGCTCCATGCACCTCTGAGGGTTAAGTGGCCATCCCATTTTGGAGCCATGAGGAAGTGTGTTGGACCTCTGGTCCAATTTCTCCATCATAACTGAAAGAAGAAAGGTTGAGTAGGTGGAGTTGAGGACAAGAAGAAGGTACCACACTAGATACTCGAAGTGAATGAAACTCAGTGGGTCTGGGCCCCTCTCTTCATCCACTGCAATGCCTCTCCTCCGCTACTCTCTATTTCTGGAAATATGCAGAGCAGGGCACAACTCCTCCAGCAAATTCACACTCAGTTGACTTTAATGAAATTTTAATAGAGCATCTGTGTGCATTCTTTTTTTGGTGGGGTCACCTCAGAGAAACCTCAAATCCTCGTATATCCCTTTTAAATGATGCCACAAAAGCACTGCTGACTCCAGCACCTACTGGGTGCATGACAGCAGCAAGTTGAGAAACGGAAGCCGCCATTTCCTGAGCCCACGCCATGTGCCAGAGCACCAGAGAAAGCTCCTGCTGAGAGAAGGTCGATAAATCTCCTAACTGCTAGGATTTTGAACGGGCACATTTGCACTCATCCTTTTCCCACATGCCTTCCTGTGATACCGGGAGAGGAAAAAGAAGTATTCTCTTCTCCGTTTACAGAAGGGAACTACTGTCCACCTTCTTAAAAGCTCTTTGAAATGTTTCCCTGAAACACGGGAGGGCAGAGAAAATGCATATAGATGAATGCCAGTACAGCTCTCTCAAAACTGGAGCGGTATTGAAAATTCGGAAAAATACAGACATCTTTGTTTCTGACCATTCTTTTTACCTGGGGGACGGATAACATACTCAGGGCAAGCTGCTACCCTCTGTCTATATATCTGCAAGTCCTGGAGGCACAGGGAAAAGAACAGAATAAATTATCTGGCAAAAAGTCGCTTCCTTTTAAGGAAAAGTTAAAAGAGCCCCAGGAACTGAGAAAAATGAAATCCTTTTTGTGAGTTTTTATGTTCTTTGTAGCAATGATTTTCACAAGTTTAAAATAAACACAAATAATATTTATTGTATTAAGAAAATCCAGATAACTGGGGCGCCTGGGTGGCTCAGTGGGTTAAAGCCTCTGCCTTCAGCTCAGGTCATGATCTCAGGGTCCTGGGATCGAGCCCCGCATCGGGCTCTCTGCTCAGCAGGGAGCCTGCTTCTCCCTCTGCCTCTGCCTGCCTCTCTGCCTACTTGTGATCTCTCTCTTCTCTGTCAAATAAATAAATTTAAAAAATCATAAAAAGAAAGAAAGAAAGAAAGAAAATCCAGATAACCGAAAGAAGAAAACAATAGCTACTGGAAATTATATTATCAATGGATAACACTGTCAAACTTTTTTTTTTTTTTGCTATTCATTGATTTCTCTGAATATTCTTGATCAGGTTCTTAATATGCTTTGGAAAGGCCTGCAGATTGTGAGAGTTCAATGCTTATGTGAGTTAAATGAATAATATTTACAATAAAGGAACCCATTTCTGAAGTTATGTGGGAAAAAGTCAAGATCTGCTATTTTTATAATATCAGCATATTTTTTTCCCAATTTTTTACATTACAGTATGGTCTAGCCTATAGTTTGATGAGTACTGCCCAATTCTCACTGTCTGATTCACAAGACGTTGTTTATAAGTGTAGGAATTTATGCAATTTAGAATTCATGGGATATACAAATAGGGAAATGCAGTAAAATTAGCTGTCTTGTGTGTACCACCACAAAGAACATCTGCATTTATATCCCAGTCAAAACTCCTACTAAAAGTGACTGCCTAGTATTGTCAGAGAGAAATCATTTTAGAGAAAATTCCATTTAAAATGTATGTATCTAAGTTTTGTACCATCAGACATTATCTCATTACATATATTGACAACTTCCTTCTAAAAACAAAAAAAGAATAGGGGCACCTGGGTGTCTCAATCAGTTAAGTGTCTGACTCTTGATTTCAGCTCAGATCATGATCTCAGGGTCGTGAGACTGAATCCCAAGTCGGGCTCCCCACTGGGTGTGGAACCTGCTTAAGATTCTTTTTCCCCCTCCCCCTGCCCCTTCCCCAGCTTGTCCATGCACATGTTCTCTAAGAACAAGAGAATGAAAGAAACGGAGGGAAGAGGGGAAGAAGGGAGGAAGGGAGGAAGGAGAGAAGGAAGTAAGGAAGGGGGAAGGAGGAATTAAGAAGGAAGGAAGAAGGAAAGAAGAAGGAAAGGAGAAGAAAAGAATAGAGGATTTTCTCTTCTTTCAGGAGAACACTAGGGTTAGGGTTACATGTTTCCTGGGTGGGTTGAAGCATTCACATGTTTATAGTGTCACTGGGAGAAAGTGGACAGAGAACTAGCCGAACTTCCACATCAACCTGGTTCCTAGGACCTTAAGAAGGTGTGCCTCACATAACACACGATGGCAAAAAAAAACAAAAACAAAAACAAAAAAACAAAAAAACACGATGGCTATCAGCCAGTCTCTGGCTCATGGATGTCAGGAAAGTTCTAAATTATAGCAACTCTAAGGACTTCTAAAAATGCTCAACAGGTGCTTTAAAAGATTTTTGCTAACAAAAAAATGCTTCTAATTTTTATATTATCAACTAACGCTGATACATTTCCCTAAAATATACATGTCTATGTGCATATATATGCACATATATACATATACATATATATACACACACAACATACCATTTTTGTAAAACACTATTTTAAATGCTACATTTAAACCTGGTGTTGTCCATAGGGATTAATTCTGCCTCCCAGGGAGTATTTGGCGATGTCAAGAGAAATTTCTGCTTGTCATGACTAGGGTATGGTATTTAGTGGGTATAGAGTCCAATGGTAGAGTCCAGTGATGCTGCCACACAGCCTACAATGCACAGGACAGCCCTTCACAACCAAGAGTTATCTGGTCCACAAGGTCAATATTGTCAAGATTAAGAAACCCTTAATTAGACACAGTTTGATACCTTATATGTAATCTCTACTTGTTCTTGATTGCAAATTTGCTTAATACCAAGTAGAAAACTTAATCTCATTCAGTTCTCTGAAGATGGTGTTCTGTCTCATGACAGATAATCTATTTTTGGATTGAGTGTACCTCTTTGATTTCACATTTGAGTTGTTCGTCTTTGTGTTACATACCAAACACGGGTGGCTGTTTTAACTTCATTAAATTCTAGACAGGCATTTTCTTTAACAAATGATTTCAATGATTTAACTAAATGTGCATGTATTCTGAAAGACTGAGTATCACTGTGGGTAAAACCAAAAACGGGGGGGGGGGCCACAGGAAACATTTTAAGACTAAACATACGTGAACTCTATATAGTTCAAATGAGACCATTTAATTAGCCCTGAAATTGAAAGAAACCCAATAAAAGATTTAGTCTAATCATGCTATGAGACATTCATAATGCATTTGCATTTTTCCGCTTGCACCCTGAGACTCAAGGTATCCATATCACTATTCAATGGAAAACAGAATTGATGTTTATTATTAATGATCAACATGACAAAATACTTCAGATAAGACATAGGTTTTCAGTATTTGCCTACAATTCATCCACATTCCTTGCACACAGTTGACTAGAAAATGTGTACTGTATTTTACTGACAAAAAGTCTTGCAGAATTAGAATACTGGCCAGTATCAAATGGAATGGCTTTGCTACAGACGGGAGACAGCATCACATGTAGAGAAAGCTTGTTTTTTGTTTTGTTTTGTTTTTTTAACCTTACAGTAACCGTGCACATATTCAGGAAAATGTGATTCTCAATCTTAAATTCAACATTTATATTAATAACATCTACGTAGGAACCCATTCCTACCAATCCTTGTTTTATTTTTCCCTCTGGTTTTGATTTTCTCCTTTATCTCTATTTTTCCTGCTCCACATTATGGACCAGAATGTAAGCACTGATTCAACCAACCACCTATTGAGCAGAGAAAAGGCCAGAGGTCAAATGAACAAGCCATCAGAAACTACAATTAATTTTTCCTGAGCTGCCACTAACTCAGACCCTGGTCTAAGAGATCGATGCTCTCCCCTATTTCTTTAAAAGGTAAAAAGAGTAAGAACTTTACCGATATTGTGGTTCCGTATCTCAATAACAATATAACAACGACCGGTTTATAACAACCTGAGGTGCTTGGTGAAAGTAGAGATCTGTGGACCCTCCCCACTCAGACTTGCTGATTCCCCAGATATGGGGTGGAAGTGGAGAAATCTGGATTTCAACAGCAAGTCCACATATTATCCTTGAGAAACACACCAAGGGTTTATAATGCAGGCTTTGCACAATGCAACTTATGTTTTATTCTCAGTTCTAACACTGGCTCTGTAGCATTGCTGAGATCGCTTCACCTGGCCGAAGCTTTAGTTTGCCATCTAAAAAGTCACGGTAACGATAGCAATCTCTCATTTGCTATTAAAATGAAAGCATTCATTTACGAAGCCTGAGACTTAACTAGCACGTGAGAAATCGTCTCTCAGTAGTAGTAGTATCTGTCATTATCAACATCATCACCGTTACCATTCTGTCCCCACGAATCCCTGTGTACTCATTTTAGGGAAACACAGCAGTTCTAGAGGAAATAAGACAAAACCTTTATATATATATACATATATTTTTTTCCCCCATTTTAGAAAACCTAATCAAAATCCAGTGTACTGCAATAAAGGCATGTTTGTTAAGTTACCATTAAGTGTCTTTGCTTTTGGGAAGAATATTTCAGCTCCATGTGATAATGCTCTCATGCTGCTCAGGAGCAGAGCTTGGCTCCTTTAGGTCTCTTTTTAAGGATAAGCTAATTATTATTATTTAATAAGTGTGACTTGATTTGTTGGTAATATCACAAAACATGGAAACAATGGCACACACATCGTTGATTTCCTTGTTGGATAATTTATGTAAATTTTGACATGTTTTTTAAAGGCTCAAGCTGCCTTATAAATATATAGGCAGCACAGTGTAATATGTTGGACAATTTGGGGTATAATAGGCTCATTAAAAAAATGAAACTTTTAAACATGAAGGAAAAAAGAGATCAAAGGCTTGTTCATTTGGCATCTGGCCTTTGCTTAGATCTTTGGCATTAGACGAAGACATCCTCCCTCTCATCAAATAATAGGAATGATGATGACAACATTGTATTTCCACTTTTCTCTGCAATTCTATGGTAAGTGTCAAGTTTATTCCCTTCTCAGAAAAATACGGTACAGTGGTTTTACCCTAATAAAACTCATGGACAAATATACTGAAATACTTAGTTTTATATGGCATAGACCTGTTGCTTGCATTGATTACAAACACTGGCACACTAACATAGATTGTCAAATATCACTTACACAAAGAGGATCTCTTCAATTAATGACAGAGCTGGATTTCACCAAATAGCACCAAGTATAAACATTACATTTACTGCAAACAGAAAGGGGCGCATAATGGAATCTTATTGATGCTAATTGGCTTACATTATCAGGTCCATGAATGATAATGTTTGTAATAAACCAATATTAGAATAAAATTCCAAGCATACCCATAAACCTGCTGGAGTTATTTAACGTGCTTTTACTCAAGGACCATGTGGTTCTAATTTAGATTCCGTTGATGCAGCAGATTGTTAAAACTCTAATAGTTGCATGTGATGCTACCCAATAGATGATAAGTCGGGCAGGTCAGTTCATGAGGCTATCTCTAATTAGCACTAAAAATGCACACTTCAAAGTATAGCAGAGAAAAGACTGGACCTTGCCAACTGAGATACTAGAGGGAGAGCAAATGAAGCTCTGTTTTCAAAGGGAAGATGCCTGTTAATTAGCACGGAGAAGAAAACCACTTTGAGAGAGGTACACCCACCATCAAAACAGGACATATCAAGTCAACCCACAGTGCTATACCTAGAGAAAGAGATCCATTCTCTCTGGAAGTCTCTCTCTCTCCATCTTCACCCCTACCTCCCCAAAATAACAAAACAGGCAAGGTTACCTTTCTCACAGTGGCTTCCTGTGAATCCAGAAGGACAGGCACATTTGTTAGGAGACACGCAGGTTCCACCATATCTGCAGCCCTCTTGGCAGAATGCTGTCATAAAAAAAAGAATAAGAGATTTCTTTTAGATAAGATGGCAATAAGGAAACTCATGGTGAATGGTGTGAACACTGAAACAATTCTTTCTTTGGTGCATAGAGCATGCATACCTGCGTTGACATATTTAAAAGTTTTGGTATACAAAAAGAAAGAAATCTCATAATGCCTATGCCACTGGTTTACACAAGATCATTTGAAACAATAGATATAAAGTATTTCGCACACTTGATAAATGGTAGTTAGTACGAGCAGCTATCGCTGTTATTATTCTGGTTATTGATATATTTGAAATCAAATAGGACAAATTGAGTAACTACAAAGGATAGTGTAGGGGTAAAGTGAAAGGCAATTTAAATACTATTTTGTAACTACTCCTAAAACATCTTTTATTACAATATAAACATTCTTACATTACTTTAAAAGATTTTGGGTAGTCAATATAATTTTTTAAAGGTTTTATTTATTTATCTATTGAGAGAGAGAGAGAGCACACGCGTGTGTGCACACTTGAGCACGGGGAGGGGCAGAAAGGGAGGGAGAGAGAATCTCAAGCAGCTTTCGCACTGAGCACAAGCTGGACATGGGCTTGATCTGATGACCAGAGATCACGACCTGCACCAGAACCAAAAACTGGATGTTTAACCAACTGAGCTACCAAGGCACCCCAGGTATTCGATATACTTTTTGATAACATACATTGAACGAAGCACTTACTTTTGAATATTAAAGATATTTCCAACAATTCTATAATAAAACGAAGCCTTGTCCTTATAGCTAAAATGTTTAACACATCTCAAATTATTCCTTTAGGGAAAATGCTTCAATGTGAAAATGCGGTTTCAAAGGGAGTGGATTTTGACAAGCCTTTTGACAAGCATCAAAAAATGATCCCAACCCCATTTCAGTGCTACCCTGCTAGCCTTCTGAGACCAGGTTAATTTCCCTTATTACCCACTAGCACAGCATAACTCCGGGAACTTCTCTTTTGCAGTACTAACTACTATTGTTTATTTACATATATGTGATTACCATCTTCTGTTTCGTCCATGGGGCTGTAAGATCCATCAGCACAAGTAACTGGGATTGTTCTTGTTCCCCAATGTACCACCATTTCAGAATCTGAGCACACAGCAGATGCTTAAAAATCATTGCTGAATGAATTCACCTATATTTTACAGGTTATTGTGATCATAAAACTTTTGTTCTAACAATTCCTCAACACTTCCATGCCAAATAATTTATTATCAAGCCTTGCAGGATAACCAGTAATTTAGTGTACCAAAACTGCAAAATTTCTCATAAATGAAGATGATTGCAACTTGGTACCATGGTTTCTTTTTCACATGAGCGCTAGATGAGCAAATGGTTTTAATCGCAATTAGAAACGTGTCACACTGGAAAGATGCCATGGTTATATTTTGCCATCATCACACAAATAACATGGCTTTAACTTTAAAAAGCTACATAACGTCTTGGATAGTTCAACACTAGTTCAGGTACATAGAACTCACACTATTACCATTTCCCACATCATTTAATATCACCTGGATAATTTAACATTCTGTAGCTTAGTAATTAATTGTGAGCTCCTTTGCGTCTGCCAGAGGACAGATAGTGCATACCTTACTATTCAAATATCATTTCCCATTTTCCAACATCTTAGTACCCTGAGACTGTGCAAAAAAAATTTACACCACATCTACCTTGGTATGTTCATCAAAAATCAATATGTATGTAAATATATGCATACAAATGTATACAAAATCCTTTGTCCCCAAAAAACACACGTGCACTCTGATAACTGTCATTTCAAGTAAGGTATCTAACCTATAGCTCTGCATCAAAGCTGGTAACAAAAAAATAAAGTGGTTTTGCAAACTGAAAATGATAGATGGAAAGCTGGTAAGGAAAAGTCTCAAGTGACCCCAAAAGAAGACAGGGGTTTGGAAGCAAGAAGTGCAGCTTGGATTTCTTTAGTGAAACAAATAACACTTGATCCAGAGCTGTGTGCACACACACGTATACACACAGATTGGCAGATTCATAATGCATGTGTGCTCCTGATTGACTCAACTCTTAATAAGAAATGATAAGAGATTTTTGTGAAGAAAGCACGAGATGTTTGTGATGTTTTAAGAACACAGATGTTATAATAAATATGCTATAAGGATGAAATTAGTTAATATTCATCGTAAGGGCCTTTAAATAGTGTAGGGTACATAGTGTTAAGTATCTTGTTAAATAAATTTGTTTGACAGCAATAATGTCATGGCTGTGAAACATGGAACAAGGACAACTCATCTAATACCCAGACAATGTAAGGTGTTATATTGATACCCAGTCTGACAAGGTGTTCAGCTTCACCAACGATGGGTGAAAGGCATCCCTTGTTATTTATAATTTAATTTCTAATACTAGTAATGGCCCTTAACGTCGTGTTACTAGGTAGATGTTATTATTTCTTTTACGAAAAAGGTGAAACTGGGGCTCAAAAATGAAGTACCCCATCTAAGGCCATACAGGTAGCAAAGCAATAGAGCCAAGATTCAAGCAAAGACTTCTTTGGCTACAAAGTCCTGCCTTTTCTTTATATGTTATAATGCAGGTTAATCTGCAATCTGGTGCTCACATGGGAAGCCTTATTCTTTTTTCAGATAGTTCCATAAGGGCTAAGGAAATGGACTATAAATTGAAGGGAAAAAATATACCAAATTGTACATGTGGCATGAAAGAGAAGGGAGGTAGGGAGCTGCTCAAGTTCATGTACATCTTATCTAATCTCCTTTTTTGTCTGAGCCTCATCACAATTGACCAAATCCAAGCACATGTGATTTTTTAATGGCAATTATCTGGAATAAAAATGAAATTCATTACCTACTTGAATCTCATAGAATATGACAAAATAATTAAAAAAAAACAAAACACAGAAGCAAATAAAGAAGAGGCATGCCATCCAAAACTTAAACTACTTGAAATCAAGATCAATGCAAGTTTTCTTCGAATACCTTCTGAGATATCAAAATACACAAGTATCCTAGACTACAGGTTGTGAATTGATTTTTTATATCTGGTTCTTCTTCAACAACTATCAACGTAGCATTTCAAAGAAAATGATTCTGATACTCAGAAGACCTACAGTTTTGGGCAGCATTACTTTGTTGATGGCATAACTGAAACAAGAAGCCAAGTCACCATCACATTTCTTTCTAGTTTATGAGAAGACAGGATGGTAGAATTACATGGTTCAAATCCTTGTTCTGTATTTATTAACTGTGTCACTTACAGCAAATTATTTCACTCCTATGGGCCTCAGTTTCCTCAAGAACAAAGCAATAACAATAATAACACCCATGCTGTGCAAAGTTAAATTCAATTACCAATGTAAACCACTCAGCACAGGGCATAGCAGGTGTAATACACTTAAGAACTAGATCTGTTATTTATCACCAGGAATTGTTTTTCCAAATAACAATACTATTATGCACCAGTATGTGTGCTACATTCTGAAGATGTGCCAGTGACTTAGACAGAAAAGATCCCTATGCAGTGGAGCTTATTCTTTAATGAGGGCTCATTGTCACTCTTTCCTTGACTTGATGAGTTAGGTAGTTTCATATGGTTTGCAATGGAACTTGGAGCCACAGCTCCACTGAAAACTCAGAAAAACTCAGGCATCATGGGTATGGTGCTCTTTTGTCAATCACTTTCCTCATTCTGAAGCATAGCTTGAATAGATTGCAAATATACAATGAAATTATGAACATGAATCGGTCATCACAGTGTCACTTGTTATTAATGTATTACCCTGGGGAGATGTTGCACTGGATCAACTCTGAAATGGTATTATTCTATTTTGGAAAGGACTCTGCCTTGTGCAAGAAATTAAAATCAGAAAACTCAAAATTGAGGGAGCATTAATCCATAGAAAGACTACTTGCTTTACAGGGAATAATTCTCAGCATGGGAAATAAAACTTGGGCAATAAAGGAAACAAAATGAGAATGTGGGTTTGCAGACGCCAGTTTGTAGATGCCCAGTATCATCATCATGTGTTCAATTTGACAAAAATAGTTTTACACCAATAAAAAAGTAACAACCATTCAAGTTCTAGACACTTCGCAGGATCCTTTTAAAATTCTATGGGCATATATTTAGTTTCTAGGAATATCCTGCATCCTGACAAAATACAAGGAAACAAACAAGTCTCAGCACCATCTGGTAAAAGGAAACCCTTTGCTTCCCTCCTTAAGTTCATTTCTGACCTCTTTTTGCTAGCATTGCTTGCTCTGCCCTGTGGAGGTAAAGGAATTAAATTCTATTGGTAAATTTAGGAAGACTACCTATCAGGATGATATTCTCCTGATGGGAGAAGCAGGAGACTAGGCAGAGAAGCACTGTATGTTTAGAAGTATGTAACTGTTACATTTCTAGTCTTATTCTGGATAATTCGTTACTAGATGTGAATTACATCATTTAAAAATAACCACCGAGGTATGTAAATAAATGATAGCTGACCACCATGGACCAATGATTATAGGATGTCTTGAATCAAAGATTATAATTAAGTTGATTATGTGCACCTAAAATCCAAAAAGCAAGGGGTTGGGGGAGGAAGGAGATATTTAAAATCTATTCATGCTTAGCAAAACTCTATGGCCACCCGGCATCTCTCCTGTGAGTAAGCTGCCTTCAGATGGAATCACTTTTCCTTACCTCCCGAATGACACCTTCCTCCCTGGGATGTGGTTGGTAAGTTGGCTTTAAATTCTGTGTTCATTCTTAGCAAACTAGCTTGTTACAGACTGAAACTCATGTTATTCAACTGAGTTCTGTCAATAACAAAGGGGATATCACCTCCATGTTTGCTTTTTGGTTCATTGCTCACCTCTTTTGGAACATGGTATGTGTCTATCAAAGACCCCCTCAAACGTTTTTGGTCCTCAGAAGATGGCAGGTGGGGTCAGCGTGCTAATGGCATTTGGTGGATAGAGGACAGGGATGTTGCTAAACATCTTGTAATGCATAGGTTGACCCTGCATAACAAAGAATTACCTGACCCCAAATGTCAATAGTGTTGAAACTGAGGAAGTGTGTTCCAGCTTCACGCAATTTAAGTCTACTAGGTGTCTCCAGGAGCAAAATTCTGTTATTTTAACACTTTTTTTTTTTCCATTTCTCCCCTCCCAATTTCTCCCCTCAAAAAACAGTTTAAAATAAAGAGAAAAGGTAAGAGTAAAATCATCCAGGTGGCTTGTCTGATACATGAAACCAAACATCCAAATGTCTACAAGTCTCAATTTTCATATCATTCTGGTCGCAAGCACACAGTCTATTGTGTAAGTTAATATTTCATTATTGGCCCCAAAACACCTTCATCCCTTGTATCATCTGTGTTTGTATCCACAATTCCAATATGCCTTTGCACACCCCTCATCAACTGTAATAATACTAACAATAATAATGGTGAATTCCATTTTTGGAAGACCTATTATGTACTTTACAGACAACATTCCATTTTGTGCTAACAGCAGCAGCACAGTGCATTAGACATGGTATCACCATTGTCAGATGAGAAAGCTGGCTTAGAGAAGGGAAAGGTCACAATGTTATGAAGCAGCTCCCTGGGTTTCGAGTCCCACATCAACCACCTCTCTAAGCCATCCACACAGGGCTTGCCCACCTACCATGTGCAGATGACATGCTGGATACAGAGAAGCCTACAACTAGGTAAGAGATGGAACCCATCCCCAGGAATTTCACAATCCAGAGACAGAGAGTGGCACATATAAAACCTAGCATCATTAAACATGATAAATGCTACTATAGCAGTATGAATAAAGTGCTGAGAGAACATGGAGGAGAACATGATATATTGTGCCTGGTGGACTTGGGGCAAAGCTTTTCAACAGAGCTGGCATTTGAGTTGGGTCTGGAAGAATGAATGGAATTTTTGCCAAGTAGAGAAGCACAGGAAAAAGGACAGTTCAGGTCAAAGTTTGTCCTGCAGAAAGGTACTGAATAGAAGATGAAAATGAGCCACTGTTTATAACTCATGTCAAGGTCAGAGACCAAAGAGCATAAGAGAATGCAGTAAGCCATGCAGGCAAGCAGGAGAATTTTAGAATCTGTGACCCGTCCTCTCCATCTTCCCATTTCCCATCCACTTCCCAGATTTGTTAGTGACCTTTAGGCATAGTAGTGGACTGCCTGGTTATCTGCATACAGACTTTTCTTTTGTTCTGTCCATGATTCTAGTTATTTGGTTTAAGATCATGCTTTGCTAATCTTTTTTACTAAATGGTAGGAAGTAAGTTTTATATCAGAAGCCTTCACATATACACAACCAGTAATATGATTGACTTAGTCTGTGTAATGCATTTCGATATTTTCTATTGGATTGCCTTCATTGCATCACCTTGTATTGTACTATATTTTCTATCATTTATAAAATACAGCTATGATCCAGTGACTTGCTTCCCCAGCCCACTAAGCTTGAAGTTTAAACTGTGTCCTTGTTTCATACATACTTGGTAATCACTGTATTCTTCTAGTCTGTAGCATTCTGTGATGGTGTGTGGGGGCACAGTCACTTTTAGATTAGTCTTGAGATTTTGGTCTTAGCTCTAGAAACACTGATATAAGAAAATGTCTGTAATGCTGTTATTTTCTGTGGATGTAGTCACAACAGATGCCCTCTGTCTGAAAAGTCAAAATATTCACTATATGGGTCTTCATAGAAAATCTGTTACAGAGGATAAATTAGATGGGAATGGCACAGGTTGAATAAAGAAACAGTGCCTCCTTTTCCATTTTTTTGGAGGGGATGTTGTATATATGCTTCTCTAACTGGACTGTGAGATTCTTAAGGACCAGGGTCATATTTTTTTACAATTCTGTTTTCCTCTATATATCATCTGGAACTCGGGTGATACTAAACCTCCATTTTTTTGGTAAATTAATTATATGGAGAAAACAACGTTTCAGAAGACAGTTTTGTGTCATGAACTGTATCATGAAATTTGAGAGAATCATTTGACCATGTCAGATCAACATTCAGGTTTTAAAATGTCTCGAACATTTACTACGTATTAAGACACTAGATACCCTAATAAGATATGATCCCTGTTCTCCAGAACCTGCAAGTTTATTACAGTGGTTCTCTCTGAGGGCACTCCTCCCCTCCCCAGGGGATATTTGACAATGTCTGGAGACCTTTTCAGTTGTCACAAATGGCGGAGTAATACTGGCGGCCATACTAGTGGGTAGAGAGCAGGGATGCTACCGCTGAACATCCTGTGTGCACAGGACATCCCCAAAGTGAAAAATTATCCAGCCCGAAATGTCAATGGTGCCAAAGGCTAGAAAAGCTAGACAATTCTTCATTTCGTCATTCCACAATTACTTATTGAACACCCTCTGTGCCAAAGATTACTCCGAGAACCAGGGACTACAAAGAATAAACAAAATATATTTTTTTAAGATTTTATTTATTTGACAGAGAGGGAACACAAGCAGGGGGGAACGGGAGAGGGAGAATGCGGAGCCCTGCATTCGGCTCAGCAGGAAGCCAAATGCGGAGATCGATCCCAGGACCCCGGAATCATGACCAGAGCCAAAGGCAGCCACTTAACCAACTGAGCCACCCAGGCGTCCCTAGATAAAATATTTCAACTTATGGGTCTATATTCTAGTGGGAGAAGATACAGAACAACAAAATAGATGTGTAAGTGACAAAGTTAGATGAAAGGCAACATAGTGAGAAACAGAAGAGAGCAGGGGAGTGGGGGCTGTGCCTGTGGGGAAGGTTGCAATGAAACAGGGGGTAATGGAAGGCCTCACTGAGTAGGTGACATATGAGTAAAGACCCAAGCGAAGAAAGAAAGAATGAGCCATCAAGCAGAGAAGTGTTCCAAGCAGAGGTTACAGCAAGTGCAAAAGCCCTGAGGTGTGGATTGTACAGATCATGTAGTGCTTTACAGATCCTAGCAATACTGCCGACACAAACTCAAAGGAGGCAGAGAGAAGGAAAGGATTGCTTCTTCCTAGAAGGTCAAAGAGAGGTCCACACAACAGCAGATACCTGAGCTGAAATTAGAAGAACAGTGAGTAACCAGGCAGGATGGGACCAAGGATGGTCAAGTCAGGGGTGAGGAGGAACAGCACAGGCAGAAGAAAAGAGGCATGGAGCACCACTAGAACCAAAGAAGGACTGAGCTTGCTGGAAGACAGGCCATGAGGGAGAAGTGGTAACTGGAGCTGGTATTCGACTAACCCAGGCTTTGGGCTCTTTCACTGAAGAGCCTCTCCTACTCTGCCTTCCTCTTCAGGTACCCACGCTCTTAGGAAGGATTTGGGACTGCCAATATTGCCTTCTTTTCCTGCAATTCCAATTTCATTCAGAATAAGACTGGTGGCTTTTCCCTAGGAAGGCACCATTAAAATGTTGAATATGAATAGGTTTCATGAGTTCAAGTCTCTGAAATGCAGAAATGGATGAAACATATAAAAGGAAGAGTAATTCAGCAGGACATCTCTAAAAACTTGGGATTGAGGAATATTTGGCTCTGACTTTGTGCACATAGGGGTCAATCACTGACACATTACCCAGACAATACGGATGCCTGGGTAATTCTCCTGCAGAGCCTACAGCTTGGTGAGTGGGTAAGACTCTGGCAACAGATCTAGATTCCAGTCATGGTTCCACAGCCCTTATTAGCTGACTGATTCCCACCCCTCAACTTCAGTGAGATATAACTGACATAAAACATTGCGTAAGTTTAAGGTGAAAAATGTGTTGATTTATCACATTTCTATGTTACAAAACGATTACCACCATGATCTTATTTTGAAAACTGCCTAATCTCCTTAATTAAGTATCAAATTCCTTATCTGT
>CM052884.1:63942385-63990480 GCA_028534135.1 Potos flavus | reverse complement strand
TTATTTATAAATAAGAAAATAATAAATCTAATATATTATTTAATATAACATAGTGAATATAGTTAGGTCTTCCCTAACTGGCATAAAAATCAACGGCAGGGGTTGAGAGTTTGTTGAGGACTAGAATCAATGGCAAGGAAAATGAGGGTTTAAGACAAAACCTAAGAAGAGCAACAGAGTAAGAGGTGGTATTCACATTTCAGAAAGCAAAATTCAGGAAGTTAGTTAAGGACTCCTTACGATGTAAAAACTAAGTTATACCTTTAAAACAAAATTATACCTTTAAAACAAATTATACCTTTAAAACAAAAACTCTGAAAGCAATTATACCTTTAAATTCTACCTTTAAAACAAAAACTCTGAAAGCAATTCGTAATTTGGTGTTTGGCATTTACAGAAGCGCTAAGAAATAGGAGCACGAAAGCGTCATCCATGGAAAGCAGTTGAGAAAGTCTGTGTGAGGAGGTCAGAAGGTTTCTCGTTGCGCCACCATTTTGGAGCCAAGACATAGACTACCCCGGGAGGTCACAGTCTGGAGACTTTTAAGAAATAAATTCCAGCAAGCTCTCCCAGGCAAAAGCAGTCTGTGATTTTATATAACCACATGGAATGAGATGTTAAATCTTGAGTGAGATATGAATTCAAGCTGCGGTGACAGTAGCTGGGTCATTTGCGTGGACCAGAGTTCCTGAAAGGGCTTTTCCGTTTCCTACCTACCTCCAGAGTGAAATCGGAGCAATTTCTCAGATTCGTAAAGCATTTTGTGCTTTTGTTGAAAGAGTGCTCCGCAAGAATCTTAAAAGGCAATTTGTAACGGTGCCTTCATTCTGTAATGAACGGGGCCACAGAGAGGAGAGAAGTTCGATGACTTGCCCAATAAAAAAGTTAATTATGAGTCAGAGACTGAGAATTCGAGGCTCTGGGATTCTGATACAGCCTCAGGCGCCTGAGATGTGATGCCAACTTCCCCCAGTGGGAGAAAGTTGTTCAAGTTTTTTAAGGAGTGTGTGGTGGGTGTGGGGGGGAGAGAGGGTAGAAATAAGGGAGGAGAGAAAGATGAGAAAAAGAAGAGAGGAAGAACTGTCTTAGCGATCAAACACAGCAGCAAACACTGCCCTCCCCATCCCTGTCCTTTCAAGTACCTAACACAGACACCTCGACTGTCAGATGACCGGCTCCGGGACACGGGCTGCCAATTTCATGTCTTTTTCTAGCTGTCTAACCTACAGCTTATCAAGAAACACCTGTAAACATCATTTTCAGCATGACAGAATGGGAAATTAAAATAGCACCTTCTTCTTGCGGTTGATGTGAGGATAAAGGTTACTGCAGGTTGAGTGCTTAGAGCCAGGTGCTCAAAGGATATTAATAATTCTCAACGTTATTATCATTAGTTTTGTACTTGCACACACAGAGGGGAAAGCCACCTAGGGAAAAAGACACTGACATGGGCAACGAAAGGTAAATGAGACCCTAACTCACAGGGTTACCAGGCTGTTGTTTGTATTTTGTGGAAGGGGTCCTATTTTTCACTTCCGTGCTTCAAAGTCCCAAGCCAGAAATTCAGAATTAGAATTATTAATTATCGTATTGTAGAATGCAAAGCATTCCAAAGAGCTCTGCTTGCTGGAGGACTCAAAAACATATATTTGACCTTTCTTTGGCTGCCTTCAAAGTCAAAACCCAGGGTCCTCTTAAGTGAGCTTGTCTGATTAATGGCTGGGCTCGTGCTACACATACCCGCCGGGCCTCGAGCCTTCGTCACTGCCTGGTTATCTGTCTTTCTAGATGTTTAGCTATATCTCACCTCCAACACAAGCTGCCCTCATTCCAGAGCTAATATTATTTTTGAAATATCTAAGCTCAAGTCCCTCAAAATGTGTTTCTAATTTATAGCAGCCCAGTGGAGGTAAAAGAACACAGTCCCAGGAATCAGAGCAACCTGGATTAAATCACTAGCTGTGTGACCTTCAGCAAATGAGTAACCTTCTCTGAGCCTCTGTTTGCCCACCTGTGAGATGGAGACAGGACTACCTTTTCTTTAAGTTGGGGTTAAGGTGATGGGATAGATATGACGGCAAGTGGCACAGAGCCTGTGCATGGCCACTTTTCACCGGCAGCCTCATCCCATGCCGGTGCCGTTCCCCAAACACGTGGAGCTCACTTGCGTATCTGTCCAGGGCGCCCACACGATACTGACCACATGGGGATCAGGCAAGCTGCCACCAGAGGGCGCGATACAGGAGTTTCCCTGGTGTCCATCTCCCTGCCCAGCTCAGACTCTCAGCTGGAAGGGAATCCTCTCATGGAGAGAACGTTAAAGTCACTCTCCCCTATCCACAGTGTGTGGGAAGGCTGAATCTGCTGGGTTACTACGACCTCAGCAGAGAAACAACAGTCCGAGGGTACCCAGGCCGGAGGGACAGAAAGATGGCATCTCACAGCCCCCACCGGTGTGTGGACAGAGTACACAGGACAGATGCAAAGCTTCCCACAGAAACCATTCCATAACACTTGGGTCTCAAGTGTTCTTCTTGGGGCAGAGTAAGGAGGAGGAAGCTCAAGTAAAAAAAGTACTTTGCTCCAGCAACTAGCCTCTAAGGGACCAGAACACCACCGAACAGGTTCCAAAACGGATCAAATCTACTATAAAGGCCCCAAGGATTAAGAATCGTGCCTTGTTTTTTGTTTGTTCATTGGTTTTTGTTTGTTTTTTGGGTTTTTTGGTGGGAAGGAACACAAGATTAATATTAGAACCCACAGCAGGCCTTAATCATTTCTTCATAATGTTACGCTTAAAATTTATTTTAATAAAGCATGGGTTCAGCAGTTCTCAAACGTTTTCATTTCTTTTATAAAGTTCTTAGTTAAAAAAAATTCTAAAAATTGTTCATTCATTTATCCGAAAACTATCAGTTGAGATTCTACAATGCACCAAGTACTCTGTGAGGCAGTTCATAGAGAACAACGATCAGAGCAGATAATGTGCCTCCATCTTATGAAGCTTATCTTTTAGTGAAGAGAAAGAAAACATTAAACAAAAGTACAAAAAGTTAGATGATAGTAAGTGCTTTGGGGATAACTAAGAAAGCTAAGCAATACTAGGGGAAGGGTTACTATTTATACTTACGGTAGTTATGAGGCCTAATGGGTTGACATTTGGACAGACACATAGAGGGACAGAGAGCAGGCCAGGCAGATGTTGGGGGTGTTAAGTACTTAGGGCAAAGGGAATAGCTTAGTACAAAGGCCCTGACATAGGACCGTACCCGGTGTGTCCAGGAATTGCAAGGAGGCCAGGTGAGTCAGCGGCTGAATCACAGGCGATCACAACAGAAAGCTCAACGAACGTCAGTTCTAGGGTCTTTAGGATATGTAAGGACTTTGTTTTTTCACTCTGAATGAAATGAAGAGTCACTGGAACATTTTATGCTCAAGAATGTCATATGTCATTGGGGTTTTAACAAGATATTTCTAACTGCTGTGATGAGGAAAACAGACCCCATCCAATGGTGAAAGCAGACAGACTGTTAGAAAGCTATTAGAGTAAATCACATATGAAATGGAGGTCCCCTTGACTAGTGCGACGGAAGTCAAGGTGTGAGAGAGGTCAACGACTCCTCCAACCATCTATGACCTGAGTAGATTCTGCAGAGCATAGGTAAGATCTTTGCCCAAAGGAGACAAAACTGGGTAAGCAGCATGTCTTTCACTCTTCTATAGAATTAGGAATTAGGGAAGCCTGTTTTCTGGCAATAATGTGAACTATGTTTACATGTATTTTCTCTGCCTGGGGTTCTTTTCCCCATGGATAAACTGGTAACTCCTAGTTGGCCTCCAAACCTCAGCTGAAATGTCTCCTGAGCAGGGAATTGTTTATAATAGATGTCCTTCTCCCACCCTGGTCTAGGTTAGATGCCCTTATTAGTTTCCTAGGGCTGCCATCGCAAGTTACCACTGACCTGCTAAATTCCAACAAACACAAAAAATTATCTTTCCTCAGTCTGAAATCAAGGTGTTGGCAGGATTCGTTTCATCCAAAGGTGTGGAGAGAGAAGACGTTCCATGCCTCTCCTTAGCTCCTGTCGGCTGCCAGAAATTCTGGGTGATAGGAAGCGAAGTCCCATCTCTGTCTTCATGTTTATAAGACTTTCCCCAGGAGAAACGGAGTCACATTTCTCTCATATATCGACACCAACCACCGGATTTAGAGTCCATGTTAAATCCAGCATGGTATCACCTCGAGATCCTTAACTAGATCTGCAAAGACTCTATTTCCAAAGGTCACATTCACAAATACCACAAATACCACAAAGGTCGTATTATGGGGGAGGGGACTTAGAATATCTTTTGGGGGTTACTATTCAACCCACTGTAGGTCTCCTCCTTGATTCCTCCAGAGGACCGCTGGCACATTTCATCATAGCACTTAGCACACACTGTCTTCTAATTGCCTTCTTGCTAATCTGTTTCTCCTAATAGATTTGAGCTTCTCAAATATGTCTTTCATCTCTCTGTCTCTAGTTCCAAGCACAGTTCCTGGTACATAATACATACTCGGTTGTTCCTTACTGAATAAATAAATTACAAATCATAGAGTAGACTTCTAAAACCAGCAAAAGATTTAGCTGAGTATCACTAGGTTGTTTAAACTTCCTATTATCACTGGTGAGGACACTCAAGGGTTTGTATCTAATGTTGGACTTTTACAAATGCTTTGGCTTCTTCTCTTCTCTTCTTCAACAGAATAGAATACAGGGTAAATGGAATTATACACCTACATACCGAGCAATGGAGAAGAAATTTTTTTAAAGATTTTATTTATTTGAGAGAGAGAGAGGGAGAGACAGCACACACAAGTGGGGAGAGGGGCATAGTGAGAGGGCGAAGCAGACTCCCCCTCTCAGTGGGAGCCAGACGAGTGGCTGGATCCCAGGACTCTGGGATCATGACCTGAGCAGAAGGCAGACACTTAACTGACTGAGCCACCCAGGTGCCTAGAGAAGAAGAATTCTTAACCACAAGAACAGGGGCGCTTGTTCAATATTGGTTGTTTTTAAACTTTTAAATAAAATCTACCTCAACAGTTAAATCATTTTCTTTTTTTGTTTTAATATTTTGTTTATTTATTTGGTGAGAGAGAGAGAGAGAAAAATCATAAGCAGGAGAGGGGGAGGGAGAAGGAGAAGAACACTCCTCGCTGAGCAGGAGTCCGACCCAGGTCAGATTCCAGGACCCTGAGATCATGACCTGAGCTGAAGGCAGAGCCTTGAGTGATTGAGCCACGCAGGTGCCTCATCCTTCTTTCATTAGTCATTCTGGTGCTGTCATTTTCTGCTTGCTATTTTTCAAGAGTGGAATCAGAACCTTCAATATCCAGAATGACACCTTATCCAATAGTCATACCCAAGAAATTACTGGAGTGGGAAAATAGTTTCAAAGCAGTAAGCATAAGAGAGAAAAGGTAGCCAGGTGACAATGAATGAGATTATCAACCCAAAGTGTGTTTGGGTGTGTCTCAACTCAGGAAAAAGGAACTGATGATCACTAGATATAAAAGCTGAGAACTTGAGAAGTAGGAGACAGGAAAGAAAGGGAAGGGAGAGCATCAAAGATTGGCTACACATCAAAAGCCATGCCAAAGATGAGAAGCAGGGTGTAGAGGGCTGATGACATTTCTCATCATGGAGATGAGAAGAACACAGAGAGAAAAGATAGAGGGGATCCAGTCTCTCAGACTAGGAGTGCCCTAAGCTCAGGGGAGCAAACTCCTGGGCATGACTGCAGAGACGTCCCACTATCCATCAGCTTTATGAAATCCTGTGACCATCCAGAGGCAGCAAGTAAAAGGATGGTCTTATTTCAAGAGCCACAGAGAAAATGCTAATAATTATTATCTAGCAGATTGTAAAACATCTAATGAAAGGCCAAATCAATTCCTGTTCCTTTCATTGGTTTCATAGAGCATTACTGTAATCAGTGATATCAGATAGATACTGAGGACACATGGAACATGTAGGCGATCAGACTAATGCCCACTACAGTAGAGCATCAAGCTTACCTGTGACACAATAATTTGCTTAGACTACCCTGTAGCCTTACAAAGCAGCAAACACAAAAAGGAACCTCTATCATCAAAGACAATCTAATACATACATTCCCAAACTCAAAGGATCAAAATCAGTCTATACCTTCAGGTCACTACAAAATCAAAGGGGAAATATTTTCCTTAAAATTATTTTCCTTTACAATAGAGTATGTTCTGTGGTGGTTTTTTTTTTCCCCCAAAAGAATTTCATAAATTCAAAGCACTGTAGATAAAAACAATAACCACAACACCATGCAATGTCAAAGCCATTTTCTAGGGGTTCCAGCAACCTCTTTTCTGAATGTAGTACATTCACTGAACAGTTTTTCATGCTGATAAAACTAAGACGGATGTTGCCAATACTTGTCAAACAGACTCAGGCAGGTGCTAGTGAGTTACATTTTCCCAAAACTCTAGAGAATGGATAGGTTGACTATTCTCAGATGTGTCAATGCTGCCAACATCCATAAAAAAATAAATCGCTGATGAGTGGTAAATTTCACCAATTCACACGTATACTTGCTGCTTTCAAAGCAAAAAGAATGTGTTCCTCCTGCTGTATTCTTTTAACACTCATCTAAGAGTTGTGAGTCCAAATGAATATCACCCTCCATCATTTCACATGCACACACTGTCACCGTGTCCTTGTGTCTTCTCTTTATTTCATTGCTACTTGTTCAGACACACATCATTTCCAAGTACCTCACTCCTATCCCTGAAGACTTCTGAAGACTCATTATCATCCTTGGAATGCTACATGAAGTCATCAAAATCTGACTCCACTCTCATTTTCCCAAAGTTTTTTTTTTTTTTCAATATTTCTCAATATGTTTTACTGAATTCTACCATAAACAAAATTCTCCCCTAGAATACTATAGTATTTCACATGACTCTCCACCCTGTAATGCCCTTCCCTCACTTACCAATCCATCCTTCAAGACCCAGTTCAAATGGCATCCCTTAAATAGGGACTTCCCAGGCCCAGATATTTCTTCCACCTTGTCACCCCGAATCTTTGCTATAATCATAGCCTTTAGAAAAAGTACTGCTCATTTACTATATCCAGGTAGTGCCTTAATCATTTAACACTGCTTATCTCTTTTAATCCCACCCCGAAATGCTATAAGGTAGGTGTATTATTTCAACTTGATAAATACGGAAATAGAGGCCTAAAGAGGACAAATAGCTTTCAAATTTCATAGCTCTTGAGTGGTGGAGTGCCTCTCGTATTGTTTTGATAAGACTGGTTTATATGTAATTTACTGCTACCCAAGCTTACAAAGGAACAAGAGCCATGAAATCCTCATTTCTGTATTTCTCTCAGTGCCCAGAACAGGGCCTGCTACACATTAGATAAATGCACAGTGTATGTCTTTAATGACTGGAAGGATGACAAGTACAAAGAACCTTCTTTGCTCTAACCCCTACTACCTTGTTTTTGTATTTCCTCTTATGTCCAAAGTCTTCATCACACTGAAGAAACAGAACCAAAGTTTGGGAAATAGCTTGATCATTTTTCTACCTCCTAATGTTACCTTAATGATTCCATCGAAGGAAAAGGATCTTACTATAAGCAGAAAAGTGACTCCCTGGAGATAGTTCTACCCGACCTGCACAGCAATACTTCACTCTGCCCCTGAGCCCAGTCATAGTGGGTCATTTCAGTACCCCATGCTCAGCCACATCCCTGTTTTCTCTACCTGTTCAGGTTGTAAGCTTTGTCCTCCACTCTCTTTCCAGCTCTTAAGAGTTTAACATTCTTCTGAACCAATTATCTCAAGTATAACCTGGGTACTCCTTCCAGACACATCTTATTCCGTAGGTTCCACCTACCACCACTGGCAGTGTAAAGCGCGTGGTAGGCAGGCTACACTCGGGCTCCCAGAACTCTACCTGGAAATACACTTGCTTAGTTCAGCTCAAAGCTCCCTTTTTTTTTTTTCATTGACTAATTAATTTAAAAGATTTATTTATTTATTTTAGAGAAAGAGAGAGAGAGCACACATGAGAGGAGAAGCAGAGGGAGAGAATCTCAAGCAGACTCCCCACTAAGCATGGAGGCTGACTGGGGGCTCAATCTCACAACCCTGAGATCATGACTTGAGTCAAAATTAAGAGCCAGGGGCTCAACCGACTGACGCGCCCCAAATTTATTTATTTGAGAAAGAGAGAGAGCATGTGCACGTGAGCACACACGTCAAGTGGGGGGGGGGGGCAGAGGGAGAGAGAAACTTAAGCCGGCTCCATTCAGACTCTGTGCTGAGCCCAAGGCAGAGCTGGATCTCACAACCCTGAAGTCACGGCCTGAGCTGAAAACCAAGAGTTAGGCGCTCAACCAACTGTGCCACCCAGGTGCCCCTTAGCTCAAAACTCCTGACGAGGGAGATTAAACGGACAGAAATTTCTTGTTAGCAATAATGACTCAGTGCTTAATGTTATATGTGTCTAGAATTCTGTTACAAGTTAAAATTGAATATCTTGGGGGAAATAGCACCTTCGGTGAATATCCTCTTATGATTCTATTCCTTAAACAAGCCAAGTTCTTTCCCAATTCAGAGTCTTTTCATTTGTTATTCCCTTTGCCTAGAATATTCTTGTGAGTAGAACATGTAAGGATAAATAGGAGTTTTTTAGGTGAGCAAGATGGAGCAAGGCATTTTAATGCATGTAGTGAATATTCTTTTGTTTCTACCTGTGCCGTATCTATTCTCCATTTTCAGTAGCACCATGTATTCTAATTTCCAAAATCCCTCTTATCGCTGCTCTTACTTCTTATGGCTTGGCTTGAGTTCGCTGCATGCCCTGTTCTAAGAACGGACATATACAACTAAGCCAATTCAAAGAGAACATTTTTTTTAATGCTATTGTGGTGTTAGGGGTGGTAGGAAGTACTCTCATTTCAATGGACTTGCTTAACTGATATGAGTCTGAAACTGCCAATGGTCATCTTTCCTTCCATGTGAAAGCTGCCTGAGAAAAAAAATCTAATATAGAAAAATTTAGACCGAAGGGATGGGGAGAAAGAGAGAGCAGTTTTCTTCATATTAATTTGGAAACCTCGAGTCCAGCAATGCCTTTTCTACCCCTGCATTGTTAGTTTAATGAGCCAATAAACTCCCTGGTATGCTTGAGCCAGTCTGAGTTGGGTGAGTATCACCTCTAACTGATCTATTTCTTACTAATACACCAAAAAAAACAGCCTTCCAGGTGTTGGGGACTTCAACTAACTCAGTATTGGTGGAACCTAAAGTACTAAGAGAAAAGTGACAGGAGACGAGACGGGAGGCGGAAGCAGACTGTGAGCTTAAGTGGATTAAAAACTCATGTGATATCACATGTGATACCTGTGATACCTGTGATTGCTATTGCTAGTAGTACACACCTTCCAGATGAGGTCTGAAGTGCTGCGAACAGTCCAGAGCGCACCACCAGCCACCTGAAGAAACTGCTCTGAAACATGAAGAATCCACTGGGAGAAGACATCTCTTTGAGTAAGATCATTTTGAGCAGTCAGCAAACCCACACTGCCCCAGATGTCATGTAGCATTGACATTGCATGCTAGAGTAGGTGGGAAACTGTTCAGTAGTGTGAAATACGATGACTTACAATAAAACTAGGACCTGTGGTCAGAAGGTATGTGTTCATGTCCCCAGAATCTCTTCCTGATCATATACCAATCAGGTGGCCGTGGAAAAGTCACTTAGCACTTATGAAACAGAGGGAATGACCCCCTACCCTGTCAACTTCTCAGAGTTTCAGAGAGGTCTCGATAAGATATAGATATGGAAATACTTTGGAAACTGTAAAGCTCTACGCAAGTCTGTCACTGTTAATGTTGTCAGGAGATCAGGGATTGAAGATAAACTTTGACATTCATTTTCTCTGTGAGTCTGATAAAGTCATTAAATTCTTGGGATCTCATTTCACTTCTTTTTAAGAGATTGAAACTCAATGGTATTGAGATGTTTCTTCCAATTATAACATTATTTCAGTAATTCTCCAAGTCTGCATTCCCCCTTCGTGGAAAGAAGCAAATTGCCCAAATTAACAAAGTGGGATTTTCTGGAAGGCAAAAGCCGAGCTACTTCTGAAGTCAGAGCCCAATCACTGGGAAGTACCAGAACCAGCGGCACTTGGAGCGACAACACTGATAACAGAAGCATAATTCCCAGTGTTAATTCTGAACAATAAATAAGTTAAATTTGCATCAACTATTTGGTCTAATAAAGCAGTGAGTTCATTGTGCATTCTTTGAGGAATACTTCCATAAAAATTATAAAATTAAACTTCTGGCACTTAACAGATTAAATTACAAAGAAAATTCACTTACAGTTAACACATCATTCCCTGGAGAAGCAGAATTACTGAGGTGTTCATAATACAACAGCTATCATTACATAGCATTTTCACAGCCAAAAACTGCTTTGAAATTCACCGAAACGCTGTGATGAAGCAGTCAGGCATCATCCCCATTGCAGAGGTAAGAACGCTGATGCTCTTGAGAGAACCTAACTCACACTGAAAACATATACTAGGTAGAAGAGGTGGAAATTTTAATTTGGGGTCTTTTGACTTCCAAAGCTCTACTAGCCTATATTCCCTCATGGTGGCCACTGTACCAGGCTTACCACTAGGTGCTACTGCTTTTCATTTTATGTTATACATACAGAAGAGACTGTGGAGTTTTTGAATAGGGGGTAAAAAAGAAACAAACAAAGCCAAAAACATAAAAAAGGTGTTATGAAAGGTCTAGACCAGCCGAGTGCCATTCAGCAGAGTTCAGATGAGTTTGCTGTGTGGGTTTACACAACCAAATACACATCATGCAATACTATTGTTTCTACAGCAAATTTCAGGCCCAATGCCCACATGTGTGATTGATGGAACTCAATTAATACTACTCTCTGCTGCCTGATTTTTTAGTGACACCAAGTTACCTCAGCATGTTACAGCTGCCCCGAAATCTCTTCACCAGCTCCTGCTACAATTGGGTATTGATTGAAAAATTCTATTACTCTACTTAGTTACACAGCTTTCAATAAAAAGGTCACAGACGGCACTGTGGCTGGTTCAAGGAGAGCTGAAAGCCTGGAGGGCAATGGGACACCTGAGAAAATAAGCAAGGAGCCTTAGATGCTCAGGCAGAATGCACGGATCTCCTTATTGCCAGGTGACCTGGGAATTTAGTAATATGGACTTGCCTCTGGGCCCAAAATGAGGCATACCTGCTGGATACAAAGTGGAAAATATTTAACAGCAACCTGATTGTACTTCAAATTAAATAAGAATAAGGACTTGGGATGTGATAGTTTGGAGGCGCTAACACTCCCAGTTGAATTAACATTGAGCAAGCTCCTTATCCTAGGCACTGGAGATACTAAGAAACCTAAGGTAGGATTCTCATTATCAAGAGTTAACAAATTACAATGCGTGGGCCAAATCCGGCCTGCTATCTATTTTTGTGAAAAAAGTTTTATTGGAATACGGTCAAGGTCATTTACGTAATGTCTTAGGCTGTTTTGCTGGGATGGCAGAGCTGAAGAGTTGAGACAGAGGCCACATGCCCCACAAAGCTAAAATATTTATGACCTGGCTTTTTACAGAGAAACTTTGCTGACCCATGAGCTAGACTGCTGTGGGAGCAACAGGTACTAATAGGTGATCTGAATATAATATCCTAAATTCCTGATAGAGCACAAGATGATAAGAAACCCTTAAGGGAGAGGACCAAGGCTTTCCATAGGCTGCTAGGACGAGCCTAACAGCATGAGTTGTTTCAGAAAGAATGAAGAGAGTTGGCTAAGTAAAGAAAAAGAGATGGAAGCCACAATCGGAAGCACCTGCGCAAGGAAAATTGCAAAATTGTAGAACAAGATCACCCCAATGCATGGAAATGTAATCTACATAGGAGCCCCTGAACTGTAGGAGTCTCAAGGGTAAGGTAGGAACCTGGTCACAGACAGTCTCAAGATAGATCTCTTTTGGAGTAAAAAGGCAGTAACATGGATGGATCTAGAGAGTATAATGCTAAGCGAAATGAGCCTATCAGAGAAAAATAAATAGCATATGACTTCACTCATATGTGGAATTTTTTTAAAAGACTTTATTTATTTATTTGACAGAGAGAGAGAGATCACAAGTAGGCAGAGAGGCAGGCAGAGAGAGAGGAGGAAGCAGGCTCCCTGCTGAGCAGAGAGTCCGATGCGGGGCTCGATCCCAGGACCCTGAGATCATGACCTGAGCTGAAGGCAGAGGCTTTAACCCACTGAGCCACCCAGGCGCCCCTCATATGTGGAATTTAAGAAGCAAAACAAATGAAGAAAAAAGGAGACAAACCAAAAAACAGACTCTTCACTATGTAGAACACACTGGTGGTTACCAGAGAAGATGCGGTTGGGTAGATGGATGAAATAGGTGGTGGGGATTAAAGAATATACTTATGACGATGAGCACTGAGTAATGTACAACATTGCTGAATCACTGCATTGTACACCAACATTAGTAGAACACTGTGTATTAACTATACTGAAATTTAAAAAAAAAGAAATAAAGGAGTATGAATTGAAAGAGAAGATTACAAGCTTTGACTTTAGAGGTATTTCAATGGTCCAAATGACAGACATTTGGGGTCTAGACTCTGCTCGCAGTAAAGTTTCCGTCAAATATTATTAAAAGAAGAAGACTAGAGAAGAGGAAGATGGTTATTTTCCTTAAATATGATGCAAACATAGCTGCATCTCTGGTGGGCTTTTATGCACCTAATCTAAGCAGGAGCATAGAAAAATCACTGGGAAGCCTGTTTGCTAGATGCTAAATATAAAGGGAAGAGGAGAAAGACACCTAAAAATGTGCCCTGTGCCAGACACAGTGCCAACTTCTTCACATATATATATACTCTTATTTGACTCTACAGTTGTAAATAAATAATAAATGCAATTATACCCATCTCGAAATGAAGGGAAGGGTCTCCCTTGGGATTATAGAAATAAAGTCCCTTGGTAGAGACCTTGGGACATGACGGGTGCTCAACAAAGTTTTGGTGTCTTCCCCTGAGACATTATTCTTACTGAATCCAACCAGAAGGGAAGGCTTTCTCATTCCTCAGATGATTTTATATATCTTTCTGCGGGCATTCAGGATCCAGTAGAGACAGGCTGGAACTAGCCTTGGCATCAGAGAGGTTACACTCCATGGTACTGCCGGACATAACTCCCTTAGGGTAGTGGGATTATAGTTTAGAAGCAAAAATCAGAGATTTTGAGTAAATTCCATATTCTGATCATTAATATATACCAACAAGCTCACGTGGTCCCCTAACGGTGGAGATCTTTGTAAACAATGAACAAAGAAAGTAAGATCTCAAGTGGTTTCTTCTAAAAAAAAAAAAAAAAAGGTATTCTTAAATATACGTTTCTTTACTTGGAGCACTAAACTCCATGTGAAGCTGGTTGTTCTCTCCTTCAAACCCACATAGATTATACCGTCAAGTGTTAAAGTAATCAAACCAGGAAGCCATTAGACTGAGGTGACATCAATCAATGTACCAGCAGAATGCAGAAGCATGAGAATCTGCGCCAGAGTCAATTCCTGCAAACACTTCAAGGTTAAGAAATCCAAACTTAACTAATCACAAACAGCCAAGTAGGCTTTACCAAATAAGGCAAACAGTTAAGCTATAACCAGTCAAATAATTTCCTTGCCTCCATGTGTGCTCTACAAAAGCCTCTCCCTTAGTTCCTGCTAACAGAGGGCTGCTCCATTCAAAGTGATATCTGCTCAAATCGACTCTCAAAAATTTTAATGTGCCTCAGTTTATCTCTTAAGACAAGGGGGTGGGTTCCAAGAGCTAGCTTGTTTGGCATTTAGCACAGTGTGGTGTACAAATAAGCACTTAATAAATGCCTTTTGACAGGGATAATGGCTTGGTCTGGGGAATAGTTTCAGCTACTGGCCATGTGTACTTAGCTGGAGAAATTCTCTCTCCTTACCCTCTAGTATCAAATCACTCCCAATTAATATCATTCATCGCATATACTCCAGACTCCCACAGTCATAAATCCTGATTACTTTGTCTGAATCACCAACATGGGGTCTTGTTTACAAATGCCTGAGATCCCATTTGGAATAAGACTTCCCCTTGCCTGCCACAAATCCATTTGTAAGAATTCAAAAATGTATACAGACTACACTAAATAGGAATTTGTGCTTTTTTGGTGATGCTAGGAGACACACAGATAAACAAGGCTCCCCATAGTTAATAGTTTATTTTGCAGTTCTAAAAGCTTATGATGTGATTCTCCTTTTCCTGAACTCTGTCATAATACAGATGTATAATATGCAACATTCTGCCTTGCCGGATTCCTAGTGTTTTACCAATTAGATTGGTCTTGCTTAAAATCATGAGCTTTTCCAGGAAAAGGACAGATCCTATCTCTTCTCTATTAGCACTCAACCTAGGGATAAACATACACATATTAAAATCAAAATAGAAGTCAAAGTTATATTAGATCTAGTTTACAGAAAAATAGCCTGGGATAATTTTGAATGGTTCTGACAGGGAGTTGGTACAACTGAGTGAAAGAAAGAAAGAACAAGAATGAGAAGGTAGAGAAGTAAGTGTGTTGGTTTTCCAGCACTTCCATAATAAAGTATCACAAATGAATGGCTTAAACAACAAAATTCTATCATTTCACAGTTCTGGAGGCTACAAGTTCAAGATCAAGGTGTTGGCAAGTACTTTCCAAGGACTGTGAAGGAGAATCTGTTTCAAGCCCTTTTCTCCTAGCTAACAGTGGTTTGCTGGCAATCTTTGGCATTTGTGGGCTTGTAAAAATGTCACCCCAAACTCTGCCTTTATCTTCATATGGCATTCCCTGTGTGTGTATTCAAATTTTCCATTTTTATAGGGACACAAGTCATATCAGATGAGGGACCCACTCTACTCCATTATCACTTTACTTTAACTAATTACATCTGCCATGATACTATTTCCAAATGAAGTCTGTTTTGAGATACCGGGGCTTAGGACTTCATGAATTTTGGGGGGAATGAAACTCAACCCATATTCCTGGCACATAATTCCTAAAACCCTTGTAATTTCCTTTATAACAGCTAGAGGAGCATCATTAAAAAAACACTTAGCTTTGTTCCCAGCTCCAGAGCATCAACATGAAATTGGTGTCCTTTGTTATTCATAACAAATTCCTTTCAATCACACCTGACTTTATGTTAATGAGCCCTAAAGATGGGGCTGGCTGCCAAGGGGAACCAACCACATGATCAGCTGGATGAAGTGTTCAGCCCTGCCCCACCCCACCCTACTCCACCCCACATCTAGGGAGGGGAGAGTAGCTGAAGATGGAGTTCAGTTACCAATGGCCAATGACTTCATCAACCATGCCTACATGAAGCCTCCATAAAAGCCCAAAAAAGACAGGGTTTGGAGAGCTCCCAGGTTGGTGAACATATGCAAGTCCAGGAAGAGTGGAGCTCAGAAAGGGCACGGAAGCTCCACACCCATTCCTACATACTTTGCCCTGTGCAGCTCTTCCATCTCACTATAATTGAATTGTACTCTTTTATAATGAACGAGTGATCTAGCAAATAAATCCTTTTCCTGAGTTCTGGGGGCCACTTTAGCAAATTAACCAAACCTGAAGTTGGGGTCATGGGAGCCTCTGATTTATAGCACAGGGGACAACCTGGACTTGTAATTGGCAGCTGAATTTGTGGTGGAGAGGGCAGTCTTTTAGGACTGAACCCTTAACCTGTGGGATTTAGCACTATCTCCAGGTGGATAGTATCAGACATACAGCTGGTATTATAGAATTGCTTGGTATGGGACTCCCCCTCCACACACACACACACATTTGGTGACCGGAAATGTCAGGAATAGAGAGAGAGTCGTGAAGAAACATTGGAGTCCTTTGCTTATAGTAGGTAAAGCCAAAGAACATTGTGCACAACGATCTGACCATATCTCCCCAAGAAAATACCAATGGTTTCTTGGTGAGACAGGATAGGTTGGAAAGGCTGTATAGAACCTCCGCATCTTAGAACAGCCTATATGATAGGGAGAAAAGAAAACGATTTATGGCTTATCTCCCTATAATCCCTATCTTCTTTTAGTCAAAGTTTACCCCAAGAAACATTATTCAGTAATTCTAGTTGATGTTATCCTGTCCGTGCAGACGTAATGGGGAAGCTAGAGCTTCCATGGGGTCTAGTTAGGTTGGACTTGGACATGGGAGTTGCTGCAGTTGCTTTCAGAGCCAGCATACAGAGGAGGTCCCAAAGCTGGCGCTTGACCCCAAAATAGGTGAGAGGATCAATAAATTATGACTGGTGGCTGCAATTTTAAGGCTATAAGAATGATAGGAGCCATTGCCCAGCTATTCAAGCCAGGAAGCATGGTAAGTGGCCAAGGCCCAGAGAACAGATGGGCTCAGATTGCCTGTGGAGGTACATAAACTAGGACTGGTAAACATGTATTTAAAAACACAACAAAACATAACTATCAGCACTGGCACCAATATGATGAAAACTAATGTACTGATATGGAAAATTAGAAATGAGCGAGCGTATTCATTTCCTAGGGCTGACATACTACCACAAACATGGTGGCTTGAGCGAACAGAAATGTATTCTCTCACGGTTTTGTAGGCTAGAAGTCTGAAATCAAGGTTTTGGCAGGGCCATACTCTCTCCAATGGTTCTAGGGACCAATCCTTCCTTGCCTGTTCCAGCTGCCGGTGGTGGCCAGCAAACCTCAGCATTCCCGGGCTGGTAGATACATAACTCAAATCACTGTCCCTGTTTTCACACTACCAAATTGCTTTGTGTCCCTGTCTTCACAGAGTTTTCCTCTTCAGTTATATTGGATTTGGGTCATCTTAATAACCTCATTTTAACTTGATTACATCTGCAGACTCTACTTCCAAATAAGGTAGCATTCACAGGTATTAGGGGGCCAGGGCTGCAACAATATTTGGGGATGGGGCACAATTCAACCCGTAATAGTGAGGTTAAGAGGAATAGGGTTCTAAAAATAGATTTACTCCTGATTACTTGCTCGATCTCGGGTATGTCTTTAGATTTCTAAAGACTGGAAATTCCACCTCTGTAAAATCAGATTAGTTGCTCTTAATATTTTAGAGATGGACCCTTCTCCATAAAATGCATAAAACCAAATACGTACAAATGTTTCAGGGGGTTCACAGGCCTCCTGAAAGCCCATCCCTGGACCCATGAGACTAATCTCTGTTCCGACTGATCAAGATTGCTTCAAATTTTGCCACTTTACAGCTTTATTGTTTATTTCTATGCTTTATTAACATTCCATTCAAGTTTTACTAGCTTTTCCAAGTCCTGTGGCAGGGAAAGCTCCCTTTAGCCATTGAAAAAAAGAAAGGAAATGCTTCTTTCCTTCTTGCAAGACTATCAATGCCAGCCATTTCAAGGGATAAATGATGCTGTATGTTTTCTGAGAAGTCGGAGTATCTTTGTTCCTATAAGCCTGGGGTAAAATTTCATGAAACAGAAGAGCTGTCAGTGTCTGCATTCAACCCCAGAAACTGTGGGGCAAATAACCTCAGAAGCTTTGATAGATCTGAATCTTGTACCTTCTCCTGGACCAGATAATCTCACACATTTTAGGCTTCACTCAGAACCCACATCCAGGCAGCAAAGTCTGAGAACCTCTGACACAATGTATATACCTATTTAAAGTATGCATGGTAGGTGATCTTTTATGTTTTCACCAATGTTCTTCAACTACAATTGCTCTTTCTAAAGCAGGATTACATTTACTTCAATTCCTTAACTCGTGATCTAACAAAGTGCTCTGAATAGCATTTAGCAAATGCTACTGGGTGTAGAACTATAATGCCCACAGTACATTACCTGTAGAAATTGTATGATGTGCATTTTTTACAATACTGCATTGTCTGCTTATCACATCTCTCTTACAAGGTTAGGAATCATGTTTAATTCTTATATATACCTCAATTCAGAAACCACCTGGCACAGAGTAGCTGCACCGGGACAAGGGTGAGGCAAGAGAAATATGTGAGGCACGTAGCTAAGGAGGCGCTTGCTCTTGGAATCATGCAAGTGCCCTGCACAATAAATATATTTATTTGTTCAATAGGGTCTGAATGAAGGGGAAACAAGGAAAAATGAAGGCATGCCAGCATTGGAAAGAAAACAGGATGAGAAGAATGAAAAGTGGGAGGTGAAAAATCTGGCTGGCATCAAGGAGAACAGGAAGAGATCATAGGTAAGCATTCAGGGACATCATTCACCAATTAAGCCCCAAATCTTCTACCTTTCTCAGCCTCCATTTCAGTTGGCTGGGGTCATGTGACAGGTGTTAGCCAATGGGTTGTGGGCAGAAGTGACAGGTATCATAAGAGTTGGGGTTTCATGTCTACCCCTCCTTTCTGCTGTCACAGTGGTCTTGTAAGCCCTGGGGAACACATGGCATAACTCTAAGATAGACGAGGGTGACTCAATGCACATCAGACTTCACAAGAGTAAGAAATAAACTTTTATAGTCTAAGCTACTGAGATCATGTGCTTTACTACTGGAATGGAATAGTCTTTCTATCCTGATTAATACAATGACACATCAAATATAATGAACGGAGTTATATGGATTTTTCACATTATCTTTGATTGTAGGAGACAAAAAGGATCCAGAGAACCTTTGTTTTATTATGATAGCAATTACATAGACTGACTAGTACTCCCAGGCTCCATGCATTTCAGGTCCAGTTTTAGGAAACACTGTGCTCGATGTTCCCAAGCCAAGTACCTTAAAAACTGTCATTTCGTTGAGAAGCCCCTAAGCACCTGCCTTGTCTCAGCTTGCATGAAGACTTCTCTGCACCGAAACAACAGGAGAGTCCCTTCTCACATCATCATCTAACGATCACATGTTGTTTAACTGAGAATACTTGCTGAGTTTTCACATGCAAAATTGATCTCCTATTTAGACTGAGTTATGTCTTTATTTAAGCTTTACCCTATCAGAATCTCAATAAGATCCTCAAAAGGAGTATCTTTTATTTCCTGTGATTTGGGGGATTTAACTTGTTCTTGCTATAATATCCTAATCCTTGAACGTAAATGTAATAACCTCAGCAATTAGAAGTTTTAGAGGGCCACCTGAGTATAGCAAAAAAAAAAAAGGCAATAAAATTTTTTATAAGTTTAAAAAGGAAATATTTTATTTTCATATCTGTTTAATATATGTATAGACTACGTGTACAAGTAGAAGACTCATTAAGTGCAGTGTCAAATCCAACAGAGTAGTATCTAGTTGACCTGAATTCTAGGGCTATCTCTGCCTGTTACAAATATTGTGATCTTGAGCCAATCACTTTAACTGTTTTTGTTTTTTGTTCGTTTTGTTTGTTTTTTAACAATTTTGGGAGAACCAGGCAAGACTGAAAAGCAAGGTGGCAGGATCTTAAATTCTGAATTACCTAGTCCTGAGAATGGTACCTTGCTTCCCCATTTATTGATTCTTGCTTAAATAAGTCACTGGCCTCTACAAACCTCAAGTGGCTCAGGTGTACAAAGGTGGTAAGTTTTCTCCATATAGTAAGATTTGATAAGATAATCTATGTACAAGGGTTTGACACAAAGCCTGGCTGATAGTAAATACCAACTAAATGTGTTTCTGTAAGTGCTACACAGATGTGGAGTGTTACTACTACTCATATACATATACAAAGGTTCTAGTTATTATTCAAGGGCAAGTTTATGTCATACCTGAGGAAGTTTATAAGAAACTGAGGATTTGCTATCACAATTACAGTTCTGATAATAAAGGTCATTGCTAAAGAATGTTGAAATATTTGTAATATATGGGATAATGTGCATTAGCTACTATTATATAAATGTCAGTTAATTTTGCATAGAACTAGCACTAAGAAAGACTTGGGATCCACTGTGGTAGGGCCGAATATTCAAACAGAACTGAAGCAAACTTTGCTTAAGAGTGGAAGGCTTCTGAGTCTACCCACTCTGCCTTTGGGCTTCATTATGATTCAACATATGAACTGATCTGATTAAAACAGTATGTCCAAGTTCACATAACTAGTATCTATGAATCTTAGTTTTCTCCTATGCAAAATGGGAAAATTAGTAGTATCTAATTTGCTGACGTGGGGGGACTATCAAAAAGAAAAAAGCCAAAGCACTAGCAGAGGGTGGACTCGCCACAACCAACAGTGGCCAGGAGTCCTACAAGTTATCACTGCAGCACTGTGGGGGTTAAGACTGCAGTCGTTGGAACCAGACTGAAACCAGACTTATGGGGTGCTCACTTTTGACATAATGCTTAAACTGTCTTTGTATCTGTGTCTTTATCTAAAATTGGGGATGCTAGTGTCTACTCCGTAGTGTTCCTATGAGAATTAAATGAGCTACACATGTAAAATGTTGAGAACAGTATCCGACTTACAGTCAATAAGCAATGTGGGGAGTATGATGATCATTACGGCGGGTTAAAATGCACTTCAGAAAAAATCCAGCTTATATGCTATTTCTCAAAAGGGAAAAAAAAAATAAGAGCTTTTGCTTCTCCCTCCCATTGGGCAATGAAAATAAGATAGATGGCAACAGGGAGGAATTGGGAGGAGGAGAAGGTAAGAGGCTCATCAGGAAAACCCCTGTGGAGGCCTCCTCCTTCTGTAAATTGGGCACAGATGGGGTAAAGCTGGTACTCATGGTGGCAGCTGGACTCATTAGGTCAACAAAATACTCAAAAGCTGTCAGTCACCGCCCAGCAATTCTTGGTAACTATGAGAAAAATGTTTTGTCATCTACAAAGCAGAATACAGATATTACCTTTGGTACTAGTGCTAGCCAACACTACGCCTGTAGGACATTTTTCATTCATTTTTCCAACAGATACTTACTGCTTTCCCACTGTGTGCCAGCCACTATCCTAGGGCTTTGAGAATGCAGCAGTGAACAAAATACTACAATCTTGCAGTCATGCAACTTATAGTGTAGGGATGAGGGGGACGTGATAAAAAGATACACAAGGAAATACAGAACTGCAAATCTGAAAACCTCTATGAAGGAAGGAGACAGGGGCTGGGACAGTTAAGCTGTGGCAACTGGGTTCAAATCTTGGCCTTCCCACTTATAATGGTGTAACTTTGGGCTGACAACCTCTCTGTACTTTAGAAATTCTTCTGTAAGTGGAGATAACGAATTACTTCATAGGGCAATTGGAAAAATCCAATGAAGTAACACACGTAAGTAAAGGAATTAGTGCCTAGAACACAGAGAGTGCTCAGAATTTTAGTTATTATTATTTCAATTACAGTAGTTTCATGGAAAGGCTCTTTGTTCACTTTGTTAAACAAATACATCCGGATGGCAAATACACACGCACACACACACACGAACATACAATGTTAAGATCATCAATCCAGGGGTGCCTGGGTGGCTCAGTGGGTTAAAGCCTCTGCCTTTGGCTCAGGTCATGATCTCAGGGTCCTGGGATCGAGCCCCGCATCGGGCTCTCTGCTCAGCGGGGAGCCTGCTTCCTCCTCTCTCTCTGCCTGCCTCTCTGCCTATTTGTGATCTCTCTCTCTGTCAAGTAAATAAATAAAATCTTAAAAAAAAAAAAAAAGATCATCAATCAGTTGCTCTTTTTGTTAAGATGCATTTCTCATATCATATACAAAACAGAATGCTTTGGCTAAAATTTCACTTTCTAAACTAGATGTTGTGTAGAAATAGATTCAAGTTTTTAGGGAAGAAAAGGACTCAGCATTCCATCAGCTTTATTTGACTGTCTTCAGGCAGGAAGCTTCCCAACTGTCCTGACAGTGAGGATCCATCCATTTCTGAAAGATCTCCTGGGAAGGGGACATTTTAATCTCCATTGACAGATAACAAATAAATGGTATTGAAAATTTCACACCCAGATGAAGGGTGATGCTTAATCCAAAGTGATTTATGGCTTGAGTCACATGGTTATTATTGACAATTCCTTTATTAGATCTTTGGTATTTTCCCCAGTCACATTTTTTCTTAGTTTAAATAAAACCCAATCAGAAAAAGTTAGACAGGGGCACCTGGGTGGCTCAGTGGGTTAAGCCTCTGCTTTCGGCTCAGGTCATGATCTCAGGGTCCTGGGATCGAGCCCCGCATCAAGGTCTCTGCTCAGTGGGGAGCCTGCTTCCTCCTCTCTCTCTGCCTGCCTCTCTGCCTGCTTGTGATCTCTGTGTCAAATAAATAAAATAAAATCTTTAAAAAAAAAAAGAAAAAGTTAGACACTGAGACAATTAAGGGGAAAGTGAGAAAAAAGAGAGCAAAGGGGAAAGAGAGAAAAAAATAAATGAAATATTTGATAATTGAATTCATTTGGATTTTTTTTCCTTTTCTAGTTCTTGGTGTAACTATATTTAGAGGTATCTATAAAAATGCTCGAATTGAAACCTTAGGATAGGTTTATAGTAGAGTGAATAAAACTCAGGACATTCTTAAGTGTTTCAGGCACCTTAAGTGCCATTTAAAAAATCTTGGCTTTTGTATTTGCAATATTATTAATATCATGAGCTTGAAAACATAATAGCTGTTGTCTTGTTTTCTAATTGAATTTGATTCCCATTTAGGGGTCTTTCCAGAGGTTAGTGTGTCCATAGAGAATATCAGGCCTCTGCTTCTATTAAGTAAAAATAGATTTTTTTTAACCTGCAAAACAATGGAGACTCAAAACGAACATGTTTGCTAATGCTGCCGTAGGAGCTAGGTATTTTAGCTGTTCTTTTCTCTTCCTCGGTCTGCACCCTCAGTATCTGCTCTCCATCTCTCTCTCTCCAGCTGCCTCAGCAAAGACAGCCTAACATACTGATGACCAAACCTAGCTGCCGTCACAGAACCTATACAGCTGCATTAACCACTACATTCACCAGAACATCATAGGGAAACTAATTACATGGTTAAATCCTTTCTCAGAGGAGACATATATGTGGCCAAATTAAAATATAAAGAAAGTACTGGTAAGCATGACTGCATGTATTCCATTCGTATTTTTGAACTCTAGGAGGATACAATTCAAAAGGAGATAAATGCAATTAAAGACAGGTGGAAAGAGAGAGAGAGAGAGAGAGAGATGTCTCTCACATGAATCCTTTAACTAAGAGAAGAGGAACCATTAACATTCCCTGGGTAGAGATGAACACCCAGCAGACTATGCTGTGCATTACATACTTTGCCTAATCAGGGGTCAGTGGACTATAGCCTGCCTCCTGTTTTTATAAGACCCATATGACCTAAGCATGGTTTTTCATTTTATTTTTTTGGATGAGTTTTCATTTTTAAATGTAAAATATAAAGAAGACTATTGGCTATTTGGAGAGAACAATTACTCATTGTATGTATTGGCCTATAATTCCTAAAATATTTGCTCTCTATCCCTTTGCAGATAAAGTTTGCAAACCACTGGCCTGCACTATTTTTTTTTTTTTTTTTTTGGCCTGCACTATTTATCACCCATGACACCTTTGCATTTCTCCTTTGTAGCATTCTCTATACATACACTCACTTATTTACTGTCCATCTATGCCTCTAGACAACACACTCCTTGAGGGTAGGAACAAGGACAAGCTCTATGATTTCTACACAGCTGTGTCCCCAGCACCAAACACAAAGAAATCATTCAATAAAAATTTGATGAAAAAGTTAATAAATGAATGAACTCTGATGCACAGGCAGGCAGGACTTTCCTTGGCCCTAGTGATTATATGTCCTAACAGCAAAGTGGAAACCAAAGAGAAGAAGGAACCTGCCTAAAATCATGAAGCAAAAGAGTAGAGAAAAAGGATTTTCAATTCAGAGATTCATTCCCTTATTGCAGAGCATTTTCACTATAAGCTTCCTTTGAGCAAAGGAGGAAAGAGCCAATTTTGTCTAATATGGTTTACACACGTATCTACAGAGAACAGACAAACCAGACAGAGCGCTTACTCACTGGGACAGGCAAAGCCATGCAAACACTGCCAGCTATCCTTTTCCTCCCCACTCTCCACCTGCTTCCTATTCCAATGCTTCCGTACCCAGTGAATCTCTGTACAAAGGCCAGGAACTGAATTATATGGGAACTGATGGACACAGTAAGCAGAATTTTCTACTTGGATAGAGGAGAGCCACCTAGTGCTACTGAAAGCATGCATATATACATACACATGGAAGCAAGCACAAAAGCACATAATTCATACTATTCTGCTTATTCTATTATAAAGAGAGCAAAGGTCAAACCATACTCCTTCATACTTGCCCAATTACATCATTCATTCAAACTGCATCTCCAACTTTTTATATTTCTGATTTTCATTACTACGATCACTACAGGAATAGTGGCCACAGTGGTGAAGTGTCTGAAACTGCTTTACCTACATTGTCTGATTTCACCTTATACATAATCTAGAAAGAATGGAGTTAAAGTTCAAAAAGGTAGTAAGTGACAGAGCCAGAATTCAAATGTAAGTCTTTTCTCGCTGCAAGTCTGGTCATTGCGTAACCATTGCCTTAAATCAGAACTCTCCACTTTGGCTGCTGCTTTGTTCTTTAGTAGCTTGTCCTAGTCTTCACATCCTCATTTCCATTTTTATTGATTTTATGCATTTTTTTATCTTTTAAAAAGAAGCTCACAGTGTAATATGTCTTAATCTCACATTACCCAAGAATGACCTTAAGTCTATGATACGGGATATGCATGAACTCTAAAATAATTGATAATAACATTTAACTACTTTCCAGTGTTATTTAATTAATTTCTTTATACATTTTTCTACAAAAGATATGAATAAAATTGGAATGAAAGACATACAAAACCATCTTATAGCAATACCCAAACTAAGCTCAATAGAACAAGAATTAAATGGGAAAAAATGAAGCCCCTCAAAAAAAAAAATCCATGAAAGAAACTCTAGGAAAATGCTTAATCCTAGCTGGAAGAAATTACAAAAAACAAAAAAATAAAACAAAACAAAAACAAAAAAAAAACCACCAACAGATTCAGTTATGTAAAAATTAAAATATGAAGATCCTAAGACAGCACAAAATAATTTAAAGATAAATGACATAAGAGGAAAATGTCAGCTAATTTAACAGACAAAGGTCAAGTTTTTGGATTTTTAAAGCACTCACTCAAATAAGTAAATAAGAAAAACACTAAGTTAAAAAAACAATGGACAGGATGGCTTCTTGGGATGAAAGTTTAGATGACATAAGGAGGCCATTCCTTCTACCATCAACAACGATGCCTGTATAGAATATCTGAAACAACCATTTTCAGATTTCAAATAATGAGAAGCACAGGAGATGATGCCTCATAGAAGGAAAACAAATAAGGTAATTTCTAATATTGCCTCAATTTTCTGCCTGGAGGTACTGTGTAGGCGTGGTGTAGGACAAGGAAACTCAAGTAGAGCACATCATGTTTCCTGGGGCTATGGGACAAAGATCAGAGTTTGAGGAAGTAGAGGTGACTAGAATATGAGGCCAGAGTACCCCAGAGGAGGAAAATGAACAGAAGAAATTTCGGAAATCTGCATTAGAGACATCTTGAATCTCTGAACACAAAACTGTGCATCCTTGGAGTAATACTCCAAGTAGCCAGCCAAAGAAGAACTAATGGAGCATTGTAATCTGAAGAATTTATTGCAGTTTAATAGGGTTGGAAGACATTCAAGTTCTGACCAGTAAAATTTGAGAGATCTTGTTGAATACTAGAGCATTAAGTAGAGTCCCCCAAAAGACCAGCCTTAGAAATAGGGTTAATTGATCCCTACAGTAGAGGCTATGCTAGATTCACACAAATTAAACTGAAAAACAAGCCACACAGGCCATAGGAAGAGGGAACACCAAAGCACTGCCTAAAGGAACAATGTCATTTAGAAAAGAGTGTGGAAAATTTCAAGCTTTAGGGTACTCTCAAAAAAATGGAGATTTTGATGGTAAGCAATAAAGAGGAGGCTGATACCTCCATATGAGCAAGAAAACTAAACACAGGTCAGCAAGTTTAAAAGAGGGAATCAGGGATGAGACAGCAAAGGAGAGAAAGCCTGTGGTCAGAATACACTTCAAAGACTGGCCTCAAAATATTCACGCCAACGGGTCTGAAATTAACCGAATCAAACTGAGGAACAAGTTACATTCAATAGCATTGTCAAAAACAGAGCAATCAACTAGAAATCAGTGGAGCCTACTACCTGTATGTAGAGGCCAGAAGCTTACAAGAGAAATTAGAGAACCCTAACAATTGTTTTCCCAAGGTGATGATGAGCACACTCAATGCTACACCTATGAGAAACATCAGAGACTTCACACTGTAGGGAAAATTGGCTTCACTGAAAGTGTTTAAACACATAAAAAAAAGCAAACAACAAAAAAGTAAGAAGTCTTGTAGGTGGGGATCAATACCCAAGGTTGCTACAATATTATTATCCAAAATGGCCACTTTTGCACACAAAATATCATGAGACACTCCACAATCAAGAAAATAAAAAAGTGGAAAAAAAAAAAAAAAGAAAAGAAAAAAGTCAAACCCTTACCCCCAAAACAGTGAGATGGCTAAGGTCTTAAAGTCTCTAAAGCAGCTACGATGAATACATTTAAAGAATTAAAGGAAGCCATGCCTTTAAAGGAAGGTATGATAACAATTTCTCATCAAATAGAGAATATCAATAAAGAGATAAAGAATCAAATAAAAATTCTGGATTGGAAAACTACAACAAATGAAAGATGTGCTAGGTTTTTCAAACATGAGTTGAGCTGGCAGAAGAATCAATATACTTAAAGATAGATCAAAAGAGATCAGGCAATCTCAAGAACACATAAAAAAACTGGAAAAAAAAGGCAACAGTCAGAATTAAAGAGAACTATTAAGTGCACAATATCAGTATAATTGGGAGTATGAGAGGATAGGAAAAAGAAAAACGAAAAATATTTGAAGAAATGGTTAAAACTTCCCAAATTTGATGAAAAATATGAATCTACACATCCAAAAAGCTCAACAGATTCCAAGTAGGATAAATGCAAAGAAATTCGTCCTCGTCAGATCACAGAACAAAGGTAGAAAGAGGAAGACAAAGAAAAAATTTGGAAAACAAAGGAAAATGACTCACAGTGTATAAGGGAAAAAATCTCAGTGAGATTAATAGCTGACATCTCTTTAGAAACAATGGAGATCAGAGGACAGTGAAGAGTACATATTTAAAGTGCTATAAGAATAAAAGGGCAGGGTGCCGGGGTGGCTCAGTGGGTTAAAGCCTCTGCCTTCGGCTCAGGTCACGATTTTGGGGTTCTGGGATCGAGCCCCACATCGGGCTCTTTGCTCAGCAAGGAGCCTGCTTCCCTTCTCCCTCTCTGCCTGCCTCTCTGCCTACTTGAGATCCCTCTCTCTGTGTCAAATAAATAAATAAAATCTTAAAAAAAAAGAATAAAAGGGCAAAACAATCTGATATCGAATAAAAATATTTCCTGAATAGACATTTTTCCAAAGAAGATATATAAAAGGCCAACAGGTACATTAAAAGATGCTCCACATCACTAGTCATTCGGGAAATGCAAATTAAAATGGCAATGAGATATTGCCTCATACCTGTTAGAATGGCCATCATCAAAAAGACAAGAGAGAACAAATGCTGGCATAGATGTGAAGAAAAAGGAACTGTCATGCACTCTTGGTGGGGTTTTAAGATTGGTATAGCCACTATGGAAAACGATATGCAGATTCCTCAAAACACTAAAAATAGAACTACTCTTTGATTCAGGAATTCCACTTCTGTGAATATACCAAAAGGAACTAAAAATGCTAACACAAACTTGAAAAGATACCTGCAAACTCATGTTCATAGCATTATTTATAATACCCAAGACATGGAAACCACCTAAGAGTGCATCAACAGATGAGTGGATTAAGTGGTTGTAAGTATACACAGATACATATACATAGTGGAATTTTATTCGGCCATAACAGTAAGGAAATCCTGGTATTTGTAACAACATGGATGGATCTTGAAGGCATTATACTAAATGAAATAAGTCAGAGAAAGACAAATATTGTATGGACTCACTTATATGTGGAATCTAAGATAACCCCACTGAAATCATAGAAAAAGAAATTAGAATGTGGTTACCAGAAGTAGGCAGTGAGGTAAGGGTGACATGAGGATAGGCAGTCAAAATGTACAAAGTTCCAATTAGAAAATGAGTACTAGGAATGTAATGTGTAACATGAACACTGCAGCTCATGCTGCTATGTGATATATAGAAAATCTGTTGACAGCAGATCCCAAGAGCGCCCATTAAAGGGAGAATATTTTTTTTCCGTTTTTGTGGTACCTATATGAGCTGATGGATGGTAACAGAAGCTATTGTGGTAATCACTTCACAATACATGTAAATCGAACCATCAGGCTGTACACCTGAAACTTACACAGTGTCTCATTACTTCTCAATAAAACCAGGAAAAAAGGATTAGAGAAGAAAAATCCTTCAGGAGTGCCTGGGTGGCTCAGTTGGTTAAACGTCTGCCTTCAGCTCAGGTCATGACCTCAGGGGCCTGGGATCAAGCCCTGCATCAGGCTCCCCACTCAGTGGGAATCCTGCTTCTCCTTCTCCCTCTGTCCCTTCCCCCCTTCCTCGTGCTCTCTCTCTCTCTGTCAAATAAATAAAATCTTTAAGAAAAAAAAAGAAAAAATCTTTCATCACTGAAGAAAAATAAAGACCTTCCCAGTTTAAAAAACAAAACAAAACAAAAATGAATCTGTTGCTAACCAAGTCATTGTCAAGAACTATTAAAGCAAGTGACCCCAAATGAAATTCTTATCCACATAAAAAGAAAAAAAAAGTGGAATTTTTACATAAAAAATTGTATACTTATGCAATTATAATACAGTATATATGCATATTCTCCCTTTTTTCTCTTAAGAACCAATTGTATAAAACAATGTGGTTAGAATTATATCAGGCCTATAAAGTATATAACTATAATGTATGTGACAATAGCCACACAAATAAGGTAAGTGAGAGCAAAGTTATATTGGTGAAGAGGAATTATATTTGATGGTAATTCAAATCCATAGGAACAGACAGAACCAAAATATGCCAAATACTATTTTATAATTTAATATAAAACTTTATATAATTGCTCTTTTTATATAAAATTGTTTTCTTCTCTCAGGTATTTTAAAAGATATAAAATTATACACAGAAATAATTATAACAGTGCATTGCTGGGTTAACATATGTAATATGTATAATAATAATGGCACAAAAAGGAGGAGGGAATAGAGCTATGTGTAAGTAACATTTCTACATTTCAATGGAGTTAAATGAGTATAAGTCTGCAATAGGTTCTCCTAAGATGTATATGTAAGTTTTAGATCAACCACTAAAAAGTAAGTCAAAACATCTAGTGACAAAGTAGTAAAAATGCTAGGCTAGAAAATATTCACTTAACTCAAAAAAAAATCGTAAGAAACGGTTTTTTAAAAAAGGAAACAGACATACAGAAAACAAAAAGTAAAATGGCAGAGATAAATCCAACTATAAAAATAACATCAGGGGTGCCTGGGTGGCTCAGTGGGTTAAAGCCTCTGCCTTCAGCTCAGGTCATGATCTCAGGGTCCTGGGATCAAACCCCACATCGGGCTCTCTGCTCAGCGGGGAGCCTGCTTCCTCCTCTCTCTCTGCCTGCCTCTCTGCCTACTTGTGATCTCTGTCAAATAAAAAAATAAAATCTTAAAAAAAATAAAATAACATAACATCAAATGTGAATAGACGAAACACCCAGTCACATGACAAAAGTTTTCAGTCCGGTTAAAACAAAACAAGAAAAACAAAAAAACAAGCCAGATGACAAATGTTTAACAATAAGATGTTGGGAGAGGGAAACTGAAGTATATACTCTTTAGAAGATTTTAAGCAGGAACTAATAAGAGTAGTATTTGTAATTTGTCTATGGTAAGTTAAAGATGCATACTGTAAACCACAGAGCAACCAATGAAAGAAGATATAAAAAAAGATACTCTATCCATTTAAAAAGGCAGCAGGAAAGGAGTAGAAGAGTAAAGACAGGTAGAACAAATAGAGAACAAATCCGGACTGTAGATTTCAGCCTGGAAAGAGACTTAGCGTGAGTGTTCATTCCAGCTTCACTCCTGGTAGTCAAGAAATCCCCACTGAAAACAGCCCAAATGTCCATCAGTGGAGGACTGGATAAACAAATTATGGTATGTCCATGCAATTAAAAACGATTAAATGTTCAGCAATAAAATGGGATAAACTATTGATATACTGAACCACTTGGGTGCACCCCAAAAACATCCTGAGGTAAAGAAGCTTGTTATAAAGGAGTTATACACTGTATAATTCCATTTATATGGAGTGCCAGGGTAGGAAAGACTTTTGTGAAAGAAACCAAGAAAAGTGGTTGCCTCTGGGTATAGTCAGTGACTGAAAGGGGGCACAGGGAAATTTTTGGGATGACAGGCTTGTTTAATAGCTTCACAGTGATGGGATTAAACAAATGTAGGCGTTTTTCATAGGTTGAAAAAAATACATTTAGGACATGTGTACTTAACTATATGCGAATACCACCTCAATTTAAAAACGTTTTTAAAACAGGCAAAAAAAAGTTTAACATAAGAAAACATGTGGAAGATCAATACACAAATGGGAAAGAATATCAACCTCATGAATAATCAAAAGGTTCGCTTTAAAACAATGGGCTAATTTTTTAATCCTTGACAAACTTAGGACAAAATATCCAATACTGAAAAGGGTGGCAAGACAGGCATCCTCATGCAACACTGGTGAGAAACTAAATTGGTTTAGGCATTGTGGAAAGCCCTGATCAAATTATTCTACTTCGAAGTATCTATTGAGAGGAAATAAATCAGAGCGGCAGACAAAGATTAACAAATATAGGTATCATCTAAAGCATTATTTATAATTGGGTAACATTGGAAATAATCTGAATGCTTAATAAATTCCAAGAGAAAAAAGCCAGAAAACAGAATTGTACATTTATATCATGACAAAGCATGATATACAGAAAGAAAAAAGTAGTTAGACTGGAAAGGAATCAACAGTATTATATTCTCTGAATGATGAAATTATAGTTGTATTTTTACTTTTTTGTATTTTTCAAGTTTTCTCATAGATTTCTATTTCTCCCAGAAGGAAAAGAAACTCCTATTTAAGAAGACACACAGAAAGACTGATAAAGAGAAAGTCAAAGTCAGTTTACAAAAACAGAATGCAAATATGTTAGAAGATAAAAGGCAAAGGAGGGAACATGATTTGCAAATTCTTGACAGACAAGGAAGAAAAAGGAAATATGATACATTACCCTCCTTAACCTAAAGGAGAAAGAAAATGCATTTCTCAGGGAAGATTAAATGTTTCCAAGACCTACTTCTCTAACATTTGTCTTCCTGTTCTAACTTCTGGCTCTCATCCATTTTTTTTCCCCTCCCACTTGCCTACTGTGTTGCCCTTTTATTACTTGTGTCTGGAACCTAGAGGTACCTATTAAATATCCATGTTGACTGAAAAACTGGCATCTGTTTCAAGGAAGTTGCCACTCAGGCTTCTCTGGGAAGCAACTGCTTCTACCAGCACCCCATCACCTGAAGAACAGGTAGAAAAAATGGAAGTAAATCTAATATCCCTTGCCGGAAGTCATTAGTACTACTCTTGAGAATCGAGACTGAAGCTCCTTTGAAATTTTCATTAATTTTTGAAACATTTAAGATGATTCTCCATGCAGGGCCCAAAGGGATGTAAGAGAAAATAAAGAAAACCAAATGCTCTTTTGTCTGAAGCCCAACTCTGCCATTTACTGGCTAAGTAAATGGGACCTATCTCTTAAGTTGTTAAGCCTGGGACCCTCACCTGCAAAAATGGGGTCATAATGACTATTTCGTAGCGTGTGGTAAAGATTAATTAACACAGTGTTAGCAGTTTCCAGCACCACGACTGGCCACAAAGGCAGGTAAGAAATGTTAATTTCCTAAATAAAATATTGACCTTTCCCTTTAGGAACTCATACTCTAGCAGAAGATGCAAATATTTACATAAGAAATGACCATCCAAGGCGAAAAGCTGGGTCAGATCAAGTTCTTTCAGAACTGAGGAAAGGAAAGATTATTTTCAGTTTGGAATTAGGGATTGGAGAGTAAACACATAAGAGGATTCCACATATTTTTACTGAGCCCTGACTCTTGTCAAGTTTTGGTTCTAAGATAGAGTGGGGAACATAGTCCTTACCCCCCAGTGGAACTCACAGGCTAGAAGGTGTCGGATAACGAACATTTATAGAAATAAGTAAGAAAATTTCAGATGGTAAAAATGTGTTTTAGAGGGTAACATGGCAGAGAGACTGGCAGCTAGTCTAACAAGCTGGTCAGTAAAGGTTGTTTTGAGGGGACATTTTGGCTGAGACGTAAACAAACAGGATAGTCATCTTGGAGCCGTGTCAGGGGTAAAATGAGAACCACTACCAGAAGGAAAGTGCCCTCATTGGAGGAGAAAACCCGACAGAGCTACACAAATCTCAGTAAAGTTAAAGGTGTTTCCTAGGTCGCTAAGAATTGGGGTGAAAATAAAATGTCCTCCACGATGAAAAGAACCAGGCGAGAGCACCAGAAATGAAATATTCCACAAGGTCTGGCTAAATTACAACTTTCTGCTCCCCTGACCTTGTTAGTAGCTTCACAAGGTTTTGTGAGAAAACACTTCACGGAGGGAGCAGCCAGTGAGCTTTAAACACATCGTTCTACCCCATCAGGTAATCTTGTCTCTGTCTAAGATCCCCTAGTTTTTAGGGTTCTCTGCCTCAGTTTACAAATCCATTAAGTTAGCACAATAATGTCTCTATCAAGCAAAGGGGAGGCCAACCTGTTAGTAATAAAACCACTTCACAAGTTGCAAGTGCTTGACTGTGGTGCTGTATCCTGACAAAATATGGGTGATTATTTTTTCTCTCCAGTTAAGCTCCATGCATTAGAGAATTTTAAAGAGCTCTTTGATGACTGAATGAAGCAGTTTTATTCCAGGCTGAATTGGCCTATCACTTCTTCATATAACAACGGCTTGTGCTTCTATCCTAAGGGGGCACTTTCGATTCACTTAAAGGACAGCAGAGGATCTAATGCATCATGGAGGCAGACAGGAAATTGGGAGAGATTGCCTGCTTAGTCAATAGGGGAGGAACAACCATCCCAGAGGGCAATGGGGTATTTGCTCAGCAGTCCAAGGAATAAAATATATGTATTTTTTAATCTTCCAAAGCAAGCGGAAGGCTGATGTGGCTTGACCTTGACAAAGTCTCCTTGGCGGCCCGGTTTTATGGAACCAGGCACAGCTAGTGGGTTATGAAGTCAATTATGAAATGAATTTATTAGATCAGGGTCAACACTTCTACAAAAACAATTAAGACTGGAACAGAATATAATAAATTAAGACTATATCACACAAGTAATGGCATTTTTATGAACTTTTTCTGATATGTATGTATGTGTGTATGCTTGTGTCCTGTCACAATGTAATGTGATAGTACACAATGTAAAATGTGTTTATTACTAATAGTCAAAAAATTTTTTTAAAGTCACTATTGCAGGGGATATCCCATCCTGAAGCAGACCAATGGGTATACATATGCTCTCTAATCCCAGGCATACACATACTTCACTCACAAACTCAGAATCGGAGCATTTGAGCTAGAAGGTAACATCTAAACATGATATTTTACAGATAGGGAAATGTGCTAAAGAAGTAAAATTACTTTCCCAAGATAAGGGTTCAAGACATGAAACAAGTTCTCCTTAACTGACAGTCGAGTGATCTTTACACTACAAGGTCATAGCTTAACAGTGGAAGGGAACTGTTTTGAATCAGATGTCCATGCATTTTCCTTTCACTGCCAAAGAGGGGAGTTGTCTTACACTCTAGGAACACAGAAGCCATCATTCCATGGGATCTTCCCCGCCCACAAATCCCCCAGAAAGTGATTACAGTCTGACTCATTTGGGATGCATCTGTTCCTTTCAATCTTTCACATGTTCTCCAGAAACTACCTCAAAGATGAGTTTTCAGGGTTTGGTGTTTAGAAACATTATGGTTTAAGAGTTAAGAGCTCAGGTGCCACCGTCACACAGACCTGGGCTCAAATCCCGCTGCACAATAAGCCCTATGAAGACGGTGTCATATCCTCCTTGAATACTGCTGTATCCTCAATGGTTTTTGCCACTTGTGGGACTGTGCGGCGCCCCAAGCAGAATTGTGGAAAGAAACAAGGGAAAGGAGCCCTGGGTCTGCCACTCAGTAGCCATGCAACCTAGATAAGTGACTTCACCTCTCTGAGTCTCGGCATTCTCATCTCTAAAATGGAAACACTCACAGGGTTAGAGGATCAAGTGAGAGAACAGAGATCCAGAACTCAGCTCGGTTCCCAGACTACAGCCAACAGTCCGTGACTCTTATAACTTACTCTCTCCTATTTCTTCATCAGTGCTTGGTGACTTTTAACTCAGTAGAACCCTGGCCCCCCCTTTTAAGATAACAAATATGTAAGAGATGAAAAGCAAAACTCGGGGCGCCTGGGTGGCTCAGTGGGTTAAAGCCTCTGCCTTCGGCTCAGGTCATGATCCCAGGGTCCTGGGATCGAGCCCCGCATTGGGCTCTCTGCTCAGCAGGGAGCCTGCTTCCCCCTCTCTCTCTGCCTGCCTCTCTGCCTACTTGTGATCTCAATCTCTCCGTCAAATAAATAAATAAAATCTTTAAAAAAAAATAAAAAGAAAAGAAAAGCAAAACTCTAGAGTGATGCTGGCTGGTCTCCCCCTTGGGCCCCGCAGTGGCCCCTGAATCACCTCTGAGGAATCATCCTAGGGTTGATCAGAATTCTGCATGAAAATTACTCCCCTGAGCCATGACCTTTCCCTCTCCTGGCAGGATTACTGCTGAGGCCGTTATGGATAGCTGAGGCCAGGCAGGAAATGAAGTCCCTCCATGAGCACCTGTCAGAGCCACAGAATTACAAATCTCCCTGGAGACAGCATCCCATTACTCATGAACAGTACCGACGATGCGTTCTCTGAGCCAGCGAGCTTCAGAGTAACAAAAAACATCGAGTCTCGTAAAGGAAGACAACAGATGAAGGAGGAGCTCTACGACAAACCCCAGAACCTGCAGGAACTAATGAGAGAGTCATGTGCAAGTATACTAAATTTCTGGAATTTATTGATGGCCCCACATCTAACAGCTTCCTCCAGGCACACATTTGCATATGGAAATGGGCAATGCTTTTTACTCATTCTCGTTTCTTTCTTAATGTTAAATTAACTGGGCCAATAAACCACAGGAAGTATTACTTGAAATCTGACTTCAATCGCTATTAACATAAAATATTTAAGTGTGCATGGAAAGCGTATTTCAGGGGGCTTGTGCCAGAGAACAGCAAGTAGGAAGGAAAAGTCGGAACTCCTCGTCAGGTAAGAGAAGGTGTTTCATGCTACTCTTCAGCTGGCCATGGGACCAAATGGAAGCAAACATGGGAGCTTTGCACTCTGCTAGGAAGAGTCAGAGACACCAGGAGAGCCATTAAGAACGCTGGCTTTGCTGGGACCAAACTCAGCCACTGGAGCCATTCCTCAGTGTAGCTTCATCTGTCAGATGGGAACCATACTGTCTACTTTCCAGGGACATTGTGAGGACAGGATGATGTATGAGAAAGTCCACGGAGTTCCTGGCCAACACAGCATCGTATTCACACCGATATTTTCAGTATTCATTCTGATACTTCATCACCATCTCAGTGAAGCTGTGAGAGCCTCGCAGACTATCAGGGTGATGTAAGGGCATCATGTGAGGTTCAAAGTGTTTCAGTGAAGGATGAGGGCTTCCAACTCTTTCCGTGCTCTCTGGAGCAGTTTGCTGAGGCAGTTTAGCACTAGACCTCCAACGGGTCAATGAAAATAATTATCCTAATTGTTATAAATAATGCCAGTGACATAGGCTCATATTCAAATATATTTGCTTTAAAAAAGGACCTTGAGCCAATGTTGTGAATGAAAACAAGACTGGTGTCAGCTGCAGGAGAGAAAGGGGATGTCAGACCGCCCCGGTTTGGCAGGGAGGCTCTGGCAGGAGTAGACATAATTGCAGTGAGTGAGGAGACACGAAAGCCCAGTGATTTACTAGACAGCATCTTTTTGGGGGGCTTTGGGGGTATATCCCAAGGCCCGTTAGACCCTCCCTCCCATCAGACGTCATACTTCTGGTTTCTGTTCTCTCTGCTTCTGGCTGGATTTCCTCAACTAGCTCCAATAAGAACTATTCTAAAGTGCCACGGAGGCAAGGACTGGGTCTTATGTACCTGAAGGTCTTGGGCACACTGTCTGGCACATGCCAATCGGCCAAGTACTTAGAACATGACCAGTATATGCCAAGCATAGGTCAGCTGCTGGGTATACAGGAGAACAATAAAAAATAAAAAGACACAATCCCAGCTCTCATGAGGTTTGCAGTCCAAAGCAGTTCACAAGGTTAACAAATTTAAGTTATGCATGCTTTCACGAGATGAACCTTCCAAATTAGTATGCCGCTTATGTTTAGTAACTACTCCTGAGACCTCACTACTGGTAGAGAAGGAAGATTCAAAGCTGAATGAGGCTCTATTTTAAAGAAGCTAATTTAATAAATCATATTAACATGCATACAAAGAATGATGAAAGAAATAACATGATATTCTAAGCTCATTTTAAGTATTCTCATTTAATCTAAAGAAGAGCCTTATAAAGTAATCCTGATTCTACTTTACACATGAATAAACTGAGGCACAAAGAAGTGAGCCATTTGCCATGGTCTGTCACACTGCTCCTAAGAGCCGGAGCCAGCATCTGAAGGCCAGAGCCCAGAGTCTGAATCTAGGGCAGGGATGCTTCTAACAGAAACAGAGTACAGTGGGAGCGAAAACGAAGAATAATTCTTACTGGGAAAATGAATTCATCCTTTATTCCTGTGTCCATTTAATGAACATTTATGGAGTACCTACTGTGTACTGGGTGTGGGGAATGCAAAGATGAACTGGATACATCCTGCTTTGGGGCTTCCACACGAGGGAGGGAGGAGAAAAAACAAGCAAGCTGATGCTGTAAAAAGAGAAATATCATGGAGACAAGTTCCTTCCTGGGAGAGAGATCATTTCAGTGGGGACTTTAAGGGTGGATAAGATACTTACGATGTGATAATGGCCTTGTTTCAAATAAATTAAAAAGGGCGTTACTTCAGAAAGATGGACAAGCCCCTGGAAGTTATTTTCTATTATGTTCCAGGAAGAGGGGAGCTATTCTGTGCCCTTCAAATGCACACCTTCTGAGGAGAGCTGACTGTGGCAGCCGTCCTAAAGCATTGCCTCCCTGACCCCAAAGAGCAGATGGTGTCTGCTGGATTAAGAACGCGGACTCCACACTGCCCTACTTCCGACTGCCGATGTCAGGATTGACTTGATTTATGTTTCCCCTAAGTTTCTAAGAAATTCTCTCTACAGTGCAAGAGAAAGAACACGCTGTGCTATAGAATCCAGTCGAGGTCAGCGAAACGAATGAATATCCTGATAGGCTGTAGAAAGGAACAAGAAGTTTAAAGTTTTAAATTGTTCACAATTGACATTTACCCCATGAATCTTCCGGGATTATTAGTTATCTTCTGGAAATAACAGCTTTCATCTGAAATCGTATGGAGCCTTTACCTCCTACTCCGTAAGAGATACATATTTTTAGATTTCAGGCAACATACAGAATTTCCGTTTGGAGATATGGGGGATTTTTATTTTATTTCACTTGCACGGTTACAGAATAACTAATATTAGAAGTCTAAAAGGAAGCTTAGAGCCTATTAAGGGGCCGCCTGGAGATCGGACCCCCTTCTTTGAGTCACTTGACCCAGAAACAATTAAACTTGTGTTCAGAAAAGAAGGGCTTTACTTTGCATCTGTTTTTGCTCATATTTCCTCTGCCTGCAATTCATTCCCTCCCCCATTCCCCTCACTTCCCATGGCCAAAATTACCTGTATGTTGCCAAATGTTCCAAGTAAACGCCTAATTCCCTGAGGGGAATATGAACTACTCTGTGATAGCCGCAGAGTGCCTTCCACCTAACAGGCAGAGCGTGAGTGCCACAGAGAGAGACACAAACTATCTAGAGGAGAAATTCCCACCGATCTTTGCTGGCAGCGTGAATTAAACCACTCAGACAAGCAGCAGCATTGTGACATGTATGTCAAAAGCCATAGGCTTTTGTATAAAATCTGAGTCAATAAACCCATTTTGATGACTATATCCTAAGGAAAAAAATCTAAGGCAATGAAACAACAACAAAGCTTTATGTATCAAGATGACCACGACTGCATTATTTATCATCGAAAGAAAAAGTAAACTCTGATAATAGTTCTTTACTTCCGTAAGAGAATGGTTAAGTAAATTTTTTTTTTTTTAAATTTTATTTATTTATTTGACAGAGAGAGAGGGATCACAAGTGGGCAGAGAGGCAGGCAGAGAGAGGGGGAAGCAGGCTCCCTGCTGAGCAGAGAGCCCGATGCGGGGCTCGATCCCAGGACCCTGAGATCATGACCTGGGCCGAAGGCAGAGGCTTTAACCCACTGAGCCACCCAGGCGCCCCAGAGAATGGTTAAGTAAAGTTTAATGCATACAACAGAATATTACATAGTGATTTACCATTGTGCTTTCAAAGAGATCTGGTAGTGACATTTAGTGGTCAGAGCATGAATACTAGTTTCGATCTCAGATTGACCCTTATTAGCTGTGTGATATTGGGCAAGTTTCCATAAACACTATATAAGTATAAATATTATGATTATGATCCTCAATGCAATTTTTTATGCTAACCTAGGAAAATGAAATGTTTACACCACATGGAATATATTGACAGGAATAAAGCACTATATAGCTAAATAATGATACTGCTATTATGATCATGATCATAGCTACATAAAGAAACCATTATATCAACCTATAATTTATGTGTCCCCACCCTAGTTTTTGCGCTCATGAAATGTTTTCATCATCGCCTGAGGGCCATGCCTTTCTGGCCCTCCCCCAGTTCTATCTGCAGGAGGAAGCCACCCCCATAACCAGAGACTCCAAGCAGAAGTGGCCACCCACGCATCTCTCTCTTTGCTGTCCAGGGAGGGCCAGCTACCAGTACTTTTCCTGAAAATCATCCAGCAGCAATGTCACTCGCCAGTATCCTGAGACTCTCTCCAGCTCACATCTAATCCATCTTTTATGGGAGAACACTCCAGTTAGTGATTTAGGAACAATTTCAGTCCCCAGGATTAGAGAAGGGAGCTCTGGTTGCCTTAGGGGTGCAAGAAGAGTGGGGGCATCTGGCCAAGGTGAGACTAGATGAAATCAACTTGAGATTTCTCACCAAGGCAAAGAAGTAGATCATGTGCCTCTCCTCCCACAGCTAGTTCTCCCCAACGGTGACACTAAACACAGAATAAAGAGTGGAAGGAAATCTATCAACATGTAAGCAGTGGTCATCACTCAACAGTGGCACTAAGAGTGACTTTTTTTTTCTCCTTCCTTTTATTCTTCAATATTTTCAAGATGTGTTTAACTGGCCATTTACTCATCTTCATAATGGGGAAAAATAAACTTTTTAAATGCGTAAAAACACAGGTTTCATTCAAGTGTTTGAAAGTTTAGATGGCATGATATCAAGCAAATTTCATGTTAGAAATTTTCCAAAAGAAGTCCCTTGTGTATCAGATTTAAAAATTGGCAATTTAGCAGTGGAAACTTAGAAGATTAGGGCTGTGAATGACACAAAGGGAAGATAAAGCTGGCATATCAGGGATATTACTACAAGCCAACATATTTTTGACAAACTCGACTTCAGAAAATGCCTTAAGTGTGTACTGAGAAACACACTGGATCCTTTAGGATGAGAAGCAAACTTAATGCATCCAAGTGGTAAGAAAATAATTGAAAAGTCATTGTACTTGTAACTTAATATTGCCTTTTAAACCTCTCTATTAATGAAAAACAAGAAAATTTTTTTAAAAAAAAACGTAAGTAATTCCTTTAACTGGCTCAAACTTTCGAAACTGGCTCAAAAGTCTGAAAGCTCTGCAATATGTTTAAAAGGGAAAAATTTTTACTACCATTAAATATACTGGGGGAGGTAATGAAATGTTATTATACCCAACTTTGAGAGCTAACTCTGATGGAGAAACAAAAGGTTCTGAATATTCTCCAAAAATGTGCCAATCATTTAGAGAGGATGTCCTAAGACCTCTGTAAACCTTCAAGATCTATAAGTATGTTTTTAACAATGTATTTGAGCTCACCTAATATAGTGACATCTGAATAATTTCAGTGACCACCACCAGACCCTTTATAAACATAATTTAATGTTTAAGTAGAATCACATAGAGAGACAGCCTGGCTTGTCTGGTACATCGCATCCTTCACCAAGTTCTATTTGTTCTTGGACCCAAACACTTCTTGAGTTTGTGCACCGCTCTCCGCCACCACTGCCTCTGGAACAAAGTAGTAGTAGTATAGTAGTAGTCTATAGTAGTCTGAATTCCCACTGTGTCTGGCCAACATCAGTGAACCAAGCAAGATCGTGCGGCAAAGAGCATGAACTCTGGTTTCAACCTGGTTCTCTACTTGCTACTTGTGTGATACTGGGTAACCTATATTTTAATAAACTTAAAATGTTTCTTTTATCCAACCCTGGCCGTTACACCTGTCGGTATTTGCACTGCATGCAAGTGTCTGCAGTCGAGGCAATTTCGGGTACTGGTTGAGAGCTCTCTGGCTTCATCACCTGTACCCTTCTCCTGAGCCATCCATCCATCAGCCGGGAACCTTTCCAAATATAAAAATAAAATGTCACCACCCTTTCTTAACCACTTTAGTAGTTTCCCATTGCTTTAAGGATTAAGGCTAAATTTTACATGCATGAGGTCCCTACCTCCTTCTCTATTTTCATCTACCCTCACTTCCCCCACTTTCTGTGCTCCAGTCATGCTGAGTCTTCTTTCAGCTCCTCAAACACTGGCTTCCTGAGAGCAGGGACCACATCTGAGTTTGCCCATCATTTTAGTCCAGCACCCTGTGGAGTACGTAGAAAATGCTCCTATTGATAGTAACAGCTAACATGTATTGAGCCCTCACTGTGCCTCAGATATCGTCCTAAAGTGCTTTATTCATATTATCTCATCACAATGTCTGCTGTCATTTCTGTTACTATCCACACTTCACAGATGGGGAACCAAGCCTGACAAAGCCAAGAGACTTATTCCTCATTGCAGGGTTAGTAACAGGACGGATCTGAACCTGGAAAAAAGAACCCTGGAGCCACTATGAGAAACTTTCCATAGATGATTAATTGAATAAGTGTTTCAGAGCGCCAAATGGCTTCTCAAATGCAAAAGATCCACATCAGTGTATCAGCAAAATAAGAATGATCTCACATTCATGGCCTCTGGAATTGCTTGAAAAGAGTCAAAAATCAAAAGGTTAAAGTCATGAAAACAAGACTCTTATTGGAGAGGATCTAAGGTCATCTTCCCGATAGGAGATTCAACTGGTTACATATACTCTGGGTTTTTCTATCTCTTTCCCTGTATTTGACTGCTTCTTAGAAGGTATCACACCTCATTCACTTCTGTGACTCATGAGTGACAGCTGACACTGGGCCTGTTTCATGGTAAGTGCTCAGGGACAGGTGGTCAGATGTCAGGCTCCATTACTAATTGAAGAAGATTTTAAGAATCTGAACATTAAAAAGGAAACTGAAGAAACTAGCAAGGTCCTGAGAACTGGCCGACAACCTAACTGGAAAAAAAAAAATCAAATGGATGCAGAGACATGAATGGATTCAGGTTCATTCATCATAGAGAAGGGGAGGGTGGGGAGAAGAACCCCTAAGATAGAGGGCTGCTTCTGAGGAGGAAGGGCATCCTCTGATCTTCACTTCCCCAGTGAGGTAAGAGGTAAGGCTTACTTAAATGCAGTGGTATTTGGATCTTAAAAAAAACCACAGTGCCAAGGGTGCCTGAGTGGCTCAGTTGGTTAAGCATCCAACTCTTGGTTTCAGCTCAGGTCATGATCTCAGGGTCATGAGATTGAGACCCACATCAGACTCTGCGCTCAGTATAGAGTCTGCTTGAGATTTTCTCCCTCTCCCCCTCCCCCTGCTTTTTTTCTCTCTCTCTCTCAAATAAAAATAAAAAGATGTGGGGTATATACACAATGGAATACTATGCAGCCATTAAAAAATCCGAAATCTTGCCATTTGCAATGTCGTGGATGGAACTAGAGGGTATTATGCTAAGCAAAATAAGTCAAACAGAGAAAGACAATTATCATATGATATCACTGATATGAGGAATTTGAGAAACAAGACAGAGGAATATAGGGGAAGAGAGGGAAAAATGAAACAAGATGAAACCAGAGAGGTAGACAAACCATAAGAAACTCTTAATCTCAGGAAACAAACTGAGGGTTGCTTGAGGGGCAAGGGTGGAGGGATGGGGTAACTAGGTGATGGACATTGGGGAGGGTATGTGCTATGGTGAGTGCTGCAAACTGTGTAAGACTGATGATTCACAGACCTGTACCCTTGAAACAAATAATACATTATATGTTAATAAAAAAAAAAGAAAAAGAACCTGTGGATGAACACTATTACCAACAGTGGCTTAGACTGCCAATCTGGCGGAATTCTTGTTCACTTTAAATATGCGTTTAAAAATAAAATCCGTCCCAGTTTTATAAATTAAAAATGGCATTTCAAAAAATAATAAATAATCTCTTTTAAAAATTGCAGTGCCAGACCTCATATCGTGATAAACTATAAATTATTTCTCTCACCCATCCCTTTCACGCCTATCCATACTTGCACTATATGCAAACGTGTGTAGAGTTGAGACAATTTCGTGTACTGTGTTAAGATCATTGACTTGGATGTTACTCAGACATCATCATCATTCTCACCTTTCACTCTGAGGACAGTCTACTTCAATCCTCTGAGCTTCTGAGTCCTAATATGTGAGAAGGGAACATTTAAACCTCCTTCCTAGAGTTGAGAAGGAAGTGGGAAAATGTAAAGTACTGAGCCCAGTGTCGGGCATATAATCAGGGTTTGAGTCATGGGAGCTGCTACTTTATCATCATCTGTGCTATTATTCCATTATTTTTTTCTGGAGGAGTTAGTTTATTTGAGGGGATAGGTGTTAACATCAAGCTGCACAAAGCAGTCATTCCAAAAAGAGAGACAGAAAAAGCGATCATATAAAACATCTTTTCTAAAAGAACCAATCCGCGTAGGAATAGTCACTGCCAGATACAAGCTGAAGAACATGGACTCCCCGGTCAGACTGCCTGGGTTCATAGCCAGGCTCAAGCTCTTCCTAGCTGTGGGGCAGAACAAGTTACCTAACCTTTCTGTGCCTTGTTCATCTATAAAATAGGGTAATAACAGTATTTATCCTCTTGGTTCATGATGATTCGATGAGACGAAATGAAAAGTATCTAGCACATAGACGGTGCTCAGCGAATGCTGTGAGTTTTGTTTTGTTGTCCTTATTGTTGTTGCTGTTGTTTTAGGTCTAAGAGGTTTTTCAGTCTCTTCTTATCCAAAATTTTAGGATTATACATTATACAGGATATGTTCAGAATGCTTTAGGGATAGCGCCAATTTTTGCATTGAAAATTAATGTAGGTATTTATAGTCATGATCCATTTTAGAGGTTCTTAAAACAGAATCCAGACTATACAGGGACATGTTAGTGTTTGCATAAAAGAAGATAAAAAAATGAATTTGATTTTACACTACTTTTTTTTAACCAAAAGAGAGTAATTCCTAAAATGCATTTACCTCAAAGCCCCAAATAAATACATGCAAGCCTGAATGACAATACGGGTAAAAGAATGTATGTCTTTTCCCATGCATGGAAAATACACATTTGTGCAAAGGTAATTAAAATCTGCCTATCAATACAGGGCAACTAAATAAACTTCTTTAAGAAATATATTCCCCATAGATTTATGCGTCCTTTTGTTTCAATATAATTTTATAACATTTAGTTTACAAAAATTGACTAAAAAGATATTTAGTACATTGCTTTGCAATGCAACATTTAATTTTATAGCATGGATAATGCATTTCTTTTTAGAAATGTATCAGTTTCCTGATAGCATCAATAAGCTGCTTCAGAGTCATTAAACACTATGTGAGAAATGAGTAAAGCTACAGATCTTGTTACTGAAACACACAGAATGATTTTCACCTCATAAAGCCACTCCGTGGGTTACTTGCCCAGCGTCTGCAGCCCATACACTGAAGTTGAAAAGGAAAGCTTAGTCAACTTGAATGATAGATTGTATACAAATTAATCCTTGCAATGGATTCTCAGCACCCATTAGATACAGATGAAATTGCCTCACAGGCAGCCCGTGCTCTGCGGATTCTGGCCCGGTTACCTTGTCAGCCTCCTGCCCCTGCACTCCAACATGCAAAGTCCTTCCTGCATCTGAGCCCGCACAGAAGCCAGAACACCATTCTCTGCTTGGCCATCACCCTTCCAAACCACCATCTTGTTAAATTTCTATAAAATGACATCAACCCTATCAGAAGATCAAAAGGAACATCAGCTAATAACCACTCTTAGTTCAACCTATGATTAATTTCCCCCATGATAGCCTTTCTTGACCCAGAAACCAGGTCAAATTTACAAGTCATACGCTCTTCTGGCACCCTGCATTACTTCATAGCATGTATCACAACTGTCATTAATTATCTGATTTAATCTATGCCTTCCCAATAGACTATAAAGACCAGGAGGACAGGAACCAAGTTTGTTTCTGCTTTTGTTTTGGATCCACTGCCTATGATAATGCCTGACACATAGTAGCCACTCAATGACTATTTGCTCAGTTTATTTTATATATTATATAATATATGTATATAATACATATCACATATAACATATATATATTTTTGTAACACTAAATGTCAAAGTTTTTTGTAATTATCAGCCCATCTCGACACACTAATTCACAAGGCAAATGAGCCCAAATATTAGTTTTTATGATGAGCGTAAAAGAAAGTGCACACATTTAAGGGCCAGGTAGATCTGGTTTCAAATATCACCGCTATAACTTCCTTGTTTTATATACCTTGAACAAGTAAATAGTTCCTCTGAACTTCATTTTTCTCATCTATTTAGATTTTGTTAAGATTTTATTTTCGATTAATCTTTATACTCCACATGAGGTTTGAACTCATGACCCCAAGGACTAAGCGTCACACACTCTACTAACTGAGCCAGCCTAGCGCCTCTATTAAATTAGGTTTAATATCAGTTTTTCTCTCTCAGTTCCTTTTCTTTAATGCATATAAGGCACTTAGTATAGCCCGTTATATATTATAAACATTTAGTAGAAATGCCTTTATATTAATAGTAAGGAATTATAGCTCCTATCTTTAACCTGTCTAAAATAAACTATGTCATTAAGATCATGAACAACATGAGAACAGTGACTGGAATGAGGAGAAAGTTGGTCTCTATCATGAAAGACTGAAAAATAACTTTTCTAAAAATTCCCATCCACTCATTCATTTGGGAACACCTAAAGATGAACTCTTCTTGATGAAATATTTGTATTCGAATCAGTTCTTTTCACTGAGGTAGAACTTGAGTAATGAAGAACAGGAAGATCAGACATTTTTTTTTTATTTTTTTAAGACTTTATTTATTTATTTGACAGAGAGATAGAGAGCACACACAGGCAGAGAAGTAGGCAGAGGGAGAGGGAGAAGCAGACTCCCTGCTGAGCAGGGAGCCCGATGTGGGGCTCGATCCCAGGACCCTGGCATTATGACCTGAGCCAAAAGCAGCCGCTTAACTGACTGAGCCACCCAGGCGCCCCAAGATCAGATATTTTAAAAGTCATCGTAAGGAATGACAGAAAGTGTCACTCATTCAGGAGTGTTTATATTTGTACTTAGGGGGTAGTATAGGATGAGGTAGAAAGCTTTGGAGTTGGACCTGGAATCAAAGAAGGTCATACCCACTGCTTATTCGGTCACCTTGACAACATTACCACAAGTTTCTGGGTTTAGCTGATTCTTCAATAAAATAAGGATAATACACTTGGCTCCACAGAACTGAGGTAAAACTGAAATAAAAGTATATGCTAAGTGTCTAACATGGTATTTGGTACACAATCAATCTTCTAGAAAATGGCAGCTACCTGGGCCTACCCGAAAGTAAACTCTACCTCAAACTTTGCTCTGTTCAAGGCATTTTAAAGTCTGCTTGCTCCTCAATTCTTTTCCTTCTAATGAAATTCCTATAATGTGATATTAGCCCCATGGGATGATCAAAAGGAACATGTCTGACATACAGTACATAAGCAGTTCAAGAAGGAAATTAAACCATTTACTGTGTGTATAATTAGAATAATGTCAGCAGCTTATGATACTATCACAAGATAAGGTCATAAGAAAATCATTTCCCACTGCTAGATAAACTTCAAAGTAAAGCTGAAGGACTGGTAGTAAGTTGAGGAGGATGGAGAGAAAACGAAAATAGAATTTTAGAGGGATGAAAGAAAAAATAAGATCTTGATCTTCCCTTCGAAAATAGCTTTCTTCCTGGGCACCTGGGTGGCTTAGTTGGTTAAGCCTCTGACTCTTGATTTCAGCCCAGGTCAGGATCTCAGTATTGTGAGATTGAGCTCCAAGTCAGGCTCTGGGCTGGGCTCGGAGCCTGCTCAAGATTCTCTCTCTCCCTCTCCACCCTTCTTGCTTCCCCTCTTAAAAAAAGTTTTCTTCTGGAGTGCCTGGGTGGCTCAGTCGTTAAGCATTTGCTTTCAGTTCAGGTCATGATCCTAGGGTCCTGGGATCGAGTCCCACATCGGGCTCTCTGCTCCACGGGAAACCTGCTTCTCCCTCTCCCACTCCCCCTACTTGTGTCCCCTCTCTCGCTGTGTCTCTCTGTCAAATAAATAAATAAAATTGTTTAAAAAAATAAACTTTCTTCCTAGAAGACACAGTAATCTTGGAAATGGAACCATGTCTATATAAGAGACTAAAACATTTATTGATTATTCCTTCTAGAGATAGTTCATGCTGCTCTCTCCACAGTTCCATACCTACACACTCTTTAGACATATTTCTTCAAAGGCTAACAAGGAAATACAGTGTTTTACAGCCTACAGTCCTCCTTATGACCTACCATCAGCCTTCTCCAAGGGAGTGCTTAGGGAGGCTCAACTTGCCCTCATTGTCAGCAGCGTGCTCTCCTAGTGTGTTAGCTCAGAAAATAGATTTTCAAATCTGGTTGGTTTCCTTTAAAACAGGTGCTATATTCATCAACACTGTTACCTTTAATAACTCCCTACACCATGATACACTCTAACCTCCTTTACCTGTGTTACCTCCTGAAGCCTGACGACCATCTCATGAGATGTTTACTGTTTTATCCCTTTTTTTAATGGATGAAGATACTAAGACTTGAGCAGTTGAGTCACCTTCTCAAAGTCTCTCAGTGGGAAGTGAAAAGGCCAAGGTTCCAACTTAGAGCTGTTGGATTCTCTATGATCCAGGCTTTTTCCTACATATGCTCAATAGTGCTTCATGTTTGGTTTCACATAAACTTTTTGTGTAGCTTGCTTCAATCTTTGACAAACAACCCTGAATCCTTCTGAGGTAAAATAAGAATAGACAACCATACTCATTTAATAAATAAAACATAATAATACAAGGTTTACTGTTTCCATCACTCACCAAATAAAATGTGATCTTGGGTGCAACTTGATCATCTGAGTCACCCAGGCTGTTGAACCATAGTTTAATCTGCTTGTTACAAAGCAGAGGTTCTGGGGCACCCGGGTGGATCAGTCGTTAAGTGTCTGCCTTCAGCTC
>CM052884.1:63802128-63941885 GCA_028534135.1 Potos flavus | reverse complement strand
CAATTGCAGAGGACAACCTATGAAAAATGACGGAACGCGCTTCCTCATTTATTAAATTAAGTCGATGAGAGTTTTCATCTGGCGAAGGGTCACTGAAAGGGGAGAATCCAGGCTGTTAATTTCCAGGGGAAGATTGCTCTCAGAACACCCCACTAGAAAGAAGATAAAAACACTGACATACTGCAATTAGTGTAGAGGCTCCTAGTGTAGATGGAGAAACACTACGTTTCCTGAACTTTCCATTGTCATTATACTTTGGAAAAAATCAAAAGGGAGGTGCCTGTGAACTCACAGGCAAGTTACAAACTAGTTTATGCTTTGATTTTCAGCTCTACTTCCTAACATGATTTATTGGGTGCACCTTTATTCCAGCAGATGTTTCACTTAATTGATCCACTCGTACAGATGAAATGACACATCATGTCAGAAGATTGACCAACTGTTCCAGTGAATGGATTAATTATTCCAGTAGCATGACAATTTAGCTTGACTGAAAGACCTGGCTTTTGCATATGCAGAATTCTGAGTGTGAGATCCCAATCAAAAACACTAGGCTCCAATAGACAAAAAGTCCAAGGGCCTAAGCAGGCATTTCAGAGAAGAGGAAACAATTGGCTAATAAACATAATCTCAACCTCATCAGCAATTAAAACAATAAAGAACGAAGCATTAACAAATCCCAATTTCCACTAGTCAAGTTAGCAGACAGACTGATGATAAAATAATTCATACCCTTTGTCCCAGTAATTCCACTGTGAGTACGGTCTTCAGAGAACAATCCTTAATATTGTTATTAACAGAATGGGCACTAAGAAATTTATTGCATTAGTTAGGATTATGAAAATTTAAAAGCTGATATGTCCAAAAGTGCATAAAAGGCTAAGAAGACTACTGTAAATGCTCAAAATAGAAAAATACGCAGCTATTTTCTTCAAATGTTTATGAAATATTTGTAATAAATTGATATATACACAAAATCTATATTCTCTAGACTATGCAGGGGATACGTTTTGGTAGTTTCTGCTCACCGCATGGCACTGCAACATAAGTCTTTGGCCCTGCTATTTATCATGTTCTTTTCATATCTTCTTGAGGCGTCCTTTTGATAAACACATTGCTGCATTTTACGTGCTAAAATGGCAATTATGATTAATTTGGATGCATTTATGCTTGTCACCCATCAGGCATCAAATGATTCTCTAAGTACCCCTAGAATCTATGTGCTTCTCAAGTCTTTCACAGTGTAACAATCCTTTAAATAGCAAATTTTTACTGCTAAATTAAATTTAAAATTCAATTACCATAAATAAAGAATAACACATCTGCATCTGCACATTTTTCTCACTGAGCTCAGAGTATAACAACACCATTTCTTATTTTCTTGATGGCTGTTGTCATTTCCCAGGAAAGATTGACCATACATTTGAGCAGAAAGTTAAATGTTACTTCCAAATACAGTATTACGCCTCAAGGGTTGTCTCTTGCAACCAACCACTACACCTACACCCCTGGGATTTTGATCCAGGTGATCAAAATGGACTATCAGCAGACAAAATCTGAACTGTTGTGTGTGATACTGAAGACCCTTACTATAGTGTAACCTATCCAGTCTGGTCTCCTTCCCTCATTGCTTCCTCACATAAGAGAAACTACTTAAAAGACCAAGATGCCCAATGTCTTATTGTCCTTTCTTACACCATATTCCTCATTGTGGAATGCCTCCTCCTATCTTCCACAACAATATTCCACAAGGAAGTAAGTACGCCATATATTTCTTGGGGCTTCCTATGAGCCAGTAAGTTTTAAAGTCACTTGGGCTATATCTTTACGCAAAATAAACAAAGATCCCTGCCCTCACTGGCATTTGTATCCTAGAAAGGGGAGACAGACAATAAAGAATGACTGAGTAAATGATATAGAATATCAGAAGGGGGTAATCGCTAATTAAAAAAGAAAGAAAAAGCAGAACACGGTACAGGAGATACAATGTAAGCTGTAAAAAAAAAAAAATGTAGGCTCTAAATTAGCACAGAAATATGGGCTGCAAATGTCTGTGCTTTATAGAAAGAGGTATTTTTTTTTTTCCGGGCAAGGGAATTTGGTTTGTCCAAGATCACACAGCTAGTGAGTTTAGTCCTAAGGACCAGATCTCAGCTCTCCTGAGGGCTATTCCAATGCTCTCTCCCCGTTGCTACTTCTGCGTTACATGGAGGTGAAGGGAATGGACTAGGGGATCAAAAGGACCAGGGTTCAAGCCCTGGCTCTGTCCCTTGGATAAGTTACTTAACTCTTTTGCCTAAAATGTTTTTATCTAGAAAATGAAGATAATTATAGTACCTATAATCACAAACATGTACAAAGATAAAAGGAAATGATACACAGAAGGCATTTAAACAGTGTCTGAAATATCAGCACATGTTGAATGGTATTGTAGCTTTGTTTTTAAATGGCATTAGACTGCCAAACACCTATACTATAACAATGAACAGTAGGTCCTAGTTGCAACATTAACACTAAATGAGCATCTATTATATGCAAGTTTTTGTTGCCCAGACATCTGTTATACACACAATGAGCAGACTGGGACTTTTCATGCCAGTGGCTATTTTGTTTTTATGTTTTTTTTTTTTTTTTTTTTTTTATATATATAGAAAGAGGAATCCTGGAAGGTTTCACTGGGAAAAAAAAATCAATACTCTTCAGTGACCTAAACCAGTTAGAGATCAAACAAAACTGGAGGTCATGGTGGCAGATGAAATTCTCCTTCTTCAAACACTGAATTGACCTGGACATTAGTTCATCTTTGAGAAACATTGACTTTTCCCAATGTCCTCTAATTTTCTGGAAGAATAAATGCTTCAATTTCCTCCGTAATATAGAAAATTACAGCAAGCTAAAGAACAGTATCCATTTTAGAGGAAGAAAATCTTTCTGAAATTTATCTAGGCCTTCAAGAAGAGCAATTTGAAATATATCTTGAGACATGCCAGCCAATTAGCACCAATTGCCAGCCATGGGAATGAGGTTATCTTGGATGTTCCAGACTGATGAGCTCCAGTCTGATCATAGCCTCGTGCATGATCCCAGCAAACACCAGAGGGAACAGAACCACTCACTGAGCCCAGACGACCCTCAAATCATAAAAAATAACGAATCATTGTTATGATGATAAAAAGCCAGAACACTTTGGAATGGTTCAATATATAATAATAGATAACTGGGGGCGCCTGGGTGGCTCAGTGGGTTAAAGCCTCTGCCTTCGGCTCAGGTCATGATCTCAGGGTCCTGGGATCCAGCCCCGCATCGGGCTCCCTGCTGGGCGGGGAGCCTGCTTCTCCCTCTCCCTCTACCTGCTGCTCTGCCTACTTGTGCTCTCTCTCATCTCTCTGTCAAATAAATAAATGAAATCTTTAAAAAAAAATAATAGATAACTGAAACATAAGTGAAAAGGTCACATGCTTAAGAGCAGGAAAAACATGGGTCCTAGACCCCCTCTGCCACTGCCAGTTCTGAGACCTTTTGACCTACTGCAGACCCTATTAATATTCCAATTTCTTTGTCTCTGTTGTAGAAAGACACATTCCGCTCAGAACTGTGAGAATTAAATAAAATAATACCATAGCTAGGAAGTACCCCCAAAATAGTTAACTGCCACTGTGAGGATTACTAAGGTAATATAAATAATATGGACTTCATTTCTCTGTGGAGCTATTGATGCAAATCTCATTTGGCAGTCTAAGCCAAGCTCTCTATTATATCACTACCTCTTACCTTGTCCTCAGTCTCTATCACATTCACACATCAAGTGTTAGAAGAGTAAATGGAAAAGCTTCTATTTTGGACTAGCCTCTTGACTGCCCTCCTGGCCTCCACTCCTGTCCCCTCACCACTGTCCCTCATCCACCTTACAGCCAAAGTGACCTATCCAAAGTCCTAAACCATTTCCCATCCCTCCCCAGCTTTAAATCTACCTATGGCCTAGCACTGAAATCCGAATAAATCTCAAAGCCCTTCCTCTGGCCCAGAGTCCTACATGGACTTATCACTGTATTTGTTTCTCAGGGCATGGCCTTCCCATCGCCTCTGCAATGTCCTCTCCAGCTAGGCCAGTCATCTTCAAACACCCCAAGCTCACCCTGACTTGGGGCCCTGCCTCCATCATTCCTTCGACTTGGACAAGATGTTCACATGTCTCTCTGGCACTATTCGGAAGCCTGCTCAGATGCCAAGTCAGAGACACTTTCCCTATCAGCTAAAGCAACGCCCACCCACATTCTTTCTACCACTAGTTGCTTTTAGTCACAACATCTGCATTTTGTTCTGTTTTCTTTTCTTCCTAGCTCTTAGAACTTGACATAATATTGTGTGTTTGCATGCTCATTGTCTGTTTTCCCTCTTGGAAAACACAAGTCTCACGAGACCTGGGCTTCTATCTATTGCCTACAGCAAAGGCTCACAAATTACAGCCCACAGGCTTGTTTTGTTTTATGGCACGTAAGCAAAGAATGGCTTTTACATTTTTTTCATGATTGGAAAAAGTCAAAAGAAAAACAGTATTACATGACATGCGAAAATTATGTCAAATTTAAATTAAAGTCAGTGTCCATAAATAACATTTTCTTAGAACACAGCCATGTTTACTGTCTATGGCGCCCATTGCTTTAAAATGACAGAACTTAAGAGCTGCCACAGAGACCAGATGGCCCACACAGCCTAAAGTGTTTACTATTTGACTGTACACACACACACACACACACACACTCTCAAAGCTGACCATGGCCTAGTGTCTGACTAATCTATATGGTTCGAAGGAATCTTTTTTAAACAGGAAAAGATATCCAACAGGGAAATTTCCCAGGACCCAGGTAACATCTGACCGAGAATACTTCTCCCCACGAAAAGCCAGTTAAGGACAAGTTTCTGACAAGGCCCTTGGAAGTCTTCCAGATTCTTTACTCTTCTCCACATGCTCTGCATTTCTGTGAGCAGCAGAATGCAACGTCTGCATTCTCATCAAGTGTTCTAATTGATCCACACACAGTGAAAAGCTAAATGAACAGGAATGGAAATGTTTGGAAAAATTAAACACAGATTTCTTAATAAAGCTGAAAATAGCTTAATAAAGCTGAAAATAGGCTCCTGGCATCCCAAGGCGTGTTTATTTCTGTTTAAATAGATGACTTCCCATAGACTGTTATCAGCTCAGTGGGGATCCTAAGAGAGAAGTACTTTCCTCCTCCTGTGCATTTTAAGCTCTTTTCAGATGAAATTCAGCCAGAGACTATAAAAAGCATCTGTCAATCCGGATGAAAACAATAACCACGGTCAAGTAATGCTAATACTCTTAGCTGCCCATTTCTTGAGGGCTCTAAACAGAAACCAAATAATCTCATAGGAGAAGATAGAGAGGTTGACAACCCTTTTTGCAGAGAGGTGGCTTCTTGGAAGATGATGATGAAAGTATCAGGCTTAAGAGTGATAGGGTCGCTCTCATTAGGAAAGTAGCTGTCGCTGCAGTGTGCTTACTGACTTGAATCCAGCAGCGCGGCGAATGTTTTGGCCATGGGCAAGTGTGGATGGCATGTGTCCTGCTACCACCGCAGACGAGTGGTGACTGGAACCATGGCAGACCCCAGCCAGGGCCTGGGGCAATCAGGGGAACGGGGAGTGCCACTGGCAGCAGAATGAGGGATGACAGAGAAGGTCCTAGATAAGATCTCAAATGAATGCCAAGCCCCATTCCAGAGGGAATAGGAGATCAAGACTGTATCAGGGCAGGGGGTTCACTGGAACTCAGCACCACAGAAGAGAAGATGATCTGTTTCTAGAGATCGACTTTACTCTCAAGGAGACATCAGAGAGGAGATGGAGGAAACAAGTGTGCCAGAAAGAACAAAATGATGAAACATGCTCACTGAGTGACTGACAGAAACACAGGAGAAAGGCTCTGAAGAGGCAGTAACTGGGCTGCGAAGTAGCTTAATAACAACCCTTCCTAATCCTGAGAATTAGAGCCAACTACGATGAGGGATCTAATAAGGTGAATTAATCAAAGCAAACGGTTTATCCTTCCTAAAAAAATCACTTCAGAGAAAAATCAGATGTTCACCTTAAATGTTGAAAATCCCACCTTATAGATAATCAGAGCAAGTTTCTGGAGGTAAAATGAATTCAACAATAATTATATACAAAATAAGAAAATGATGGGGGAGGGCACCTGGGTTAAGCGTCTGCCTTTGGCTCAGGTCACGGTCCCAGGGTGTTGGCATCGAATCCCACATCGGGCTCCTTGCTTAGCGGGGAGTCTGCTTCTCCCTCTGCCTGCCACTCCCCCTGCTTGTACTCTCTCTCTGTGTCAAATAAATAAACAAAATATTTTTAAAAAATGATGGGGGAAAAGTAAAAGTTTTAAATATCAGGTAATGGGCAGGTGATGGCTTATGATGGCAGCTCTAGAAGCCGTGTCTCTGTGCTTAACCAAATACCACCCTCCTCCTCTCTTCTTTCCCTCCTCGCCCCCCCACTCACTCCTGGAGGCACAACTTACTCTGGGGAGCTTTCTGACATCCCCTCTTGTGTGTTCTCACATCGCTCTGCTTATGCCACTACTACGATACTCATCACGCCCCATAATAATTGCCCGATGATTATTGCTTCTCAGCCCTCAAGAGAAAGGCCATGGATTCTCAAAACTGCATCCTCAGAGGCTTGCACAGTGCCCGGCTCAAAGCAAGAACACAGTGGAGGACAAATGACATTGTGGAAAAAAGGAGTAAGAGAAAGAACAAATGAATGAAGTTACTAAGTAAACAATATCTTGCTGCTGGCAAGAATAAAATTGGGATCAAAATAACCTAATTCCATCACAGCATGAATACCCTGAATACGATCAATCCCAGAGACTTTCCTTCCCTGGAGAAAACCAGTTCTTTATAAATCAAGCTTCCTAACATCTTTTTCTGACGGTTGGCATAAAGTTGATTTTTGGCATTATACCTTTTCACAGAAATTACATCTTTTATCAAGTTGAAAGATCAAAACTACATGAAGTATTTAGGTGTGCTCTAGCCACAGCTTTAAATAGTTAAATATCATTTCATTTGAAATTCCTTTGCATTTCTTTCCACAGTACCACTTGTATACCCAGAAATCTCTACTTCTTCCTTTGCTATTATAGATTTCTGCACAATAACTTCAAAATCTCTTATTTTTCACAGAATGTTCCATTCAAGAGATAAGGTAAATGCCTGAATAGGAAGCAACCTCAAATATAAGGAGAATAATTCCCCTTTTATCAATTGAAAAATCTAAAGAAAAAGAAAGAAAAATATTCTGGGCAAAGTTGAGTAACTTTGAGGAACATATTAAATAGACATCTCTGTATAATGTTTGATTGATGGATTCAGTCATTATGCATAGTCGTATTAACTACATCACTTAATAGGCTACACGAAATAAATCAATTTAGAAATATTAACCTTTCTTTTCCCATGATATAAAGTAATTTCATTTAATCTCTTCCCATGAATCCTGACTTCAAGGTCTTCCTCAGAATAGTCATTTTTCAAGTTCTCTAAGTTTCCAAACCAATCATCATCCCATCTGCCTAAGCTGTTTGAGATAAAGCACGTTTCGATTCTATGTTTGATGCTTTCTTTGGAAATTTCAAGTGAAGTCATAAGAATTCAACTGTATAATGTTAAGACTTCTTGTTTTCCCATTTGTCTAACAGGTAAATATTTGTGATCTCTACGTGGTGACCAAAAACTGAACTATGTTATTAAGTGATTTTTAAAAGGCATATACATAGTAATATTCAATACTTGCAATTGTGAGAACACACTCCCAGGAATAATGACTAATTCTTTGTTGAGGGATTTTTTTTTTTTTTTTGCCCCTGTTTAAACGTTATTCTCCAGATAAATTCTATAACTATCCTAAACTGGAATAGCTCATGTTATTTCTTTTCCTCCTCCAAATAGCTTCTTATTGTTCAAAACAAAAGAACTGAGGGAATACTTGGAAATATGAGGACATTTATAAGGACTCGCATTTAAGGCAATTCTCTTTTTTCTGAATAGAAAATAGGGAAAATGCTTTGTATTTGGACATATATGATATTTCCTCTCTCTTTTGTGGCAACGTTCATTCATTTACATCTATTTTGCATGAAGTAGGTTTGGCACTAAGTGTAGCAAACCAGATGCGTAAACTGATTGGAGCTCAGTCTAGAGTCTTCCTCTGTAGATACTGCTTTTACACTCAGGCTATGTTGGTTTTAAGCATTTGCAATATTGGTAACAAGACATTCCAATTTTTTTAATTGCTTTTGTAAAGAGCCATTTTTTTTCCATTTTAAATATATTTACTTTCTTTTTTTTTGTTTGTTTCTTGGAGCAATCACAAATGCAATATATTTAGCTTCCTATATCAGTGTAAGCAAATTCATTTTGATATAAAGAACACTTTAGCACATTGAGTTCCCATGTTATTCAAATTATCAGGGAAACTCCAAGGACCAAGTACCTTCCTCCAAAAAAATGTCTAGTTCTATAATCAGCTTCCTCCAGATATTTTTCATATTCCCAACTGAGCCAACTGAGCCTATACTATCTTTTTTTTCAACCTCTGTAATGATCCAGAACTGGATAAATTTCTTCAAAATTCTCCTATTTGCACAATATAGCATTCTTTTTTTATTTCCAATTCATATCATTATTTTAGACATTCTCGTTTCAACAGCACATCATTTCTCTTCTAAGTTTTTGTCCCTATCTGTCATTACCACAAAGAAGTTGAATATTTATCAATTTTTGAAATGCCACCTCTCTTCAACACTCAACACTTGGTTCAGGCACCAGACAGTCTCATTTAGCTGGATATTCTGCCTTTCTCATCCTGGGCTAATATGCAAAATGAGCGAGCTCTCTAAAAATTTCTTTAAGTCTGTGAATCTATGGGATTATTTTCACAAGGAAAACATTGACCTATTGCTGAAACCTAATCCACTTCCACATAAGAGTATGAAAAATTCACACTGTACAAATTGTCATGCCCACTTTAACACTAGCGTTCTAGATCCACTCAAGCTTCACCTTCTGTCAGTTGTGGGACGTCAAATTTCTTAACCATTCTGTGCCTCAATTTTCTCTTCTATAAAATGAAGATTACAATAATCATCATCTAATTGGGTTGACATGAGAATTAAATTCATACAAAGCATGTAGAATAATGCACAGCACATTATAAACAAAAAAATTATAATAGCCATAATCATTACCTCCCATCTAACTTGGTATATGTTGAATTAGTACCCACACTATGCAAGGCAGTATGCTGAGTCATTCGAGATCCAGAACACTGGCTAAAACATGTTCCCCATTCTCAAAAAGCATACAATGTATTATGGCTCAAATCAAGTAGATGAATAATTAATACAAGACAAAATGTGAAATGAAAAAGTTCAAAAGTCTAATAAAAGGTTATGTGAGTTCAGAAAGAATAAAGAGACTATAGATGGATAGGGATAATGAGAAATCTTTTCAAAAGGAATTGCTATTTGACCTTTGCCTTGAATAATGGGTAGACTTATAATAGGCAGAGACTAAATTGGGAATGTCCCTAATGAGAGAAACGGCAACATGTGAGAAGAAATGGGAATATCTAGGTAAGTGAAGAATATACATTGGCTAGAACATATGGACTAACCAGGAAAATCAAAACCTCTAGGAATCGAAAGACAGCATGTGGATGTCCTTGAATACATTCCAAATTGAGGGAACGTGCGAGAGGGATTAAATGGACTAGTGGCAATCTAAACATTGCTTTAAGGAGATTGGTCTAATGTCAATATTAAAATGGAATGAAGGGAAAGAATGTGAAGGTGAAGAACCCAGTTTTTCCTCTTCTGTTTCTTTTTGGTTCAAGTAGCTTATGGTAAAACAACATATAAGGAAATGGAATTAATAAAGTAAAAAAATAAAATAAAATTAAGTACCAGAATGAGAAGAGAACATTTCGTAGACAAAAAATGCTCGTGGCTTTTTTTTTTTTTTGGTGCTTCCTAGGAAGTAGCCAATATTGTGGGGAATCTCTCAATGGATTACATGTCTCACATTATCTGGTAGAAGGACCCAAATTCATGGTGAAAATCAAGTTCTCCTGGTCATCAGTTCTGAGAGGAATCTTCTCTGTTGACCTTTTAAGCAGATGGTTTTCCCCCAAATTCAGAACTCTCCCCTCACAAGATTTTGCATCCCAGACCTTGAGGAAAGCTTAAGTCAGAATGTTAAAACATCGTTCTATAAAAGCAAGTCTATATATGTAGATGGTGGGGGGGCAGATAATTATGGAGAGATGCAGTCTAGTTGTCCGACTTTATATTGACCTTCACTGACAACCTTTTTAATAATCCTCAAGAAAGGATACTGATGAGAGAAGTATCATCTGGTCACACTAGGCTCATAACTAATAATTACTTGTTTTAAGCCACTGTTTTGAAGTGATTTCTTACGCAGCTATAGACAAGTAAAGCAATCTTACTTAATTTTTATCACGATCTTATGAAGGAAAGTACCTACCCTTATTTTACAGGTGAGCAAACTGGAGATCAGAGAGGTTCAGCAACTGCAGCGTCACAGAGCTCCTACGTGGAAGAACGGAGATGAATGGCAGCTATGCCACCTGAACCATTTGTAAGGCCATTAACTAAAATAGAGCCATAATGAGGAGTTGTTAACTTAGAGAAAAATCAGACAATTTATAGTTACTATTCTTTATAACATCAGGACTTTAAATGAAGCAGAGTAAACTGATAAAGTCTGAGATAAAATCATCCAGTACCTGTACAGAAATCTTCTCAGGAAACAAAGCCAGCCTAGCCTGCCAACCACCTGTTTTACTGCCTTGAGGCCAATGGCGTGCTTTAGAGAAGAGCAGTCTTGTAAAGAAAGTTCATAGACTGAAGCCAGACAGGAGTATTTTGCAATAGAGTAGTTCTGGTTCTCCACTCCTGCCTGTGAATTCAGGCCATTCTTTTTTTTTTTTTTTTTTTTCCCTCCATCTTTTTACCTTTCCTCCTATCTTATTTCCATTAATATTGAGAGTGAGCATAAAGAGCTGTCCCTGCCCGGGATCCTGAGGGTATAGTGGTGAACAACTCCATCATTCCTGTAGCCAAGGAACACATTGTAGAGTGAGGCTGATGGGAAGGAAAGCATGTGATGATACCCAGAGAGATGCACACTAGGTAGGATATACAGCGAGCTCTGGGAGAACTGGGAGAGCTACTCCCCTCAATCTCAACAGGGAATGGAAAGAGAGTTAGTCAAGGAAGCTTCCCAAAGGTGCTAATGATTAAGTTTAGTCTTCTAAGATGAAAAGGAGATCATCTCCTGAAGGGGAGAGGAACCAAGGCCATGGGCAAAAGTCTGACCTAGAAAGGACATATGGCTGTTTAACAATGAACTCTGTCTGCACTCTCTTTAGAGTGCCACACTCTGCTGTTACTGGGGTGAAGAGAAGGGATGGAAATAGTGAACCTGGGGAAGGAAGGAGATCTCAGAACATGGGAGGTCTCCCATGCTATGTTCAGCTGACCTTAAGGCCAAAGGAAAGCTGCTGAATGAGAGGCTTTAAGTAGGGAAGTGACATGATCCTATTTTCCTTTCAGAAAGATCTTACTGAGGGCACTGCAGAAAACAGATTTAAGGGAGCTAAACTATAGGCAGGACACAAGTTAGAAATAACAGAAATTGTTAAGTTACCAATAATGAAAAAGTCTAATGAGAAAGGAGGGGTCAGAGAGTAAGAAGAGAGGAAACTGGATTCAAGAAATAAAAAAGGAGAGAAATAAGGGGACTTGGTGGAAAAGCAGAAATGGTTCGCTCTCCTTGCTGAATGTGAGTTACAAACCCGTAATATAAATTAAGCAACTTATCCAGTAAGTTCCAATGACAGTAATTAATTTAATTTGCCCAATTCTCCTCAGAATTGTCTTTTAGAATGGTATAAAAGGGATAATAATTAATAATCTCTAAACACAGCAAGCGCTTATCATATGGCAGTGCTATCAGCTCTGTATTTTCTCACTCAGTCTTCCCAATGACCCTATGAGGTAGGTACAATGATTATCTCACTTTAAGAAATATGAGGCAGTGCATGCCAGGTCATTCATTTTTTGGGTGATTCAATAAACATATATTGTTTATTTTGTCTATATCAGTCACTATGTTAGGGGCTACAGAGGACAAAGGAATAGATTACACGGCATTTGCCCTAGAAATGCTCACAGCTGGGACGCCTGGGTGGCTGTCAGTTAAGTATATGCCTTTGGCTCAGGTCATGATCCCAGGATCCTGGGATCAAGTCCCACATTGGGCTCCTTGCTCAGTGGGGAGCCTGCTTCTCCCTCTGCTTACTACTCCCTCTGCTTGTGTGTGCACTCTCTCTGACAAATGAATAAATAAAATCTTTTTAAAAAAAGATTAAAAAATGTTCATAGCTAAGTGGGACAAATCTAACACTGGTAAATGGAAAATTCCACTGTAGAGTAATGTGTGCTATAATAGAAGTCTGGACGAACTGTTGGAAGACTCTGGAGACAACCACCTTTAACCAGAGAGGGAAACATACCTATTGGCATAAATACTCATTGTCAAACAGAAGCCAGTGGCCAGGTTACAGTCTGTATGGGGCTAGTTGTGCCATGTACAGATTTCCCTAGTCACAGGAGAAAGAGGTACAGAGTGGGTAGTGTATGGTAAGGTCGTATGCGGTTCTGTGGCATTGGAGGTGGGAGGACTGCAAGCCAAAACCCACCTCTTGCTCCACTCATCAAACCATACCTCTGGTGCAGCTCTAGATCTTCCCATGGGCAAGGCACCATGTGGGACAGAGGCAGCCCTGGCCAACAACGTGTCCAATGTCCACTAAAAGAATACCATGAGTATTTTATAACTAACTTCTCCCCGCTGGCCTTGTTCTTAAAGACAGACTTCTAGATGGGTAGATAGTCACTTCCTGCTCAAACTAAATCCCCTCAAATTAGCTTTTAATTTTCCAAACCCTGACCCTGACTTGATATTTAATGAGCATAAGATGATAAGGTAGTATGAGAAGGCAGAGACTTCTGGAAACCATAAGGAATTTTTCAAGTCTAAAAGTCCACTGTCTTTAACTTGTGGTTCATGAACCACAGCAGGATCTGAACATTAAAGCTGAGACACAAAAGTTTCCAAAATAGTTTAAGGATTCACTGATTTTCTCAATCTCACTTTTATTTGAGGGCCATTCCTGCAGATGAAACCACTGAAAGTTTTCATAAAACCGTTGTATTTATTTCCAACTTGGGTAATAGCAATGTCTGAGCTCTAATAAAATTATCATTTTTGTTTGTGTGTTTCCCAACTATGACCTTAAAAATACTGTAAATAAAATATATTGTAGTGACAGTAAACATTTAAATTAGTTCAGCACTTCTCATTTTCTTATGTACATTCTTTCCTTTAAAAAGGAGATTGAAAGAAAGTAAACCATCACAAACCGTGAAGCAGCGAACATGGAGTTTATAGCCCAATGCTACATTTGCACAGCAAAGAACCATGGGTCCTGTACCTGTTAACCAGGGATTTGAACTCTAGACCCTTGAGTCCAACTGAAAGGAATTCAAGAATGCAGGAGAGCTGCAGTGTTCAGGGATGTCCACGTGTGAAAAATGATACCACTGAAAATTCCTTCACAATATGAACACAACCATGGAAAAAGATGAGATACTTAGCAGGGAGTGGAAGCATTCTGTACTAGCTCAGCTTTATGGTACCTTATTTATTATTAAGGTTACAATGTATATTTTTTAGGCAAATTTTATTGCACTAATTAACTCATTAACAACCTCTAGAGAGAAGCCAGATTTCTCTGCAGGCTGATTTGCTGAATTTTAATGACCCAGATAAAGAGAAAATCAGTGTTCCAGGTTCTGAGAAAGCCCCAGGATTCTACAAACAGCTCTGATTTACTCAGTGTATCACGTCATCGAGAAGTGTGAACTATGGATTAAAACAGAGAAGAATTCCTCACTACATATACAACACAATCGCTTTGACTAATTTAAACAATCAATGCTTATGGCATTCATGATGTTTTAATTTCATAGAAAAAATCAGATTTACTTCTCCTGTCTCTTCTGAGTTGGAGCAGGAGCTAGTTTATTCCAGAGTCCACATTAGCCGAGCTGGCTGGAGTTTCTAAGCGAGAAGAGGAAGGTAAAGAGTGGGAAAGACTTGGGGGATAGCTCAGCCTCCAAGGCACTGACCATTTAACTGACAGTACTGATGTGGCTTATTATATTCTGAATGATGTCCAATGTGGTACCCTGGCCTCCAATGTCTGGAGTGTGGACATCTCTGTTCCCCACAGATGCCAAGACTGCAGTGCGAATGGAGGTGGCATAGGAGTGGAGCTTGAGGTAATCCAGCATAATACAGCTTGCCAGCAGCATGGCAGTTGGGTTGGCCATATTCTTATTGGCTAAATTTCTGCCTGATTGCCTTGAGGCTGTTTCAAACACTGCGTACATATGGCCATAGTTTGCGCCAGGCACAAGGCCTGCTCCCCCAACCAACCCTGTGCAGACATTGTTGACAATGTTGCCATAAAGATTGGGCATCACCATGACATCAAACTGCTGGGGCCGGGATACCAGCTGCATGGTGGTGTTATCCACGATCATGCCCTCGAAGGTCAGCTGAGGATAGTGGGAGGCCACTTCCTTGCAACACTGGAAGAAGAGACCATCTCCCAGTTTCATGATGTTGGCCTTGTGCACAGCCGTCACTTTCTTGCGCCCCATCTCTTGGGCCAGCTGGAAGGCATATTCAGCAATGCGCAAAGACTTGGCCTTGGTAATGATCTTGAGGCTCTCAATCACTCCTTTCACACTCTCGTGCTCCAGGTTGCTGTATTCACCCTCTGTGTTTTCCCGAACAACTAAGATGTCTACGTCCTTGTGCCGGGTCGCCACGCCTGGCAGACTTTTAAAATGGATGACGTTGGCATAGAGATCTAGAGTGGTGCGAAACATGTTGTTACGGGACTTATGAGATGGTGGCAGGTTGTGGTCCGTTTCAATGTTGCCCTTCAAAGCCACGCGGTTTCGGCGGACTGCCATGATGGCATTGTGAATGTCCTCTTCACCAGAAGTGGAGTTAACCATTACCTCCTCAAAGTCCACAGGCACACATGCATGTCTGAATATAGTCTTGACATGCAGCATAAGTTCAGGTCCAATGCCATCCCCAGGAATCATAGTCACAGTATGTCGCCCACCATACTTGGCTGATGGAGGAATACTGTGTTTGAAACAGAAACTCCTCAGTGAGGTCTCATGGCCAAATAAAATCTCCCAAGAATGGCAGAGAGTAGAAGGTCGCAACATGGACTTCACAAAGCAACTGGCAGCTGGCAGCATCTTCAAAGCCATGATCATTAAGTACAGAGTAATTTATGTAAAAATGCACATTCTTCCCCTTGTTTTGAATTGGCTTCTTTTGGTAGAATTCTAGATCCATAATTCTTGCTAGGTCACAACTGTCTCTCCTTCCTTGTATTCTATTTTGACATTCTACTGCAGTGAGAGAGAGAGCTAGCCAAGAAGTGATGTATCCTATAGAAAATGTATTTATTCTATGTACTAAGCTCTGTATGATATACTTTTAAAAAACTGGCTTTATATTTTAGAGCAGTTTTAGGTTCACGGCAAAATCAAATGCGAGATACAAAGATTTCACAGACAGCACCTACATCCCATAAAATTCTCCCCCACTATCAAAATACAGCACCAGAGTGGTACATTTGTTACAACTGATGAACCTACATTGACACAACATTTTCACCCAAAGTCCATAGTTTAAATTAGAGTTCCCGGCAAGTGTAGTACTTTCGGAGTTTGGACAAATAGATAATGGGGTGTCTCTCCCATGACAATAGCATACAGTGTAGCTTCACAGCCTTAAGAATCTGCTCTGCTTTGCCTACTTATCACTCTCTCCCCCCTGGCCCCTGGTGACCACTGATCTTTTCAGTGTCTCCACAGTTTTGCATTTCCCAGGATGTCATATAATTGAAATCACACTGTATAGAGTCTTTTCAGATTGGTCTCATTGATTTAGTAATATGCAATTAAGGTTACCTCCATGTTTTTACATGGACTATATCTCATTTCTTTTTAGCTCAGAATAAAATCCCATTGTCTGGATGTACCATGGTTTATATATTCACCTACTGAAGGACTTCTTGGTTTTTTCCAGGTTTTGGTAATTATAAATGAAGCTGCTATAAACATATATGTGCAGGTTTTGTGTGGACATAAATTTTCAACTTATTTAAGTAACAAGGACCACAACTTCTGGATCTTATGGTAAAAGTATGATTAGTTTTGCCAGATACTGCTCAACTGTCTTCCAAAGTGGTTGTACCATTTTTCATTCCCACCAGCAGTTAATGAAAATTCCCATTGTTCTACAACCTTGTCAGAATTTGTTGTTAGTGTTCCAGATTTTAGTCATTCTAGTAGGCATGCACTGGTATCTCATTGTCTTAATTTGCATTTCCCTGATGGCATACAATGTCGAGTATCTTTTCGTATGCTTTTTTTTTTTTTTTCCCCAAATACTTCTTTGAGGAGGTATCTGTCAAGGTTTTAGCTGATTTTTTAACTGGGTTGTTTGTTTTCTTATTGTTGAGTTTTAAGAGTTCTTTGTATTTTTTGGATGACAGTCTTTTATCAGATGTGCCTTTTGCAAATAATTTCCCCCAATCTGTGGCTTGTCTTCTCATTTGCTTGACTTTGTCTCTTTTTAGAGAAGTTTTAACTTTAACAAAGTCTATCTTATTAATTATTTCTTTCATGGATCTTGCCTTCAGTGTTTTATCTAAAAAGTCATTGCCATACCCAAGGTCATCTAGATTTTCTCCTACATTATATTCTTGGAGTTTTATAGTTTTGTATATTACATATAAGGCTATGATCCATTTTGAGTTAGTTTTAGTGATGGATTTAAGGTCTGTGTCTAAATTAAATTTTTTTGCATGTGTATGTCCAGTTGTTCCAGCACCATTTGCTGAAAAGACTTTCTTTGCTCCATTATGTTGTTTTGTTCTTTTGCCAAAGATCAGTTGACTATTTGCATGGGTCCTTTTTTGGGCTCCCTATTCTCTTCCATTGATTTATTTATCTGTTCTTCTGCCAATAACACCATCTTGATTACTGTAGCTTCTTCAGTAAATCTTGAAGTTGAGGACTTCCAGTTTTCCTCTTCTCTTTCAATACCGTGTTGGCTCTTGTGGGGTTTTTGCCTCACCATATACACTTGCCTCATCATATACACTTTAGAATCAGTTTGTTGATATCCAAAAAATAACTTTCTGAGATTTTGATTAATTTTGCATCGAATCTATACATCAAGTTGGGAAGACCTGATATCTTGACAATATTAAGACATCCTATCCATGAATAGAAAACATCTCAATTTATTTAGTTATTCTTTGATTATATTCATCAGAATTTTATAATTTTCTTCACATATATCTTCTGCATATTTTTTTAAATTTTATTTTATCTTTTCAGTGTTCCAAGATTCATTGTTTATGCACCACACCCAGTGCTCCATGCAATACGTGCCCTCCTCAATACCCACCATCAGGCTCACCCATCCCCCCACCCCCCTCCCTTCCAAAACCCTGTTTGTTTCTCAGAGTCCATAGTCTCTCATGGTTCGTCTCCCCCTCCGATTTCCCCCAATTCACTCTTCCTTTCCTTCTCCTAATGTCCTCCATGTTATTCCTTATGCTCTACAAGTAAGTGACACATTTTTGATTTATACCTAAGTATTTCATTTTGGGGGATGCTAACATAAATGATATTGAAGTTTCAATTTTAAATTTCACTTATTCATTACTTGTATATAGGAAAACAACTGACTTTTCTGTATTAACCTTATATCCTGCAATCTTGTTATAATCACTTATTAGTTCCAGTAATTTTTTTCGCTGATTCTTTCACATTTTCTACATAATCTTCTCATCTGCAAACAACAGTTTCATTTCTTCCCTTTTAATCTGTATACCTTTAATTTCCTTTCCTATCTAGCATTAGCTAGAAATTCCAGTATAATATTGAAAAGGAGTATTAGAGGAGATATCTTTGCCTTGTACTTGATCTTTGTGGAAAGCTTTGTTTCTCAAAGTATGATGTTAGCTGTAAGCTGTATGTACATATTCTTTATCAAGTTAATGAAGTTCTCCTCTATTCCTAGTTTACTGAGAGCTCTTATCATGAATGGGTGTTGGATTTTGTCAAATGTTTCCTGCATCTACTGATACAATCATGTGATTTTTTTTTTTAGCCTATTAAACTGATGGATCATATTAACTGATTTTTGATTACTGAACCAGCTCTGCATACCTGGGATAAATCTCAATTATGTTGTATAATTCTTTCACACATTGTTGTATTCGATGTGCTAATATTTTTTGAAGATTTTTGCATCTATGCTCATGAGAGATTGATCTGTCATTTTCTGTTCTTGTAATGTCATTGTATGGTCTTTTAGTAGGGTATTGTTGATCTTATAGAATGAGTTAGAGGTATTTTCTGTTTCCATCCTCTGGAATATATTGTAGAGAATTGGTATAATTTCTTTTTTAAATTGGTATCATTTCTTTCTTAAATGTGAACCCATTTAGGCCTGATGATTTCTGTTTTGGAAGACTATTATTGATTCAATTTTAAAACATATGCAGGTTTATTCAGATAGTCTGCTGCTTCTAATGTGAGTTGTGGCAAATAATGTATTTCAAAGAATTATTCTATTTCATCTAGGTTATCAAATCTGTGGGCATAAAGTTCCTCACAAAAATTCCTTTATTATCCTTTTTAATGTCCATAGGATTTGTAGTAATGTCCCTTCTTCCATGTCTGATATTAGCAATTTAGGTTCTTTCTCTTTTATGTTAGCCTCTCTAAAGACTTACCAATTTTATTGATCTTTCCAAAGAGCCTGCTTTGGTTCAGTTTTATTGATTTCCTCTAATGATTTGTTTTTTTCAATGTCACTGACTGCTACTCCAATTCTTAATATTTCTTTTTTTCTGCTTAGACTTGGTCATCTTTTTCTAGTTTCCTAAATTAAAGCCTTATATTGTCGATTATACATTCATTACGCATTCATTACTACACATTTCCCTCTAAGCACAGCTTTCACTACACATCACAAATTTTGATAAGCTGTGTTTTCATTTTCATTTTGTTCAAAATATTTTTCAACTTCTTGAAATTTCTTCTTTGACCCACGTTATTTAGAAAGATGTTATTTAATCTTCACATGTATTTTAGGATTCTCCTGCTATCTTTCTGTTGCTGGTTTCTAGTTTAATTCCATTGTGTTCTCAGAAGAGACATTATTTGATTCAATTCTTTTGAATTTGTTAAGGTGTGTTTTATGGCCCCAGAATGTAGTCTCAGTAAATCTTCCTTGTGATTTTGAGAAAAATGTGTATTCTGCTCTTGGGTGAAATAGTCTGTGTATGTCAATTATACCCAGGTCATGAAGATGTTATTTAGTTCGACTTTGTCCTTACTCATTTTCTGCCTACTGGAGTTTGTTCCTTTTTACTGTTAACTTCTTGAGAAACTGCCAAACACTGTTCTAAAATGATCGCACTATTTTACATCTTTGCCAACAATATAAGAGAATTACAGCTTCTTCACATCCTCACCAACACTTGATATGTATTTCTAATTTTAGCCACTCTAACGTGTTGTGGTAGTATCTCACTGTTTTTGATTTGCATTTCCCTTCTACCTGCAATGATCCATGTCTTTTAATGCATTTTCCTAGCTCAGAGTTACAAGTATTAATATCTAGGTATTTCTAGAAATCAATCACTCAACCTGCAGGGCAGGCAACATCTATGCTTCTCAAAGCCATTCCAGCTATACCACTTAACTGAAAATCAGGCATATCTTTAATTATAAACCAGCCACAATTCCATTCTCATTTAACTTTCAGGTACCAATGCCCTTGATGCAGGTTAGTCATTTGTAGAGGAGACAGGGGACTTATTTATGAAGACTTCCAAAGGGATGTTAAAATCCTAGAAGATGAAGATACAGACTTAATAATGGTTACCGCTATCAAACATTCACCACATCTAAGGTGCTGTGCTGGATATTTTACATACATCATCATAATCTACTAAGGTAGGAACTGTAGTCCCCATTTTACAGATGAAAAAAATGGCTATCACAGATCTGACAAATTCATATCATTATGAATTAACAGAGAATGACAAGAGGTAAGGTGGGCATATCCAGGGATCCTGGAGGCCTAAGCCAGTGCTTCTCAAACTTGATCACCGCAGGATCTCATTGACATAGAGATTCTAATTCAGCAGTTTTGTTGAGGGAAGTGTGCAGATTCTGCCTTTCTAAAGAGCTCCCTAGTAATATAGAGTCTACTGGCCCCTTACCACAGTTTGAGCAGCAAGGGCTTGTCTTTACCTCCTCACAAGGTCTAGCCAGGTGGGGCCAGCATTGGTATGCTTGGATGCAGCCCACTGGGAGTAAAAAAAAAGGAAGCAGTACTGCTTCCTCCTCTTGAAAACTGATATAAAATAGCTGTAGAGTAGGAGCCATCTGGGTACCTGTTTGTCACTTAATATGTCAATAAGATAAATAGCTGTCCACCACCAGGGCCAGAGGCTGGAGCAGACGACAATCCAGAGAGAGAAAAATGGAAGAGAAATGACCCAGGCTCGGCTACACAATATTGTTTCTACGAGTGGGCCATTGTTACATAACAATACACACGAATCTTCCTCACATAGGAAAGAAGATAAACCTTTTAAAGGTGTGAATGAAGAAGGAAGCCCTGAGAATGGGATTATAAAATGGATGGTTGTTGAGATTTTAATAGCCAGGCTGATCTACAAATGTACATGGACAAGTGAAAAAGTTCTTAATCTTAGTGGAAAAAAAGAATAACAAGAGCGCCATGGTTTTACATATTCAAGGGGTAAGAGTTCAGCGAAGTATATTTTAAGTGTAACGCTAAGATAGTATAATGGTTTAAGTCAAGGAGAGAGACTATAACTTGCATTTAAAAATTACCCTTCAGAGGATAAACAGTAAGGTGGCTAGCTTTATGGCAGGAAGGCCAATTAACAGGCTATCGCTGTTGTTCTCAAAAAGTGATCCCCAAACCAGCAACATCAGGATCACTACAAACTGGTTAGAAATGCAATCTTTTTTGGACTATTTTTGGACTTACTGAATCAGAAGTCAGACATTTTAATGATTCTGATACATACTGAAGTTTGAGAACCACTGGGCTATGAAATGGTCCCAATAGGAAATGAAAAGTACTAAGGTAAAGGCAGCGAGGAAGGAGAGAAATACTTTCAGAGATATTTTGGAGATAAAAACCGGACTAGACTAATGACCTAGGAGACACCGAATGCTATCCTTAATATCTTTTACAGACTGGGTGAATGATACCATTGATAAAAATGTCCAACACTGGAAAAAGAACAGTTAGGTCAGGGGACTAGGATAGAAAATGAGCTAAGTTTCACCTATGACATGTTTGGGGAGCCTGTAGGACATCCACATAAAGATGTCCAGTGAGTGACTTAATAAATGGGACAGCTGCAGAGAAAAGATTGTGGGTGATTGTGGGTGAAATTCAGGAGTCACCAACATACGGGAGAGAGTAAACCACACTGCAGTATATAATATAGCCTCGAGTAGAGGTTTTCAACTTTTCTTCTGTTAGGACAGATGATGAATAGCGTTCATAAGAGACACACACCACACTTACACATATATGAACAAAAGTCATTGACCAAATAAAGCAAAGCATTCCCAATGCTGTTTTTATAGGTCGTACAAAAGCATTGTAATAGTAAATGATGAGTAAAATTATCTATTTGATAATCTCAAAACATAATTTTTTGAGGGAAAAAATATAGATGATTAATCTAACATAAAAACTATGTAGAACTGTATTTTAAAAATCAAATTTAGACCTCTATGAGTAATAAAAGAAAGCATATACTAATAAAGAAAAATAATTCATTTTATAATTAAATGTGTAGCACATAATATTTATATTTATTCATGATGTTAATATAAATAATATTGCATATGTCATTTGGCTGATCACATTGCCTTTGATTTGGAATTTGTAACTAGACTGTATTCTCATTTCTATGCTATGCAGAGACAGATGCATATGCATGCTTTCTTCACCTCCCTCAATCATTAAAAATGTATCCATGGGTAAAATCAAGGAAACAAACTATAAATAACAAACTATAAATCCCCAGCTTACAATATCTCAAAATTGCTGTAATTATCAATGACATATCAATAACCAGAGTTCACAGATATTTTCAGTGAATATAAAATAGGCCATGAATTATAAACAATTCACTTCCAGTTAACTCAAATTCCTCCTTTCCCCACACAAACAAGCACGCACTACTGAAACGCAAATGAGTTCCTTATAATGGTAACTCTGAGGTGAGTCAATTTAAAAAAGTAAATCATTTGCAAGTGCTTGTAAGTTAATGCTTTATGAGTAAGTGAGTGGTTTTGACACATGTCCTGATTGATTCTGACACTGTAATGTGTCATACCGCTGAGGTCAAAAAGTACTAGGCTAGTAAGAGGATTGTGGTGAGAGCACAGAAAAAGAACGTGGACAAAACTAGAGACCATCAGTCAATAGTCAATATTTGAACACATAGGACTAGGGGAGAAGTGATCAGGGAGGGAGGAGGAAAATAAAAATAAAAGGATGACACAGAAGCCAAGAGAAGTGAAAACGTGCAAGGAAGGAGTGGTCAACAGTGTCAATATCCTGTTGACAGAGTAAGTAAAATTAGAGGTGGGAATCATGGAGTCATTGACAACCACCGTTGGGCTGCACTGATCAGTGATTGGGAGCACAGGCTCCAGAGCCAAATTGTCTGCCATATAAGATCTTTGGAGCTTTTGCAATATTCATGACCCCTTTTGGAACTTAAATTCTAGTGAGAGTAGACAACAGAAAATACATGGCAGATAGATAAACAAGCAAGCAACACACAAGTGGATCTTTCAATGTCAGGAGAAATGCTATGAAACAAATAGATAAAACCTCCCGCCTTCAAGGAGCTTATGTTCTAGGAAGAGTTAAACAAAATATATGTAGATACAACATGAACTAGAAGTTAAGGCTAAATGGTTCTTGAGGGACATAATGAGGACACAGAAGTGCAGAAGATGGACGAACCATGTGTCTGAGCTGGGGTGGGGAGGCAAAGGGCTTTAGCCAAATCTTAAAGAAGGGATAGCAGTAGATACATACTGGGAAAGGAGAGAATTTCTGGGATGGATACATACTGGGAAAGGAGAGAATTTCTGAGATGGAGAAGTTCTGAGATGTACCTACCAGGGGTAGGGTACACTATGCATTCCCATTTGGCTGAAAGGGAGGGTTTAGGTAGAAAAACAGTGGCAGACAAGGGGGTAAATTAAATTGGGGTCAGAGGGTCAAAAACCTTGCATGGCAAACAAGGAAACTTACTATCCTCTGAAGGCAGCAGAGAAATATTTAAGGTTTTTGAAAAAAAAAAGAAAGTATTGAAAGATACCACTTTAAAAAGGGAAACATGCACTTAAAAAAGAGAGAGACATTACATTTTCAACACCCAAGAGCACTTTATACCAAAGCTTTGCCTCACTGAAAGCAGAAATTTTAGCACACACACTCTAAGAAAACTCTCGAAATCCATTTCACGTTGTCCTATAGAATCAACTGATTATGAACACTGTTTTATCAATAATTTTTCTAAAAAGATCGATGCACGGAGACTTAATTTGTTCCATTTTTTCTATTGCACCATTAATGCAATTTCCCTCCTGTCGTTCTATCACTATCTAGTAACCACAGAAGAGCTAAGAGAGGCACAGTTCTCACAGAACTTGGAGAGCCAGATTTAAAGTAATCCAAAAATGCCCCCCTTGTTTTCCAAAAAAAAATCCACATGATATAATACCATATCCACTGCAGAAGCCCTTGTTTGAGGAAAAGTTACACTTACATTTGTATTAGGAGGAGTTTTTTGGATATAGTTTTCATTAGTAAAGGCAAAAATCCACTCCCAGCAAAAAGGGTATTGAGGTGGGGGTGGGGAGTTCACATTATTCATGATGTTTGTTTTTGTCTGAAACAGTGAAGTTTATAGTCTGTCATGAAATTGATACTTACACGACATTAGACTTTCTTAGAAAGACGACAGGTAAAGACTCGAGATGACAGGTAAGTTGGAAACAACTTATATTTTACCTTCCCTTCTAACTAAACATTACAGCCACATGAACAACTCCATTAAATACTTTTCTGTTACATAAGGCCTTGACTATGCCACTCTAAATTATTTCTCCCTATCTAGGAGGATTGCAGTCTTCCAAGAACTATTCACGAGTGTGATTATTATACTTTTCTTCAACTGCTGTGCATTTCAGCAGCTTTCCTTTCAACCAGGGTACAGCAAAAAATATCTTTGGGCTAACAATGATTGGACGTATAAGTCAACGAAGTCCTCTCCTACATCTATCTCAATTTTTAGTTCTAAACAGAGACTGCATAACTGTTGACAGCTGCTCGGACAATCAATCACTGCAGATTTTCTCACAAAGTCCCACTTTCAATTAGCCCTAAATCATAGCTCCTATAAAGCATATCCTACACTTGTTAAAACCATTTTTTCCAATAAGGTTACCATAATACGTATAGAATCTGGGAATTAGAGGAGCCTTTCTGAAGCCAGCTAGTTTAGCCAACTGGTTTATCTACGGTCAATATTACAAAGCAGGTGTAATTATGCAAATCTAAAAATGTTCTGAAATGGATTTTTTCCATCCCATGACTGCAAATTCCCTCCCTTAATTCGAGATGGAAAATGGCCTCTATTGGGCACCATATTCAACACTGTGTGTTAAGTAATACTTCTCTCAATCTGAAAAGTGCAACAATGAGGTAGGTGTTATTCCCATTGCATTATAATTAAGGAAAGTGGTATGCCAGGAGGATTAATAATTCCTGTTAAGTCAGTAGAAGATTCGAACTCAAGTCTCTTCCATCTAAACTTGTGTTCTTTCTCCTACATCATGCTACTTTTCTTTGGTGCTGTTTTGTCTCCATGTGTCCCCTCCCCATCCCGTTCCCTCTCCCATCACTAGGAAGGGAATGAAGAGTCTCACACAAAATCGCAATCACTATGACAGACTTTCAGGCATCTAAGAGATGAACTGACAATTATACATAACTAAAAATACCCACAAACAAATTTCCAAGATTATTGGTTAAATGCATGCACTTACATCACCTCCTTCTTGAAATCCAATGAAGTTCTATTTAAGTTTTTGAGTTTTTAAAACTGTATACCTAGAAGAGCAATGAGAACGTTAGGAGAGCAAAATTTAGGAAGCAGGAAAGCAGATGAAGGAGTGATGACTGACTTTTCAGATTTGAGAAGCTGAATCCCACTCAGTGAGAAAAGCCAAGAAATAATTTATTTTGCATCACAGAACCCAAAAGGCTCAGGAATTAGCAGCAGCAGCAGGTCAAGGTGGGTGGAAGCTCTCCTTAAAGTAGGTAGAAACCCAGATGGTCTTCTCTATCATTCTGTTACATGACTGCCCCTCCACCAATTTAGGAGAACATGGGACATTTATGCTCTATACTGAGGAACACCATTCACAACTGAGTGCATGTTCAATACTGAATTCAGGGGAAATTAGTGAAAATTTATAGAGCAAACGGAAGGCTGAAATCTGTACTTAGTTTTCCTAGGCAAGAGCTTTGAAAATTATTTTCTAAGGAAACCAACTAAAAAAAAAATAAAGATACTGACAATCAAATGCTTACCAAAAGAATGGCCCAGATCACCTTATATTGAATTCCACTGTCAAACACCATATCCCCACTTGCACAGAACTTTCGATTAGTGTCTTTTTATCCAGCTCTTAAGTGGGAGTGAAGAATCAGGTTCAAACACGTGGGGGGAAGCTTCTATCATAAATGACAGAAGCCAAGGCAAATCGATAAACAGAAGAAATGGGGAAGATATAAAGACTCCATCAAGAGAAGAAAACTTCAAATAAACCATCATTAATGTCTTCAGAGAAAAAAGACTGCTGCATTCATGCAACAAAAACAATATGCTATGAAAAAACATAGAGGGGTACCTGGGTGGCTCAGTCGGTTAAACGTCTACCCTCGGCTCAGGTCATGATCGCAGGTCCTGGGATTGAGCCCCAGGTCAGGCTTCTTCCTCACCAGGGAGCCTGCTTCTCCCTCTCCCTTTCCCTCTGCCTGCTGCTCCACCTGCTTTTGCTGTCAAATACATAAATAAAATCTTAAACACACACACACACACACACACACACACAGAAAAAGTGGTCTTGGAGTACAAAAAGGACAGCAGAAATGAAAAGCTCAGCAGAAGGGTGGAAGACAAAGTAGTAGAAATCCTCAGACATCCGATGAAAACAATAAATACATGGAAATAGGAAAGAAAGTAAGAAAACTGGACAACTAAGGAGTCCAGCAGCAAAACAGGAGAGCCAGAAAGAGGGGACCAAAGAAATAGGGGCAACAGTGTGGGACAAGTCATCAAAGACAATTCAAGGACACTTGAAAGCTAAGAGTATTGTATTGAAAAGGTCCACTGAGTGTCCAGCAGAACGAAGAAAAACTGTACCCCTGTCATCATGAAATGTAAAACAGGATTTCAAAACAAAGGATAAAAAATCAGAAAGGCATTGGATTTCTCACATTCCATAACAGAACCTAGAAGACAACAGAGCAATCCCCCTAGAATTCTGAGGCAAAAAAATTTTACAACCTATAATACAATGCCTTTTCAAATTATCAGGCAAAGATGAGAGGTATACTACACATATATCTTTTGCTTATTATATGCCAGACAATTTTCCAAGCAATTTTTAAAGTATCAACTCTTTTAACAACAACAAGACAATTTTTAGAGAATCAAGGTCTCAGAAGGTTTTCTCCCATGTACCTTTTTTCATGTAATTTATGGAAAATGTGTTCCATCAAGCCAGAAAAGAGTGTGCAAGATTAACAGGAACCAAGAAAGAGTGTGCATGATTAACAGGAACAGGAGCTACCGTCCCAGGGAGATGCAAAGGGGATCCTCCAGAATCATGGTGAAGAGAGATTCCCAGGACATGAGCTATGTGACCAGCCTAGAAATCAACCAACCTTTGGGGGAAATTTATTCAAGAACACGAAAGTGTTAATGTCTTTAGGAGTATTTATACAACTGGTAAGAGTTTGGGAATAAATTATGATAAATCCATAATATATTGTGCTATAAAATCTACGAACTTGGGTGCGTGGGTGGCTCACTTGGTTAAGTGTCTGCCTTTAGCTCAGGTCTTGATCCCAGAATCCTGGGATCAAGGCCAGCATCGGGTTCCCTGCTCAGTGAGGAGTCTGCTTGTCCCTCTCCCTGCAGCTCTCCCTGCTTGTGCTCTCTGTCAAATAAATAAATAAAAATCATTTTTTTTTTAAATAAATAAAAATCTTAAAAAATAAATCTATGAACGCAATGATTGTTAATGACAGGGGAACAAAGATCTGTGCAAGAAAGGAAACCAAGTATACTTGTTAATTCATTCATCAGTAGCTTGCACATAGTCATCGTAACATGAACACAGAATACTAATCTAACAAAAAGATATGTGGAGAGGTGTAATTAAGACAGCCAAATCCCCATGTTATATGGTGGGAAGTCAATAAAAAACATCAAAATTGGAAGTATGAAGAAGTAGCAAAGAAACATGCTATTTAGAGATATGGATGAAAACACCAAAAGAATCTGTTAAAAGTACTGAAAGTGGTTGCGCCTCTAAGGATAGGAAATGGGGAAATTTTTCAAGGGGATTAATCATCTTTATAAAGCCTTCTAGAACCATTTGACTTTTTAAGCTACATGTATGTATAAATTCACAGAAATACAAATTAACTTTTGAATGTCCATTAATAGATTTTTTTCATTGAAGGCAGCAAAGTATGAGAGTTAAAAGTTAGCAGACTGCTTAGGTTGTAATCCTAGCTCTTTCGTTTGTAACTATTTGACCTTGGGAAAATTGCTTTAAAAAAAAAAAAAATCTCTGCCTCAGTTTCCTATTTCATAAATGAGGGTTATAATACTTTCCTCAAAGAGTTTTTTGAGGATTAAATACATGCAATTTGAACAGTGTCTAGTTCAATGCATGTTTATAATCATTTTTATTCGTGCAAATACAATATTTGAGGGTATTCTATATCAGTCTAAATAATCAAAGGAATAAAACTAAAACAGCATGTCATTTCATTTCATTCCAATTCCATATTACACTTATTGGCCCAAAACTAAAATTTAAAAAATTTGAAGAACCAGTGAACTATAAATTCTAAGTAGCAAGTGATTTATTAGGCAACCTTTTGATAACTAAAAATAGTTGATTAGTATGGTCACTTCTTCAATGCCTATTCAATAAGGTACAGAGGTTCTTTAATATTACTTAAAGTGGATTAATATCCACTTAAAGAATATTTATAGCCCTTAATATTCTAACCTTTCTCTACTTAGCAATTTGAGAAACTGATGGAAAGTATTAATATGTCTTCTAGGGGAAAATGAATTAACTTTCATTTATAGTTCTCCCTTTACCAAAAAGAAATTATTTTAAAAGCTGTCTTCCTATTTTCTGAGCATTGACTAATCTTTTAGTATTTTTAGGGCCAATATACATGTGAGTTAAAATTCATTCATCTAAAGTATGTTGAGAAAAAGGGAAAGGATCCTCACAATAGCCCTCAAGACAGAATATCATTTTCCCTCATGTAGATGAGGACTCTATCTGCTGCATATTTATTAATCCGTTGGCTTACCAGCCAGAAGACAGACAATTCTCCAGCAACTTAAAATGCTTCTCTTCACTGAGTTGCAGTTTAGTATGAGATGTCAAAGTATGAGAATGTGCATACAGAAGTGGTCAACTGAAGGTGAATGTTTTACATGGTTTTTGTCCCCAACTGCCAGAGACAGTGTTAAAAATGAAATACACATTAAAAAAAAATTGAAATACACATAAAAAACCCCAATCCAATTTAAAAAATGGGCAGACACCTGAATAGATATTTATCCAAAGAAGACATACAGATGGTCAGTAGCACAGGAGAAGATGCCCGACATCACTCATCATCGGAGAAATGCAAATCAAACCCACAGTGAGAAATCATCTCACATCTGTCAGAATGGCTAGTACCGAAAAGAAGAGAAATAACAAGTGTTAGCGAGGATGTGGAGGAAAGGGAACTCTTGTGCACTGTTGGGGGGAAGGTAAACTGGTGCAATCACTGTGGAAAACAGTACAGAAGTTCCTCAAAAACTTAAAAATAGGACTATCACACAGTCCAGCAATTCCACTTCTGGGTATTTACCTGAAGAAAACAAAAACGTAACTCAAAAAGATACATGCATCTCTAAGTTCACTTAAGTATTATATAAAAGCCAAGATATGGAAGCAAACTAAGTGTCCATCAACAGATGAATAAAGAAGACACACACACACAAATGGAATACGTGTGTATTCCATAAAAAAAAAAAAAATGATGAAATCTTGCCATTTGTGACAACACAGATGGACCTGGGGGGGTAGCATGCTAAGTGAAATGAGTCAGAGAAAGACAAATACTAAATGATTCACTTACATGTGTTAGGTTTAAAAAAAAAATGAACAAAATAGAAACAGAATCATTAACACAGAGAACAAACTAGCATTTGTCAGAGAGGAGAGGTGTAGGGGTATGGGCAAAACAGATGAAGGGGATTAAAAAGTAAAAACTTCCAGTTATAAAACAAGTCAAAGGGATGTGAAGGACAGTATAGGGAATACAGTCAATAATATTGCGATAACTTTGTATGGGGACAGATTGGTAATTAAACTTACCATGCTTTCATAATGTGTATAAATGTTAAATGACTACTTATGCGCTGGAAACTAATATAATGTATTTCAGCTATACTTTGATTTTAAAAAACTGAAATACGTCAGAATGCTCCAAGTAGTCATGAGCCATATTTGAATATCCATGGTGCCAGCCACATACTCCTGGGTTCCTCCAGCTGTATAAAGGGACCCCAAATGAAGACATTCTCATGATACTGAAGCAGCCTCATGGACAGTAATCTGTTTCCTGAGGCAGCCTACAATACTACTTGTCAAATCTAATTACAAGCAAAAGAACAGAAATCTACCACTTGTCTAGTACCTTGTTAACATGTCCCCAGTGAGCCAATGTGAAATGAATGGAACAGAGTAGTCCACTTGAGAAAAACAAAACAAAACAGGGAGACATTGTCAATGGTGCTCATCGAGGTCTGCATGTCAGAAAGAATACTGTGGGAGAACTAAGTATTTCCAGATGAATACATAACATGCCAGGTTTGCTAAAATTAAATTTAGTCACAGGTGATAGTGTTTTCTAATATTTGCAGACTACTTGGGTACTGCTTGCGAAAAATATTTTGGGAAATTGTATGTCAGCTCTTAATCTATATAAAGTGTATGGAGAGAAGTATTAGGTCATGCATCTGAAAATTAAGAAGAGCATTTTACGTTCATCTCATGTGAAGAAATACTAGTTTCTCATCTACAGCATTTAACTCAATCATGGCAGTTGTCCGAGTGTATCAAAAAAAAAAGTTCCAGTCACAGTGGAGTAATATTTGTACATTTACTATTATGGGCATAGCAGGGGGTATAAGCAATTTGAAAAGAGGGAGAGAGGAAAGAAGGAAGGAAACGTTGGAAGAAATATTGTAGATCATAGGTGATTCCTTTTGCCAGTCACTTTCACTTCAAAAGAGTTTCTGCCATAAAATGAGAGTTTAAGATGAAGGATGGAAATCGGTTATTGCCTAAAGCAATCTCCATTATTCCTTTATGCCTCTAAACACATTGGTATTTTACTGAATGTAGTTTTAATGTTGAAAGACATAATATTTATATCTGGTTGTCTTCATTATGGCTCCAAAGCACAATACCTTCATCTGGTACTTGACTACAGAAACCTCAATCTCTTCCGATTCTGCAGGAAAACCTGGCTGCATTGGACTCACTGAATGTAACAGCTCTTCTTTCTGCCATCTTGTCCATCTCGATAAATAGCTCTTCCCTTTTGGCTCTCACCGAAAGCCTTGGGAGTATCATTCTTGACACCTCCTTGTCTCTCATACATTCAATCCATCGATACATCCTTTTGGATCTAACTTCAAAATATTGCCCAGATTAAGCCCTTTCAACAACTCCAGTGCTACAACCATAGCCCATCATCATCTCACATGAACTATTGCAATATGCTCCTATCTGGTCTCCCTGTTTCCACTTTTGCCTCCTGGTGGTCTAAAAAGCTCATAGAAGCAGAAGTAATCCTTTTAAAAAGACAAATCTAATCACATCACTACCCTTTTTAGAAAAACACTAATGACTTTCCCTTATACGTAGAATAAAATCCAAAGCACTATCTTACCAAAACTTGCAAGTGCCTGGTAATCTGGCCCTCAATCCTCTAAATGTATCTGGTGTTATTCTTCTTGATCACTTGTTCCAGCCACCGGGGTTTACTCACAGTTCCTTCTGTACCTCCGCCCTCCGGGATTTCACACTATCTGTTCCCTCTGCCTGGAACAGTCTTCTCAGATACCTGTGTGACTTGTCTCCCCAGTAGTTCAACTCTTTCTCAGATATCGCTATCAGTTTATATAAAAGAACATCCTCCTTCTATTCTTCACCCTAGTTTCTTATCTTGCTTTATTTTTTTCTTCTTAGTTCCCAACACTAAATTGAAAACAGATCATATATACTTATTTGCTTATTTGTACTGCCTAACTCTCCAGCTTCAGGGAATCTGCTTAGTTTCCTGCTATACCCATCATTACCTAGAACAAATTCTATCACTCAGTAAGGATCTGTTGACTAAATGAACCGAGAAACTATACTGAGCTACACTTCATAAGAGATTTAAAGGATTGAAGGTAATTCTGATCATACATAAATCACATCACAGAATTTATTGCCTACATATGGCTCCACTCTAAAGCACAAACTTTCTCATTTGATCTCTGCACAACCTATGAGGTAATGAAATTGATTCACAAAGGGGAATTGTGATGGTTAATTTTATATGTCAACTTAACTGGACCAGGAGGAGCCCGGATATATGGTCAAACATTATTCTGGTATTTCTGTGAGGATGTGTTCGGTTGATATTAATGTTTGAATCAATAGATTGCATAAAGCAGATCGCAGGCCATAATGTGAGTGGGCCTTGTCTGATCAGGTAAAGACCTGTATAAAACAAAAGGCTGACCCTCCCTCAAATAAGAGGGAATTCTCCTAACAACCTTCACACTGGAACATTGGTTTTTCCTGACAGATGACTTTCAAATTAAGACATCATTGGCTCTTCCTGATTCTACCTGATTTGAGCCTTTGGGCTTCAATCAGGGGATTGTTTCCACAAATTTTGGACACGGCCAGCCCCTATAATCATGTGAGCCAATTCCTTATAATAAATCTCTTTTTAAACGCGTGTGTGTGTGTGTGTGTGTCCCCTACTGGTTCTCTGGAGAACTCTAATACGGTAAGGAAATTTACCTAGAGCACATTGCCAATAAACTACAGAAAAAGAAATTCAACGAAGTTCTGTTTCCAAAGTCTACACCTTAATAAACATCACTCATGGGATATAATAAAGAAACAAATATAATAAAGACACAATAAAGAAACAAAGAAAGAAAGAAATTTCATTCTTCCCCTGACTCTAAAGATTTTTCCCTTGTTACTGGATGAACTCTTTGTCGAGTCCCATAACTTTTTCCCTTACTCTTAGATAAGAAAAAGTCCTGTGAACAACTGTCCAGCACCAGAAATTAATGTATACTCCCAAACTGCTTCAACGTCTAGTCACTGCTGTGGTCTGCTGTGGTTGGCACTTACTGTGGGAGAAAGGAACATATTCCCTTCTCTTTCCCCACCTATGCATCTCCCTTTTCCCCAGGTGGCTATTTTTCTGTTCTCCTGTGAGGATCAGGTTGACAGATGATACTAAGAGAAGAGGGCAGGTATTTGATGACAGATGTAGTTACCACTTAAAGTAATCTCCAGTGGCCTATGTAGAGTTATGGACTCTCTCAAGGGTACTCTTCTCCTACCACTGCCATGGAGGGAACTGTCTTTCACTGGCCAGTATAGGTTCAACTCCTAACTCTCTTCTAATCCCCTTTCACTCTCACTATTCCATTGCCACTTCTTTGCAACTTTCTTAGCAAAGAAACTTAAAATGGCTCCAGTCTAGCACACTGGCCATGGGGAGACACTCATGCCCCTTCCAGCTCCTTTTCAAAGAGTGCTGTTACTTCCCATCACAGCTACAAGGTCACATTTGCTTCAACTCCAAAGCAGTTCACCAGCTTATCTTTTCAATACTTAGGTTTCCTGGGGTGGGACTGAGATTCCAGTTCATGGTGTAACCAAACTTCAGAACACACATATCAGGCCCTCCGAGTGATCTAATAATGGGGCTCCCAGGCTTGATAAAAAAAAAAAAAAAACAAAAAAAAAAACAAAAAACGTGCAAGCACATCTGGAAGTAAAGAGGCTCACAGGACAGATTTCTCAATTAAAAAAAATTCTCCTTAATAAATCCTAACCACACTCCCTTAAACTTTCCATATCCTTGAAGTAGGGGAGGAATTCAGAAGTCCCAAAACTGACTCTAAAATATCTACACAGAAGTATCCATTTAGTGGTCTGGCATCTCACTTTGAAATTGTACACTGACTGTGTATCTTGGGGCCACACTGGAAAATGAAGAGTCCCATTCTAACATCTTGTAGTATATACTCTTGGTCCCTCCCCCACATCTCCTTGGGCCTTAGCATTTTATCACATACCTGTTCGATTTCCTACTTCCAGTATCTGTATCTCTGAGCCTGAGAGGAAGCTGGCGGTAGATGGGTGCTGGAAATTAATTTTTCCCGGAGCAGCCATCCACCAATGACTCGCCCGCTGGATGAGATAAACCTAGAGGACAGTGCCCCATTGGGAATGAGCTCCTTTGCCCACGACTGTAACTCAGGTCTCTTAAATGAAGCACCCAAGAGTAGCAATCTTCCCTTTCCTGTCTGACTTTCCCAATCCCCTACCAGTGTTTCCTGGGCTTGCCTCCTAAATAAAAACCCAAGAACTCAAATCTTTTTCTCATAGTCTGTTCCTGGGAAAACCCAAACTCAGATACCCTTACACTCTTAATCACCCTGCTACTTTATCATTGTTTTGACACACCAGGCCCCTCCCTCCAAGTTTGCATCCACCGCCCAGAGTCAGAGCCTTCAGGCAAGGTCACTGATGAGAGCTGTCAGCTACTCACTGGGATGGCCACAGGTTCCACAGTCTAGCAAAGAGAGCACTTTTAGGTCACTGACAGTTTGATAGCATGAATACACCTGATCCCAGGGAGCCGGGCTGAGACCTGCTCTCTACTTCAGGCTGACCAAGCAGTCCAAGCATGGCGATGCTTTACACTGATCATGACCTCGAGAGGCCAAAGTGAAGAGTGATGTCGCCTTTGAAAGAAAGCTGCCAATGTTAGTAGATCTGACAGTGTATCTGTCTTCCAGATCTTAGCTGTCACTAAGCAGGGCAACCCAGGGGGATGCATTTTCTCCCCACCTTCAGACTCAGATCAGTACCTCTTCACTTCTGTTAACTTATATAACATGGAAGTAAATTCACCCAATGCAGCATTAACGCGTTCAAACCAAGTCATACCAGTTTGTACCTATCTCTGGTTTTCAGCAAAAGCTAGTATGGAATTATACAGATACTGTTCAGTAGAGGTAAAAACTGTATGTCACGAGTACGAAGTGAGGGAACCTTGGAAAATAAATGCCATAAACATAAATGGGTAATATGGGGCATCCATTAAGTGCTCTTTATGTACTGAACACCGCACTAGGCCACAGACATAAGAAAGAAAATAGCTCTGTCTGCCTTTGAGGGAATCACAGCATGATATGAAGACAGCTCCATAAAGAGAAGCTATAATGAACGTGCTAAGTGTTGGTACGGACTTAAGAATTTCTTGGGGTGCCTGGGTGGCTCAGTGGGTTAAAGCCTCTGCCTTCAGCTCAGGTCATGATCTCAGGGTCCTGGGATCAAGCCCCGCATTGGGCTCTCTGCTCAGCGGGGAGCCTGCTTCCCCCTCTCTCTCTGCCTACTTGTGATCTCTCTCTCTCTGTCAAATAAATAAATAAAATCTTAAAAAAAAAAAAAGAATTTCTTGCAATGGGAGCAGAAAGGAAGGAGTATGTTTGAGTGATATGGGAATTGGGAAAGTCCTCAGTGAGAAGGTAAAGCTGAGCCGATTCTTAAGAGAGGAGGGAAATTTTTCTCAACAGTTAAAACCTAGAGAACATTCCAAGCAGAAATAACAGCTGTACAAAAGCATAAAAGAGAGTATGGGGTGATTCCCATTAGAAGTGGATGTAACAAGGGTCAATAAGGAATCCGAACAGGTAAGCACAGCAAATAAAACCTTTTACGAAAGAATTGGGTATGTTTTAAATTTCATTTTGCTAGCATATTTTCGTAAACATATTTAAAAGGAGAATATAATCTGCAATCAGGCAACACAATAATCAGATTGTTTCAGGAAACAAGAGGGCAGAGGGAACGTAGATTGATTACTACACAAATGGATGAGAGACAACTTCTTTAACAAAACATCTTCCCTTCCCGTTTCCCACCTACACTGAGCTTGTTTCCTCCTCCCACCCCAGATGTTTGCCTGGCCGTAATCTTGTCAAATTGCAATCCAATTCTCCCTCCCAATCTATTTTGGAAAGGGCATTTTACTAAGAAACCTTGAGGTTAGTTGTTAGCTCTGTAGTAGATGATCCAAGCAGAAAAGCCTATTTGCCTTACAATATTTTCTGGGGGATTCCTAAGGAGAGCTGCTCTCTTTTTCAACCACTAAAAAAAACAAGGCAATTACTTTTCCTGGGAAATAAAGTCTGAAGAGCACAGGTTATCAGCCAACTTAATGAAGTCGAGATGTCAGATTTAGAAGTTTAGTTTCTGTGGAAAGATACGATAAACCCCTGCCAACCACAGTGGCAAAAATATGACATCCCAAACCATTGTTCCAAAACCAATCCACCCACTGTTAAGGATGCTCTCACTAGGCTCCATTAAAGGCCTCAAGACCACCCATGGGGCCTTTATGCTCTTTGCTCTTCATTTGGAGATTGCACTTCCCTCTGTAAATTAGCTCATCCCCGTGGAGGATGTCTGTCATTTCAGATCATGACCATTCTCTTGCACTCCCTCCCAAGTCAGAGAAAGGTGAAGTAATGTGCTTCTGGAAAGCAATGTGGCAAGTGTCCGAAGGCTACGAGGCCTGCTCAGCAGCTGTCAGACATCCCTGAGCCACACGCAGTCACACTGCATCCCCCCCAGTGGCCATCTCAGAACAGCTGGGCTCTTGCAGAAATGGCTGTGAAATGTACTGTGAAAAGAAGGGACACAGTGAAACTCCACTTAATGGCAAAGCAGCAGTTTACCAACCAGGCAACACGTTTCAGCTTGCTTGTCTTTTCATCAGTGATCACCAGTGTGTCTGCCACCTTTACAGCCAAGGAGCTAGCAACAGACCCAAGCTTGTCCAGACACTACTGGAAATGGCTGGAGGGCAAAGATGGATATCAGGGCAGTTCAAAAGACTTCGGCTCCCGGCTCCCGTGGTAATGTGCTTGTTCTCCTGCTATCTAAATTTTAAGCTCCCTTTTCACTCACCCCATTCCCTCCAGGCCAAGTCCTCTTTCTACAAACTAAGCAAGCATTACTTTAACATTCACCTTACTCAAGATGCTTAATTTATGCATTTGTTTGCTGGGCACTAAATTTTTTTAAGCCAGCTATTAATTCATTCTGATGGTGCAATTTCCATAACGTAATTCCTTGGGTAGCAAGAAAATGGCTTTTTTTTTTTTCCATTGTTACATTTTCTCCAGGTACCATTATGAGTGTTCCATTTAGTCTTGCAATTAGTCTTATATTTAACGTAGGCTGACTTCACAGAGACACATTTATCACTTTCGTTGCCTAATGCTATGAAAAATTCTTGGCATAGACCTGTGGCGTACAATTCTCGTGCAACTTTGGTAGTTGAACAACCAAGCATATGAAGGGGGAGTCGCTCCATACACATTATGCTCTTTCTTGCAACTGGTCCACATTGTTCCATTTACACAGACATCTTTCTCTTTTCCCCACGCCAACTCCCTCTGCAAACCTCAGACCTCTGTTAAGTCATCCTCATTTGTTAGCTTAAAAATAACTTGTTCAAACCTTCCCAGGCCTCCAAACTAAGACTGAGATTTTGTTTTGACCACTACATCCCTGATTTTAACAATGTGACATATTCTTGGATGACCAAGTAGTAGAAGGTGAATTAGAAGATGACCACATGTTCTGTCACAGTTTGTCTAAAAGGGTACTATCTTACCAGTGAAATCATTAATGAGCTCCCTCTTTCACCCTCAAAAATGTCACAAAGCAGGTGTTATAGTACACAATCGCCTTTATAATCAAATGTCAGAAGAAAAGTATATTCTGTATTCAAAGAATCTGCATTGAAGTCTGAGCTCTAGTATGTCTTTGTTGTGCAGCCTTGAGCAAGTTACTTCCCTTGTTTAAACTCAGTTTCAGGGGCGCCTGGGTGGCTCAGCCATTAAGCGGCTGCCTTCGGCTCAGGTCGTGATTCCAGGGTCCTGGGATCGAGCCCTGCATCGGGTTAGCGGGGAGCCTGCTTCCCCCTCTCCCATGCCCCAAGCTTGTGTTCCCTCTCTCACTGTGTCTCTCTCTGTCAAACAAATAAATAAAATCTTTAAAAAAAATTTAAAAATAAATAAATAAACTCAGTTTCATCATCTACAAAGTAGGATCTAAGACAGTATCTCCCTCAAGGATTACCTGGGAAATAAAAGAGTGAAAATTACTTTGATAACAGGCAAATTGCTATGCAAATCATGGTTATCAACTCTATCACTATAGCCATATGTATATATGTATATCTATATATATGGTTGTATACTGAAATAGTTGTGAAACAAAGTCTAGGAAGATATCAAAGAATAATGAAAAAATTTCCCAGAATTAAAAACTTGGGTTCTTAGCCTCATTCTGTTATTAAAAGATTATAAGCAAGTCCTTTCCCCAGAACATCCTGACTTATAAATAGAAGAAAAAATCCCTATGGGTGCTTCCAGCTCTAAAATGCCTTGATTATCCATCAGTGAGTATCTCATACCATTTCTAGATTAATCCTGACCCAAAGAGATGTTTACTTAAAATGTGGTCTTTTTTTAAAGGATTTATTTTAGAGAGAGAGTGCATATGTGAGCGGGGGGAGGGGCCAAGGGCTAGGGAAGCAGACCTCTCGCTGACCGTGGAGCCCCATGTGGGGCTTGATCTCACCACCCTGAGACCATGACCTGAGCTGAAGTTAGGAGTCACAGGCTTAACCGACTGAGCCACCCAGGCACACCTAAAATGATGTGATTTTTATAAATTTACTCAGATGTCAATACTTCTGAGCACAGATTAGGATATTCCACCTGTTAGCAGTTGCACACTCCAAGTTCAAGAACTATTCAGTTGGTGAAATTACTGATCAAGAGGTAGGTGCTGAGAAGCCGTGGAACGCAAAACTACATTTAAGTGATCAATAGCTGCCTTCAAAAAGATGAACATCTAAAACTCCAGGCTTTCACATCGTTCTTCCTACCCTCTGACTTATTTCAAGTGTTTCCCTTCTTTTGGCAGCTCTACTGGCAGCCTGAACATATAAAAGCAAAATCTCAAACCATACCTATTTTTTCAAGAAATGAGAAGCTTCTATTTAAGCTCCATTTCTGATTAATTCCTAATTGTCCACTAACTACAGAAGAAGCAGTTGACCACTTTTGAATAACTTTAATATGGGATATCAACATATACCTGGGTGCATTTTGAAGTTCAATCTGATACCCTAAAAAATGTAACATGCCACTAAGTTTTCAAATGGAAACAGCTTTCCTCAGTGGCATGAGATATGGGGGAAAAAAATTGCTGCCTGGTTACAGGATATGTCAGGGATAAGTGGTCACAAACTTACCTCCCCCTTTTACTCCACAGATCAACCCCAAGCTAAGATAGAAGGCGTACATGTTCTCCAGATCAGTATTAGGGCAGTAAAACTGATTGGATTCCACAAATCTTATTCAGTGTTTCTTCCTTGGTCATGTTCTGAAGGTTCCTCTACTTAACTGAGATCTCTTACCAGAGAAAAGAGATTAGACTTTGAAGTCAGCTAGACTTGGGTTCAAATCCTACTTTTGCCATTTGCTAACAGTGTGATTAAGTTGGTAACCTAGGTCTCTGCCGTCTTATTTGTAAAAAGGATAATACGTGTCTTTCGGGGATTTGATAAGGATTAAAGGGAAGTGTGTGTGTAAACATCTGGACAGAGCCTTACACTTAAATACACTATACATAATCATTAGTGTTTGTCCATGTGCATTCAATAAACACAGCCCTGTTCACAAGTCCTATGCTTGTCCTTGATCCTTTGATATATGGAAGCCTTATCCTTGAACTTGTTCCTGAACAACATCCTAGTGTCTAGAAACCAAATACCCAAAATAGGCCATCTTAAAGCCCAAAATCTACTTGGGATCCATCCCATCACCTGGAATCTCCCTGTCTTAGTCCATTCAGGCTACCATTGCAAAATACTGCAGGCTGGGTGACTTAAAAACAACATTTACTTCTCGTAGTTCTGGAGACTTGCAAATACTAGAATAACGTGCCATACTGTCATACCCTTCCTGATTCAGAGCCAGCCTCTCCTTACTGTGTCCTCGCAGGGTGGAAGCAGCTAGGGATTTTTCTGGAGCCTCTTTTATAAGGCTTTAATCCTGTTCATGAGGCCTCCATGCTAATTCCATCACCTTTGGTGTGTATGTTTCCAACATATAAATTTGAAGGGGACACGAACATTCAGACCACAGCACTCCCTCATACCACTGCCGTAAGTTTGCCTAGACTATGATGGCTAACCCGGGGATTGCCCATCAGAACAGACATCAACTGGTGGCACTGGGAGTCTTTCCTATTTCCTTACCCTCTGATCGTCTGCCAATTCTCCCTAGTGGGTGGATTTAGTGCTGCCCTTTCCCATAAAAGTCGTCAGTCCCTGCTCCTCCTGGTGCTAGTAGGTTATTGATACCGAAGTGTCTCTAATTCTATATGCTAAAGACTTGGCTAAGGAAAAATAGGTTTGTTAATAATGTATAGGTTATATATTTATATGCTTTCTTTTCATGCTACCAAAGGACAACTGCAAGTTGGTTCTAAGCATTCTCAATTGTATATTTGCATGATGCTCTGTGTAAATATACTCTGATGGTTTTAAGAGACTCTTCTGTATTTGGGGAATTATCCCAACTCCTCCTTTTAGTTCAGAAATTCTATCAATATTCTCTGTGTGCATGACCCATACCCTAACACTCTCCATCATATACTGTATTACAGGTATCTTAAAAAAAAAAAAAGACAGACCTACATTATTTAAGAGTATGCTCGGCAGTAATTAAACAGATCTAAATAATGATCTTCTTCCTGGTGTTTTCATGCTTAATGCCTCAGTGCATCTCATAATCCTCCATTTATTAGGTCCATTAATGCTCCAGATATGTAGACATTTACATCTGAACCAGACTTCACATTCTTCAGTTAAGGATGCAAAACTGAAGACCAAAAAGGAAAGGAAAATGGCCCAAGAATATAGTGTGGATTAGTGGCCAGGCTAGGACCAAAATCCAGCCCATAGAGTTTGCAAATCTTGGAGCTTTCTGATCAGAGTGCCAGGGAGAGGATACTGTGTGCTGAGCGATGATCCCCCTCAGCCCAGCCAGGTGAGCTCCAGCAATGAGCAGCCTCGTCTATTTATACCCCCGTGCCTACCACATATTATCATCTCTATGCATATCATGATATAAAAGATGAGGAGTTACTGTTTTTACTCCTTTCCCCCCATACCTATAAGCTGTAATGTCAAAAACAGAGTGTTTTGCTCAAGATAATACAACTTATGGAATGATCTGAGTAAGAGTCCTTGGTTTAATCTTACCCAAAGGGTAACACTTTTGAGTTTATTTGTGCCTTAATTCATATCAGCCAGAGACAAAATATGACAACTTTCCTCTACCAATCTGGGTGATGAGGCTATAGGCCTTCAAATCCAGCTGGCGGCTGATAAGGAATCAAAATAGCACCAAGCTAAAGAAGAGGGAAACGATATTTTTAATTTCAAAAGCCAGGGGCAACGAAGAACCCTGCAGGTTCTGAAAATGGTGTGAATGATCCAAAGTGGTGACTGTTTTACTGACCTGAACTGAAAGCCTCCAGAATAGAGAGGAGAAAAGCTCTATAAACCCCACATATGTGTTTATACGATAATTAACATTTTTGGTGAATAAGAAAAAACTCATTCGAAAATACTGAGGTTGATAATTTGGCCATGCCTGAGGGAAAAAAAAAATGTACAAGTTTGTGGTCAAATCTGCTAATTATTCTTCCATTTAAAATACAGCACTCCCTCTGACTTAATAATTAGAACCCTGACCACCCTGATTCACATAATATTTACTCTAAATATATCTTATTCTCATAGAAATAACAAAGACTTGAGGCAGCTGGGTGGCTCAGTTAGTTAAGCGTCTGACTGGATCTCAGGGTCCTGAGTTCAAGCCCCACGCTGGGCTCCATGCTGGGCTTGGAGCCCAATTTAAAAAAAAAAAAAAAGATTTTTCCCATTGGAATATTAATAATTCATACTGCTTTCCTTCACAGAGAACACGAGTTACCATACCAGAAGTTAGCACTTCGTTAGAAAATGACAGAAAAAACAACCAAATGGGATTAATCAAAACTAGGGGTGGTCCTACTTCAGGCGTGGCTGAGTGTAGAAGTCCCAGCAGTATTTCTGGATCTAGTACAACTTTGCCTCCCCACACAATTCTGTGTTGGCTTCATGCTAAGACAGCTTCTCCCTATGGTTTCCAAATGACCACAACTGCTCCTGGTCATATCCTTCCAGATTCCTCCCCTGGTAGAAAAGTGAGATAATATAACCAGAGGCAGGGCTGGTGTGTGTGTGTGTGTGTGTGTAGGGGGGAGGGGGTGGCTTGCAAATAACTGGATCTGTTTAAGTGACTTGTCAAACCCTCAACTAATCCTTGTGGCCGGGAAAATGCAGTGTTCTAAATGTCTCAGAGAAAGAGGAAGGGTTCCACTGCTAGGGCCATATGGACTGAAAGCAAAGAGGGGTGGCTTCCAGAAGGAAACTGAAGAATGGTTATCAACAGGTACAAGAATGCTGGGTGGCAACAACAGGAGTCCAATTCTCTATTCTGGCTGTCCTCATTTTCTGTCACCTCTGTAAACTAGTTTCTGCACCTATGATTCTCCTGACTCTACCTCAGGAACCACCCCTGGAATATTAAGATGAATCTAACCAGGCTCCACTGATGAACACTCCAAAAACACAATCTTTTCCCATATCCATCTCAGTTCAAACTCAACATCGGTTCTGCTGCTTCCTTTCTCCCACAGATCCTGGCTATGACTTCTGGAGCTTCTGCTGATGGGAAACAAATTTCTCTAAATCCTCATCCTCTTCAGAGAATGCTTCCTCCATTTCCCGGCTATAATCAGGTCTTTTGTTCATGTCCCAAAAGTCCATTTCCCTTATCACTCTCTCAGGAGAAATATATTACTCCCACATGATCTACATTCCGTAGAAGGTGTTTGCATTCTCCAAGCTCATACCTGCACACATGACAACTCACTCCATGTTACAAAAAACCCTTTCTCGCTGTCTTACCTCATCCCTGACCCAGACTACATAGCTAATTGCCTCAATCATCCTTTCTAAGCTTCAGATGCCTTATACACATAATGGGGACATAATTCGACCTTCTTCATTGAGAACTGGTATGACTGAAATGAGATATTTGTCATCAGGCTCTTAGCATAATGCCTGGCTCACGGATGTCACATAAATACTAGCTGTTCCTACTGTCACAGGGGTGGGCTTGTGGGTAGATGGTCATATTTTTACAGTATTACATTTTATATTGCTTCAACATTCTTGGAGTAAAAGAAAACACAATTTACATGAAATGGAATTACTTGAATCTGGTGACAAACCATTCATTATTCTGCTGACCAAAGACACATACAAACAGAAACCCAATGTAGAATACTAGTGCTTTGAGTAAGATCCTCACTTATTGACTTTCTTAGTTTTCTCAGAAAAGTAGAACACCCATTTCATACATGACTTAAATACCTAAAGGTGAATTTTAAGGGAAAGGCCATTAGTATTTAGGGGGTTCCTACTATGTGTCAAATACTCAACATAGGTTATTTCACTTCAACCTCACAACTATTTTATCGGTTATCTTCCTTGACAAACATTTATTAAATAATGCCTACAACTAACGTTTTAAGGACATAAAAATAACAAGGACATGCTGTCTGCTTTCCCAGGCCAGTGAGGGAAATAGATTAAGCAAATTAGCAGTTATATCAAGGTGATAATGGCAGGACACAGAACGCTGGGCAGGGGACACAGAGCAGGGGCAAGGGTGGACTGCTTGCAAGAGCTAAAAATTTAACTACATTTTGATGGACAAACAAAAGCCAAGTAAAAATGATGGGAAGAGACATTTCATTCAAATGAGGATAGCACAACGGAGAACAATCTACGTACAAGCTCTTTAGCCCTCAAGTCAGAGAAGTCTGAGCAACTTCCAAGCTCATGGAATTGCAAAGTGCTGGAGACCAGTTCTGAATACAGCAGATTGAACCTAAAAATCCATACACTTGACCATTTAGCTAATTCCACAGCAAGACGACTTGGAGCACTGTGGTTTGACTCAAGTATATATTTTATCACAGTGGAAGTAGCAGGAAATGAGGCTAGAAGTAGGTGGGAACTAGATCCAGAAAGATCCAGTGTACCATTCAAAGAAGTGCAAATCCCACCCTGAAGGTCAAGTAGATACACAGGACAATCTTCAGCAGAGTCACGGGATAGACAGATAGATACTCAATAGTACTCGCTGCATGCCAGGCACTGCTCTAAGCACTTACACCTCATCTAACCATGGAAACAACCCCTGGAAGTAGGTACAATTATTATCTCTAATTGTAAAAGTGAGGCACAGATTGGTTAAGTGACTACCTCAAGATGGCACGGCTAGCTAAGTAGTAGAGCCAGGCTTCCAATCAAGAGTCTAGCTACAGAAGCTATGCTCTTTACCACTCTGCCATCCTGCCTGCAGATCAACCAAGGAAAATCACTCTGTTTCTGACTGTGTGCTGGATGGACTGGAAAGCAGCCAGAATGGAAAAGACAGGGATGGTAATACCTACTGTGAAGTTAGTGTCACACCCTCCATATTCCTTAGGCAAGCAATCAAACTTGGAGAAATTAAGAGATGTTGCCCTAGATGACACAGTATGTCTTAGAATTTCATTTTGAGTGTCAGATTCTGAAGCCCTTGTATTTACAAAGTTTGGGACTTCCTCTTGCTAATTTCAGTAATATCATTCCCAATCAGCTGGGTCTAAAATAATGAGGTTATCTTCTCTGTAAATTTGGCATTCAAGTATGATCCCACTAAGTGACGTGTGTAAGCATATCAGAAAATCATCCACAAACTGTCATGCTTCCCTATCCTTGTGACTTGCATAGCTTTTCTCTGGCTAATGGTTTTAAGAAGAGACTGCAGAGCATGTCACTATTTAAAGCTGCTAAGTATCATCATCACAGTGAGCAGGTCGTTAGGAAAAGCATTTTGTCTGCTCTTTTATGAATTGTCTTTAATATAAAATTGATCTTGAACTGCAACAAAGGTAAATGCTATAGACTTGTTTTCTTTTTTCTTCTACTCCCTTATTTTAGTATCATTTGAGCTTTGATGAATGTTACCCATTTCTATTTAATACCTGACTTTATGGTGAGATTCCATCCCGAGACAGGAAATGATATACTGTAGAAGGAATTAGACATTCTCAACCCCTGGCATATGGATTCCAGCCATCTGTCTGCTTAATAAACACTACAGTTTTACGATCAACTGAAAGTCAGAACTGGCTTTCAATATAACAAAATCAGGGAAAATGCCATTTCCTACTTTAAGGGTGCCATGTTGCCTCTCCAGAGATTTCCTCTATGTGCTTAAGGGTGCAGATTAAAGAGTGTGCCATAGTAATTTCTTATTAATTGAAACCTACCCTGAAGGTTTTATAGCTGCTGACCTAGCCACTAGCCACAGGTGATTGCTGAGCACTAGAAATCTCTGATCTGAAAGGTGTCAAACCTATTTTTTCTTTCCTTTGTTAAGGCAACTTTTAGAAATTTAAAGTAATGTGCGTGTTTTACATTACATTTCAACTGGACAATGCTATTCTAGAGCCAAAACATCTACTAATTTTAGAACACACATCTGTGAATATGCATATTTTGCTTTGTTTTGTTAAACATAAAGCAAATCCGCTTCCAAGACATTTATTACCCTTTGGTTTTCTTCTCCTTAATATAGTCTTCAAAGAGATACCGTAAGTGAATATACCAACACTCGATATCTTTATCTCTGTAAAACTCCACAAATCAGCTTTCAATAGTCTAGGAAACTGAATGCAAACCATTTCCCAATCTCATCTAGGCACAGCTACAGAAATAGCCTATGCTTTAGAGGGCTATCTAGAATTCCTCTGTCATCTACGTGGTTACTTATACAAGCTAAATAACCATTTTATGCAAATTTAATATTCAACCTATACGAAAATTTCTTTTTCCTAACACAAACCTAAAACCTAAGCTAGATTTGAATAAATACTTGAATTTTTGCCTTATTCCTGCCCCGTATCTTTCAGGATGTGCCACACTGAAAAAAATGGTATCACCCACAAAGGAGTACAAGAACACAGTGCAAGAGAACGTGACTACTCTGTCTTAAGTTAAAAATGGAAAACTTAGCAATTTTGGAAGAAACGATCACTGACAAGAAGAAGAGAATTGCCACAACATGTGGGAATCAGTTATTTAAGTAGAATTATGAGAGGTCCAGGGCTCAGGTGGCGAGTGACTTTACTGTGTCACTCGCAGTTCGACTCGAGAGACACTTTATGACTCAGACTTCTTTGCACGGCTTTCAAGTGACCCATAAAGCAGTTTCTCAATTTTTCTTAAAACTGGCAGGATTGGAAGCTTGGACAAAAAGTGAATTATCTAATTTGATTGAGGCCAGAAAGAAGTGGTGATGACACGGTTGGAAAGAATACATTCACTCAGCTAGAAAAAGTTTTAAACCCTGGATACTCCCAGTCTTTCTTACCTGAAGGCCTACAAATGATCTTCACAGTGCATCAGCCAGAATCCATTTCGGAACTGCACCGAGGTTTATTTTCTACAAATAATAATGCAGCCACTTTTATTCACTTAGAATCTTATTTACAAAGATATAGCAGAGACTGCTGGTTCTCACTGACAGCTGTGTCCTCCCCCTTCCCAGGCACACAGACGTTCTACTCGATTGAGTATGGCCATGGACAGAGTTCTGCCCAATGCCATTTAAGCCAAAGTGATATGCGCCACTTTCAGGTCTGGTCCATAAAAACCTCCCCTGCATGACCTCTTTTTCCCCATCTGCTGATGGATGAGTGAGGACTCTGAAAACCAGGAAGAGGTTGCAACCACAAGATGGAAGGCGAGTGGGTTCCTGACCTGCTCTGTGGAGTAACACTCCTACTTGCCACCCACTCTGTGAGCAATGATGGGAATAATAATTTGTTTTGGATCTACTGAAATTTTGGACCTTTTCTATCATAGCAGGTACCACTGCTTCCTTTCCTTACATAAGTAATCTCATGTGTGTTAGCCATTTTGCACTACGTTTTCCCATTTCGGAATACAGAGTGAGAAGAAATTTGAAAGGGTAATTCATTATGTCTAATAACAAATGGGCAAGTGAGTAGCAAGAGGTCACATGACTGGGTCAGTTACCACAGGACACTATGTAAACCAGATTCCCTGGCAAATAAACATCTAGGTATAAATGAAAATATGAAGGAAATGCAATAAAAACAGACAGTGAATTCAGTGTGGCCAAGCTGGAGAAGAGCTGTATTTTAAGGAGTAAGCTGTAAGCAACTACCAACAGAGCCGAGGCACTCTACCATGGGCATATCTAACTTTATTCTAGCATTCATGAGGCTGAGATGAAGAAATACATCACTGTGTTGGGATAGAATGAGGCAGAAATACAAAACAGACAAGTGTGAACCACAACATTATACTGGCCAGTAGTAGTTAAGGATTCTGCCAATATCCTGTTGCAGGAGGACTGACATTAGTGATACCCCCAAAGTCTGTTGACATTTGCACATTGTATGTGTTCTTCCATTTGACCTTTGTGTCTGTAATAAAAATCTGAGTCAAGAGCAATCTCTAAGGCAATAGTAAAGAAGTATCTGGGCCAGGCAGACCCAGCAGCAGTACTTGGCCTAAGCTCCTGACTACTTAGCACAATCATCATTAAGAGAGACCAATTCCATTTAGGTTAACCTTGCCTTAAAATATGGCACCCGACTGGGTACTATAGTTTTTTGGATCTACGTACAATAAATACTCTGCACATATTCTGCGTTGATACGGGCATGTCAAGTATGGCTGGCACCATTCCATAGTAGTATCAGCTGTTAAATACTTTGAATATTTTGCAAATAACTGCTCTCCCAAACATATCATAATCCAGAAGACGGTTTGGAGATTGACTATGATATCTTCAACAATGCTGCCTAAAGAAACATCAGGAAACGTCTCTTGGTCCATTGAGAATTGTTATTTAGGAAAGAAAGATTGTGTTATCTTGACTTCTGAACAGAAAGTCAATGTTTAGTAGACTGTTTTAAAATAAAATTGACTGCTATATATTTATATGGCTCTGCTAATCTCATGAGTCATTTCAGATGTGACAATCATGGATAACAAACACCTATGTAACTCACCAAAGTACAACCTCGAAATGCACTCAAAAGAATCGGCACTTGCCTAAGTGTCAGATTTCCACTCCCTGTGTGATGGAAGCTGGTTTAACATGTTTCCCTAAAGCCCCCAGGGATGTAGTACTGTCTGCAAACTTTAAAACGTAAGCATGGACTTGGTAAGTGATGGAAAGTGCTTTGAGTGCATCCAAGAGACTCTTTTCACCCAGTAGAAATGCACTTGAAGGAAAAGAATATAAAAGGCTGGGACAAGACTATATCAAGTACACCTTGTTAAGCCAATCTACACAACCAATATACTGTATCTTATGCCACCCAAGTCCCCTCCTTGCCCCAGTCTTGCTAACCTACTGTATTGGTTTCAAGACGGAAATACAGCTTCTTTGCCCACTTGTAGTTCTTTATCAAGCTGATAAACAGAACACCTCTTGAAAACTTATGACACAGTTTCATTTTCTAATTTGTCACATTTCTCAAAGGAAACATTATTAAAACTTTAAGCATAATCCTCTCCTCTAGGCATAGACACACTTTTTTCTCTTAGAATTAAATCGGTGTTAAAAAGTGCCCTCCCCTGCTTTAGGACCATAACAAATACACCCACTTCTACATTTAGTACCAGTGCTGGTTGGTAAGCATTTGTAGAAGAGTGAGTTTTCCAAGAAGATTTGAATTTATTTTAATGCTGCTTAGCACTGCCGCTGATACTCAAATATTCATGTTAACATGATTACCAATCTACTTTTACTAACAGTAATACTGCATTTAAAATAGGTGGGCATTTCTGGGGGTGTAGTAGTGGGGATGGAGAATCTTTAGCATGCTATCTTCTTTAGTCCTCAGAAGGGAATGACAGTTTTAAGTTTCTTTATTTCTGCTTTCAAACAGAAAATAGCTGTTTCTCTTAGAAGAAGTGTCTCCTTGCCAAGTGACAAACTGATTCACATATGCCACAGAGACTATGGCTCCAACATAATACTCCAACATAATACTTCTCTTAGACCTTCTGGATCAGGCATAGAGAGACTTCCAGAACTTTCCATCTGTATGCAATCAGGAAAGCAAAGATCTGAGCAAGCATCGTCTCATCAGCTTCTACCTTTACAATTAAGACAGTATGAGAGGTGAGCCCTGGAAGAGGGCCTAACTGTCCCAGGAAGACCAAGATAAAGCCAACACTATGATTCCCACATTGTCTCATGTCCATTTTGTACTGGTTTGAACCTGCAGGAATGGATTCAAAAATGGGGATACTCCAAATCTCCAACAGGCAGTGGGAGAGAAATACTCCATTTTTATGAAACAATGAGATCCTAAATTTATCAATGGTTCAAAGTTATATGACCATCAGAATAATTGATTCCACGCTGTTTGGGGCCACACAGTGGAAATACAGATCTGCGACTCATAAATGTTTCCCAATGGTCAACCGGGGAGCCAAGACACAGTATGAAAAGACAATGTCCTACTCAACAGTACACACCGAAAATCTATGGAAGTCTCTTAGAACATGAGGGGCACAGTTCTGTGTTTAGTAACTTGTCGTGTTCCCCATGTTGCCTTGACTTCGCATCCCAAGTGCTTTCAGCTCTATCCCTAGCCCTAGGCAGGACTGCTGAGTAAATAGCGAATGAGTCTAAACAGGAATCATTTAAAGAAGATTTTGAAATAGATGCAAAAAAAAGATGCAAACATGCAAAAAAGATACCACACTTGGGCTGCCCCATTGCCTCTTAAATTGGGATAAAGGATTTGATCATTTCTGGTATAATTATGTTCAGTATCCATAGGACACTTGGTATCAATGGAGTATTCAGTATCAACAGGAATGAAACATAAAATAGAATAAATGAATTTTCTATGTACAACAGAGTCCTTGAACTTAAATAACAAGCCCATTGACGATTTTCTAAAACATTAAAATAGATACTACTCAAGCATTTACAACTTTAATAATTCTTTGATTATCTGAAGATGGTATAGATTCAGGATAATTAATACGCAAGGCTACAAGAGCAGAGTCGCTTTGTGTCAGATGAACTAGCCAATTCCTGTTTCGTATCAATATTTATTTACTGAGCACCCAGAAAGCACAGGGTCTTCTGTCATTGAGAAAGGCTGATACATAAACAGCTAAATTTAACAAGGCATACTGCATTAAATACAAGCAGAAATGAGAGGAGAAACAATTCATTCTGACTGAAAAGATCAAGGAAAAATGGGATTTGAATGGGACTAGGAAGGGTAAACAGGGGATGCCTGGCATGGCTCAGTTGGTTAAGCATCTACCTTCAGCTTGGGTCATGATCTCAGGGTCCTGGGATCAAGCCCCGTGTCAGGCTTCCTGCTTGGCAGGGAGTCTGCCTCTCCCTCTGCCCTTCCCCCTTGCTCATATTCTCTCTCTCTCAAATAAATAAATAAAATCTTTAAGAAAAAAAAGAAGAAGAAAGGTAACAGGATTTCAACTGGAAGAAAAAGAGGATGGAAAAGTCTCTCCAGTATAATAAGTGATCCCAAGGAGAGGGAAGGGGGCCTGAGTTTCCTGGCCTGGCCTGGCCAGAGAATACTTAGTTAACTTTCAGTGTGACTGGTAAGGGAATGGGCAGAGCTGTTGTAAAAGATGAGGCTCGAAATATCCAGGTGGGGCCAAGCTGTCACAGGGCCTCGAGTGCCTTGTTGAAGAGTGTAGACTTTATTCAATACAAGACAGCTTCTTCAGTAGAAAATTATGTCATTCAAAAAAAAAAAAAATTATGTCATTCTATAGCCCATTCTTCAGGTTAATGACTATTTAAGCATGGCATTATGACTGGGCATATTCCTGATAAACTATTTCTTACCACTGTATATTCAAATTTGTATCCCTTTGTTAACAACACCTTCTGATAACTGGCTGAACATAACTGAAAGGGATTTTCTCATCCACGCCCACATCAGTCCTGTCTTTACATTTATGATCCATGGTCAAATCATCAAATAGGCCTAAAAAATCTGAAAGTCACATTTCTTACAGTAATCTGACCTGGTCCAATTATTTCAATATGATCCTGGGGGCGGGGGAGGACAAAAAACTAAAAAAAACTAAAACCTTAACCACTACCAAAGGGACAGACTCCCATATCATCATCTTTAGGTGGAAAATTTTAAGTGGCTCTCACTGCTCCAAATGCAGTCCACAATCGTTGAAAACTTCTTCCTTGAAAGAGTCTGATCCTGAGCTTCCTCTAACCTACCTGCTTCCTGATTTTATAAATGAATCATGTGTACAGTAGAGTTTCAAACACCTCCTTGGAATGTTATGAAATTGCTCTGTAACCTGAGGTGCTTTCTTAAAAATATTCACAACCTTCATCTATTTATCACTACGAATGTGTTTCTACAAATGGGTCTGGCTCTAAATGGGTCAAACCGGGCCCTAATGTCAATCTTGCCTCTCATCCTTCTCTCCAACATTTCGTCCGTACATCTAAAGGCAGAATTTTAGATTGAACCTTTCTGGATTCTTCCTTATTTCATTAGCCGCTTCCAAAATGACATCTGGAGTGCTGTGAGCACTCTTGCCAAAGGCTTTCCTATTCCCCTTGCATTTGCTTCAAAATCCCTAAATATCATCTTCTCTGAGTCACAGCCCAGCAGTTTATCAACTTTATTATCTTCAGGGGTATCATATCAAAACAACTGACTTTTCCCTCCTGCCTCTCCCTCTCCTTCCCTCCCATAGCGCCTGTGATTCTCTGAAGGCAACCCTGCACAGTTAAGACCCTTAGATTACTTATTTAACTTAGAATTTCATTTACATCTTTAGCACGTGCTGTCACATTCATCTTTCTGTCTACATCAATCCTTCTCTGGCCTTCTGTTAACCGACTTTCTGGGTTTTTCTTGTAAGGTTTATCCAACCGCCCATCAAGCAGAATTTCTGGTAAGCAGCACTTCCCCAAATGCACCTCCATGCAAACATACTCATAATAAATGACTTCAGAGAGCTAGAAGGATTCTTAGGTGCCTCGGAATAAATACGCAGCTACGTTCCAGGAAATTCTACAGTGAAGTGAATTCTATCGTCGCGATTTTCTCTGAAGGTCTGTCATTCCATTAGCAAAGCAGACTCCACACTAAGGACCATTTGCAGATCTACCTTTGGGAGTGGAGGTACCCTCAGCTGGGGGCAAGGCTTGAGTGGCCTAAGTGCCTCTGTGTCCCATGCAGATTTTGCTTTGTTGTAGAATCTTCTAAGAATCTTCTAGATACACAAGTATATGCTCTATCAGAAAGGCATCTTGATGTATTCATTCATCAGGAAACTTCAGAGCACTATACCATGCTTAGCTCTGTGCTAAATGTTGGTTGAACCTAGATCTGCAGTCATGGCCTGCAGAAAGCAGACAAGTAAACGGTCAGCCACAGCATGGGATTACAGGGACTAGAGCAGTGTTTGGAGAGTGTCTTGGAGCAGAGGAGGAGTGCTCACCCAGCCTGAGATCAGAGAGGGCTTTGTGGAATTGAAAGGCAAGAAAAAAACAAAGGTACATTGCCATAACTTGCAAAGTCATGAGAGAACTCCCTCACATGGTTGAAAATAACTCACCTTTCTTTCTCCAGTGTTTAACATATTTCTCTAAGCATCAAAAAAACACTGCGGGGCACTATGAGTGTGATATTACCATCTCCTGAAATGCTGGAGTATTTTGAGTAAGGGCATCACACTAGGTTTAGGACAGAGCCTAGGTCAGGAGACCCACACTGGAGAGAGTTGCAGCCAGAGAACGGAGAGTGAAATGAGGAGCCAATAAAACCCCCAGGGTCCAATTCCTTAGCTCTGATTTTTCACTAAAGAATTCAGAATTTTAAGAAACAGCTCCCTGCACATCTTTCATCTAAGAAAGAAGGTGAAACTACACACAAATATTTTGCTGGGGGGTTTTCTGGTTGGTTGTTTTTTTTTGTTTTGTTTTGTTTTGGCATTTTGCCATTGCTTAATAGAAGTTGCACGTGGAGTTGGGGGATGGGAGGACTTCTTTTCTAGTTATCTGATTTCCCTAAGAAAGGTTTCCCCTTGGCCCACCTTCTCATTCTTCCCTGAATGCTGGTGAGTGAGAGAGAGGGGACCTGGACACGCAAAGCCCAGCTCTTTCCTCACCTACACACTAGGGATCAGGAGGTACACAGGAAACACCCATTCTGGGCTGCTTCTAGTGCCCTCCAGTGTGCAGAGGAAGCCCTATGTGGCAATGCTCCAGCGGTTGCCTTGGTCCCTGGTGAATAGGTATGGCAGTCTAATTTGGCAGGTCAGTATTATGAATACTATTGTCAAATACATAAGCCATGTTCTCTGGTATAATTTTTATCAGTACTCATATTGACATTAGAGTTTCTAATGCTTGATTTATTTGTCTCTCAACTGGTTCTGAATGCAGGTAGAGGGAGAAAAAAAGATTTCATTTTTTAGGCTCTTCTCAAACCATAATGGTTATAAAAGGTTAATATATTCATCCTCAAGAGATCATCTCAGGTAGCCTGATAAGGCCATGTGTCTGAAGCTACAAAACAGAGGATCTGATCCTCAACCACATGGACAAAACACAAAGCCAGCCTGTAAGGAGACAGAAGTAGGGAGCCAATCCGCAGTGCAGCAGCAAGGAGACAGGAGAGAACACTACCGGCATTGGAGCTCCTGGAGAAAGGTGTTCCTAAATCCCAACCATATTTTTGCCCTTCGGTTATATGACACACCTGGAAAGCAAAGGCCAACAGACATGGCCAACTTCACCAGCATAGAATTCTTCATCTGGGGATTAAAGCTCCATGCCCCCATCTTAACATTCTTAATAATTTCATCTTTGAATAGGTTTTGAAAATGCGGTCTAATGGGACAATACAGCATGCGCTGGGGCTTTGGAGCCTTAGCTCCTGTGTGGTTCCACCTCCCATGGCCTCTCCCCTACCCCCCCCCCCCCCCCAGGATGAGTTCTCAGCTCTCCCTTCTTCTGACCCCTGAGCCCTGGTCCCTCACAGTCTCTGTCTTTGCCAGTCAGCAGCAATTGCCCTCTGCCCCCAGCAGGGTCCTGTGCAGATACAGGAAGCATCAGGGTGGGGAACGCATGTGCTGGGTTTTCCAGGGAAATTATGCCTGTGTCAGCCTCACCCCAAGCCAGCAGCACTCAGGTGCATTCCACGGTGATGCAGGGAACTGGTGGGGAGACTGCAGTCTCTTGGGTTGCCCATCTGTTGTGGATTGGGGTGCAGGGCTCAAGGGAAGGGGAGATACCTGGCTCAACCTCCCTGCCCCAGCAGGATCACACTGCACTGGTCCGAGCAGAGAAGAGCCCTGTGGTCAGTGGGCTGAGTGCATGTGTTAAGTTAGGGGATGGGCCTAAAGCTCCTTTGAGCATTTTTACTCACTTCAAGAGTATCCTCATGGCCAAGGGAGTGACTTTATTTTTTAATTAATTTGGGAGAGGGATTGGGAGAGGGACACAGGTAGAAGGAGAGAGAGAACCAGTCAGATGCTTAACCAACTGAGCTACCCAGGCACCCTGGGGAGTGACTTTAAATAGCAAATAAAAAACACCTCAATAAGGTGAGAAAGAGACTACAAAAGGAAGGCAAAGGTTTTTTATTTTAGTACTTTTAAACAGAAAACTTTTCCTTTTTTCCTACCTTTTTCCCCCCAGTCTCACTTTACTCTGGGCTCTGACAATTTCCTAGCCAGGCTTGCCAGATTTCTCTTGCTTGCAACCAAAGGAATCCTAACTAACACCTCATAATGCCTTCCTTTCACATGGCTCGATGTTTTGAATAATTTTTTGTAAGCCTCTTTCACATGAGATGATACCATTTTGTAAAGAGTTACATTGGGTGGGAAGCATCTGTTCGAATCTTTTTCCCCCACCCTAAATGGTGCCGTCTCCAGCGACTCTGTCTTATTTGCCTTTTACTTTTTTGGTGCCCAGAACTACGCTCCAGACACGGAATTCTCACTTCCTCTATGTTTGTAAAATAAATGTCAATATTATCAGTCATTAAGAATGTTCTCAAGCATCATCACATCTTATCCAGCCTTAAGGGACAGACTTGAGAAGGCCCTGTGTTTCACCTACTAACTGGCAGCTGCCCAGCTTCCCATCCAGGTTCATGCAGAGCTGGGAAAGCAGAGCAATGTTCCCACAGACAAACCCCAACCCACAGGTCATGTTGTGAGAATCAGATCTACAACAGTTTGCCAGTGTTTTGTCCATTTAACTCCAAATTTTTAGCAACAAATCTTCCATAGATTCAAAAGTATTTTAGTCTGTTTATCAAAAATGGGAGCAAATTAAAAAATTATACATTGCCATTGTACTGTCTTTTCCCTTGCTGATTTTATAGTCTCTAGTTAGAAGAAAACAAACAAACAAAACAAACAAGTGTTAAATGATGAATGTCCAGGGAGGAAAGGGAAGAAAAAGGGGAAAAAGAAGAAAAATGGAAGAGAGAAAGGAAAGGGGACTAAAGGACAGTAGCACTAATCAGGTTAAATTGTATCTAGCTATGTCTTATTCAAGATTTACCTGTGAGCCGGAACAATGCTATCAACCTCCCAGGGATATGGTGGGAACTAATGAGGTAACATTTGCGAACACACTCGGCAAGCCAGCTTCCTCGTATTTTGTGACTGTTGAAGATGAACAAGTATTTACCATCCACATAGAAACAAAAATCAAAACAAAAAACAAAAAACAACAACAACAACAAAAAACCCACCTTCTCTGGGCACTGGCCACCAGGAAAGCCCTTCTGAAAGAATTCATACCAATTAGTATTGTTTGAGAAACTGCTGCCTTGTGTTTCGCTTGTGAATGGTGTTAATGGTGTTTATTTCTATGCAAATGTAGTCAATTCCAGGAACACCACCACCTCTAGAAGAGCTTTCATTCAGTAAAAAATGGTTCAAGGGCACCTGGGCAGCTCAGTCCTTCAAGAAGCTGCCTTCCACTCAAGGTCCTGGGATCTAGTCCAGCATTGGGGGGGGCGGGGGGGGGTCTGGTTCAGCAGGGAGTCTGGTTCTCCCTCTGCCCTTATCCCCTGCTCTTGCGTGCTCTCTCTCTCTTAGAAGGATCTTTCCAGGGCACCTGGGTGTCTCTGTCAGTTCCGTGTCCCACTCTTGATTGAGGCTCAGGTCATGATCTCAGGGTCATGGGATCAAGCACCCAGAGGGACTCCACATACAGCAGGGAGTCTGCCTGAGATTCTCTCTCCCTCTGCCCCTCCTCCTGCTCCCTCTGACCCTCTTCCTGCTCCTTCTCTCTCTTGCTCTTTCTCAAATAAATAAAATCCTTTAAAAAAGTAGTTCCAGTTGTCTAGTTATCCTTGTCTAACTCCCTCTGTAAATGTTTCAGTTACAGTTGGAAAAGTTAGCTGTACACAGCATGCTCCGAAACCGAGACAGAAATTTGGGTACTTTCTGCAGTCAGAAGGCGGAGGTTCAAGCCAACTCATCAACCACCACCTCCTCCTCCTCCTCACACATTGTACCACCACTGATACTGTTTTTACATTTTACAGCATTTGATATTTTAAAACACATTGATATATATATACACACTCTTTAAAGAATTCTTTGCAATAACACTGTTGGAAAAACACACAGATGGTGATGTTAACCCATTTTACTATGTAAAACTATAGAAGTTACAAGTTGCCAGCAAGGAAATCTTGCCTAAGCCCATACTCTGTAAACTCGTGGTCCAGCTCTTCAACTCTACCGCACTGCCCCCCAGGCGACATTTATAAAACATGAGATTCTCCTGTCTTATTGATAGCCACACAAGAGACCATGAGAACCACATTAAACAAAATTACTGTCCTTGATTCTTACTTTCAAGGGAAGATGTATTTTCAGAGACTGTGGACACCAGGAACGTTATTGGAACTCATATTTTTTACAATCAGACTTCCAGATTCCATAAAGGTGAAGCCACTGCTCATCACAATGGCACACGAGGGTTTGGCAAACACAAACTCACTGAACTAATGCAATTAATATTATTTTATGAGGTAACATAATTCTGAAAAACAAACGCATTAAAGTCAAATCCCTATGTGCTCCTCAGACTTCTAGCATTAGCATGCAAGTACCAGCAGTGGGCTTGATAATTCATGAAATTATATTAATATTTATGTCTTTTTGTTTCACTTGAGAAGTATCTTTAGCCTTCTTTTAAAACTCGTGTAAATTTCCATTGTAAAAGATGAAAACAACATTGAATTCATTGAGGTGAATGTTCTTTGTCACACACACACACATCCCCACGGACAATAAAATGAAGAGTTTGCATGTTTCCAGTCTCTAGGCATTGACATAAGTATGCATATAGATATTTGTAAATAATAAATCAGATACATGATGATAATATGTGTATTGTCCCATAGGTTTATTTTTTCCTCAAAATTATGTGTCAGATCTTTCAGGGTGTGTGTATGTTCATGCACACGTGTATGTACATAGAGTTTTTTTTTTTTAATATTTTATTTATTTATTTGACAGAGAGAGATCACAAGCAGGCAGAGAGGCAGGCAGAGAGAGAGGAGGAAGTAGGCTCCCCACTGAGCAGAGAGCCCGATGCAGGGCTCCATCCCAGGACCCTGGGATCATGACCCGAGCCGAAGGCAGAGGCTTAATCCACTGAGCCACCCAGGCGCCCCTGTACATAGAGTTTTAAACCACTGTACTCTATTCCATGAAATGATTGTGAAATAAATCATTCCATTATTGACAGATATTTTGGTTGTTTCTGGCTTTCAGGTAGTACAAACTATATTCCTCCCCCTCATGACACGTGCCTTTTTTTTTTTTTTATTTGACAGAGAGAGAGAGAGAGAGAGATCACAAGTAGGCAGAGAGGCAGGCAGAGAGAGAGGGGGAAGCAGGCTCCCTACCGAGCAGAGAGCCCAATGTAGGGCTCGATCCCAGGACCCTGAGATCATGACCTGAGCCAAAGGCAGAGGCTTTAACCCACTGAGCCACCCAAGCACCCTGACATATGCCTTTCCTAGAATACATTTCAGAAGGTAACAATTGGTGGAATCAAGAGAATCCTTACATTACTCTTTAGATTTACTTTAAATGTTGATAGATTTCTCAAATTACCATTAAAAAGTTTCACCAATTTACACTGTCATGTAAACAAGTCATAAACAAATCTATTTATCCCAACCTCATCAACAGAGAATAAAATAAAATTTTTAAAGGATTTATTTATTTACGAGATGGCGCACCGAGAATAAAATCCATTTTTAAAAATTCTCCCCTATCGAGTGCATGAATATGGTCACTTAGACATTGCACACTATTTCTCTCTTCATCAGCACGTCGGCTCTGCAGAGGAATACTGATAGTATGCTGTGTGTCCCTGGGCAAGTTACTTAACCTTTCTCTGCCTCAGTTTTGGCGCCTCTAAAATGGGGACAATAATTTTAAGAATACCTACCTCAAAGGATTATTTCCTGTTTTTTGTACCTTTTGCCCCCTTTTCAATACAATGTTGTCGCTTTCCTCTTTGGTTAATTCAGTAAGTTAACACATATTTACTAAGTGCCTACAATCTGCCAAGCATCGTTCTCATTGCTGGGGACAGACCAGGGAGGCAAAATCAAGTGATCGCTCTCAGAGAGCTTCCGTCCCAGTGGGGAGGCAGACAATACAGAAGCAAACACATAAATGTACCATGTTCTGTCATGTTGTGTTAGTGAAGAAAAAATAAAGTAGGGCACGAGGCTAAGAAATATAGGGGTGCTATTTTAGGGTTGGCCAACCAAAGTTTCTATGATAAGGGGACCCTTGCATAGAGACCTGAAGGAAATAAACATCCAGGCTGAGGGGCCGGCAAGCACAAAGCCCTGAGACGGGAATGTGGTTGGCGAGTTTGAGAAATAGTGGGAATGATATGTTGGTTGTAGAAGGAATGAGGGGGAGAGAAAAGAGAAAGGCCAGCTGAGAGGAGCCAGAGACCAGATTCTGAATGCTCTCATAAGCCATCAGGAGCAATTTTAATTTCATTCTAAATGCAGACAGCAGCCAAGGAACTATGTCGGAACTGCTGAACCGCTCAGCACAGAGAGAGAGACTTGACACCTCCTACCCAAGCACATACCTCGAGTACGGCCACGGGCAGCTCCCACTTGTCCTCTGAGCAAAGCTCACAGGGAATAAAAACCCACGTCAGCAATCACAGTGTCCCTCACAAAATCAGGCCGAGAAGCAAAGCCAAACCAAGCCATACGCTATTGTGGAACCATGCCCCTGACCCAAAGGTATACCGTCTGCATTCAATCCAAAATGTAGACTTAAAGCATTTTCTTCTTCTCTGATGCACAGTGCCCTCACCAGATGACTGATCGACCAGGAATGGAACCCTGGCCAGGCTCAGCTACCAGCATGGTGAAAAGGGTCTGCCACATGAGTACTGGGAGCCCAGGCAGGGAAGCTGTTCCCAGCTCGCCCCTTAGGCAGCAAGCCTACCTCTGCAGATGGTTCCGTTGCCCACGTAGCCCGGTTTGCAGGTGCAGCTGTGTCCCTGGACAGTGTTGGTACAGATGGCATTTTCATCACAGTTGTGCTGCCCGCTGCCACATTCGTCATGCTCTGTTTGCAGGGGGAGAAAGAAAGAGAGACATCTTTTCATACGCTGGCATCACAAGTTTTGGAAAAGTAAGTTGGGACTCACCAAATAAGAATGACAGGGACTACCAGGTATGGGGATCTTACTATGTACCTGGCAGCTTCTATGCCTAGTGAGGTTGAAATCTCAACAACTCTACGAGATGGATGTCATTATCCCCGCTTTGCAAGTAAAGAAACTAGGATCCAAGAAGCCAGTGTCTTAGGCAAGTCACATGATTGGCAAGTGCTGCTCTAAGGGCATTGCCTTTTTCAAGTCCTGCAAAAAGGTTTCTATAGAGGGTCCAAGGCAGCGTTTCTCAACAGGGGCCAATTCTGCATCCCTTCCCCACTAGAAACATTTGACACTGTCTAACGATATCCTTGCTTATCATGGCTTGGGATGGGGGTGCTACTGGAACTTAGTGGATACAGGCCAGGAATGCTGCTAAGCATCTTACGATGCACAGGAAAGCCCAGCACAAGAAAACATTAATTAGTACAAAACAGCAACAGCACCTAGGTTGGGAAACCTTCCTCTAAGGTTAAAGAAGGAAAAAGAAATAAATCCCACATATGAGATTCCATGGTTTCTTTAAAACTGAAGATGAAGGCTCAGTTAATATAACCTGGCAAAGAAGCATTTACTAACAAGGAATTTCAAAGAATTCCATTGCTCACAGGAAATGCTGGCAAGCATGGGGTTGTGCGGAATCAAAAAGGGATTCACTCTTATGATCCCTCTTCAAAGGCCGTCAGTGGGGCTCTGAACTCTAGTTTTCCATGTAGGCCAAGTTCACAGGCGTTATTATTCAACCCTTAGGTTGATGCCTGATAGGCAGTCACATGGTTGTATATTTTCAAAGAGCTGTGGCATCCTTAAGCCACAAGATGTTGGGGGATGTAGATCCAACACTTTACAAAATAGACTGAAAGATTCCAAGTCAGAAATCAGGATTTCACAGATAATGATACTTTTCTGTCATAACCAGGAACTTTAAGTAGTCATCCAAATGGCTACTCTGTAAATAACAGTACTGAAAGTTTAGGCCTTATTCCCTTTAACATCTGCTAGTATAACTTCTTAGAAATTTTAAGAAGAAAATTCAAATGGGTTTATTTAAGTCACAAGAGGTCATAAAACAAGAGTTGAAATCCCAGCTAGAAACCTCCCCAAAATAACACTAATTGAAAAACACTAAACATTCAATAAAGTTTATAAAGTTTATAAAGGGTCCTGTTAGATCAATGTAGCAATCAATTGAAATATCATTTATCATTTATCATTTCATGAGAAAGGTTGAATTCTACAAAGTAGAGCTGTTTTAGTCACCCATGTACAATTACAGGAGAGCACACACAAGCATGTGACTATTGATTTAACACCGTGGATTTAAAAAAAAAAACAACATTTTTTTTTTCTTTCAGCTTTAAGAGCAACCCAAACGGTCAGTGAGAAATGTGCACAGGTTAGCAAGTAGAGAGAAGAGAAGATTTATGACAACTCACTTCTAGTCTGTGCTAATGTCATCTCCAGCACACTCCAGAAATAGTATAACCCCATGGATGTCAGATCAAATTTACAGACCTAGGAAGCGCCTAGTAAATGCAGGTACGATACCAGAGGATGTGGGGCACACAAAAAGTCTAAGAGTATAGACTTCAACACCCCAGTTTTCAATCCTATATTTAAATTCATTTAATTATTATTAGGGTCTGTACTGAGAATACAAAGGTGAGTAGATATGGTCTCTGCTCACATGAACATTTTAAGAGAAGCCACCAGACCTCAATACGCGACTAAGCAGAACACAAGAGAGAAGTGATAAGGGTTGTAAGCAGGTGACTTTATATTTTATCAGACAAACAATATATTTTAGAGTGAAGGGAACTCTGCTAATAATCACACTGGAATAATAGGCATGACTGAGAATAACCTACGCAAGCCGGCACGTGTGGTGATGCTAGATAAGAGGAATAAAGATAAACTGAAGTAAGAGTCCATCGGGGGAAAGCAATTTCTGCTAATAGGGAGAAAGGTCTTCCTGCAAAAGGTAGTATTTGAACTGGTCTTTTAAAAATGGTCATGGTTTTCTCAGTCAGAATTGCCCACAAAGGGCATTACAGGTGAAAGAAAGGTATGGTTTTATGCAACATTCCAAACATCTGGTCCACCCTCACCTACCTTGTCTTCCACATCCCTGCCCCCACCCCCCACCAAGCTTTGTTGAGGTATAACTGACAAAACTGTAAGTTATTCAAAGTGTTCAACATGATGATTTCTTACATGCTTTCATTGTTAATTGCTTCCCCTCATCAAGTTAATTATCACATCCATTCTACCTGGTCTTATCTTCCAATTATTTTTGAAGCAAACCCTCTTCTCTGCTGAGGTGGCACCATCACTGGCTTGCAAAGGTAGGTCATTCCTACCTCTCTCCAGTTTGTCATTTGGTCTCCATGGCTCAATACACAGTCTCCCAATGTAGCTGGACTATCTGTGCCCCTGCCTGTGCCCCAGCTTCAAACACGACTTCATGCCCATTTTCTTGCCATAAGAGCCATATCTGCTCTCCATACCACATAAAATTCACCGTCTTGGAACTTTTACCAAATCTGGTATCTTTACTTCCTTGGAGGCACTCACATACATGGTGATGTTTGTGAGTTTTATCATTAATGTCTTAGCCGAGTAACTCTGAAGAGAGAAACTGTAGCATATATACATATACAACCTTCACCTAGCCTATCATTACTTCACATAATGGTCCTGAGCCTAGACAGTGCCAAGCATTGAGCTAAATGTTACACATACATCATTTAATTCTCCTATCAATCACATGAAGGTGGCTCATTTTACAATGAGGGAAATAAAAAGACATTCAATAATCTGCTTAACATCACAAAACCAGTAAGTGGGGGAGCTCGGAATTGTGACACTGGACACCAGGGTGACTACATCACTGAGCAGTTAGAAGTGAATCTGGATATGGTTGAAGTTGAACCAAGACATATGGAAGGAATTCCATAAAGCCAGAAAGGAAGAAGGTCGTCTTCTATACTAGCCCCAAATTCCCACTGAAGATCTGACTTATGTTGGACAGAAATAACGGTAGAAAAATGGTCTCTAAAAACATCAAATTCCCTTCCAGCGGTTGGAGATGCTGCCAAAGGTGCATGATAAGCACTTGGAGAGGTGGCATGACAAAGCAGTTGAGAGCACAGCCTCCAGAACCATGCAGCTTGGGTTAGAGGACCCTGGGTTTGCCACTTATTAGCTATGTGAACTTAAGTTACTAAGACAATCTGTGTCTTAGTTCCCTAAGGTGTAAAATGTAGATAACAAGAGAACCTATCTCCTGAAGTTGTCGTGAGGATATTAGCTAATATGGTGAAATGCTTACAGCACATTGCAACTAGTACGTGCTCCATAAATGTAAGCTATTTTATTTTTGTTATTACTATTACCATCACTACTGCAATTATTTGTGAGTAGACTTAATTGTTGGAGAGTAGTTAAAATTGGTTAAGAAAACATTCTCTTTCCTTTATAAGCTGGTAGTTCAGGCAGAAAGGCAATGCACAGACAGGATTTTGAAGACAAATAAAAATACCTCTTTGAAGACCCAAACAAGTATTTGCTTACATTCAATTATGGTCCCCAAGAAACAAAACTATAGATTGGGAAGGTAAAGGATGTATGTTTGTAATTGTGATGTACGACCTGAGTTTGATTACAGTATATTTGGAGTTTCTATTTGGAGTAGATACTCCAATCATTAAAGAATAATGATTGTGGTGGCAGGGTGCTTCTCCACTGATGATGATAATTATTGGTATGCTGGCTAATATTTACTGAGCACTCATGAATCACTGTCATTACCACATAGTTCTTTTCTCCTCCTCCTCTTCATTCCACGGAAGGGCTCAGAAAGACTCTAATCTACCTCTGTAACATTGCAATCAAATGTAATCAATAGCCATTATCCATTAACACCTTGTTTTCCTTAGTGGACTAATCAGGATCCAAAGAAGATACTGAAATGGTCACTTCAGCTGCAAATGTTCCATGTCTGTGGTCTGGCTGGCTTGTGGCTTTTCTTTGTCCAAAGTAGTCACTTATCTATTTTACAAAATTGTTACAATGACCCCACTGGGAGATGCCAAGCACATCTCACCAGTCACATTTTATAGAGGAGGAAATTGGGGTCTGAAGCACCTAAGAGGTATAAGTACATAGATGATAAGTTGTATGTCTGGAACTCAAACTCCCATCTATCTCCTCATCTCTTTTCCTGCATTCTTTCCAAAACTCCACTTTACTGTATGATCCAAAGGAGTTTCTAAAGTGTTGGCCACAGTGTAAGTATGTTTTTACTTTTTAAAGGAAACTAGTCACGGATTTACAGGAAGTTGCAAAAGTAGTACAAGAAGTCCCATTACACTTCACCCAGCTTACCTCAATAGTGCCATCTTCTATAGCTACAGTAGAACATGAAAGCCAGGAAACAGACATTGGTATATTATCGTTAATAATCTATAAACGTTATTCAGTTTACACAAGTTTTAAAATCTACATTCATTTTGAGGGGCGTGTATGTGTATGTAAGTATATAGTTGTAAGCAGTATTATCCTGTGTATAAATTCAGGTAACCACTATCACAATCAAGCTATTTTTTCTCTGTTTACACCTATTTACCACTTGCCCACACCCACCTATCCCCAGTCCCTGTCCCTTGTCAGCTATTTATATGTCCTCATCTCTATAGGTTTGTCATTTAGAGAATGTTGTATAAATAGAATTATACATAAAGTAAATTTTGAGATTAACTTTTTTCACTAGACAAAAATGCCCTTCACTTCCACTCAGGTTGCTGTATATGTCCATAGTCCATTTCTTTTTGTTGGGAAGAAGTATTCCACTGTAAAAACGCATCAGTTTGTTCAACATACACACATTAAGGGACACTTGGATTGTCTCCTGTATTTTGCTACTATGAATAAGTTTCTATGAACATCTGTGTGCAGGTTTTTATGTGAACATATATTTTCATTACTTTATTCTTTATTTCATTAGTATTTTGTAATTTTCAGCATATAGATCCAATGCATGTTTTGTTAGCTTTATAACTAGCATTTCGTTTTACCTTGGAACAATTGTATGTAATATTATTTTTTTAATTTTGGTTTCTACATGTTGGTTGCTAGTATATAGGAATATAATTGATTTGTGTATTGATATCATAGCTCGTGACATTGCAGAACTCATTCTATATTTCTTGTACATTCCTCACAATTTTCTACATAGACAATTATGTTATCTATAAATAGAAATAGTTTTATTTCTTTCTTTCTGACCTCTATGCTTTTTATTTCCTTTTGTTTCCTTATTGTGTGGATTTCCAAGGCTATGTTGCACAAAAGTGGTGAGAGTGGACGTCATTGATTTATTATTAATTTAAGAGAGAAAGCATTCAGTCTCTCCTTATTAAATATAATGTTAGTTATATCTCATAATACCTTGTCAGTACAGGGTGGAGGTTCAGCTCCCTGGTGAGCTCCACTAACAATGAAGTTGGGAAAGAGTAGTGTCTATCAGCCTTGCCTTGCAGTGCTTTGGTCAGTGTCCAAGCTGCTAGGTGGAGTGGAGGCCCAGATCCATGCTGAACCTAACTGACATTACTACAGGGAGGGAATCAGCAGGTTCTCTCTGCCAAGCAGGTTTCCCATTGACAGATGGCTCAATTAGAGTGGGTATTTTCAAAAAGGTTTTCTGTTTGTTCTGTTAATCCCCCTTTTCCCTAGAAGAAGTAGAGTTGGCTTTTCTTGGAGCTTTTATAATATGTGCCTATTGCTAGCTTCGGGTTGCAGTCTTCTTTAGCTCCTCAACTAGGACATTCGAGATGCACAAATAAAATGGGGAACTTACTCCTTGTGGCTCCTCAAGTCCCAAAGTTTTCAGGTAGTTTACCTTCCTTTCACCTTTCAGAGTCTTCCTGGCTATTTGCTGTGTTATGTCCATGGATTTTCTTTTTGTTGTAGAAGAAAAGGCCCAGGAAAAATGGGACTAGTCCATCTTGGTCAGAATCAAAAGTCTTCCATTTATTTAATTTTTAATAAATTAGTCACTTTCCTCCTCTGCTTCTTTCCTACATAGCACTAATAATTGGGATTTTTCATAACTAACATTCATTGAGTACACTATGAGCCAGACTCTGCTCTAATGTGTTATAGCATTCATACAACTTAAGAATTATTATCATCTCTATTTTCTATATGAAGAAATAGGAACAGAGTGGTTATGGTCCAAGGTTATAAGGTGGTAGATTCAAACCAAGACAGTCACTGTCAAACCATGACAGAAGAATTAGAGACATGTCATTGTTAGTCATTCTTGAAACCCCTTTTTCCCTTAATCCCTTATAACAAATCTATCACCAAGTCTTGATTTTTCTAAGTATCTCTCAAATTCATTGCTATATCCCAATTTCTATTGGTGTCACCCTCATTCAAACCACCATTATCTCACCCACATCTAAGCTGCTATCATTAAGTTAGTGTTGTAGCTTCTTAATGGATCTTTCCCACATTCAGTATTGTCCACTTTTTTCTTCATACTACATTTAGCATAATCTTTCAGGAATTCGAAACTGATCATCTTGCCATCCCTGCTAAAATTTTCCATCCTTTTACTTCCTTTGATCTCAAAATGTGGACATTGTTACTATGTCCTCCTGGTCCAGTCATGGTTTCACCTCCACCCAACTGCCTAGCAACATCTTGTTTCATTTTCACTCTTGCCTGCCCTACTCAACCAGGCTGCCTTTATCTCCTTCTCTCAAGTCAGGTACTTTCATGTGTTCTTCCCTCTTGGCCCAGTTACTGCTTGCTTATCCTTGTTCTGTCAACTCGGTCCTCACATCCTCGGTAAAGAACACCCGATTTCCTTGGTGTATAAGTTTCCACTATAACCTACTCATATAACACTCGGCACTTCTCTTTCATAGGCGTAATCAGTCGTAATTCCACATTAATTAGTGTATTGGCATTTTTACTAATACCAGCCTTTTCTACTATAGCATAAATTGCTTGGGGATGCATCTCAAATTTATCTTTCCCTACTTTAGATTCGGCCCTTAGCAGAACTTCTGAGACTTAGTATGTGCCTAATATTTATAAAAGGAAGGAAGGGAGAAAAGCAGCGAGGGAGAGGAGGGAGGAAAAATAGGTAGACAAAGAGTATGATTGCCTTTAACATCAAAAGGTATAGAGAGGTCAAGGAGAAATAAGATTAAGAAAAACATAATTGAATCAGACAGGTGAGGGGAAACTTTGAAGAGCCCAAAAATGAAATACGACTGGTACTGATGTGTTGATGTATTTATCACAGAGACTTTGTGGGAGGAGGAGAAAGCGATGTAGTTTCAGGAGCTCTCTGAGGCAGGCCATTTCCTTCATAAAGAATTGCTAAGGATTGTGAGATAACCTAAGCCTTGTAAGAAAATATCTGCAAATCATTTATGTGACAAGTGACTTGAATCGAGCACATACAACTCAATAAAAAGATAACCCAATTAGAAAGTGGGGAAAATATTTAAAGAGACATTTCTCCAAAGAAGATACACAAATGGGTAATAAGCACATGAAAAGATGCTTAGCATCATTAGAAATTATGAACATCCAAAGCATAAAACACAGTGAGATAACCACTTCACATACACTAGAATCAAAAACACAGACAACAAGTGATGACAAGAATGTAGTTAGGGGTGCCTGGGTGGCTCAGTGGGTTAAAGCCTCTGTCTTCAGCTCAGGTCATGATCTCAGGGTCCTGGGATCGAGCCCCGCATTGGGCTCTCTGCTCAGTGGGGAGCCTGCTTCCCGCTCTCTCTCTGCCTGCCTTTCTGCCTGCTTGTGATCTCTCTGTGTGTCAAATAAATAAATAAAATCTTTAAAAAAAAAAAAAGAATGTAGGAAAATTGAATCCCTTCTACATCGCTATGGGGAGTCTAAAACATCTCAGCCACTTTGGAAATTACTTTGGTAGTTCTGCAAACTATTAAACATAGGGTTACCACATGTTCCAGCAATTTTACTCTAAGGTATATATCCAAGAGAAATGAAGACATAATGCCCACACAAATACTTGCAGAGAAATGTTCACATATATGTTATTCATAAGAGCCAGATGGTGGAAACAACTCAAGTATTCATCAACTGATGAATCCATAAAGAAAATGTGGTACATCCATACAATATTATTTTTGTATATTGTTTTATATTATTCAGTAATAAAAGAGAATGAACTACTGCTATGTGCTACAACATGTATCACGCATGAACCTCGAAAACATTTTGCTAAGTGAAAGAAATCAGTCATAGAAGACCGTGTGTTGTATAATCTCATTTACATGAAATGTCCACAATAGGCAAATCTAGAGACAGAAAACAGATGAGTGGTTACCTAGGACTAAGCTTGAGGAAATGGAGAATAATAGTGAATGGGCACCAGTTTTCTTCTTGGAATGATAACAATGCTCTAAAATCAGTTTATAATAATGGTCGTGCAACTCCAAATATACTTAAAACCACTGAATTGTACATATTAAGGAGGTAGACTTCATGCTATTAAAACTGTATTTAAATAAAGTTTTTTAAAAATTATTAAAACTTATCCCTCTATCCACGCTCTAGGATAAGGACGTAAACACTCATCAGAAATCATTCTCGGATGAAACGTTCTTTTGTGAATGGGTATAAGGGATGTTAATTATTTTGCTAACATCCTAGGAATATGCCATATGGCCTTAACTGAAAATATTATTTATTTTATAGTAATATTTTGGGGGGGAAGAAAGTAATTATGTATAAAATGTATGCATCAATTACAAGATGATCCTTACTTTCCTAAATGTGAAATCTGAAAATGTATGCTTTAGGCCCAAGGACGTATGTTACTTATAATCTAAATGGTGCTTGAATTGCTTGAATTCAAGAAACATCTTTCAAACTCAAAATAAATACATCTCAAAGCTCCCCATTTGCCAGAATGGACACTAAATCTCATTCATTATTTGGTTACTTTCCACTCCTACTTTGTACTCAGCAGGATCGCACTATGGTTCTCAGGATTGTAGACAAAAGTTCATGAGTAGACTGAGTTGTACACTGGTTATTACCATAACCCATGAAAAGGCAGCTCAAAGTCCTGCTGATTCCCTGCTAAGTTCATGCTAAGATCTTCGCCAAGAGTGGGTATCCTAGTATTAGGGACCTGAATCTTTAGCTACACCACACATCTATTCCCCTCAGTGGAACAGGCCCCGTTCTGGGAGACACCCTTTAAGAACTTACAGGTCTCCATCTTCTGGCTCCTGAGTGTAGCAACTTTAACTCAGTCCCCTTTGACCTCCTCATATACGAAACCCTATAATCCCAGCTCCTTCTACGTAATTCAGTCTCTTTGAAAATGTGTATTAACTCTGTCCATTGGCAAAGAGGCACCAGGTCTCCAGAATTGGAAGTTGTCCTTCACTCAAAGCCCTGAGTAGGGTTATGAGCAGAACGGGCATGTGGATTACAGGGAAAAGGTGGGAATGAGAAGTGGAAACTAGTTCCCATCAATCTCAATTTTCCCATAGCAGTAAGAAACAAAACACAAAGTAGAAACTCTTTCAAGTGCTTTTCTACTTGGATATATAGTCTTATATATTAAATATGGTAGGTTATATATAATGTATATTAATCATTTATATATATTCATACATACATAGAAAGTCTATAAAAGGTGGCTGGGGGGGTAGGGGCGGGTAGGGATAGGGTGGCTGGGTTATGGACATTGAGGAGGGTATGTGCTATGGTAAGTGCTGTGAAATGTGTAAGCCTGAGGATCCACAGACATGTACCCTGGGGCAAATAATACATTATGTGTTAATTAAAAAATAAAAAATTTAAAAATAAATAAATAAATAAAAAAGAAAGTCTATAAAATGTACGTTTAACTATTACCAGTGGTTTACACTCAGGGGAGGGTGAATAGAGGATAAATAGGAGGCATGTAAACTATCTATTTTAGTCAGTTTATACTTCTGAATTTTTCTTTTAACAACAAACACATCTTTTATTACTAAACAATAGGGTTTTTTTAATGAACGAATAAAATGCTTTCAGATTCATCCAAGTTTGTACAGAAAAAGCAAAGCTTTGGAGGCTGACCAATCTGGATGCAAATCCTAGAGAGACTGGGTCTACGGTCCATGCTCCAGTTTCTGTGTCAACAACATGTGGACAATACCATAACTAAAGAGTAGAAAACTTCGCTTAGTCTGTTTCCTCAATCTGAACAGACTCTCCTACAGAAGAGATATTCAAAAAATGTTTATATAATGAACGCTTGTGAAAATAAACTTTGTAATCCATCTGGTATCATTTTGGGGCACATAGTAGGTGCTCCAAAAATGGCAGAGACCATCACCGCCATCATGAGCACCATCAACATCATCACAGTGCAATGCTGGCCTGCATTTTCCATGAATCCTTTCTCAGTAATTATGGGAAGATTTTACTAGGAGCTTTGTTATTCTCCTCTATGCCCCAGAAGCCCTGGGTCCAAGCCCAGCTTCATCATTTGCTCACTCTGGGATCTAAGCGAGTATACTTAATGTCCCTGAGCCCCAGTGTCATCACCCAAAAATGGAAACAGTAAGACACATCACACAGAGCTGTTGGAAAGATTAGCTGAGAAAGCATGAAAAAAGTGTCTCGCAGCACATCAACCAAGTAATACGAATTCAGTAAATGTTAATTTTGCTCCACAGGGATAATTTACAAATGCATCGTTAAGCTACAAATTGATGAAGAACTGAACTGTGGTCCAATGTCTCTGGGCTTCTTTTAAAACACCTGGTCCAACAGAAATAGCCAATATAACAATAAAACAAGCAAAACTGTTGTCTGACTTTGGTTTTATGTAATGGTCATATAAGCATCCCCGAAGTGACCCTTTTTCTGAGGTCCTTTGTCTCTCCACTGTGAAGAGGATGGCATGCAAATTTTTTTTCATCCTACAACTACCCGAAGGAACTCTGAAGAAAACTATCTAAGTGTAAAACACAGCAAGAAAAATAGTGCTGCATTAATGATTCTCTTTATCATAGATGTTTCCCTGTTCTTTCTGGGAGTCCTGGTATGAATATCTGGTCTTTCTCTTTCTGAAGCAAAAGGATAGTACAGAAAAACAAAAATTGGATGAAGAGAGACTGGCGAAACAGAAAGTCTCTTTTCCTCCCTTTTAATCAGTGATTGTGACTCCTTGTCAGGTGCTCTGGGGGGGTCTCATTTGATTTATGAGGTCCCCAAGAAAAAGAGGCTGAAATCAAAGGAAACACCAGAACCTTGAAAAATGTGCTAGTCCTAGTCCCCTGCTTTCCAACATGCTTCTTCAATTTCTACTGAATTCGTCCTCCATACCCAGCTGCTGGGGGGTTGACATAGGATTTCTGCAGATGTAATTAGTTAAGGTGAGGACATATGCTATTAAAGTGAGCCCTAAATTCAGTGACTGGTGCCCTTATAAGAGGAGACACATCAAAAGGGAAGGAAGAAGGTCATGCAAAGAGAGTGGAAGAGATTAGAATTATGTAACCACAAGTCAAGGAACACCGGGAGTTACCAGAATCTCCCCTAGAGACTGTGGAGACGGCCTGACCTTAACTGACTCCTTGATTCTGGATTCTGACTTACAAAATCCTAAGAAAAAAATTCTGTTGTTTTAAGCCACCCACTGTGTGGCACTTTGTTATAGCAGTGCTAGAAAACTAATATACCAACATTACATAGAATTTTTTACACCCTAAGTTGCTGAGAGGACACCGAGGGGCTAAGTCCTCCCGATGCCCTTCATGGTTTTCTAGAAAAGAGACACCAGAGGATCAAGGGAAAGGGTATGTACAAGTCTGTAAGGAAATGATGTGACCGTGCTTCAGGTGGGTAAATGGAAGGTGAGGGGCAGACATACCGAGTCTGAACCACAGGCCCCCCACAAGCAGCTGATCCAAGATACCGGTCTTCTTAGCCCTTCTGAGACTCCATTTACCCATCTTTAAAACAGATATTATACTACCTGCCTGGCTATGGGACAATATTAAGAAAAATATGATTAGAAATATTTGCTCAGGGCCCACTATATAGCAGATACTGAGCAATGGTTAGCTTTAAAAAAAAAAAAAAAAAACTAACTAGGCTGGACCTACGAAAATTATAATACCTAAACATTTTTGTTAGGCCAACTACCAAGGAAATGCCACCTTGGAAATATTAAAGTACATATTTATTGAGACGGAAGGAGGCTTACAATAGGTCTCTGCCATCCCAGCTCTCTGATGAGTATTCCTAGGAATCTGTATTAACAAGAAAATCTCTGGAGCATAAGAAGAACGGAAGCCTTATCCGCCTCATCGCCTGCACTGGGGTACACTTTCTGCATCACACTGTACGTGGTAGACTTCTTTCTTCTTAGTTGCTGGCAGAGTCAACTCACCATAAAAGATATAATGCCAGATACTTCCCCGCTGCCCTCTTTACAGAGCGGGGGGCCCAATGGATACAGGTAAGTATGTTGGGTGGTTTCTATGATCGATTTCTTCTCTGAGTGCAGAGGAAGACTAAAAAGAAGGAAAAGAGAAAAGGAAGAGAAATAGATCATGCAAACTTTGGGGCCCTCTCCCTGTCCTTGGTTTTTTTCCCTACAGATCAGATGCTCAATAATAGATTTAAAAAGCAGCTTTCTTTAACAGTAAGTAATTATTTAGGACCTCTTAAGTGGTAGGCACATGTTACAAAGGCAAAGACACAGCCTGGTCCGGCCTTCCTAAAGCCTACAATCTAGAGACAAAGCAGGCTCTTCCGATTACAGATAACATGTGTTACATTTGGAATACACAAAAGCGGAACATAATCCAAGCAAGAGTCAGGGAAGCCTCCCTGGAGGAAGTGACATATAATTAAAAGACCAAATTGGAATTAGCCAGGCAAATGAGGGTGAGGGTCAAAGTTGAAAAGAAATACAAACAAACAAACAAACAAACACAGTCCAAGCTCCAAAGCAACACCAGAACTCACACAGTGAGTCATTACAGCAAGGTGATAGGTCTACCAAAATTGCTTATTGAACACTGGGATGAAAACACAAAGCAGAGTAAATAACCCTGTTTGTAAACATAATGTGAATGCTGTAGGACAGTGTTGCTTTCCAAAGAAAGATGAAGCTGCCTGATAGAAACCTGATGTGGCTCTCTTTCAGTGATCAACTTCCAGTGTTCACAGGTAGTATGAAATACCACTTTCTTTGTCTATGGAAGAATTTCCAAGAATGTCCAAAATGTGCTATTTGCAAGATAACCTCACATTCCCCATCAAGAGGTCCAGTCTAATTACCCTCCTTTTGAATCTGGATTGCCCTTAAAAACATGTATATAACCAAAGGAATGTAGCATAAAGTATGTAACATGATTTCCAAGGCTAAGTCAGAAGTCTGTCAGCTTCTGGAATGCTTGATATCTGGATGCCCCACCTCAAGAGATTATCTCTTAGAACCCAACTGCTATGCAGTGAAAAGCTGAAGACACATGGCCAGACATGTGTACACTGTCCAGTCAATGGACCCAGCTGTGCCCAGCCTTCAAGGAGTATCAACCTAAGCACCAGACACGTGAGGAAAGAAGCCTTCAGAAGATTCCATTTAAGTGTCTAAGCCTCTCCAGCCACTAATGTCTTCCCCACTGAGACCCAGATATCAAGGAAACACAAGCCATCTCTACTGGGCCCTGTTTGGATTATTGACCCACAGAATTTATGAGTGTAGTAAAATGGCGGTTGTTTTACACCAAGTCAGAGGTAGCCATTTATACAGCAATAGGTAACCAAGACAGTCTCCTCAGCTCTGTACCTGGGGCAGATATGAAATAGGAGTTCAAGGAGATTTTGTGGAACTGGGCTGAAATGGAGGCAAAGCACATGGAAAGACTACGTTTGCTCCTCTGAAATTGGCTTCCATCCTCAAAGTGAGCTGTACAAAAGAATGACTTCCTGTCAGCTGTTGCACACCATTTTACTCTGCAAAGTCTTCAGTTACCACCTAGCATAGATGGACCCAAAACAAACCCAAAGAAGCACAATTGTGCAGCAATCAAAATATATTTTCATCAAGATCAACTAAATGATGGCCCTGGGCTCATCAATGCATATGTGGATAGCACTGTTGAAACCTGTCACCACATTCTACATTCAGTTCCTCGGGTTAATGATGCCTAAGAATGTATAAATATCAGAGGAGGGAGAAAAATCATACCAACAAAACCAAAAGGTTTTCCTGGAGAATTTACAAAAGGACAGAAGCACAGACAAAGGTCAAAGACAAGGTTTCAGCTTACCTAGAGGAGGGAAAATGCAATAATTAGAAATCTGAGCTCTGGACACACATAATATTAAGTTAAAGTCTCAGCTTTGCTATCTAACGACCGTGTAATGTGTGGTTTCTCACACTCCTTTCCTTTAGTAAAAAAGGCTGGATAAGAGATTAAATGAGATATTACGTATGGGGTGTTATTCTAATATTTATCACGCACCCGCTATGTGTTTGTACTATTCTAAGCACAGAAAACAAAATGGTGAACAAAGATAATTTCCCTGGCATGTGGAGATCATATTCTAGTGGGGGAGACAACCCACAAATAAATACACAAGAAATATGCATCTAATTTGGGATGGTGATAATTAATATGAGGAAAAATAAAACAGAGTGAGGGGATGGGAAGTGATGGGGGTGTTAAATTAGATAGGCTTCTCTAAGGGCACATAAATGAAGGAGTAAACCATACAATGATCCTGGGCAACAGCACAGAAGGCAGAGAGAAAACCAATATAAAGAGTGTGGATGGGGAAAGGAAGGGCCAGGAGGCTGGGGCGGCAAGAGGCAAGTGAAGCAGAGGGATGATGGTAGGAAATCAGGTCATCCAGGTAGCTGTGGGTCTAATCAGGTAGGTCCTTTTAAGCCATAAGGAGTGTATCCTAAGTGTGGTAGGAGCCTTTCGTGGGTTCCCCATCACCCTCTACACGAATTGCTTAGAACAGCACTTGGCATATTATAGCATAAGCTGATTAAGTCAAGTTATTATGGACTAATGTCAACGCAGGACAGCAGAAACACATTCATCTGCAGCAGCACTGAGTCAAATCCCCCACTCAAAGCAAGTGATGAGGCCAGAGAGCGTAAGACTCCAGGCTCCAAGTGGAGCCGACTGTTCTGGTCAGATATGCAAGATGTAGAAATAAGGAAAAGAAACAAAGCCTGAAGGGACGTCAGGCATCTGCTCTCACACAGACTACATTACTCTGTTCTTCATGAAAATCCAAGGTGGGAGGTAGTAACACTTTGTGCAGGAAATTATTATGATTTGCTTGTGACTACAATGCTAAACACACAGTGAGCTAGCTGATGCTATGGACACGCCTTGTTTCCATCCTTGACTTGGAAGACCTACTGCTTCACTGTGCAATATGGCATCCGCGAGCCATACATGGCTATCAAGCCCTTAAAATACAGCTAGTCTAAATTGAGATGTGCTGTAACAGACACGCCAGATTTCAAGACTTAATTACATAAATAAGAATGTAAAATATCTCAATAATTGTCCATCAACTACACATTGAAGTAATAACATTTTGGACATATTGCATTAAATAAAAAATGTCAAATTTTATCTCACTTGTTTCGTATTGTTTCATATTATTTTCTTAATGTGGCTCCCAGAACATTTTAAATTATGCATGTGGCCAGCATTATATGTCACCTGGACACCTACGTATCAGGTGTTCCCTACATGTGGACAGGAAATAAATAAAGGAAGAGGAAGAGCTCTGAGAAGATTACTACATTCTTAACCAGGGGTGACAAACAGAGTTTATTTTGAAAGCCAGGTCTGATCATCTGACTGTGGTTGCCTGAAGAGCTATCTGAGAAAGCACTCAAGGTTCCAGCTCACTGAGAAGATTTCTGGGGTTAATTTATAATATTTGCCATGGACACAGGAGGGGGATGTGACAGCCCATGTAAAATGTAATGATTATTTCTTGTATGAGAATAATATCAATAATTTGAGAAGCATTTTACACTGGGCATGTTTGGATCACCCTTGCTGGATATTCCCCATCCACTACTTTATTCTCTTTTTCGTAACATTGAAAGATAGTAATTACCATCCCTGTGTTACCTACCTGAAAAATGTTATTCAGAGAGTCAGTTACCTAGGCTATTTTTTAAAAAAATTCAAGGTTTGACCCTAGGACAGCCTCTCTCCATAGCTCACTCTCTGAGCACAACTTGCCAGGACCAGGCACTGCCTTCTGACACCACAACCCCCTGGGATGCTGGGTTGCCAGCATGGATCTCTGCATTCTACTTCCTCCCTAAAGGCTGGTGCCTGACTTATTCGTCAATGTGCATCTGTACTGACCCACCTTTTGGATATAATGGTATCAGCAGAGTATACTCTCAAGCCCTTTCTCGACCTTAGTAGATTAGTCTGGAGCAGCAGCTCTCAAACTCGGCATGCATCAGAATAGGGAAGGCTTATTAAAACACAGATTGCTGAATCCTACCCCTAAAAAGTTTCTGATTCAGTTGGTTTTGGGTAGGGCCTGAGGATTTGGATCTCCAAAATGTTCCCAAGTGATGCTGACGCCACTGGTCCAGGAACCACACTTACAGAATTTTATGTCTGATCCAGCTTCCAGATCTTCTTGGCCACACATCACATTAATATATCTGGGGGAATTCTTAAAATGAACCAATGCCCAGCTATAGAGGAGACCAACGGAATTAGAATCGTTATTGTGGGGGTCAGGCAGAGTATTTTTTAAACCTCCCCCAGGATAAACATGAAGGTTGAGAACCACTGAGCTATCTGCTCCGCCTGTTTAATCCTCATTTCCAGTTATCCCAAAGGATAACATTGGGAAAAGATAACCAAGCCCCTTCTAGTCAAGGAGCCAAGCTTTACAGATTCACTGCAGACAGGTACAACATCAGGGCTGGGCTCCAGCCTGGGGTTTAACGGCTGGCTGCTAGCGGGTCCAGACGCCACGGGTAAGTACAGCAGCAGGAGACAGAGCCCCTGGAAATGCCACCCAGTAAACTGACAGTCTGTCCGACAGAGGCATTTTAATAGTGATTCAAGGTCAATATGTACTTAGTCTCTGTCTTTGCTTCATAGCTGGAGAACCTTCCAATGTGAAGGATGCTGACATTGTATCTATCATCTGGCTCAATAGGAATGAAATTAGATGGAATGGGAATGATCCACATCTGTGAGGCTACCCAAAGAGAAAACCTAGTGCAGCTAGCATCTAATCCTGTAAAATCTACAAAGCTAAGAATTTCAAGTATGAACATAATGAGATTTTTTTTTCATAAAAGTAGGACAAATCCTTGGAATCTAAAAATCTGATATTGACTTCTCCCTTTGCAGTGCCAAAATCGAAAGCAGCAGTCTCTAAAACCTTTCCTTTATCCCTGTCACTCAAAAAAAAAAAAAAAAAAAAAAAATCAGGACCATCAAATGAAATGATTTCTTATCTGTGAACTTTTCTGGTGTTTGGTAACTTCACAGAAAACACAACTTAAAACTACCCAGCATCTCCTGGACGCAAAGTTCCTCCAACTTCTATTACAGATTTAGTCACAGGAGGATTCTTTTTCCTCTCTAAAGACACTTTCCCTTCTTTTTAAAATGTTCTTTATTGGCTTGTGGCTATGCCAAACACGCTGAGCAGCTGTAAAATGCAAACGCATTTTCAAATGTTTATTGACTTGATTTTTCAAGACTTCTGTAACAAAATGCCTTTATGCTGCTCTCTCTGCAGTGTGTGCATTCAGACCCACTCCTTAAAAAGTTCTTGAAAAACTACCCAATTCCCACCCCTTTGCCATATAATATCAAGAGATACTTTCTTTAAGATTGACTTGAGATAATTAAATTTCAAATTTAAGTTTTCCCTATTTAACTTCAGAACATCCCAGTAAGTTTTTCTAACCTCCAACTTCTTTGAAAAGGAATCGTGCTCTTACATTAGATAAATCATCTATTGGCAACAATAAAAAAAATACTCCATGTACTTATTCAGTCTTAACTTTTGGATTGTCACTTTTTGGTAGTCAAATAAAACCCGATTTCCTCCCTGGCTCTCATGTTGAGAGAAGAACTGACGAGAAATAAACTTTCAGGGAATGCATTAGAGTTATTTCATTTTAACTGCTTAAATATTATAAATGAGTGTCATTCCTCAGTGGATAAATGGTTTCAAAACAATGAGAGTTTTGCAAAACAAGATTTCCACTTGGCTCTTTCTCTTTGGACTGAAAAATGGGTAAGTACATTTTGTGATAAGCTTGCCCTCAGAGGGAGTTGAAACAGCTCACATGCTAGATCCGATGTAACCACTGTTAACTATCCAGCAAAGTGTGTCCACGCCCCCTTCTTCAGCATTCTGTTTGTATTCCTGATAAGCTTCTGGTCCAGAATCTAAATGAACCTCTGCTTCATAAATTCACCACAGGAAAAATCCATTTTTGAACTCTGTCACTACAAAATGTGCCCTTTAACTGTGCCTAAGAGTCATCTGAAAAGTAAGAACATGCAAACAATATACCCATAATAGTACCTACTGCCATGTCTTTGAAAACAGTGAAAACCATTTATAATAATAGCCTCACGTTCACTTTTCATTACACACACACACACACACACACACATGCACACACCTGATGTACAGCTGACCTCAGTGATGGAATACTTTAGAAAGCAAACAAGATGAGTAAGCCTTAATTTTATTTGCCCCAATTTACCTTTCAACTGTACATTCAATCAAAATTGACCAAAAATATTTGTGATATGTTTAATCAGTAGCAAACGGTGCACCAAGAACTTTGCCACCCCATTTACTGAAAATTAATCAATCTTTTCAAACACTCAAGATGTTGTTAGGGGAGGTATGATAATTATATCCTGGCCAAATATATGACGCTTCCAACTTCATCCTCAGTCAAATTAAATGTAATTGTGCTTACATTCAAACATCATAAGCAGGGGTTGCAATTAAAAGAAAACACCCATCTCTGGGATTTAGAATAAAGAACTATAATTACTACCACAAAAGCAGGAAATGGGAAGTGCTATAAATCTAGAACTAAAAGGAAAAACATATTATTCAGTAGTAGTCACTGGAATTAATATCATCAATTACGCCAACACTATCTCCTATGATCAAATGGTGGTTCATGTGTAGTATTTTTGCCCTTTCTTCATGTATCTTTGACACACAATCTAGTAGGTCCATTTGAAATGTGTAAGTTACACTATAACAAAAAGTTATACATGAATAGCACTTTGATTAAAAAGAGAAGTTAGTATTTGGTTCTCACACGGGATTCTGGAAGAAAGGCAGAAAATTACTATTGTCAATATTTTGCCTGAGACTATGACCAATGTCTCTTGACTTGCAGGCCAGAGAATGAGCCTTCCCAAGAGTCACCAGAGTTCCCTGGCACAAGCGCTTACATCATACAGCCACCAAAGGAAGAAAGACTGTCATGATCATCATTGGACAAAATGAGAAACTGAAGCACAGAGAGGTGAAGGGCATTGTTAATAGTTTCCTACTCCGGCTGTTACAAATTACTGGAAACTCAGTGGCTCGAAACAAGGCAAATTTATGACCTTTCAGTTCTGGGGGCCAAAAATCCAACATGGGTCTCACTGGGGTAAAATGAAGGTGTCTGCTGGGCTGCACTCCTTTTGGGGCAGTGGGGGCGGGGGAGGCTCCAGAAGATATTTCCCTGCCTTTTCCAGCTTCTAGAGGCTGCCCACATTCCTTGGCTCACGGTCCCATTCATGCATCTTCAAAACCAGCCATGTCGAGCTAATTCCTTCTCAGGCTACCATCTGTTTGTCTCATTTTTGCCTTCCTCTTCCACTCATCTCTTCTACTTACAAACACCCTGGTGATTATGCTGGAGCCAACCAGATAATTCGGGATAATGAAGCCATTTCAAAATCATTTGATTAGCAACTTTAATTCCATCAGCAACTTTTATTCCTCTTTGCTTTTTAACCTCATTTATTCACATGTTTCAGGGATTAGAATGTGGATACCTTCACAGGGACCACTATTCTGCCCACCGCAGGGACACATACCATGACTTGAACATAGACATAGCTACCCAGGCTCCCAAACCACTCTATTATACTGCTAACCTCAGAATGTGCCCTACAGGATAGGCAAAGGTTTCCTTGCCAGGGAGGCAGGAAGTGTCATCCTTACTATGTTAACTCTCCATTTACTTCCTGAATTGCTGAGGTTTAGTAATCCGAGACAACCTAGAAAATAAGAGTTAATGACTGGGCTATCATCTCTTCCTCCGACCTCTGGAACACGTGAGAAATATTTGATCGATTGATGCATTTCTTCCCAATACCAAATGAGGAAACATACTCATTAGAGATCAGCAGGGGTCTCACCAGGTTTGCCATGTACTGATTACCAGTCCAAGGCTGTCCCCAAGCATGCTGTATTTAGTCGCCAGAATATGTAGTTATTTCTGCCTGCAGTTGAACTTCAGAATGGGAAATGAGCACACTCCCTCTTAGACACAGGAGGATTCTCAAGGTATTTAAGCTGGAGGACCAAGGACCCTTCAGCTTCCCTGTGCGTATGTGATCCCCACTAGGATCAGTTCCAGACCCTTGGAAGCACAAAAAACCACCTGCTGTGACTGGACGCCAGAAGCTCTGTCTGGGTGGCTGAGGCTTCTGTGATGCTGCTGGTTGTGCAAGCTCAGGACCCTCTGTTCTATATCCTTTCTCAAAGCTACGTAAACTTGCTGCTGGGCAAACCAGTTGTGTCTTATGGATTTGACTGACAACACAAACTGGAAACAAGACCTGCTGTCTTGTTGAACAATGACTGAGCAGTTTTCCATAATCCACAATATAGCCATTCCTGGGACTCTAGTTTCAATACTGCTAAATTTGACAAGCTAACATCTGTATTAAATACAAATGAGAACCAAAAAAAATCTCCTTTCTCTTGTAATAGTTACATTTTGTGCAGCTAAAGAATATAACTAGAGGACTCTATGATGAAAGCAAACTTATTAAAAATTAAAATATAACTGTATCCCAAGTAATATGTATTTCTTATAATGCCAGAAGTGCTCCAAGTAAAAAACTGAAAATATCACAATAGAAGACCAAAAGATTTTAAGGTAATCTGCTTGCACCGAACTTAAGGTGGCACTAGTAAATTTATGGTAGCCTGACAGACTGTGCAGACATTCTATTATATATGGTAATAATTACATGTGCATATGACTCATAAACAGGCTAGAATTCATTGCAACCAGGTTATCATGTCTTTCTCAGTTTTATATTTAGTGTAGTACATTGCCAAAGAGAATGTACAATGCTTGTTAAATCAAGATACTATACTTAGGATTCTTAACAGTTGCTGCAGCTACCAAGTAAATAAAAAATAAGTAAATCTAGGAATAAGGACCTGGGACACTGGTATTCCAATCTTTAAAAGCATTTTGACAATATCAAGTCAAATTAAGGATGCACACAGCAGAAGGAGACCTTTGCTGGTGTATTAATTCCAGCATCATCTATCATTATCAAAAGTAGTCAACAGGAAACAGGGAAAATAAATTCTGGACTATTCATACAATGGGTTACTACACAGCAATTAAAATGAATGAATTAGAGCTACATATGTGAACATGGATCAAAAACATTACACTGAGTGACAAAAGCAAAAAGTGACTGTATATATATGGTATAATATCACTTTTATAAAGTTAAAAACATGCCAAACAATACTACATATTATTTGTAGAAATACAAACAAGACAATAATAGTATAAAAACATGCATGGAAATAGGAGGTATCAAATTCAAGAGAAAAAAGACACGGAATGAGATCCAAGAAGAATATACAGGCACTTTAATGCTAGGTCTGCCTTTTCATACAGAAGGTACATAAGGCAAGATGGCAACATTTTAAGATTTGAAAAGATTCAATGGTGGGTGAGGTTGTTTATTATATAATACTCTAGATTTTTCTCTATGTTTGTAATAGTTTATGGTATCACACAAAAATTATGCAGGAACAGACTGTAGAAATACTCAAGACCAAATGGCCAAGGTCACACAGCCAGAGGCCACAGAGCAGGTAACAGGAGACTCTGAAACTTAAATCCAGCCTAATTTGTACATGTGTTCTCCAGCCACTCTGCCTGACAGTGTATTATCCTTTGCTTATTTTTGGTTCTTTTCAGTTAAATGAAAAAAATTTTTAGTTTTTAATTAAAGGAAAAAAAAAAACCCATTCCAGTTCAATAGTTCCTTCAGCTCCGTGTAACAGCCTCTGTAACCTTCAGGGCTATAAATTTCAAGACTACAAGAATAAAGGTGAGAAAAAAAGCCACAGGGCCATCTGAAAGTCTTTACATGCCAGGGCTGTAAGGAATCATTTCGCCGAAACTGCCAACACATAAACCTTCTATGGGAGCCAAACACATTTGCAGACTTGTGGAGAAAGGGCTGGGGTGCAGTTATTCTTAATGGAGATGACACCCATCTGTCTCACCCCTTAAATGTCAGCCTGAATTTCTACCAGAATCATGAGAAGTGTCCCAGGCCTAGATGCAGTGATGAAGGAGGAAATGCTATTCATCTTCTTCCCAAAATGATATTAACTGAGGACAAAGAACAGAGCAAAAAACATGGAAATGGTTACCCTTAGATTCCTTCTGATTTTAATTTTCCCTTGGTGCCCTTCCCCTCAGCGATGGCACAACTCCTTCCTTAAACTCTAGAACATAAGTCTTCCACAAGAAAGGGGAAAGAAATGACATTTATTGAGCCCTTCTGCCAGGTTTTCCCTTATTTTAGCCGCACAATCACCTTTTGAGGCAGGTAACGCTGACCCCATTAAAAAGACAGGAAATCTGGATTCCCAAAGGCAGATAACATATCCAAGGTCATGCATTTAGTAAAGGACCAGAAATCTACCTACAATCCATGGCTTTTCTAGTACACAGGGCTTCCAAAAGCCCATCATCTTCATGCTAGGTCCTCTGTTTTTTCATCTGAAAACTGGGTAGATTAGAGTAGCTGATCTTGAACATTCTAATTTTGTTATTTATTTTTTTTTTTAGAGAAAGAGCACCTGAGCATGAGCATGGAGGGGCAGAGGGAGAGAAAGACTCCTTAACAGGCTCCACATTCAGCGCGGAGCCCGACACAGAACTCAGTCTCACAACTCTGAGATCATGACCTGAGCTGAAATCATCAAGAGTCAGATGCCTGACTGACTGAGACACCCAGGCGCCCCTAATCTTAAACATTCTATAAGGCTCTGAATTTGGCAACCCTGGGGCAGACACAAAGTTACAAATCATGGAGGTAACTCAAAAGACAAGGGGTTAGAATACAGCTGGTGACAACTAATAGAGTCGGCACCCTTTATCAGAGGTACTGTGTGAAGTTTAATAATAGGCAAACACTAGAAATTAAAGTATTCATTGCTTAATAGTCTAGTCAATCTACTTTTTGAAACAGGCCAGGTTCTCATGGCTGAATTTATCATCCTAAGTGTTACTTTGACTTGATGCCTCCCAATCAAACATCATCTCCTTAACGGGCCTCTCAGCCCTGTCCCGCATCTTTTTCTAGCTAGTCACTTCAATGATCACAACGAAAACTGGTTGATCTTCCTGACTTCTAGTTTTCAGACATGTTGACGCTTTTCCATTCATGCTCTTACTCCTTCCTTGGAAGGAAGTCACATCGCTTCTCCCTCAAACACCAGCTCTCGGCTCACCTCTTCTGGAAAGTCCCCCTTGACTAACCCCAATATGATCCAAGGATTTCCATTATTTCAGATTTCTCTTGTCTCTCTGATGCAAGGGTAAGAAAAAAAACGGGACTTTGAAATTCTATTTCTACCATGTGGCAGATATGTTGCCAAACATATTTTTATTTTTATTTTTTTAAGATTTTATTTCTTTATTTGAGAGAGAGCCAGCATGAGCAGGAGGGAGGGGCAGAGGGAGGGGGAGAAGCAGACTCCCTGCCAAGCAGGGAGCCTGACACAGGGCTCCATCCCAGGGCCCCAAGATCGTGACCTGAGCGGAAGGCAGATACTTAAACCAACTGAGCCACCCACGTGCCCCAATACGTTACCATTGCTTTAATAATTTTGTCAAGCTCAGTATTATTATTCCTATTTCACTGAAAACACAACTAAAACTCAGCTACACTAAAGTGACTTGTCTAGGGTCATACATTTGGAAAACCAGAATTGACAACTAAATAAATGTGGATCTAAGTTCCAAACCAAAGGGTTTCTACACTCAAAGAACAGATTTGGTGGGAGGGGAGGGGAGGAATATATTAGGAGTGTGTAGAAAACATGAATCTTTAATTTTTTCCCCTTCTACCAAGTAGCGCCAAATACCACCATTGTTTATTCATGATTCTGTTTATAAAATGCTAGTTCTCCCCAGTGTCAGCAAGGCTTACACTATTGGATGCCCAAGTGATATAAAAATGAAACTTATTATCCCCCAATAAATAACATTAGTGTTGACTAAGGATATTGAACATAAAACCAAACACATTATCCCCTCCTTGAAACTAATCATATTACATCGGCACACAAACACTGCGCAGCTCTGGCTCCTACAGCTCAATAAAGACTTAACAAGACTTGGAGAAGCTCCAGGGACCAGCAATTAAAACATCACAGGAGATGGGAAAAGGCTGTCTTAGGAGAACAAACTAAAATCGATCAAGACCCTTAAGTTTACCAAGATAAAGACTGAGAACTGATAGATTCAGAGTCTGTAAAAACACGTCAGGATAGACGTAGGATGAGCACTCATATGCTATCACTGACATTTGCTACTTCGACCATCTGGTATGCATTTCCCCTTCCTACTGGTACCTCAGGTACCATCAGGTACCTCATGTCCTTCACCTCCCCGTGTGTACTGTGGTGGAAAGGTAATTCCAAGAACTCCCTTCCTATTACAGGATCCGAGGGAACTGGGCCTTCCTTTCAGCATGTTACATAATGCCATGGAGAAGCCACATGACCTAACCTCAGCCAATCTGACTCCTTCTCCCCTTCAACTGTGAATTTTGAGAGAGAGAGAAGAGAGCAGAGAAAGTGGTTAGATTTCCCACCTATTCATTTCTACTATGAGACCATTCCTTCCTTCCTACACCCTGGCCATTAGGAACCTCCTTGATTCTAGTCTTTCTAGGTGAGTTTCTCCATCCGAAGAAACAAGTCTATGAGCTCCTGATAGCTCTACAATAAGTCTCTTGTGTACATTAGAGTCAGTTTCAGAGACTTCTAAAAAACAGATATATTCATCAAAGCCCATATATGGGACTATAAAGGCAACCCTTTTTTCATGAACAATAGTAAGCAAGAAGTAGGTTAAACACCAGAGTAGAAGGAACTGATGCATGCCAGACACTGTACTAAGATCTTTATACCTACTATTGTTCTTAAATCTCAGGGCAACTGTGTGGGGTGGGAAGTAGGGTCTCAATCTCACAGCCTGAAAGTGAGGTTCAGGAAGGTTGCTTTGCCCAGGATAAGGTAAAAAGAAAAGAAAAGAAAAAAGAAAAAAAGAAAGAGCCTGGAATGAAATGCAAGTATGTCCCTACTTAAATTAAAAAAAAAAAAAATTGTAAATTGAAATGCCTAATATTTGGACTATTTGTTTATAATCTCAGGGAGTGGACATCAAGAGAGAAAACGTTTTTTTTTTCTATCACCTCTAGGTATTCCTGTCTGATATAAGCCCTCAGGAGGGACGGACAGATGATCTACAAGATAACAGACCATTGGTCTGACTCAAAAGAAGACAGTTCTTATCTGATTACCTGTTAGAACACAAGTAACAACTGGTGCGAATCCTAAAATAGAATAAAATGCTGTACCTGAGGTTTCCATTTGAGGATGTAACACATGTTTACTTCATATTGCATATAGTTTTTTGAACATTATATTTAGAAGAGTGAAAAAATTCACAAGTCACTACCCAACTATATGACTTCAAAATTTCCATCTCAACAATGAGAACAGAAGGCACAAATCTACATTTCTTAAACATGATTTTGCTTCAATCAAAACCCACTCATCAGTAGGACTGGCAACCTTCACTTCAGCAAAATATACCATAAATCATTCTGTAAAAACAAAAAACAAAAAACTAGTACTCTTAGGGATGGCTTATGTTTTTCAGAGACACTGGCATATATCTTGAAAACGTGAGGGTCTCTTCTCAACTGACTCATTTGAAAAAATACACATTACTGAGCCAAAGAAAACAAGACAAGGGATGGGGCTAAAGAATGGGGGTGGGGGAGTGTGGGATGTTGATTACCACCAACCTCTTTACTTTACAAAACAGAAAACTGAAGACTGTTGAAGCCAACTGACCTATCCAAGCTCACACAGCAGTTCCTGGACAACTTGGGCTCATGCTCAGCCTCCTGGTTTAGGGTGGGTGCTATGGCCTCTACACCACACTGCCCACACTAAATGTGGAAACATATTGTGGGTCAAAATGTAAAAAAACACATAGAAAATTACTAATTCCATCTGTGATTCTTAAAAGAGAGAAAGAGAGAATCACAGTAATGGAAATGCAGCTGATTTTCTTCATTTCAGAATAAAGGAATTATTTCTTTTTACCTTCCCTTATACCCATTTGTTCTTGATTATTCAAAGACATAATTGATTTCCTAATCCTGTTCAACTTGGCACCACAAACCCAATTCCAATCACATTATTAAAATGAAAGAATACCTATTGGGTCTGTGTTGTTCCCACTACTGGCATCCATTATCCTTTGACAGGTAACATGGGAGATCAAAATACTACCATCCAACTGAGAAACATCCCAGAAATGCGAATGAAAATCTTAACCTGCCTTTTCACAGGCCATGACTCTGTTGATGGAATGCCATCAAGCAGATCGATGGCTCCATTTCCTTAATTAATGATTATCTCACCAGGGGAGAGTGAGAGTAGATATTGTTTAAATCTTTCTAATTTTATCTGCAAACACAGAAGCTCTCTTGAGCATTCATAGCAACAGAACACACCCATATCCTGAAAAATATACGCATGCACAAGTTTTGTTTGTTCAACTGACCTTATGAACAGATGTTCTGAAACCTATAAAAATGATTTTCAGACTTCCAGGGAAGATGGTGAACTAGAAGGACACTGAGCTCACCTCTTCACATGGATATACCTAGATAACACCCATTTTGGTGTAAATAACGCAGAAAATGACTGGAAGACTGGGAGAACAGACTTCCCACAGCTAAATGTAGAGAAGAAGCCACAACAAAAAGGGTAGCAAAGGCAGGAATGTGGGATGGGGGGAGATAAATAGACTCTCAAGGGCTATTCGCAGGAGGGAGGGACTCCAGTACATGGAGAGAGGAGAGAAACAGAACTCCACAGGAGCAACCCTAGGCACACAGAACCCACAATGGGAAGGAAAATCTACATAACATCTGGCTTTGAAAACCAGAGAGACCTGGCTTCACTAGTTCTTAGAATCAGTGGGGCTTAGCACTCAGAACTTTAAAAATCAGTGGACTTCACTCTGGGAGATCCAGGAGGGTAAGAGGAAACCCTCTTACCCAGAAGGGTAATGACTGACACCCTCAAGTACAATAACATTTGCATTACAGGGATCCCAGAAGGAGGAAAAAGAGAAAAGGGGCAGAAAATTTATTTGAAGAAATAATAGCTGAAAACTTACCAAATCTGGAAAAGGAAACAGAAATGCAGATGCAGGATGCACAGAGAGCCCCCAACAAAATCAACCCAAGGAGGTCCATACCAAGACACATAATTAGAATGGCAAAAAGTAATGATAAAGAGAAAATTTTAAAAGCAACCAAAGAAAGCAGATACATACAAGGGAAACCCCATAAGGCTGTCAGCTAATTATTCAAGAGAAACTTTGCAGGCAAGAAGAGAGGGGCAGGATATACTCAAAGTGCTAAAAGGAAAAAAATCTGCAGCCAAGAATACTCTATCGAGCAAGGCTAACAGTGAGCATAAAAGGAAAGACAGGGCACCTGGGTGGCTCTGTTGGTTAAGCCTCTGCCTTCGGCTCAGGTCATGATCCCGGGATCCTGGGATCCGGTCCTGCATCGGGCTCCTTGCTCAGCAGGGAGCCTGCTTCTCTCTCTGCCTGCTGCTCCCTCTGCTTGTGCTCTCTCTCTCTCTCCCTCTCTCTCTGACAAATAAATGAATAAAATCTTTAAAACAAATAAAAATAAAAAAATGAAAGCAAAGAGTTTCCCAGACAAACAAAAGTTAAGGGAATTCATCACTACACTAGCCCTACAAGAAATGTTAATAAGGGGGATTCTTTAACTAAAACAGAATCTGTTTTAGTTAAAACAGATTCTTTAACTAAAACAGAAGAGCAGGAATAAGAGAAGGAGGAAGCACAAAAGCAGTAAGGTTAAGTGTATCTATAAAAATTAGTCAAAGGATTTACAAAACAAAAGGATGTAAAGTATGACGCCGTATACCTAAAACATGGTAAGGAAGAGTAAAAAATAGGTTCACACTTAAGTGGCCATCAGCTTAATACAGACTGCTAGATGCAGAAGATGTTATATATAAACCTAATAGTAACCACAAGTCAAAAACCAGTAATACACATGCAAAAATAAACAGAAAGGAAACCAAATATATCACTAAAGAAAACAAGCAAACAGTGAGAGAAGAGACAAAGTGAAAAAAGGAACAGAGAAAAACTACAAAAATCGCCATAAAACAAGTAACAAAACAGGAATAGGTGCACGCCTATCTTTCAATTACTTTGAATATAAAGGGACTAAGTGTTCCAATCAATAGACACAGGGTGAAAGAATGGATAAACAAGCCAGACCCATCTATATGCTGCCTACAAGAGACTCATTTCATACCTACAGACACATGCAGATGGAAGTGAAGGGATGGTAAAGTATTTATCACGCAAATGGAAGTGAAAAGAAAGCCAGGGTAATAACACCTATAACAGACAAAATAGATTTTAAAACAAAGACTCTAACAAGAGAGAAAGAAGGACACCATATAATCATAAAGGAAATAATTCAACAATAAGATATAACAACTGTAAATCTTTATGCACCCAATGTGGGAGAACCAAAATACATAAAGAAGCTGATAACAAAATGAGAGTAACACAATAAAAGTAGGGGACTTTAATACCCCACATCATCCAATGAGACAATCAAAAAGGAAACGGTGGTTTTGAGTAACACATTGGACCAGATGTATTTAACATGTATATTCAGAACATTCTGTCCTAAAAGGGGAGAATACACATTCTTTCCAAGTGCACATGCAACATTCTCCAGAATATTATGTATTAGACCACAAATCATGTCTCAACAAATTTGAAAAGATTAAAGTCATTATCATGAGTCTTCCCCAACCACAACAAAAAATCTAAAAAGAATACAAATACATGAAGGATAAAATAACATGCTACTAAACAATGAGTCAACAAAGAAATCAAAGAGAAAATCAAACAATACAGAGACAAATGAAAATGAAAACAGAATGGTCCAAAAATCTTTGGGATCCAGCAAAAGCTGTATATGAGAGAAGTTTAGAGCAAAACAAGTCAACATCAGGAAGAAAAATCACAAATCAACTACCTAATTTTACACCAAAAGTAGCTAGACCTTAAACCAAAGGTAGCTGGGGGGCAAAAAAAGTAGATAGAAGACAATAATAAAGATCAGAGCAAAAATAAAATAGAAACTAAAAAAAACACACACAAAAAAAACAACAGAAAATAATAGAACACATCAATGAAAATAGGAAGTGGTTCTTAGAAAAGATCAACAAAATTGATAAACCTTTAGCTAGACTCATAAAAAAAAAGAACTCAAATCAGAAATAAAAGAGTAGACATAACACCACAGAAATATAAAGTATTATAAGAGATTATGAAAAATTATTCTTCAACAAATTGGATAACCTAGAAGAAATGGACACATTCTTAGAAACAAAACCTCCTAAAATTGAATTAGGATGAAACAGAGAATTTGAAAGACTGATTACCAGCAATCAAATTCTATCAGTAATCAAAAAGCTCTCAACAGGGCACCTGGGTGGGTCAGTCAGTTAAGTGTCTGCCTTCAGCTCAGGTCATGATCTCAGTGTCCTGGGATCAAGCCCCAGGTCCAGCTCCCCACTCAGAGTGGAGTCTGCTTCTCCCTCTCCTTCTGCTTCTCTGCTTGTGCGCTCTCTCTCTCTCTCTCTCTCTCTCTCAAATAAATAAAATCTTAAAACAAAACAAAATAAAAAGCTCCCAACAAACAAAAGTTTAGGACCAGATGGCTTCACAGGAGAATTCTACCAACCATTTAAAAAAGGGTTAAAATCTACCTTCTCAAACTTTGAGAAAAAACAAAACAAACAAACAAACAAACAAAAAAAAAAACAAGAAAAAGTAAAGTTTCCAAATTCATTCTATGAGCCTCACCCTGATACCAAAACCAGATAAAGACTACAAAAAGATAGAACTACAAGAAAAAAAGATGAACATAAATGCAAAAATCCTCAAGAAAATATTAGCAAACCAAACCCAACAATATATTAAAAAAATAATTCACCATGATCAAGTGGGATTTATTCCTAGGACCCAAGGCTGATTCAATATCTGCAAATCAATCATTATTCTCTGTCACATCAGCAAAAGATAAAAACCGTATGATATTTCAATAGATGAAGAAAAAGAATTTGACAAAGTACAATATCCATTCATGATAAACCCTCAACAAAGAAGGTTTAGAGGGCCCACACCTCTCAAAATAATAAAGTGCATATATGAAAAACCCACAATGAACATCATACTCAATGATAAAAAACTGAGAGCTTTCTGCCTAAGATTAGGAACAAGAAAAGAGTACCCATTATCTCCACTTTTATTCAACATAGTACTGGAAGTCCCAGCCACAGCAATTGAGAAGAAAAAGAAATAAAAGTCAGCTAAATTGGTAGGGAAGAAGTAAAATTTTCAGTATTTGCTAATGACATGATACTTATATAGAAAATAGACTCTACCACATAAATTACTAGAACTGATCAATGAGTTCAGTAAAATCACAGGATCCAAAATAATTGTATAGCAAGCAATCTGTTGTCTTACTATACATTAATAAGAAGAGAAATTAAGAAAATTTACAATTGTACCAAAAATAATACCTAAGAATAAACTTAACCAAGGAAGTCAAAGATCTGTACTCTGAAAACTATAAAACATTGATAAAAGAAATTGAGGATGACATAAATAAATGGAAATAAATTCCATGCTCATAGATTAGAAGAATATTGTTAAAATGTCCATACTATTCAAAGCAATCTACAGATTTAATGCAATTCCTATCAAAATACCAATAGCATTTTTCACAGAACTGGAGCAATCTTAAAATTTGTACAGAACTACAAAAGACCCTGGATAGCAAAAGCGACCTTGAAAAAGAACGAAACTGGAAGTGTCAAAATCCTAGATTTAAACATATACTACAAGGCTATAGTAATGAAAACAGTATGGTGCTGGCACAAAAATAATCACACAGATCAACAGAACAGAATAGAGAGCCCAAAAATAAACCAACAATTATATGGTCAATTAATTCTTGAGAAAGGAGGCAAGAATATGCAATGGGGAAAAAACAGTCTCTTCAACTAGTGGTGTTGGAAAAACTGGACAGCCACATGCAGAAGAATGAAATTGGATCACTTTCCCACACCATATGCAAAAGAAAATACACTCCAAATGAATTAAGGACCCAAATGTGAGACCTGAAACCATAAAATTCCTAGAAGACAGCACAAGCAGTAATTTCACTTACACTGGCAACAGCAACATTTTTCTAGTTATGTTTCCTGAGGCAAAGGAAATAAAAGCAAAAATAAAGTATTGGAATTAACATCAAAATAAAAAGCTTCTGCACAGCAAAAGAAACAATCACCAAAACTGAAAGACAACCTACTGAATGGGAGAAGATATTTGCAAATGACATATAGTGATAAAGGGTTAGTGTCCAAAGTACATAAAGAACTTATACAACTTCGACATCAAAAATAATCATCATCATCCAATTAAGAAATGGGCAGAAGACATCAACAGACACTTCTCTAAAGACATACCGATGGCCAACAGACACACAAAAAGAAGTTCAACATCACTCATCATCAGGGAAATGCAAGTCAAAACCACAATGAGAGATCACTTCACACCTGTCAGAATGGTTAAAATCAGAAGCACAAGAAACTAGTGTTGGTGAGGATGTGGAGAAAAAAGCAACCCCCATGCACTGTTGCTGGGAATGTACACTGGCGCAGCCACTGCAGTAAAGAGTATGGAGGTTCCTCAAAAATTAAAAATAGGATTACCATATGATCTAGTAATTCCACTACTGGTATTTACCCAAAGAATGTGAAAACACTAGTTTGAAAATATATATACGCCCCTATGTTTGTTTATTGCAGCATTATTTAAAATATCCAGATTACAGAAGCAGCCCAAGTGTTCACCAAAAGATGAAGAGAGAATGTGTGGTGTGTGTGCATGTATACATATGTGTATGTATATATATGTGTACATGTGTGTGTATATACACACATATGTGTGTGTATACAATGGAATATTAGTCATAAGGAATGAAATCTGCCATTTGCAACATGGATAAATAGAGAGAGTATAATGCTAAGAGAAGTAAGGCAGTTAGGAAAGACAAATACCGTATGATTTCACTGCTATGTGGAATTTAAGAAACATCCCAAAGGAAGAAAGAAAGAGACAAACCAAGAAACAGACTCTTAACTATAGAGAACAAACTGATGCTTACCAGAGGGGTGGTGGGTGGGGGGGAATGGATGAAATAGGTGATGGGCATTAAGGAGTGCACTTACCATGATGAGCACTGAGTAATATATAGAACTACTGAATCACTATATTGTACACCTGAAACAGGGTTTGAATCTCAGCTCCTCTACTTAGTGATTGTATGAAGTTAGCTGGGAAGTTAGTTCACCTCTGTATTCTCGTCTGTTACCTTGAGATAATGGTAGTACCCAATTTGTAAGGCTGGTGTGGGAATCAAGTGAGTCAATATACGTAAAGTATTAGAACGCCTGACCCACAGAATAGCTATTAAAAATGTAGCTACTAGGGGCACCTGGGTGGCTCATTCACTTAAGGATCCAACTCATGAGCTCAGCTCAGATCTTGATCTCAGGGTCTTGAGTTCAAGTTCCACACTGGGCTCCATGCTGGGCATGGGGCCTAATTTTTAAAAAAAAGCTACTACTCTTACAAGATGAACTGCATACACTCAGAAACCAGCCTCTCCCTGTTGGTTCCCTATTACTGGAAAGAAATAATGATAATTTAAGGTGTTGCATTTTCTATTATTTAAATGAAGATCTGGGGTTTTTGCAATTTGGCTGTGGTCCAGCCAGGAAAGAGCGAACACGTAAGCTTGCTGCAATGGAGAAGAAACAAAGGAGCAAATGTCAACAAAATTAAGTGGAGGCATTTTCTATATCCAACATTCTAAAAATTCAAATTTCTTACAGGGTATGTAGGTCAGAGATGGTAGAAGAAGAAGTGTAATTCCCCAGCTGTTTCCTGAAATCAGTATGTACTGCTACTATGACAGTGAATATAGGGACAAAAAAGGAGCTTTGGAGTCAGAATTGGGTTTCAAATCCAAGTTACTAATGCCTCAAGCCTCAGACTCCTCAGAGCCCCAAAGCCCTGGCACTTAACACCCATCCAACGACTACCAGCTACTTGTCTCCTTTCAATAAATATTCCCTGAATAAAGTCACTTGCCTAGTTTCACCTTGTGCTATTTGCTCTGCTTTCCCCCACAAATGCAATACAAAATTATTGCTCGGGGCGCCTGGGTGGCTCAGTTGTTAAGACTCTGCCTTCGGCTCAGGTCATGTTCCCAGGGTCCTGGATCGAGTCCCACATCAGCTCCCTGCTCAGCAGGAAGCCTGCTTCTCCCTCTCACACCCCTCCCCCCACCCCACTTGTGTTCCCTCTCTTGCTGTCTCTCCCTCTGTCAAATAAATAAATAAAATCTTTAAAAAAAAAATACTAAAATTATTGCTCATTTCCCCCCATCAGTCAAATGAAAGCCAGCACAATCTCAATGATGACTCATATATTAGGTTTAAAAGGCCTAAAATTGGCCCAGCTCCTGTGGTGTTACTGTGGAGCAAGATTCAGCTTAGCAAAAATTTGTGGACTTTAAAAGGTAAGTACAGGCCCTAGGTGCATCCCAACTTTCAAAGAAGATCCTTGACATGGTGATTACTTTGCCTAACAAAATGGGGAGATAAGTACAGGGTTGGGATTCGGGATTTACCTGGAAAGTGCAGTTTTCTAAGCAGAAGACATTTTATGAAATAAAGGTGTTCAATTATTGGGGGATACCACAGAAGAGGGATTCTTTAAATAAAGAGCTGGCAACTTAGGCAAAGATTACAATGGGGCTTCCAAATGATCTGACCCACACAGTGATGCCTAAGCCTTGGCCCAGAGAATGGATGGGAAATAGCCAGAGACAAATAGAAGGGAATGCAGAAATCACAGCCAAAGAGCTTCTGAGACAATCCAGAGACAGGACTGGGCTAATGTGTAAGCTGCTCACCCAGAGGAGGAACAAAATCCCTCTTCTAAATTGAAGCCTAAACAGCTCCCAGCTGTAAATAAATAGAAATGGATGATTTATTTCTACATTATTTGCCAACTCATTTCTCTTCCACAGAAAGGAAAATTGTCTGCTCTTGATCTTAAAGTATTTTCTAAGAGGCCAAAAGAGAATCTCTATGTAGATTCTCTGATAAGAATCAGGAACAGCAGCACAGCAAACAGAGCAGGCACATATTAGTAATTCCAGATTAGGACATAGTTCAGCCATCTAAAAATTTGTTTTCTAATTAGCACTCTCTAATTTGCATAACAAAAAGGAAGCGTCTGCTATAAACTCAGCTTTGGAAGCAACCACAGATTTGTTTTCTTCCAGATGACAGGATATAAACCAGAGATTATGTAATACAGGTTAATTTAAAGCTATAAAAAAAGGAAAATGATATTGCCCAAAGCCCACGTACACACCACTGTCTCCTTATCATTTGTCTGCCCCAGGGCAAAATATGGCCCTCCAGCTAAATCCAGCTCTCTAGTCAGCTACCTCTTCTTGTGAATAAAGTTTTATTGGAACACAACTATACCCATTTGCTTATGTATACATACTCTGTGGTTGCTTTCCTGCAGCTACCATGCCAGACTGGAGTAGTCACTGCCTAGAGAGCCTAAAAATTTACCATGTGGCTCTTCCCAGAAAATGCCTGTTCATTCCTATCCTAAATTGTTATATAGATAATTTCCATATTTCAGTTGTGAAGGGAGGAGGGATAAAACCTCTTCTAACTCAAATGACATGCAAAATGTAGCTAAAGGAAGGAAATAAAAGGCTACTCACTGAGTCTCCTCTTTAAGTCAAATTCTAGTGTAGTCACATTGGGTCTAGGAATTTGGTGGATGTTAACTACAGCCACTACATAAGTATACATTACTGAAGCCTGAGAACCAATTTGGTCCTAGAAACATAAATAAAGAATAATCTTTATCCATAACTAGTAATGGAAAAAAATAATAAAGCTTTGTGTGACTGTCATCATTCCACATACTGCAAACAGATATTGAGTTCACACACAAAGTGGGTTTTTCTGTATAGCTCACCTCTAAGTACGATCTGTAGTATCCCTCATTGAAAGTTATGGTTTATCCTGAAGAAAGACCTAGAAAGATTCCTACCTTCTTAATATCCAATATTGATTCAAAACTTAAATAACTTCTCAGTATTCTAAGGCAGGATGTAAGAGTCTTTTAATCATTTTTTATTGTTTATTTTTCAAAAAAAAAAACTGAGAAGAATAGAAAACTAGAAGATGGTAAAAACAAGCTCAGTCTTTAAAATTGGGTTCCTTTTTTAGGAGATGTTGGTCAAACGACTTTGTTATTTATATTCAAGAGACCCTTAATAGTTTAACTTTAAGATTTAGACAATTACCCAAATTGTCTTCACCCACCCCTCTACAAAATACAAAAAAGCTAGAAAATAATACACTCATCAAAACTGAGCATCCTTTCAAGATTATATTCTACTCCATGAAAGAGACAGATAATATAAGAAAACTAATCTATGAAATATTCAAACTGTATGAGTTTCATTAGAGAAATATGAACACATATTAAATGGGCCAAATATTAAACTTTCACCAAAATATTGTGAGACTTTGAAGCTGATGAGTATAATCCAAAATTACCAGAAGTTCAAAATATAAAGCTGTCAATTTCAAGAAAGTCTTAAAATAAGTTAGATTTAGAGCATAAATCCCAAGAGTCTCATTCTGGTTCTATCCTCTCAATGTTGATAGAATAAGAAGGAATTAGCAGCAGGTGCCTGCCTAAAGGCAAGGAGGGGGAGAATTCAGAAAGTTTCCATAAGAACTGAGCTGAAGAAAGAAACAGCCTGGCAGGGGGGAGCTAAATTGCAAAACATGAATGCCAAAGAGAGATATATCGAATTATAAAAACATTCACTGACAGAAGATACATTCTACATTTAATAACAGCATATTTGCAAACATGTGAATACAGAAAAACCAAAACAGATGAATAAGGGTAAGAAGTAAGAAGTAAGAAGGACCAATGGCAGAACACACAGCAGAATTAGCTGCGTAGGAGGCAGCGAGAGGAAGTGATAGGTAAGAAACAGCAGCTGGGTTACTGGAACAGAATTGAGCAATTCAGGAGATGGATGGGTATCAAATTCACTTTTCAGAAGTATTCTTCACACCACTGTTATGGTCAAGTAACTACCTTAGAAATCAGTTACTCATGTTAAATCTAACATCACAGACTTCCAGGTCTTTCATCTATACACATTCGTGTAAAACTTACTTATTAAACATCTATTATTACTTACAGAGCACTTATTATTTATCAAACATTAGCCATAATAGATATGCACCGTCATTCTAGTTTTATATCCCATGACTACCACATGCTGAAGTCTATCACAGATTGCATTAATGGTCCCAATTCTTCACACCTCTCTGTATCTATATCCCTTGCCAGGTAACTTTCCGGTTCTTCTTGCTAAAGGAAAAGTGCATTTCCTTGACCTTTTATTTTGTTCTCTACTATGTTAATCACTTTGGCCAGTGGATGTTAACTGAAAGGATGTAGGTGGTGGCTTAAAGTGTGTGTGCACACATATGTTTCTGCTTGCCTTGCACTTTCCTTTGCCATAATAGTAGCATGCCTCTCTCAATTGCTGCCCCAAGGTTGAGAGACCCATGAAGGAGATACACACTAGCAGACCCACATTATGAAGCAAAGCCACCCTAGCCAACCCATAGGTCCTTGAGAAGAAATGATCACTTTTTAAATTCACCGAGTTTTGAGTTGTTTTGTAATAGATCAGTATTGTGACAGTAGCTAACTGGAGCATAATCCCACCATCCCCTTCATTCGGCTTTAAAATCCTCCAAACACGTTATTTCCTCCGTGTCTATATTTCTGCTCGTCTCCTGCCTAAAATATCCTTTACCATTTTCATATTCAAAACATTTTCTGTTTTCAGGACCTAGCTCTAGCACTTTTCCAGGGAGATGTCCTCAGCGATTGGTGTGATGGTAATGCATAAGACTATCACTACACTCCTATGCCACTTGAAGGCTAGAACCCAGACAATAATTGTTCAATAAACCAGTGGTTCTCAGTCTGGAAGATGCTGGGTACTTTGAAAAGAGTGCTCAGGTACCTGTGACATGATGCCCTTTTCCTACTTGTTGCCCAACCACAACACAACTCCACAGCATTTCACCAGTCAGAATCATTCATAATGTTACCTCTGAAAGCTACCACAGGCTATCTTCCAATTTTTGCCTCACAAACATAAAAGCCTCTTCTATCATTTACTTAATATTTTCCTTTAAATGGATTTTCTTTCTTTTTTTTCCTTAACTAAATGTACTAATAGAGAAATTTTAGAATTGAAAAAAGGTCGTTTGTCATAATGTTCTCTATGGTAATACTATTAATGAATGCCCTAGCAAAGTGCCTTGAAAAACAATCGGGTGTACCACTTAAAATCTTCCTCTGAATTAGGAGGGGAAGGGGGCAGTGCTCTCGGAGATTCCATCATTTCATATGCTCAACTAGATTGCAAACTTCTTGAGAATGAGGATCAACTATCTTTAAATACTTGGTAATCGGTGGCCTAAGACATGGCCAACAAAATAGCAAAACTGTGAAATACAGAAAATCTTTATTAGAGAAGTAGGACCACGATAAAACAGTAGCACTTCCTATACCAGGTCACTAACCATTTTTAGGTAACCCTTATTAGTGCCTAAGAACTCAACTTGACCAGATAATATGCTATTATTTCTTCAACCTGGAGTCCAAATAACATGGCTTCAGGTGAATAAGGGTCAGGATGGGGGAAGAGGAAGGTAAATACTCTGATACATTATACACTGTTTACAATGAAATGGGCATGGCTTCAAAGAAGGGAGATTTGGATCTGAATGCCAATTCTATGATTCATCATTTGAGTGACCTTGGATAAATCCATGACCTCTACAAATTTGTTTCTGGGTCCGCAAAACAGACGGTAATACCTGTTTCACAGTGTGGTGGTGAAATAAATAACAGAAGTAAAATCACAGCAGAGTCAGACTCATACTCAATAAATATCTACATAGCGTCTGTCCATCTCCATTATAAAAGGCAAAGGATGAAGGGATTCTCTGGGCCACATAGTCAGACGTTCTCAGATAGGACTGAGGCACCAGAAGTTACGTATTTAATAAGAGTCAATGAGGAATTCATGAGTGGGAATCAAATATGAGAAGCATATGCCTTCGTGCTTCCCACACTGCAGGCACCAAAACTGCTGCGAAGTCCCTGGTGCAGTCATTTTCAAAGTATAAAGAATTTGCATCAAAAACATGAGGGAATCTTTAAGATGTAGATTCCGGGGTCCCACCTGCAGTCTACTAAATTTAAGCCTCTGGGGTGGACACTCCCAAATCAGCATTTGCAACAAGTTCTCTGCATACAATTATGAACTTGAAGTGCATGTGTCACTGCCATTGTGACCTTCAATAGAACTTAAGGAATCTAGAGTCTCTGCCAAAGGCGAACTCTCTTGGCTTTGGGGGGAAAGGTGGTTTCGGGCAAGACTGTCACCTACAAGGGGTCTTATATTGCATCTTGCATCAATGACCCTGCCACTAAGGGAAAAAACACAAGGCCAGGGAAACGGAGTCTTAGTGCCACTGACACTGCCAGCTTAGTGCCAAAACCTGAGGTAATTTTAAGTTTATTCTCACCCAGGAGCTCATTATGCTGGATTTACTGTTGAGACTTCTCAATCCTGGGAATTCCTCACTCCGACTGCCACTCTTTACTGGGGTTTTTAAACCCAGACAGAAACACAAGAGCCTGAAAAGGTTTTAGTTAAGATCCACATTATCACAGAAATTGACATCGGTGTTGCCAACTGAACCGTCGTCGATTGACAACACAGAGAGGGCCCACGCTTGCTCTATATCTACTGAATGGGCCACAAATGTAGGCAAAGTGCAGAAGGATGCCAGGCTCACCTCTTTCTCTTTTCTAAAGATTCCTTCATTGTTCCTCAATTCCATAAGGTACTTTTAGTAGAATCGAATTTGAAGGCCTCAAAATGCTATCAAGACCACCCCAATTCAACAGCAATTACTAAATGGTTCAAGCCTACTTGCAGGACACTCAACAGGAAGCTGTCACACAATAACAAACCTCAGGTGGGCTCACAGACAGCTTTTCAGAGTCCCCCTGTGGTTTACAAGTATAAGTGTTGTCTCATTTCCAGCATCCCCCATGAGGAAAGCAAAGAGACTCTTGAGACAAGCATCTCCTCGATCACCATTATCCCACTGTCTTGAGAATGATCTCACCTCTCCTCATGGGAGAAACAAACTATACTTCAATGAAACAACTTAAAATTAAAAAAAGAAAGAAAAGATAAGGTGTTGGAACTCTGAACTCAATGGTGCACAAAGTTCCCAGAGACCAGCAAAACTTCATGACCTCTCCACTTAGGGAGCACTTATAATGTGGTCCTCATGGTGTACTAAGTTGCTTTACATGCATTAACTTGTTTAATCCTCACAGCCACCATGAAAAAGATGAAGAAATCGTCAAGACTACCATCTATTCTCTTTGAATGCAAATATGGAGGCCTGTAATAAGCGAGAAGGAAACAGTAGGGTCATTCTAATGGGGAATGGAGGGTTCTTTAGCAGCAAAGATCTAGAAGCTGGCGTAAATATGGTACGATAAGGTTAAGAGTAAGAAATGGAATGGAAGCCTTGCAGGAAAATGTGGGAGTTCAGGTTAGATGGGCACAGAGGATCAGTTGACTAAAGATCTTGAACGCCAACCTTGCAGGCCAGAACTAGACCTCACAAAGCCTAAGTTTTTCCATTGGCTGTGCCGCAGTCATCCCCAGGTGGAGATCCATTCACCCTAGGTTTTAATATTTAAATGTGTCCAAAGATGAAAATGCCACTGAAGAAATACGTGACGATCCCCTTGTCATGATGATCTGAAGCTCTTCCACAGCAAAGCTTCAGAGCAGTTATCACGTCATCAGTCTGTCTGTGGAGGAGCTAAATGGAGAAAGATTGATTTCTATCTAGCAACCCATTTTTCACCTTAAAGAGGAGAAACACATAACTTTAAAACCAGTGCTGTCACATATTATTTCAGTAGATTACTTCTGAATTCTAAATTGGACCAATTAAGGACATTTTCTACCTGATTAAAATTCATCATGAATTTGAACAGGAAATATTTACAGTGATTAAGTATGCTTTCCCAAAAATCCCTTCTCATATCTCATTGTATCAGGATATAACATATGTGCATTCACAATAAAATTGGGCTCGAACACGGACTCTTGAGTTAGGGGAAAAGAGAGCACAAACGTGAAATTGAAGAATGGTTAGAAATGAAAAATCCAGCCATGCAGAAAGGCCCAGAAACCAAACAAATAACAAGATGTCATCTACAGGTGCTAATGGGGCTACTATCTCACAAAGCCACCCAGAAAGCAGAATTGATAGGAAAGAACTGAGGAAATAGGATAGTTCTTTTAAAAAATGAAAAAAAAGCCAGGGTAATCTTGCTTCCAATTTTAGATAGCAACTCCATAACATGAATTTCTTGCAAAATATTCCACTTGTAGCCTGGAGCAGGATTTTCAGACATGGTGCCAGGATGTATTGGTCCTGGCATGGCCCATTTGTATGGAAGACAAGTAACAAGTGATTTGCAACTACTCATAATTCAGGTACAGAAGTTTAGAATGATTTACTTCTTGAATGTCAATAAGAATGGATTCAAGTTGATCCTAATTATAAGTTCCCCCTCATTCACCTGCCTTTCAGTTCTGGAGAGGGAGGGAAAGAAGTGGAGCTAGATTACAGGGATTAATTACACGCAACCTACTGCCTTTCCTATCTACTCTGCAGCCTATATTGAGAAATCATAAATGATGTGGGGTTATAGCTAATCTCCGCACACCCAGGGAATTTATTCATGTGAACTGTAGCACAAAAAAAGACTAAGAACAGCAGGTCTCAAGCAGTCTCCCAATTTAAATGGATAAAATGAATTCCCACTGCTTCTTTCCCTTGCTCCTCCAAACTCCCCACATGCCCACATGCTTTGCCACAATTATAGCAATTTTTCTCCTTCCTTCCATCCCCATTTTATGCCCTTCCCTTCCATTGTTTGAGATAGTGAATGCATTTAATCAATGAGTTTATAATTTGCAAAGACAAATAGTGATCTGGACCGTCTGATTACTACAATTTGGCATCAAGGTGTAGCTATTTTTCAGGTATGTACCATGTATTTCAAACACCACCCAGAATGGTGCTAGATGCTAAAGGGGGTGGGGAAGAATGACTTTGATTACTGTAAGACATAGTGTTTGCCAGCCATCATAAATATTTTATGGGAAATGTAGAATTTAATAAACAAGGACTCTTAGGCTAGTTAACTGTCCATCCTTTAGCTCTCAGATCAACATTGCTTCCCCAGGGAGACATTCCCCAACCTCCTCTTGTTCTACCCTGTGTACCAGTCAACGGAGTGGAGAGTTGGGTAAGCCTGCTGATTTTAAAGCTGCTGGAGTTAAGTCCTAATGAATACATATCTTAAGAAAATATGACAGTCTAGCCAAAATGTTAGAGTTAGGAGCAAAAGGAAATCAGAGGAAGGCATCTCAATATTCTTAACCTTTACAATCTATGTTAGCCAATCACTTTTTTTTTTTTTTCATAGAAAGAGAGAAGTTTGGGGTCCTATTCACTAATTTTGGTCCCGAAGTTCTGGCTTGTGGTCTGTGTAATAATTATGTCTATTGCTACATGGCAGGTACTCTTCTAAACGCTTTACTTACATTTATTTAGTGCTCACATGATTCCAATGAAGTACTAATGTTGTCCCTACTTTATAGACAAGGAACTGAGGCACTGCATGGATAACATACTTGGTCCAGGGTCATCTGGCCAAAAAAGTTTTAAGCCAAGACTTGAATCCAACACACATCCCATTTTTTTTTAAACTCTATGACTATTTTTTTTTAATATTTTATTTACTTATTTGACAGAGAGAGAGATCACAAGTAGGCAGAGAGGCAGGCAGAGAGCCCAATGCAGGGCTCGATCCCAGGACCCTGAGATCATGACCTGAGCCAAAGGCAGAGGCTTAACCCACTGAGCCACCCAGGCGCTGCCCCCCCCCCTTTTTTTTTTTTACAGCAATAACACTTTAATTGACTTGGGTCAGGAGTCAGAAAGAGGATCAAATGCAGGGTAGAAGAGGTTCCAACATGGGATATACATGAGAAAATTGGCTTGTGGACAAAGGAAGGAAGCGAGGCTGGGTGGCTCTCAAATAGGGTCAGAAATCCACGGACAGGTACAGGCTGAGCATTGAGGTTCACTTTCCACATGGGAAGGAGAAACACACCTTTGCTGAGCCTTGGCTCATGTCCAACCCCTGCGATGGTACAGGGTCATCTGGCCAAAAAAGTTTTAAGTCAAGACTTGAATCCAACACACATCAGTCCAAGTGTCTCCTACCCCTGAGTCCCTGCTTCTTCCCAATGGTACACCACCCAGAATAAGCAGATCTCGGACATGGGGAGAAATTGCTGAAAAGGGCCAATCTCAGTTTCTTGTAGGGTCTTCAGGCTGGAAAACCTGATGGAGGACATCACTGCCGTCTCCTGGAATCATGAGGAAAGATTTCACAAAGGAAGTAGAACTCATGTTGGGTATTAAAGCGTGGGAGGATTTTGGTAAGTAGGGAGACAAAGTGTCTTTCTCCTTGTGACAAAGTATGTAAGTCGTTAACCTAGAGAAAGAATGTGAAAGTGCTTTGTAAATCTGAGAAAACGGTACATATTTAATTCTAAGCAAAACAGAACTGGGAATTAGATTAATATTTCCAGAAAATCTGCCCAAGTGTCTATATTTACCTTTTCCTCACTGGTCTCTACAGTGAAGCTTTAAATTTACCCCATCTGCCTCCTACTGTCAAAATAACTCATCTAAACCAGGATGCCTCGAACACCATGTGTCTCCTTCCACAGAACTGTTCTGCACACATCTTTCTGAGAAGTTGTAGGTAAATCAAATTCTTGCAAGTCTAATCAAATTTGAAATGCATAGGGGAAGCTAGCTATTTAGAGATATCCCATAGTTAGTTCTCTCTTTAAAGGAATTTAATACATAAATAGAGAAAAATCACACTCTATAATCCCCCGTGTTTCTAAATCTGAACTTGTTTTCAGAGACTGCTCTATCAAATCAAGGCAAAGTGGTATCGTGCACATGCACGTGCTCACACACATAGACACACCTGTCAATGAGGCAAGTCTTATAAGCCCCCGTGAACTGCTAACATTAAAAAATACCTAGTTTTCCTTACTCTTGTTACCTAGAAATATCTAGGGTAAGCTACAAAGTGTCTTTAAAAGGGAATTATGTAAGAGTTACATTTCTGTCTCTTTCCCTCCTCCACCCCCCACGACTCCACGCCCTGCCTCTCAAATTCCTCATATCAGAGAGATATGATAATTGTCTTTCTCTGATTGACTTATTTCACTTAGCATAATACCCTCTAGTTCCATCCACGTCGTTGCAAATGGCAAGATTTCGTTTCTCTTGATGGCCGCATAGTATTCCATTGTATATATATACCACATCTTCTTTATCCATTCATCTGTTGATGGACATTTAGGTTCTTTCCATAGTTTGGCTATTGTGGACACTGCTGCTATAAACATTCGGGTACACGTGCCCCTTCAGATCACTACATTTGTATCTTTAGAGACAAACCATAAGAGATTCCTAAACTCATGAAACAAAGTGAGGGTGGCTGGGGGGTAAGGAGGGTAGGGAGAGGGTGGCTGGGTTATGGACATTGGGGAGGGTATGTGCTATGGTAAGTGCTGTGAAATGTGTAAGTCTGATGATTCACAGACATGCACCCTGGGGCAAATAATACATTATATGTTAATAAAAAAATTTTTTAAAAAAAGAGTTACATTTCTGAAAAGGTGCAGAAATTGCCTTAGCCTTCACCGTGCACCTAAAGCATTTGGCACAGTGTGCGGCATATGCTAAATACTCTCCAAATGGTCTTCTTTATTATAAGGTCATTGTTAAATGAAGAGAATAGAAAAAAGAGCTTAACAAAAAGGACCCGAGACTAATCCCTCAGGAAAGGACAGGACACACCCAGGTAAGAAATGAAAGCAAAACTACTTGCGTGTGTGTTGGGGGGGGAGAGGGGGGAGGAATACCTGAAATATTGGCTATCTTCTCAAAGCTAAGAAAGGAGAAGAGACAGTGGTTTTAGTGCTGGGATCAATCCCATGTTCCTGGGAGGGAGTACGTTATCATCTGACAGGATGCATTGCAAATTCCGCCTTCTCTCATTGTACCAGGGGGTTGGTTGCCTGAAATGCAGCTTTGTCCCCACCAGTCCACACAGGATATAGAAGACGAGAAGCCATGGAGAAACTACTGTAAGCTAACAAGCTTGAGCTGAAACAGCACCCCCTTGGTCCACTGATCTGGGACTGTCCGGCAGAATGGCTACTAGTTAAGATCTAATGATAAGGAGTCTAGAATTTTAGATTCAGAAGGAGCTGAAGAGACATATAGGCTTGGGTGAGACATTACTGATTCTATGGTGCTCAATAGGTAGGTCTACAAAAACAAAAAGCCTTTGTGGTATAAATTTAAAATGCCCTTCTTAGACTTTCATACCTGTGATGGTTGAAAACGAATCTGAAACACGATTATTTAGATCTTTGAAAACCAGATCATCATGAAGCACATTTCACCAAGTTCAAAGGAAGTTCAGAAACACGCAAATGTAATTTCAGTTGCCAGAGTCCTAAGAAAAATTCTTTCTTTTCATTGTAATAAACATATCTGACTAAAAAATGATCAGTGTCAATGCAATAACAAAGCATTAAGGGGGAGCGATCTAATTTAGAGAAAAACTGGGAGAGGAAATGCAGGGAGGAGCACCAGAAATCCAAATGCATGCCCTGCAGCCTCAGAAGAGGACTGTGGTATTGAATTTAATATGGAGAACTTGCACTCTGGACCCTGAGAACCACCTTCCGGTAATAAGGTAGGCTTCTCAAGGAAAAAGTGACAACAGCATATGTATCAGTGATTCAGAAATGCAAAGGAACCCAAACCTCAGGGGCTTTAGACTATAAGGCAGAAGTTAGACTAAGAAAATTACTTGTCCAAGAGCTATAAGCAGCTTATGTAAAAACCTCAAAATAGAGAAAATCCCTATGGCATTAAAAATGCTAATAATGTAGGAACACTTGGGTGGCTCAGCCGGTGAACTGCCTGACTCTTGATTTCCACACACATCACGATCTCAGGATCGTGAGACTGAGCCCCATGTCAGGCTCTGTGCTGAACGTGGAGCCTGCTTAGGATTCTATTTCTCCTTCTCCCTCTGCTCCTACCCCTTCCCCCTCTCACAAAAAAAAAAAAAAAAAAAAAAAAAAAAACTAATAATGCATAGAACTGCTCACATTTTGAAGTGAAAAAACCCATTTCTAAAAGGATTTACTATGATACCATTAAAAAAACACAGTAAAATTTTGTGCATATAAAGGAATAAAAGTATACATACCAAAAAGTTAAGAGTTATCTCTGGCATAAGTTAATGATATCTCTGTATACATAAAAGTATACACACCAAAAAGTTACTGCACATGTTAAAGTTTATGTACCAAAAAAATTGACAGTTATTTCAGGGCAGGATTATAGATCAGTTTTGCCTTCTTCTTTATATATACATTTATTTACAAGTTCCACAGTAAGCTAGTATTTCTTTTATGATCAGAAAAATATAAAACTGTAAGGCTTAAAAATGTACCATTTGTTAGGAATTCTCCAGGAAGTGATATCAAAGTTTGAAAGATCATTCTATTAGTAGAATGAGGAACCACAGAAAACATGATGCTTCGGAATATCAGGAAAACTTTTTGAGGGACAGCCATAAGAGGTCAAGGCTGGATATGTTTGATTTTACCAGTGAAAAATAACCTGATCCAAACCCTGTACCTACCTATAAAGCAGTCTTTAAAAGGTATGTATATGCCCAAATCCTTTGTGTGTATCATTTTGGTTAGTGATTTACATGGATATCTAAGTTAAGTTATACTGATCAAATATACAGATGACAGACAACATGTTAGTAAGGAGAGAAAGTGTTAGATAATAGGATTTAAATCTAAAAGGATCATGGCATGTCAAGAGGATGGAGAAGAGTGCACAAAATGCAGTTGTATATAGGTAAATGTAAATTTGTTCATTTCTGTCTTTAATAAATAATTGCACGTATACTATATATATACATATACATATTATATATACTGACACTCTTTCAACAAAGTATTTCAGGAAGCTTATAAAAATACAGTAAATTTAAAAAGACAGTATTATATATTAGGCAAATATGACAGAAAACAGATACAATTTGTTTAAAGGAGAAATAGGTATATATTGTTGCACAGAACTGTGACATAAATGCAGATCTGCCTTCAGTACTAGTTAAATTTCAGATTACATCTTCAAGGTGTTCTCTGTCTCCATTTTTCTCTCTCTTTCCCATTTTTGCTCGCCTGTTTCTATTTGCATATCGACCTAATTCCCTTATCAATGATTTAAGAGAGTATCACGCGGAAGGAAATATGGCCACCAGAGGTACTAAACCTACAACCTTGCAGTTATGAACCAAAAAGACAAGAAGGTTTTCCAATGTCTTCAACATAGGTGGTGTGGGATTACTCTACCTGGTCTGGCTTGGATAAAATGCCCACCTATGTGGCCAAGGGTCAGACCAGTTACATGATTACCCCATGCCAAAAGGCGACCAAGGAATTATGATTGGCTGTCCCATCAGGCACAAATGAAGTAAAGGAGGGGCTCTCCAAAAATACTAGGATAAAGGAGACAGAAGAGTTCAGACAGAATAAAACTTCAATTACCGTACCTCATCACACAATAGAAAATTATAAACCAAACCTTATGTTTTAATGTGAAAGGAAACAGGAGTATGACAACAGTCAAGTCAATAGTAGTATCAGCTACTGAAAGGCGTACCACAGAGTCCTGCATAGTTACTACGCATGAACCAAAACATAGCTGTAAGCTTCCCAACAGTCAAATGAAAGGGAAAAACATAGACATTTACTGAATGTACAACATCATAAGATAAGAACAAGCCACCCCTTCAAAAGAGCACCAGCTTTTCTCCATTTTGATACTGAAACATGAGAAAAAAATTCTCTCTCTGATCTTCATAAGAAAAAAGTACTATGTGTGGGGCCTTGAACAATATCCTTAATGACATCCCTACTATAAATACAAATTTCACTTGGTCATTCTCTATTGCAACCCTCGGTGTTGGTTACTGGTAGAAGCCCAAACACCACTTGATAAAAACAGTTTTATAAGGAGAAAAAATAAGCACCAAGGTCCCAATAGACATGGTTCTAAATGATCTGGCAAGAAAAAGGTATAATTTAGAGCATTTGGAATGATGGATGGGCTGAATATCCTTCAGGCCACCCTGAGTTTTTTATAAGAATTATGTAATGGTCGTGTCAAGGTTTTCTCTCTCATTAGAATTCAGAGAGCAGATATACTGTATCACCAGGAGGAGAGAATTGAATCACATCCTCTGACAAATATTTGGGAAGAAGGCAGCAATAAAGTTCCCTGGCAAGTCTCATGGAATGTAACCAATGCAAATGCCTGAATGGCCAGCTGACCTCTTCACAAAACCTTCTTTAAAAAACAATTCTCTGCCCGTTTTAACAAAAAAAGATGACTCGTAGAAAAATATGCATAATTTTACAAGTTGATGGTTATAAGACTTGACAGCAGCACTTGAGAAAAATACTTAGGAGTTTTAACTTATCATAAGTTCAACTGAAAGCAAGAGGTCAGAGGCATTAGGAGTACATAAGAGAATTACCGTATCTAAAACAAGGGAGAGAAAGTTCCCTTTCGATGGACAATAAATGGTACTGGAGATACCACTGAGCACAGTTGAAAATAAACTAGAGCATGTTAACTGATGAGTCTTAGGATGGTGAGGAAAGTCAATATCTTGTTAGATAAGAAATGGATGAAAAAATTAGAGAAACTTAAAGAAAGTAAGATCTAGGAAGGGAGGAGGATGTGATAGCTGTCTTCAACAACATGAAAGAATATCATATATAAATTAGACTCCAAGAAACAGAACTAGTATCAGCATGTCTGGGTCAGATGAGTTAAAAAATACCACCTCAATGTATAAAAGAAGAGTGTTCTAATGGTCAGACATGTCCAAAGTTGAAATGGAATGCCTGGGGACATAGTAAATTCCATGTCACTAGGATTGTTAAGGCAGAGATTGGATGGCGATTTGTCACAGATAATCTTTTAATTTCCTTCCAACACGGATTTTTAAAGATTTAGGAAGCCATTCATTTTTTTACTTTATACTTATTAAACACCAATTATGTTCTTACACATTTTTCTAATGTGTAAGATGTGTAATGTGTAATAAGTAATGTGTAACATGCTAAGAATCTAACCCAGAATAAGACGGATAAGAACTTTCTCTGCAATATTAAGTAAATGAGCTATAGTATTACAGATTTTGATGAATATAATAAAGGAAATAAATAAAGGATAATGCAGAATAACTAAGGGGGGTGGAAGGTGGTAGAAGGCACCATTTGGTCTATTGTAGGTAAGTACTAAAAAGAAGGGTATTTTAAGAGGGCGATTTTAAGCTAGGATCTAAAGAATGAGAAGAAACCAGCCATGTGAAGTGTGGGAAACAGGCTTCTGCACAGAAGGAACAGCTAGTATAAATGTCCCGAAGTGAGAAGGAGCTAAACATGTCTGAGGAATAAAAATATGACCAACACAACTGAAAAAATAACGATAAGGGAGTCAGAAAGAGACATATTAGTATCTTGAGGGAAGATGTAATGAGTATTTGCCAATTGCCAACCTCACCATCAAGACATTCCCTCCTTTCTAACAATATACTAAAGTGTGTGTTCTTGGTGTTTGGGAAGAATTGATCCAATAGCCACTCTAGGAATGGGCCGTGACTGGCTTTAAGTCAACTGTAATACTCCATATCCCATTGTCTACAGTTTTTGTGGAAAAGCATACAACACAAGTCAGATCAATTCAGACCAACACTTAATCCTGGTACTTTTGTATGAATTGTTCCAAAAGCAGATTCCCTCTTCCTTCTTAGACTTAAAGCTGAAAGACAGGTGGCTAACTCATAGACATTTTCAGAGCACAAAGAGAGGTTTAGCCTCAGATTGGAGGCAATGCTGTATTACAAGCCAAGAAATGAAGGAAAAGAAAACTGCTCGTGATAATATCATTGATTCACTGGGTCAACACTCTGAGAATCAGTACCATGTCTGGACTTCCCAGCTGCTTGAGTCAATACATTTCCTTTTTTGTTTAAGTCAGTGTGAGTAGTTTCCTACTACTCAATATATAAAGATCCCTGATTAATATACCATGTAAAGTATTTCAATATTACCCTACAATAAGGGAAGCTACTGATGACTTTTAAGCTTGGGATAGAATGATTATACAAACATTTTTACTTTTTAAACTACTCTAAAAGTCTTTCTCTTTTAATAAGAAGTCCATCTTTTTTATACTGTGTCCAACTGATATATTTTACTTATTTCTTCATCTGTAAATTATGTTTTATATTGCCATATCCTTTTTCTTTCATTTGATCAAAAGTTTTGGCATTAAACTCCTGAATGGATTATGGTGCTATTCATAGAAACAGGAAAGACTGGAGAAAAAACAAAAGTTTGGGAGGAACGCCAAGAGCTCACTTATGGACGAGATAAGTCTGAAATGTTTATTAGATATTCAAGCAGAACTGCCAATTTGACTCCTGGGTTTAGAAGATTAGATCCTGAGAGAGAGTTCAAAGTAAGAAGTATAAATTTTGCAGTCATCAGAACATAAAAAGTCATTGAAAATGAACTGCATGAGATCACCAGAGCAGGGGAAGTTTCTATTATTACTCTAAGGAATGGACATATCCCAGGCCACAGAACTCAGCAGTTTGGGATGAAGACAGAAAACCACAGGACACACCAAAGGCAGCCATAGTGAAAATCATTACAGGAAAGGGTCTGCCTGTGATAATGGCATCAAAAGAACATTAGCTAGAACATACTGTAACTTCTTCTGAAGTCAACTTTTGAAAATTATTAACAACTCAACACAGTTAGACCTGCTTTATCAATGGGATGCCATAAGTCAAATGCACTTGATCAATTATTTGAGATAAAGAATCAAGGCCCTATGAGAAGGAAATATCAGTGAGAAAATAATGGAGCAGATTGGGATTAAGAAGAAAATAAAAAGTTCCCAGTGAGGAACGTTTGCTAAAAATGAAATCATCAGAGAAGCACCAAGAGATAAGATATAGGTATGATTCCTCATCTCTGATTCCACTTGCATTCCACAAAGTGGCTATATAATGGAAAAAGAGTAAAACACTTTAAAATGAAGCACAAACCAGGGAATTTTAGGTCTCCTTATATCCTCTTGACAAGAATCCAACACAGCAGGAGATTCTGAATGCTCTGAAGAAGAAATGTATGTTTTGACCTTATTCTATTTTTAAAAGCCAAAATGACTAATGAATTTTTATAGTACCATGATTTCTTTCAGAAGAGGAGCCAATGGAGCGATTTTGGATAAGACATAAAAAGCATGGTATCTAGTGCATGCAACCTAACAGGCACAAACACCACCTGGCCAATGAAGGTGACCCCCTAATCAGGTTGATGAAACTCTCCCACAGTTATTTAGGTACCTGACGTGGACATTCACAGTCTCAGGTTAGACTGTGAAAGCTGAGTAGAAATGTTGTGTGTAGAATTCTGGGACTCACACAGTTGTCCTAATATCCAACTAACTCATCTTCTCTAGCCATTTTATCCTCTTAAATGTCATAAAGTACTTCAACAACCTTGTTTTCTCAGACCTCTTACAAAGTAGAGTGTACAGAATATAATGAAAAAGTCCATAAATGAAAACTATTTACAACTGGTATCTACTTGAAATCAACCCTCCTATCCACCTGCTATGGCTGCCATAAGAAAATACCACAAATAGAGTAGCTTAAATAACAAATTTATTTTCTCTCCGTTCTGGAGACTGAAAGTCTAAGACCAAGATCCTTACAGGTGGAGTTTCTCTTGAGGCCTCTTTTCTTGGTTTGCAGATGGCCACTTCCCCCCGACTCGTCAGATGGCCTCTTCTCTGGCAGCATGCACTACTGTTGGCCCTTCTTCTTCTCATCAACACACCAGTCCTATCAGATAGGGGCTCCACTCTTAGAAGTTCATTAACTTCAATTACCTCCTTAAAGGCTCTATCTCCAAATATAGTCACATTGTGGTCAGGGCTTCAACCTGTAAGGTTGGGGGGACATAATTCAGCCCATAAGTCTCTAAGTCCTAAGTGTCTATATTTTCAATAGTATTTACTACAACTGATTTATTCCTGCCCATCAATGTCCTTCATCTAGACTATCCCAAAAGTTTTAAAGCAATCTGTCTTTAGAAAGCCTTCTCTCCATGCATCCTCAACAAAACTGCCAAAATGCTGTGTTTTAAATTAAATTCTACATGAGGTTTAAGGCCCTACCCCACTAGGACCTGCGTCCTCCAGTCTTCCCATTTCCTTGCCTGCCACTTCCTTTTTGACATTGTATACTCTTGTGATACCAGCTGACTTGAAATTTTCCTAACAACCCCTACCTGACTGCTATGCTCAGACCACCCTTCTCAATTTCTTAAGCACTTGATCTTCTTTTTCCAAAACTAGACACCAGTATCATTAACTCAATAAAGTCTCACTCCCTCCCAACACAGGTTTGACTCCTCCTTTCTCAGTACATCTCTTTTTAAATTATGCCAATTTCTATTATTGTACTTTCACAGTAGGACATGTCTGCCTTTCTAGACTATGAACATGTTGGGTATTCAGCAACTGTGATTTATGTCTTTCTGCATCAACATGTCTCAATTGTATTGTTGAACTGAATTATTTAAAACATACAGTTATGCAAAAATATATATATATTACACCAATTCCTAAACTAGTAGCTGTTATCCACAGTACCCAAAAGGTAGCAAATACATAAGCAGATTTTGGCTCTGCTCAGTCTCTGCATAAGACCCACCCCCCAGCCCTACCAACGACTCACTAATGTCTAATGGGCTTTAAGGTCAGACTCCACTGATTTCATTTAGAAACAAATCCAAAGCTCAGTGCTTTCTTGGAGGCATAGCTTCATGTTTTTCATAACACATAACACTATCCAGAATGCTAAAACTTGCCTATATCTACAAAAAGATCACTGTACAAACACATTGTAGTACTCTAAGACGAACCAGTGAGATCCACCTGGAAAGGTTAGACCTTTAGTTAAATTAATCTAGTCATCTCCTGTACATACCATGCCCCCTCGTTTCTCTCACTTGTGTTGAGACACATCTCCTTCTCAATCCATGCTCCACCCAGCTCCACTTCCTCTCTATTCAGCTCACACTAAAGCAGAAAAACAAAACAAGCCAAAACTCTAATCTAGACGTGAGATAAAGGTTCTCTTCTCAGAGGCAAGCTTGGAGAGGGAAATTTTATTTCCTAGAGCTGAACTATCCAATATGCAGCCAAATGTGACTAGTCCAAATTAAGATGCGCTTTAGGTGTAAAATACACAATGAGTTTCAACGACTTAGTGCAAACAAAACAAAACAAAAACCAAAAACAAAATATCTTATTTGTAATTTTATATTGCATGAAATTATAATATTTTAAATACAGTAGACTAGGTAAAATGTACTATTAGAATTGATTACATCTTTTTTAATTTAGCCAATAAAAATTTAAATATATATTGAAGTAAATAAATATGTATTATATATATTTAAGTGTATATATATATATATTTAAGTATATATAAATAAATATATATATTTATAAATAAATAAATATATATATTTAAATATATATATTTAAGTGTATATATATATTTAAGTGTATAAGTGTATACACACATGTGTCTATATACATATATACATACATATATGTATACATATGTACATATACACATAAAAATATATACACATATATACATATATACACACATTACCTATATACATATATATTACCTATATACATACATATTACCTATATACATATACATATATATATATATATATGACTCATCATATTTGAACAGTGCTGTCCTATGGAACTTAAGGGAGAGGAGAGAGAAGATGGAGGCAGCTGTAAAGAAGAGAAGGAGGGTGATCAGAAGAAATGAACAATAACCCAGATGGAAGGGAAGTGTTCCTTCCATCACAGAGGGTCAAAGAGCCAACCAGAAGGGTCTCTGAGATGAGCTAGTCATACTATTATCCCTTACACCTTTTAGTCTATTTTAAATATTGCTAAATAAATTTGTAAATAAAAAATGCTACTAATAAATATCAATGTACTTGTGAAGAGTAAAAAGAGGCTAAAAGCATAGTTAAAATAGCAAATCCATAAAAATTACACGTTTAAATTGAATAAGTTTTTTAAAATCAGTATGTTAGATTAAAAGGACCTTTGGTCCCAAAGAGATTGCAGTAATACATGCAGATAGAAAAAGATGACCTTTCCATTTGTAGCAGAGCTAAAACAGAACATGAATTGGGTAACAAATACTTAGAAATACTAATGTATAAGTTTCCTTTGTTTCCATGAAAACAGAGTATTAATCTAGTTTCTTTGCCTTGAAATAGAATATCCATTGCTCAAAAGTTGCTAAAATATTCATAAATTGCTTCCCCTGAAAGCTCCATTTGTTGTTTTTTTTTTCAAACAAAATAATAAGGAGATTTCAAATGTTATGATTACACATGCACAGATACAAGCACTGGTTGTGGAATATCAGAAAAATACAAATTGCTAATGTATTCCAGTGTCCAGTACAGCAGGGGAAATCCCGTCCCCTTTTAACTATTATTGAGGAACAAAAGGGCACACAATAAAATTAAAACACACCACACACTGAAAAGTAATTTTAAATAAAACTGTTTTCCATTCTGAATAATTAACCTAGAGAACACCATATCCGATGATATTTACAAATATCAGACATTTCAAATAATACCCAGGCATTTGTGACAGGATCTAAAAAATATTAGCTGAGAAAAATGTCCTCAAACCACAAAGAGAAAACAGTCCCCAGCTGAGAACACTCAGTATTTCTCACATGCTCTAACACTGCAGTTGTTAGTTTAAATTACCCCCTGAAGCCTTTGCCTGTCCTCAATTTTAAAAAGGTTTATGGGGGGAGACAGATTTACATATGCATTCTCTGTATTCTTCAAAGAGATACATGTGTTTGTACTTAATAAAATCCAAATGCAGTTCTCTTCGGAAAAAAAAAATATTGCTGTTTTTTGGGGGTACATGCAGATTAGCTAGCAGGATAAGAGGTACCTGGGGAAACTACTAAAATCATAAGGAATAATTGGGTTCCGGTTGTTAGGTTTTGAGACATCATCCAGTCCTGAGAGTGACCACAGCTGAATGGAACAGATGAAAAGGATGTGAGTCCTAAAAGTGGATTCAGCAGGTGGCTCAGGTGAGAGGGATATGCATGTGACCACAGCAATGAGATAACAAGTACCCAGCAGTGTGCTTCACTTTTGTGTTTAATTGTACAGCAACTAAGCATCCTTACATTGTGACAATTATCTCAAGATTGATTATATCAGCAGAGCCCTAGCTGATGCCTCGGATGCCAAAGGGGACAGCATTTTTGCCTCCCACACCTAGACAACTACAGCATGGATGAGTGACTTCGGGAGAGAGGACCTCTCTCAGGGCCCTGGGCTCTTGGGAAACTAAGACATTGGCCAATAAGACTTAACCACTACAGAAGAAACTTAGATCTGAGATTTCAGTGTCATGACGTTGAATGTGCAGGGTTGGTAAAACCATATACAAAGTCACATATTCCAGGGCAATAGTACTATCCATGGCATTCTAATCAGACCATTCTTAAGGCAAGATCTTTGATGTGCATTTACTCCCTTGGTTCACATCTCCCACCTACCTCTCATATCCCTCCAATATATTTCTCTTCTGATCAATCACAGTCAGGTCTATTAAGTTAACTCCATGGGAGAACTGAGAGGGATATATAATGTAGAGATCTAAAGAGGCAGCTTCAGGAAAGTTTGCCAACAGGCAAAGGGGTTTAAACCCTACGACAAAGTCTAAGGACTTATGGTGACTGGTAAGAATAAGGCAGGTACTCAAATACCGAGAGGATATAGAGTAACGGGTAAGTTATCAAGATGGAGATTCTGGCAGAGAAACCAAGACCCAGCTCCAACAGAGCTCCAGGAGAGTCACCATCTTGGTCTCAAGAGTAAGAAAGGCATTAGAACGTAGGCATGAGTCAAAGCCAGACCAGCAGCACTCTGCATGGTGTGCTGACTACAAAAAAAACATACTGATCATTATGTGACCTTGGACAAGTCTAACAACCTCTCAATTCCTCCATCTTATAGTCTGTCAATAATGTTACTGACCTACACTCAAATTCAGAAAACAAGAGAGATCATATACATCAAAACAGAAAGGCTTCTGGAGAAAAAAAAAAATATCCTGATAGAAAGTAAGATTTTATTATTATTTAATAAATATGAACTTAATAAAAATGTCTAAACCAAAAACTGCTTGCCCACCCAGTCCCATCATACTTACAGGAAGTTTGAATGAAAATGTAGATAGGATATGAATACTGAAAAAATATTTTCCTAACATAGACAAAATTCTGCTATAGTAGGATGTTTTCACTTCCTACAAAAATGTGCTCATTTACTGTGGAGATGCTAACACATCACATGATGATACTAAGAACCAAGATAAAAGTATGGAATCTCAAGTTGGTAGAATCACATCTAGCATTCAAGTGATTAGGCATTTATATAAAGTATAATCAGAAACTATGAAGAGGTAACACTCGTATAGGATGATGGCTAGATGCTGTCGTCAGTACTCATTTAATCCTCATGACTCATTATTTAATCTTTGCAACTACACTCATTTAAAGATAAGGAAATCAAGGCACAGAGAGGTTAAAGTAGCTGTCCAAGGTCATGAAGCTAGGAGAGGAGTTGCCAACAGAATTTGTACCCGAGCAGCCTGGCTCCAGAGCTGATGTTCTAAACTACTAGACCATGATGCTTCTCAAAGAAGAAAACGTACTTAAGAGCAGAGACATCAGAAATGCAAATTCAAAATTGAACAACCAACAGATACAATCAGTTTAAAATTGCAGTTTTCATTTGAAGCAGAGACAATTTGCTTTCTCATGTCTCAGCAAGAACTGTTATACCAAGAAGTATAAAGATAAATGCATGTATGGTCAATCTTCAACATGTAATTCTCATGCACAGTTGATGATAAACATTTTTTTTTTAAGATTTTTTTTTTTTTTTTTTTTTGACAGAGAGAGAGAGGGATCACAAGTAGGCAGAGAGAGAGGCGAAAGCAGGCTCCCTGCTGAGCAGAAAGCCCGATGCGGGACTTGATCCCAGGACCCTGAGATCATGACCTGAGCCGAAGGCAGAGGCTTTAACCCACTGAGCCACCCAGGCGCCCTGATGAACATTTTAATTCATTCTACAAATATCAAATACTTGCTTTCACACACAATGTGTGCTGTTATATGCTTGTATAATTTTGCTTTACAAATATATCTAATACTACATGTGCTATTTATGTGAGGAGGAAAATGAAATACTGTAGAGATATTTAGATCGAATAACTCAGCAAGGACAAAACAGTATTACTGAAAGGCAAATATTTAAAAGAGGTTGGGATTTTTAATTTTTTTTTTAATTTGGCGTGTATTAAGAACTGTCCTAATAACTTCACCCCAACTTTCAGACTTATCCAAAATGATTTCAATGTCTATGCATGACCCAATAACCACTATATATTTTCCAAGTTCTGGATCTCTTCAAATCTAATCATCCATGTCATTGGGATACCTTTAAATTCCTCCTCCCCTACTGGCTCCCAGGGCGAATAAGTCCTGTTGCATTCAATACCATGTTAGGTGGGTTCATTTAACTGTGTAATGTTCAACACTGTCCTGTCTTCAGCCTCTGTGTTGTTACTGAAACCTTGCCGCCTTCTAAGGCTCAAGTCTCTCCCTATCTAAGCAATCTCAACCCCTCCTCCCTATCCCAAATCCCTCTCTTGCTACCCAAGCTCTTTGGAAAAATGGTTTCCACTTGCTGTTTTCACTTCTCAATCACCCATCCACCCTTTAACATAGGACTCTGGCTTCTGTCCCTGCCCGCAGCACTTCCTTGGCAAGGGTCACAATGCACCCCTAAATGCTAACTCAAGGGATGATTTACAGTAATGTTACTTGACCACTCAGTTCCCTGTTCTCTTCTCCTCCAAACTCTCATCTCCTCCATTTCAAGGACAACACCTTCCTGGTAGTTTTCCTACCTCTTAACTACTCCTCAGTCTTCTGGGCTAAATTGTCCTCCTTCAGTGCTAATTTTCCTAGAGTTCTTTTCTTTCTATTCTCGATAGGTGAGTTCAAAAATTTCCACATTTTAAGATGTCATTCTTGTCTTGACAACAATCCCCCCCAAATATTCATGCCTAGTGATTTACGGTTCCAGGCACATCCATTTACCCAACATAATCATTTCTGTAACAGCTTCTAAAATTCCCCTCACATGACCTGTCCGAACTGAAGCAACGATCTCCCATTATCAAACTCTCCTTTTCTTGGTTAGTAGCACCACCATCCACCCAGTCCCATGAGTCAGAACCTAAACATCAATGTCTATTGACTTTTCACTCACACACTCCCATACCACAATGTCCAGGATTTTCAACCTTTACCCTGGGAAAAATCTGTACTCTCTTTCCTAATTGCTTTAATTCAGTCTGCTATATCTTACCTGAAATAATTCAATAGCCTTTCATTTGCGTTTTCTCCCCCCTACTTCACCCACAAGACACCCATGGACAACTGCTTACAACCCAAGGCTGTAAGTACTTACGTGATGTAATATAAGGTTCTTCACAACATGGCCTGTGGTGAGTTTCATCACTCACCTTCATCATTTCCCTGTTTTCACATTTTGTGCACTAACCTCATAGAAGTTCACACATCTCCCAAACATTTCTTAAAGTCCTCTGTTTCCAATTCTGTCTCCACTGCTTAGAATACCTTCTCACTTGCCCCATGGACTGCCTGCTTTATTTCTCACCATCCTACAAAACCCTCCTCCCAGAAAGTTACACATTCTCCTCTCACCTGGAAGGCTTTCTTCAAGTTCCTTCTCTGTTAATCTCTCCTCCTCTTGACTATCTAAGAAACTTGGAAATTTTTCTATTTTTGCCACTATCACCTGGAAAGAGAATCTATATTTTTACATGTATGCCTCACCGACTAGACATGTGTTTCTTAAGGGAAGACACTGTGGCTTTTTCATCTCTGTATCCTCAGAACTTTGCATAAAGTCTGGCAGATAATAATTGCTCAATGTTTGATGGATTGAACTAGATTGGGTTTCACAGTTCCATTTTGTTTTCTAGAAATGACTGCAGAGATAGATTTCCTTAGCCATGTCAAGTCCTTGAATCATCTTTCCACCTAGCTTCAATGTCACCATACCGAAGGGTGAGAAAATATTCTGAGATGCATGCATTGTTTTTGATCAAAGATTTCAACAGATCTAAAAATAGGATCTTAAAAATTATCCAGTCCCATCTACCCCCAGTCAGGGAGAGGTAGCAGTTCATTCATTAAACAGACCTTAAAAAAAAGACTAACATTTTGCCCACAACAGGTCTCAGCTCAATCAAAGCTTTCAGCATAAGCCACATGGCTTATTACTCGGGCAATCTAATCCCATTTTCACAGCTCTTTTCATCTTATCCATTAAGTGGGGAGATAGAGCCATGAGTTTAGTCACACATGAATTCTTTAATGCTGCCCATAGCATGGTTCTCAATCCTAGTAAAAAGACGGGATAAATTAATGACTGCCTCTGGGGGTGCAAAGTAGACTTTTTATGGGGTAGGAACCCTTTCTCAACTTTTTTTTTTCTTTCTTTCTCAACTTTTTAAGAGAAACAGCACAGTGTGGTAGAAAGGGTACAGACTTTGAAGACGGATAAGCCTAGATCCTCTTACTAGTGGTACAACGTCAGGCAATTGATATTAATCTCTAAGCCTCAATTTGCTCCAGTAGCAAAATGAGGATTACGTTACCTCACTGGCTTATATTTTTATGACTATGATCAATAAGGAGATACAATGTTTTAAATTGTACAGCAGAGTAACACGGGTATTCTAGGCACTAAATAAGTGATATATCCTTTTCATTGCTTTAGTTTCGTCTCCCAAAAGCCCTATTGAGGATGAATTGCATGATAGCAGATAGACTGTGTCTTGTTCACTGCTGTATCCCCAGTGCCTAGTAGAGTGCCCAGTACATAGTGAGAGCTCAGGAACTATTTAATGAATTCTCTTGCAAGTCTGTTCTACCCAAAACAAATCATAGTTATTCCCAGCCACACTGATGTGCCCCCTCTCTCAGAGACATGAACAAACACACACCATTAACTCATACACAAAACCCAAACCAAGCTTCTCATTTTTGATAGCCTGGCTCTCAACCTCAGATGAGCTTAACGAATGATCCATCTGGTCAAATCAAAAATGTCTATTTAACACACTAGCAAATTTTATGATTTATAAAATACTTGATAAAAGCACAATTGTACTGTAAATGCCTGGACTAAATCTATCTTCTTTCAGAAGGTTAAGGAGAACATAAAGAGTCCCAACCTTCTCCATACCATCTGTATCAACAGGAAGGAGGCATCTCATGAATTTTAGAAAAATAATTTAAAAAGCTCATTCTAAGGCATAAGGAGGTAACAAGTGAAAATTAGAGAAAACAAATCTGACCTGAAATTAGACTTTTTTGTGAGAAAGTCTGTAAATACAGAATGACAGGGAAGCTGTTGAGGCCAAGCCACTAAAATCACTCTGGATATAATTAGGTAAAACCGGTGGGAACAGAAGGCTTAAAAAAAAAAAAAGAACACAAAGCTATAAAGCACCTTGTGCCTGAAATATTTCATTCTCATGCTCATTCTTGGAAGGTGAAACCCCTCTTCTAATTTCTTATTTGCATATTTTTGTTCAATTATAAACAAACTCATTTAAGGGAATTCTAATTTTAAGGACCTCCTTCAGCTGTCAATTGCACAGATGAAAGCTGAGCTGGACATTTCCTGAGATGAAAATTACTAGTAAGTTCACATCTAAGAGTCCACAGTATTGTCAGGACTTATAGCAAGGTCAACAGTATGACAAGCCCCAGTTCTGTTCTTTCTTTCCTTCAACCACCAACAGGCCCAGACCCTGTCTGACAAGAAAACAAATGCAGACTGTACTTTTCAAAAATGTATTAGAAAGGATGTCTCTCAGCCAAAACTGCAGTCCTCTTTGCTGGTTCCACATTAGGATGCACTCCGTTTTGAGCAATGGAGTTGGAACTTTAATCAATGTTGAGCAAAAACACACCACCTGTCAAATAGCTGCATTGGGAAAAGAGGGCAGAGATGAGAAGTGGCGAAGGGAGAACTGGGATCAGGAAATAGATTAAAAGTGTAAATTCTCTCAATCACATTGATGCTACAGCCATTGCTGGACAATAAACGTTTTGTGCAAACAAAAAGCTATCAACCATCCCCCTGCCCCGTAAGCCCACACCCCTTGCCTTCCTTTGCTCCGAAATATACAGAACTAGGACAAGGCCTGGGCCTCAGGATTTCAAGAGCACCCGCTTCAGATAATTCAAATATGCAGCCAAGGCTGAGAACCGTGCCTCTGTTCCTCCAGGTACTTGGATCTCGGGGTCCTACTGCCCAGGCCACAGGTAGGACCTGTCACCAACCAACGTGGCAAGGGCAACAGCCAGGGCCCACCCACCTCTGCTGCCTCCAGACCACCAGTCCCCCACACCGCTCTCCTGGCTCCTCAGCAACTGTAGGGATTCCTGAGAACGGGGCCAAGGGACATTCTGGGGGGCAGCCTTCCAGTTTGCCTCAAGCCCTAAAACGGAACCAAACCAACAGGCTATGGCAGTCACCAGGTCAGAGCCTGAGGCCTCTGCCCCCTGCCAGCCTGGGAAGCCCCCTTCTTGGCTGCTCTTTCAGTAAGAGCCACTGGATGCTTGGCACCTGTGCACTCACGGTTAGCTGAGGGCAAGGCAAGGCTAGCCCCTGACCGTATGCAGACCCAACTCTGCTGACCACACATTTTCCTGCTTTTAGTTCAAAGGGGCTCCTCCAGCATCTCTTCAATCTGACCACCCACCAGTAGACCTCACTATGCTCCAGGAAATTCATTCCCACTGCCCCAGGACCTTTGCAACTGCTCTTCCCTTGGCCTCGAATACTCTGCTCCCAGGTCTTTCAAGGCTGGTTCTTGTAATTCTTCAGCTCAAAAGCCACCTCCTCAGAGAGGTGTTCCCAGACCACCCAAACTGTCACGGCCCTCCACCCAAGCCCAGTCACTTGCTAGTTTTACCTGTTTTGTTTCCTTCATAGCAAGTATCACTAGCTGGTATCTTTTAACTTATCACTGTCGCTATCCCCACCTGAGCTAGTCATGCCCGTAGTAGACAAGTAAACCTGTTTACCTGTTTCCTCTCATCGCCTAGAACATCAACTCCACACGAAGAAAAACTTCACGCATCCTGGCCACAATCCTCGTCCCTGGTGACAGCCCCTGGCACACAGCGGGGGCTCCATAAATACTTGACAAAGTAAGTCAATGACGAACGGGACTGTTGCTTTCGGTTTTAAGAAATTCAAGACAGAAAATGTAAACCTACATGCTACAGGGGGGAAGGAGGTGCGTTGAATACTAAGATGCAGACTTGAATTTCCTCAGCAACCAGGCCACCAACAAAACACAGTCCAACTCAAGTCCACCCAATGACAAAGCTGGTGTTCTTAATAACAGCGGTAGACGGTCTCCCTTTCTAAGTAGAACCTAAGTAACAGGGTAAAAAAAAAAAAAAACGACCACAAAGGTCTCATGATTTTCCCTATAGGCGGTGACTGGTTTAGAAAGAGAGGGGATTGAGAACAGCTAGCAAAACCAAACTACCAAACCCAGTATCACTGAGTCTTTATTTCTGCATCCCCAGGATTTCTGTCCCAGGACCACAAGGTGGGACCCAAGTGAATGTAATATAATGAGATGTTATCATAGTATTCTATCATCCATACACATCTTAAAAAGGAAGACTTTCTGTTCAAACTCAGAAACTCAGAAGGCTTCTATTTTGGCAATTGCTCTGCAGAAAGATCTCGAGTGAAATTCACCCTGGTCCTCAATCCAATTTACCGTCTCCTTGAGGATGAATCAGTGTGAAAGGTGTGCAGGGGGGTGTTCCCACTAATTAAGTTTCAGTGGGTGAAGAGGATACTAAGAGTCCACAGGGATCAGTTGAGCCCACACTACTCATCAGCCACTCAAGGAAGTGATGGCAGCAAGGCTCATAAACCCCTCTGAGGCGAAATCCACCAACAGCAGAATCCGTTTGGCTGCAGAAATGAAACAGAGCCTGGTCCTCTCCTTCCACAAATCCATCACCTGAAGATATGCTTTACCTGTGAAAATCTTGTTATTCCCATTTTTACCGCTTCTTCTGCCTGAAATGACACACTCTCTCTCTCTCTCCCCCTACTAAAATCCCATACTTGTGAGGCTCGGGTGAGCCTGGGCCGCCTCTGAGAAGCTTTCTTTCGTCACACGCACAACTACAACCAATGACTGAATATCCCTTGGTTCCACAATGGGTTCTGGAATTTGATTCCAGGTGATCTGGAATTCTTTTTTGGGTGGTTCATGGGTTTATATTCCTTGACGGCAGTATTTCCAGTTTCTTGGTGACAGACATGGTGCCAAACCCTTTCTGTATTCCTCAGTGTCACACACATTTAAGATACTTGCTAGATGATAGTAGGAACGTGGACACAGCTGGCTGGCCCTGAAGAGGCCCAACGGAAATACCTTCTGGTCAGTAGAGGCCTTACTTAGCTTGAAGGTCACTGTTGGCACGGCTTCACTTTCCGTTAGGATACATCTAACTAATGCCAAATGAATCCAAAGCAACCACCTCCCTCAGGGATCAGAGAAATGAAAAAGATCTCTGATGCAAAGGCATCTACCATGAGAAGCTGGTCCATTTATGGCAACTGAGGGTTCTGACCCCCAAAGTCTAAGTCCCAGCTTGCATTTGAGAAGCAGAGCTAAGGTGGCCATAGATTTTCCCTCTACTCTAAGTCTGAGATCAAAATTTCCTCCAGTGTATTACGAAGAGCATGTATCCATGAAAAGCTCCCAGAAAAAGATTTCAGGGATGCTATACCTTACATCTCCCACAGGGAGATCCAAAATGCTCCTGGAGTTAGCAAAGTCTCTGAGAAACCGTTCTGTAAATAAATCTTATTTTGTTCAACTCAGCTCTTACCACATTCATTTAAGCATAGAAAACACCCCCCCCCCAAATGTTAGCTATTAAGGTCCCACAGAACTGCTATTGCTCTAACTGAAAGGTATTCTAAGTAAATTCCTTCAGAACCCCATTTAGGAGGCCAATGCACTGGGATTTGTCAGTCCTACAAAGCAGGAAAGGCTGGTTTTCTAGATGAAAATTAGTTATATTTTCTGACTTATTCATTTTTTTTACAATTTGGTCTGGGTCCTGGTGAGTCCCCATTTTCCATCCACCAACCTCACACTCACATCTTTTCTCATCCTTCTCTGCACTGTGCTGAGTCACCCTGGATGCTCGGCTAGCCAGCTTCTAGTTGGAGGGTGGAGGACAGGAAGGCAGGGTTTCTTCCCTTATTTGGTGCCCCTTTCTAGGTTAGCATCGTCATGCCTCCATAACCACGGCTCCCCTGAGCAGTCCACAGCCCCAAGGCTCTCTCTTGCCTCTGACATCACCAGTCCTTCTCTGCCAATCCCTCAGACCTGAAGATGGCAGAAGCTTTGTGCAAAATGTTCCATTTTGCTTTTCTATGCCCTTCACCCCACCCACACTACGTAAATATACATTATATACACATATACACACACACACACATATATACACACATATACATACATATTATTCAAGTTCATCCTTATAACCTTTGATGGTAAGCACTATTCCCATTTTTCAAATGAGCAGAATAAAACCAAAAGGTAATAAAATAGCTTATGGGGGCTCCTGGGTGGCTCAGTGGGTTAAAGCCTCTGCCTTCGGCTCAGGTCATGATCTGAGGGTCCTGGGATCGAGCCCCACATCAGGCTCTCTGCTCAGCAGGGAGCCTGCTTCTCCCTCTCTCTCTCTCTGCCTGTCTGTCTGCCTACTTGTGATCTCTCTCTCTCTCTGTCAAATAAATAAATAAAATCTAAAAATAAAAAAATAAAATAGCTTATGTTCGCTTATGCAGCTCAAGAGCAGCAGAAGATTCAGTCCGAGGACACTCTGTGTTGATACATACTTTCTATGAAGTATACTATCCCCTAGGCTAAACCCTGGGGATAAAGCAGGGCAGAGACAAAAAAAAAAAAAAAAAGGAATAAAATAGAAACAGAGACAGACCCCCGTGGTGTTGTAAAAGGAAACTCCTTCACTCTTGAAGTTCAATGTTGGAAAATAAGAATTGACTGATTACCAGACTCCTGGTACATCAGGTCCACCACACTGGCCATGACCTTGCTCCCACAGAGCACACTGTAGAGGGCAAGTCCACCACCAAGGTCAAACAGGGCCCCCAAGGCCATCTTTTCACTCAATCTCTTTTTACTCAATCTGTGTAAACACCTGGCCCAAACCAAATTCATTTGGCTATTGAACTGTATCTCCAATGTTTGTGGCTAATTTAGAGTAACAGCAGTACCATCAATCTGATCCCAAATGTTAATTTTGACATTGTTCTGTATCTGGCATCCGTTCGGTATTAAGTATTACCAACCCAAGCCTTTCTATCTCAATTGCTTGGATGAACTCTCTCCCTCTACCCCGGACCAATTCCATTTCAAATATAATTACAGGAGTATCTATTATTTGCCATGCTATTAGTGTGTGTTGGGCACCTAAGCAATTTACACAGTTAAGCACGAGGATGCTCTAGATTTGGCTTGTCCAAGGTTGAAACCCAAGTCCACCACTTACTGCTTGAACTAATTATTTGACTTCTCTAAATCTCATTTCCTTCATTTGTAAAATGGGGTTAGTAGTAATACCTATTCATAGAATTGTTATGACAGTTAAATTGGATACTCCGTATTAAGCACTGCCCTCTGTGCCTGGCACATAAGAAACAATGATAATAATAAACATATAACCATACAGCGCTTACTGTGTACCTGGCATTTTTTCCAAGTGCTTTATGTATATGAACTCATTTAATCATCATAAAAACCCAATACAGTACACATTATTATGATTATTCCTTAAGTTTTGTGACTGAGAAAACCAACTGAATCGATGTGCCCAAAGGTGCCAATATTTGATGGACCTGGTATTCCTAGCCACTCTGCCTGATTCCAAAGCCTGAGAGGAAGAGCACTAGAGAACAGCATCTTAGAGACTTCTTGGCAACGGAAACACTACCTCATGTCTAGGTTTTAGGGCCCGTCAGCCTTTCTCTTCCTTCTCGCCAATTAGAGCATGTTCTGCTACTGAAACCATATTCAAACTTAGCACTCTGCTCAGGCCAATCCTTCAGTGACTCTCAGCCTTTGGACAAAGTTTAGTTCTTGAAATGGATATTAGGGCCTCCCACCTGCTGTGACTGCTACCTTCACTTACCTTGCTCCTGACTCAGCCACACTAAAAGCAGCAGTCCTCTGGGGGGCAATATGCTGTCCTCTGGGTCCCCAGGAACAGTCCCATGGGATTAAGACCCCAGGGACATAGCATAAGAGACAGAATGCTCCTGCTCAGCAACAAAACCTGTATTCGTTCTCTTTTGCTTATTTTCGCCTGGGCTCTCTTTATATTACTGACTAATTTGAAAACCTAAAGCTTCACATATGTGATTTTGTAAGAGCTTCTTTTCTCACTTGTAGTCTCTAATACAAAAACAGATGCAGGAATGTAAGCATGAATGCATAGTCACTTATCTCAAATTATTTGACTCAATCATAACACAACTTTTAGATGAAACGAGCAAGAAAAACAGTGGAGTCCTTTCAATTTTCATTTCGCAGGAGCTTGTCCCAAGGTGTTTTCTTCGCCTTCGACAGCACCGTGCCCGCTCTCATCCCAGCGCATGACCCACCTGAGGTTTCCTGCCACACGGTAAGCTGCTCAGCACGTATCACGCTGTTTCCCCTACAGATGTCCCCTTGCTTTAAACATACACATTGTCCCTTAAGGCTCCCCAGCAGGCTCAGCCATCCTTCCCTTCCTCACTTGTTTTGAGATACCATTTTGAGATATGAGATGTATTGTTCTTCCCTTCAACCTATAATTTACACTTATCCTTTCCTGCCATTCTGGGTCTATTCCTATTTATCTTTCTTCCCCCATGTTTTGTCTGGTGGCTTTGGTGCCTTCTTGCTTTATGTCCTTTCATTGGTGCTGCCAGAGACTTCTCTCACCTGGTCAATTCACTGGTTTTTTACCTTTGCGAGCCGCACCTTCTGCTCCATGTTCAAACATTAACCGATACTCAGTCTCCTTGAGACTTTATAATGGAGAGCCTGTCTATAAACAGATAGCTCCTTGGAAAAAATATAACCTAATTGTCAGTTTGGGATTCCCTGACCTTCCAGATTGGCCCGCCCCACTACTGCACAACTGTACAGGTCCAAAGCCCGACAGGAGATTTATGTAAATTCTAACAGGCTGAGGCTGAGGCATATAATTTGAATGAATTCATTAAGCCTCTGCATAGTTTTACTGTTTGAAGCATGCTATTTGTTTCCCATAAAACAAAATTAGATGTGAAACTCAGCCCTTCCCTTAATTTCTGGCAGAATGAAATAAAGCAGAAAAGGACGGAAGGGAAAAGGGAAAGCACCTTTGTAATATGCATTTGTACAAGCAGCTCCATTTACTTACTTTCTAAAAGGGCCTTACATCCACCTATGCAAAATTCATGCCTAGAACCTGACATATCCTTGTTCCTACAAGTCACCTGGCAGCTTCCCCATGGATTTCTTGCTGTTTCACCCCGACATCAGGTCCCAACTTCACATGTCGTTGGCTGCTCTCCCCGCTTCCCTCTCCTTTCTCATTCTCCAGCAACTTCACATTCCTGTTCATTTCTATGACACAGTGCCCTACCCCTTCCATTCCCTTAATTCCAGCCACTGAGCTTATCAAATTATTTTCCTAAGCAAAAATCCCTAAGAGAAATTATCTTGCAAGCTACTAAGATGATAAAAATGCTGCCATAAAGTTTACCCAAAACTGTCCTCGAGCTCCAGCGAGTTAGGGGAAAGTAACCTTTGACTCTTGTGCTTAATGGCCAGAGACTCCAGAGGCAAACAGTAAAGGCATAAGGAGGGAGTTGGGCCTGGAAACTCATCCACACAGTCATGCCATAAATCCTTCCTTGCATCCTCCTCTTCTCCCTGTAACCCGCTCAAGCTGCCTTGGGAGAATATTTGTTCACTGGTATGTAGTTCAACCTCATCTTACTTCCATACAACTCAGGGCCCAGAAGGAACCACACTGAGTTCCCCCAGGCCCAGGAACAGGTCTGTTTGTGCCCTACTGCACTCCCTTTCCATGAGGGCTATGAATCTGTTAGGACTAGGCTCGCCAATGAGAAACAGTGACCACACTATGAAGCAGAAATACTGAACTGCTATAAAGCAGTTCAGAGGGATATGCTGGATCCATGAGCAGCAGGATCCAAGCTCCTTCATTGTGTGCTATTACAGGACAGCAGCAGGCAGCAAAAGGGAGAGGCTCGAGAAGGAAGTTCCAGGCTACACTTCCAGGAACCACTCCCCAAGCCACACCACAGAACTGACATGCCAAGGAGATGCTGTTTGTGCTACAGTCAGGAGGCTGCAGACTCAGAAAGCTGCCGTCCTTCCAGAATCACCCAAACTCCTCCACCATCAGGAAGCTGTCAAACCACAAAGTCTCCAGGAAAAGCAGGAAGCTGATACCCTCTCTCAGCCATGATTAAAGCCAGCACAATGGAAACTTCTACTATTTCCTTTCCTCCCACCTAACCCAGTTTTTGATCAAAGACTCCAAGAATACAACTTCTTGGCCAACTCTAAGTCAAACTTGGTCGGGCTTGGGACCCTCATGGCAAGGGAACTTGGGAAACGTTCCCTTTCCCAAGAGAAATGGATTCTAGCATTCCAGCCAACATGTAACACGAAGGCATGCCTGCCAGGAGTTAGAACAGGTACTGAGTGAAGCATTCCACTGTCTACCAACTATATTCCATTACCACTCAATGCATTTTTCCTAAGAGGAATGGAAAGGCTCATCCTAACAGGAGATCTTCTGCTGACCAGCTGATATCCTCAGCTGGCAGCATTTAATAGGAACGGAAAAGAGAATCAGGACTGGAATCTGGTTTCAGGGCATTTGACCTCTGAGTCATGGCTCTATTCAAGAGGGATAGCAAAGAGAGAGAAAGGAAAAAGAGAGAGAAGGGGACATGGAATGATGTTCTCACCACTGCTTTTTGCATTGCCAGGTACTTGGGAGTTTGCCCTCTGTAGGAAGCTACTGTTCTGTTTCCTTAATCACCTCTCTTATCATTCCTCCATGGATTTATAAGGTTCAAACACTATCATCCATTTATCTTCACAGGTTTCTTATTCAAACTTCACTGAAGCATAATTTATCTTTACCACATACCTATGGGGTAGGGAGGGACTGGTTTTTCTTATCCGAGGCACAGAGAGGTTAACTGGCTCACCCAGGGTCACACAATGAGACGGGAGGATAAAACACCTCCAGAAAAGCAAACTCAATGGTATGTGCTTCCCAGAGAAACCCTCTAGCTCTAAAATGCTTAGAGCAAACCTACAGAGTTGGGGCGGGGGGGGGGGTGGGGGGGGGTGGGGGACACGGACAGATGGGAAGCAGCTAGCTTCAGATTGTGTCCTTGAAGGAACAATTAACCGAATATGAAGAATTAAAGTTTTCTAGTGAGTTTTTTTTAATGTTATATTTCTTTTGAGCTTTGAGATCTCAAGTTTGATTTTTAAGACCAGTTAGTTTAATCAAGCAAGATTTTTCTCTGCAAATGCATTGTGTGTTCAATGGATGTGTGTGTGGGTACAAAATGAAATAAAACTGAGTCTCCAATTTCTCAAAACGATAAAATCGGCCATTTTTCAACTGTGAAAACTAAATCTTCCAAAGCATTTAGTTTCTTGCTCTCTTGGGACATAGGAAGACTACTTTGTGGGGTCTATAAAAAGAGTCATTCACGTATTTTCTCCAATGTCAGTAACAGAAAATTCTGATACATTATCTGGAAAAAAATGGAGCCTAATGATCTGGGGTCAAGTAGCAGTTCTGTCACTCACTACCCATGTAACCTTGGAGTAAATTAATTTCTTTGGGCCTCAGTTTTTCATTCATAAAATAAGGATGATAGTTCTAGAACTGCAATCTCCTTTCTAACTTAAAAGTCTCCAATTTGATACTAAGCTAAGTGAGAGGTTTTTACTAAAGAGCTGGCAACATATTATAAATCTGAATCCAAAGAATTTAAATTCTTACTTCTTTTTATGAAAATGACCTAAACGGGAACTAATTGGATAAATTTTATCCTGGGTGAGCTTGATGAGCTGAAGCAAATGCCTTAGGGTTTATTAACTGCTGACTTTCAGCACTGTGGCTCTAGCCTCGTCTAAAGCTGGTGATGGTAGAGAGACATGACTCTCAGAATACCCTCCCAAGGCTTCTGTGTATTTTCAGCAGCCCTTTAAACCCCAATGTGTCTGACAGTTCTAAGTGCTTTATATATGTGATCTCAAACCTTACATCCATGTTCCCATCACAGGGCACGTAAGTCTAATTACATATTAATTCTTTCAGTAGACCTTAGATTTTGTGAAACGGGCGACCCTGTATGTTTCAGAGGGCTTTGTAGTTCTCCCCCAATTACACACTTGCTTTTCTTTTTATTAGTAGCCTGATACTCATTAGGGTACCCACACAGCCCCAATATTCAGACAGCAGGGGGTGTTTTTGGGAGACACCAAATCCAGCCCAGGCTTTTTGGGATGGGACATGTGACTAAAGCTAAGCGAATCACCATTATCACTGGCCGCAGTGTTTGGTTTGGGAGTGGATGTGTGAGCTGGGGCTTCTGGGAAAGAAGCTTCTTAACACTTTTAACAGTTTCTCAAAAACCATTCTCTTTCTTCCCAGATGTCAAAGATAGGGTTGCTGGTCACACCCATCTTAGAATCACAATGAGATGCCAGGAGGCTTAGCATGAAGTTGAAATCATGCAAGGCAGAGCAGAGAGACAGAAAGAAAGGAAATGAACCAGGCCCTTGATGACATTCCTTCGTTCTTTATCAAACCAGCCCTCAAAACCACTCAATCTCTGAACATATGTGTAGGCAAGCCACTAACTGCCCTTTATTGCTTACTCTGAGTTGGGCTTTCTGTTACTTGCAACTTAGCATACCGTTAGCATCTACCACAGAGCCAACACCTAGACTCTTTATTGGTCAAATTTACTGATCACCTACAATGTGAGCAAATATTTATTAAGTATCCACTATGTACCAGACACTATTCTAGGTGCTAGGATAGAACATTAGCGAAAACTGACAAAAGACTGCTCTCATCCAGCTTGTTCTAGTGGGAAAACCAGACCATAAATAAGGGGAGTGAAAGCATGGTAGACAGTGACACATTCCAAAGGGGAAAAAGCAGAGAAGAGAGGAAAAAAAAGCGTCAGCAGGGACTAAAATTTCAGAAAGGTGGCCAGAAAAGCCTCATGAGCTGGAAACTTTCGTTAGAAGCTGGGGGAAAATGAGGGAACGAGGGGGCAGATATCAGGGGGAAGCACATCACAGGCAAAGAGAACATGAGTGCAGTGGCCCCGAGGCAGGACAGGGCCTGAACTGATGGTACCATTTCAGGCCTCCCTGGGCATGATGGCACATTGAGAAAATAGCACTAAGAGAATGTACAAAAAAGACCCAACTGTGACTTTATGAAGGCAGCCCTTTCTCCTACTTTAGGACAGTATTTTAGGTGGTGGAGGTAGGATGGATTCATTCTGTTCTCATTCTATCCATGTCCTCTCTTCATTACCTAGAGGATCTCCCTCACTAAGCCTCCATTAGAAGCACAAACCTTCAATGTTTCTTGCTTCTATTATTCCCACAAAGGCACTCCAATGAGGACATTCCATGACAAACTCCACTGTCATCACTTGACTTAATTGAAATAGAGTCAAGTACTTCCTAGAGTAAGATGAGTTACATGCTGGGATCACTAGTCGTCCAGGAGCCTTGACATGAGACTACACAAAGCAAAGCCCCTAAACCAACATATTGCAAAGAGGAGGGACTCTTCCACTGGTTCTACTTCCAAACAGAAATATCATACCTTCCTAATTACAATTCATAGCATTCTTGACTTTATTCTTGTTGGAATGTGATTTTAAAAGTTGATAAGCACTCAATTCACAAATTATGCCTACTCACAGTTGGATTTCAAATTTCATATGTTGACATCTCAAACCCAGTGTGTCCCAAGAAGCATTCACGTCTCATTTTATTTTAAATATTATGCCAGCAAGGTAGGGGGCAGATTTTTGTTTTCGGGAGAAAAATTTCACAACAGGCTCTAGGCCCAAAACAATATTTAGGGCAAAACAAACCACAGATTCACTCTTTGTTTTCTTGCTGCTATGTCTTGGGGTGATAGATGGTATGCCTCTGTTTTTGCCTTGGCAGAGAAAGCATAATCCCTTTACAAACGCACAGGCTACTGCCATGGAAATGAACATGAGGTAATAAATATATCATTATGAGTGCCATCATATCTAGTAGGTGGGTAATGATAGCACTTCACATTTAGAATCTTCTCAGTGATTTATAAAACATTAACTTAGTAATCCCCCTCATGCCCTCAGGAGGAGAAGGGCAGTTTTATACCAGTTCTGCAGATCGGGAGACTGAGAGCAATTATGAGATTCCCCCCACCCCCCAAGAGCACTGAGGGAATAAGAATTAAATGCCATTCATGCAGAGCTTTCAACCCCAGATTTACTTGCTTAACAATGCCATCAGGTGCTCCCCGTCCTCAGATAACAAAATACCTTCACAAAACAAAGCAATGTGACAGAGCAATATAGTGTCTATATATTTCAAAGGTCCCTCCAGGGAGAAAACCTTACATTTCTATTTACATAAAGTAGAACTGGTTTTCACAGCTTGGCAAAGATAGAGGAAGAAAAATATGTTGCAGCAAAACGTACTGAATGAAAAGATGAGTTAGTGCCCTGCCAGGGAGGGATCTCTACAGGGATGCGTGGCTTGCACAAAAGACCCCTCCTCTCCCGGCCTCTATCCTGGAACCCTTCCTTCTGGCCTCAGCATAAAAGGTTCCTCTTCTCTTCCCCAAAGTCAGCTCCTCTATTTGTGCCCATCTTCCCACAACGGTGCCTTCCCGCTAAGTACCTTTCATCTACTCTTCCCATATAGCCTTCCAGTAGTCTTCATCTTAAAAGTCGGTTTGCAGTGAACAAGCTCTTTCACTGGCTCTTGCTGGTTTTCTTTCAGGTTTCTCCTACAATTCTAACTGCTTGACTGCCAAAATCCTCCAAATTCTAACCACCATCCAAATTCCTATCAAAATATCTTTTTTTTTTAATCCTGTTACCGGAGACAGCCATGATTCTGTTCTTTGGAATACTGCCAATGACTCTCTTCTTGTCAAACATAATGGAATTTTCTCTGTTTGATCCTCTAGCAATATTGCCAAACACAACTTCTTTCTTCTCTTTATTTCCACTTTATAATCTCTTAATTTTATTGCCACTCTCAGGGCTGCTTCTCCCCCGGCCCTACCCAAGGCCTCCACTCAGGAGTCTCCTCCAGAATACTGCCCTGACACACTTTCATCTATGTGTTTTATCATCCTTACTCACCTATCTGTCTCAGAAGGACTCACATCTCCATCTCCGTATCTCATTTCCACATGGAATCCAGTTCAGTATTTCCATCCACTTAGAGGAGGAATTCCCGTTCTTGGGAAGGAGGAGATCTCCACTGCTTTCTTTACCCCATTCTCATTCCTCTCTCCTCTCTAGGAGTAGGGCATATCAACCAGATGAAGTCATATCCCAGGGGACCAACTGGGCCATGTTAACTGCAGGAAGAATTACTGCATCTAAATATAGGTCCAGCCAACTCGCCTTCTCTTTGCTTCTTTACTGGTGAACACTGGGCATTTTGGTCCATAAAGGAGAGCTGGTGATACAATCTGGAATTGACTGGTGAAGATGTCCCCATTTAAACTTGTGATTAAATTGTCTACCGCACACCTTATTTATCACACAATAGCCTTTCACTGGAGAAAACAGACACCAACCCAAATGATGGTGATGATGATGGTAATAGTAGTCATCGAATCCTCAATCCTTTGGTTAAATATCATCTAATGCTATTTCACTTTATTAAACCCCACTGACTAGAAATGCCTGTCACTACCAATGTGACTCCTACTATTCTCCAGAATGACTCTTTTTTCCTCCCAATCATTCCATTTCCATTCATTGAAATGCCATCTTTCTAGTCCTACAAAGTACAAACACTTGAGTTTTTAAATATATTTCTCTCTCTTTAATCTCCTCTACCCAACCTGCTACCGTAGCCACCAGCCTTTTCCAGGCTTTCAAAAACAAGTTTATTGTGCAATCCAAATTAGTCTCTGAGCATTTAATCCTTCTTCTTCCAAAGCAGAGAACTGCCAGATCAATCATCTAAATACCCACCCAGTTCAGGAGTTTATAATGACTCCTGATTACCTATTCATGTCTAATCTACTCAGGAAGCCTTATATGCCCTCCACACCTGGTTCCTCAAAACTTCCCAGACATTCCTTATAAATCACTCCAAACCACAAGGCATCTTCCTTCTTCTATCTTCTTTTGTACTTAAAGATACTACTTCGGTTTAGAGGATCGCTTTCAAATTGTTCCATGTGTTAAAACTGCTCCTCTACTTTTTTATTAAGTTCCTTATAGGCAGAGGCATTTCCTATACTACTTCTCTGAACTCCACACCCCCACACACAAACCCTACCCACCCCCACCACTGCAGAAGTTATAGAAAATGCTACATAAATGCATTTATTAGTCAATAATGACTAATAGTTGCTATAGTTGGATAAACTTTGAATAGCTGCCATAACATTTAGAATTAAATCTAAACTTACCAGGGTCCACATGGCCCTTCACATAGGACCTGCTCTCACCTCACCACCACCTCTCTCACACTAGGCCAGACAGCCTTCTCTCCGTTCCTCAAACATACCAAGGTCAATTCTTTTTCATGAAGGTAGCACTCAGTGTTTCCTCTGACTGCAGTGTTCTCACAGAACTTTGCATGGCTTATACTGTCCCCTTATTCCGATTTTGGTTCAAATAGGCCAGTGCCTCATTCATCCGGCTCACACTGTCCTTTAAAAAGTAGCCCTCTTGGTCCCACCAAATATTTCTTAATCCTTTACACCCTGTTGTTTTTCTTCACAGCACACAAAATTGAAAAGGTTTGTTTTTAGTCAACGGTTCCCCTGTCTGGAAATAGAAGCTCCATGACGGCAGAGACTGGGTCTATCTTGTACCCTACTATATATCCAATACCTCGAACCCTACTATATATCCAGTACATGGCAGATACTTAAATATTTGTTGGATGACTGATCAATATTAAGATCTGTTTTGCAATTCCTTAAATTCATTGGTAATAAAACACTAAACATCTTTGTTTAATGTCATATGGGTACAAGATATATTGTATATTCTAGCCACAGAAGTGGGGAGAGGTGCAGATATTAGAATCCACAAAGAGTTTGCAGGAATTCAGGCATGAGAATGAAACACTAAGTTTAGGGACCAAGAACTGAGAAATCTCAAAAGGTAAAAGCCAGTGTTTCATGTATTTTACTTCTAGTCTATACAACCAAATTAAAGTATGTAAAGTAATTTAGGGGAAAGAGGAGTCAAATATTTATTGGGCAACTATGTTGCAGGTATTGTGAGATAGCTGGTTATGTATTTTAGCTGCCAGTTCTTCGGTGTGCCATACTTCCACTAACGGTTCTACGTGTATTAGCTCACTTAACTCTCACATTACCACAGGATAAAAAGCACTATTGTGATCATCCCATTCTGGAAATGAGAAAACAGGCTCAGACTAGTTACAGTGGCCCACTGCAGGTCCCATGACTTGTGAAACGAAGATGCAAATTCAAGTCTTTCAGGCTCCAAAGCCTGGGTTCTACTCTGCACCATGTGTCCCCCCATCCAGTCAGGAAATGCGGTCATATCAGCAATGCTTCCTGAAGCATCTTCATCTGCGCTGTGAATATCTGGATCACACCAGACACACTTCTCTGGTTTGGTCCTTTACAAGCTAGCAATCATAGGAGTCTATCCATCCTAAGTAATACAATCACCATCATACATAAGAGATACATCATTTTCTTTCCTTCCTACCACTCAAGAAATCTTTACAGAGAGATGGTTTCTAAAAGAGATAAAGACAGGGCGCCTGGGTGGCTCAGTGGGTTAAAGCCTCTGCCTTCGGCTCAGGTCATGATCTCAGGGTCCTGGGATCGAGCCCCGCATCAGGCTCTCTGCTCAGCGGGGAGTCTGCTTTCCCCTCTCTCTCTGCCTGCCTCTCTGCCTGCTTGTGATCTCTCTCTCTGTGTCAAATAAATAAATAAAATCTTTAAAAAATAAAATAAAATAAAAGAGATAAAGACCGAAGGCTCATCTGATCCACATTCTCCCAATAGGCAAGGAGCTCTCCTGCTTTAATAGAAAGCAATAAAGGTGACAGTGTGGTTTCCCCACCTCTTTAAGAGGTACCATAATTACATGTTAAATATTAAGTGAAAAACAAAATAAAAATTAATAATAACAACAGTAACACCTAACATGCTCGTATGATATATGAGCAATAGGTAAAGTGTTTTACATTTATATTTTATTTAATCCTCAAAAACACCCTAAGACATAAATACTAATACTATGCACATTATATAAATGAGAGATTGAACTTTAGGGAAGTTAAGAAATTTACACAAGTTCAAGTAGTTAGTAAACCTAGTTCTGCTAGCTTTAAGTACTCTGTGACTGTGTATCACACCTCCAGTACTCATGTATTTGGACTCCGCGTTATAAAGCACCTTCTCTTAAATAGGTTACTGAAACGTGTAAGTTCACAGCTCTCAAATGATACTTCAAAGTGTCCCAAACCACCTCCCACACTCGTGCCAATTCCATAGAGCAGGAATTCCCAACAAATCACAAAGGTAGCTGAAGTTTCCAAAAAGTTTCTTATACAAGAGCAGGAACCTTGTCACCTCCACACTTTATTCTTAGCACATAAATGATAATCAGCATGTATTTGTGTTGAATGAGTGATTATCAGCACTGCCAGAATTAGGGGTTTGAAACCAAGAAGCCAAAGCAGCACATTAGTCATTGACTAAGGGTGTCCCACCCTTTCAAGAGTGGTCGTTCCAGTGCAGTTAAAACACAACCACCCGCCTTGGGCCTTTCTCCATCCAAGCTTCAACTCTTGCCAGTCCATCCTCACAGTGCCAACCACCACCACAAAATCCTCTTTCACGGCTCCAAAACTACCAACTCAAACCACGTTTTCTCTGGTCATCCCAGCCCCAAGTACTTGCCCTTCTGCCTTCATTGACAACTCACAACACTTAGAATTATACATTTTCAGAGACCTGAAACCAAAGGCCTCGTTCCTCATTTCACCAAGAAGAAAGAGGATACTTATGTACAGCATCTTGTCCAAAGTCATAAAATGAGGGACAGTCAAAGCTGAGACTTGAACGTAGGTCTTCTGGTATTTGTGATCCTCCATCACCACTTCTCCACACCCTCCCTCCCATTACGGGCCAGTCCTTGAGGAAAAGCATGATTGGCACCCGTCACCATTACACTTTAAGCAGTGGTGTCCCTGCTTCGGCTCTATGGACGCCAGTTTAAACAAAGCAGACGGGTGACAATTGCCCACGAGTATTCAAAAGCAACTACAAACTTAGCATGTAAAGGACTTCAAAGGGGAGGCCAGCTGCCCATCCTGAACCCATGTCTATGGTTCTCCTCCACAGAAATCTCCTGATGGGCAAAGGAAGGTTATCATGTGTACAATAATTTCAAGTCACAAGTCAATAGTAGTTAATAAAACATCATTATGGTTTGAGTCATTATGCAAAAGTGACATAAATACTCATTGAAACAAACATTACCAAAGAAAGAAAATGTCAGTAGGATGTCCACACATGATTTTAAAAATCTATTAAAAAGCTTTAAGTATGAAACTAAAGGCATCTTTAAAAATAAAGTTCTACAAATCAAACAAAATTGCTATTGCAATGCTCCAAATGATTGAAGATAGGCATTTAATCAGAAGGAAGGAAGGAAAGAAGGAAGGAAACAAGTGCCTCTCATCATGGTAGGCATTGTGAATAAAGAGATGCAAGGCCATGATTCTTGACTTCAAAGAGGTAAGAATTTAATGGGACCTCTGAAAGTCATTTTTTAATCTAATATTAAAGGGTATGCAGTATATTAGTCTGGATTAAAATAAGTCTCCCTAGTGAACTAAAACCAATTTTTTCCCCTCTACCCTATTTCCTTTGACAAACTCATCATCAGCATTCATTACAAATGTTGACCCAAATTATTAAATATATGGGTAGTTACATTGTTTCTAAACATGAATCACGCCAATATTTATATCCATAAAAAGTCAGGTGTCAAAGTCAGCCTCCGACTTTATATTTTATATACATACATATACATATATATTATAGATTGTGATATTTACATTAGAGAGGATTTTTAGGAGTAAACAGATCCCATACTTGGGTTAGCATGCACATACTAGTTGCACGAGGACAAACTTTCCATATGAGGCATCCTGATCCTTCTCCCCTTCCTGCCAGCATGTACTGGTTCCCAGATGCTCAGTGTGGCACTGCAGCCCTGCCCACTTTGGCATCAAGACAATGACCTGATGCCACGAGATGTCCCATATACTCTTTCCTTCTGAACCATGCAGCACAGCCCAGCAGTCTATGACGTGTTGCTTAGCAATCCACTTAGGGACCATGACATGACAGCATTAGTTCTATATGTATCATCCACATCCCTTTTTTCTCATTGCAAGAACAAAGCCAATTGATTGCAAAGCCCCAAAGAACACGCTGCCAACCGACAAATACAAACTACTGACCTTCTTGCTTAAAAGCCTGTGGGTGTTCGGGGACCAGTTACATAATGTATTTGTCCTCCGCATTAAAAAGTCAGGGCTGTAAAGTTCTTTTCTTTTCTGAATTATTTATCGACAGTAGGGAAAATGGAAAACCACAGATGTAAGTGTAAAGGAAAAGCAAGGCTCTTTCAGCTCCCGGGTTGCTTAGAGATATTTTTTGGCCCTGACTCTAGACTTGCTACATTTACCCTGCAGAATTAAATATGGGGGCCTCGTCAACAGTAATGGGACATGGGCACTGTATTCCCTACATGCTG